>CM027119.1:72892240-73492240 GCA_015476505.1 Urochloa ruziziensis | reverse complement strand
CTGCTGGCCAGCGGCGCCGGCCAGCAGGAGCCGCAGCTTGCTGGTGGGCTGGCCCAGCGCGAGCAGCAGCTTGGAGGCCATGCCGCCGGTGGTGTTGGTGGAGCTGGCGCTGGTGCAGCCGGTGGTCGGGCGTCGAAGACGAATCAGAGCTCTTCAAAAAACTAGACCCGATGGGGCGAAGAGCCCCACGGTTTTTCATTAAGCGGAAGAAACTGGCCAGCAGGAGCCGCAGCTTGCTGGTGGGCTGGCCCAGCGCGAGCAGCAGCTTGGAGGCCATGCCGCCGGTGGTGTTGGTGGAGCTGGCGCTGGTGCAGCCGGTGGTCGGGCGTCGAAGACGAATCAGAGCTCTTCAAAAAACTAGACCCGATGGGGCGAAGAGCCCCACGGTTTTTCATTAAGCGGAAGAAACCTCTCCCGGGTCTAGAAAAATCCCTGAACCCCGGCAAGCCGGCGTGGGGATTTTTTTTTAAATCAGCCCCATAAATTCGTTCCAACGAGGAATCGAACCTGGGTCTACCATGCCTCGGCCCCTCTAACCAAGTAGGCTAGAGTACCTTTGACACTTGGTTGGTTCCTCCGGGGCCTTCCAAAGGTACTCGGAACCAAATATACTTCCAAATATACTTCCTCCGGGGCCTTCCAAAGGTACTCGGAATCAGAGCTCTTCGCACTTGGTTGGTTCCTCCGGGGCCTTCCAAAGGTTCTCGGAACCAAATATACTTCCAAGTGCTTTGCTGACCCAACTAGGAGGTGCCTTGTGATTGCACTCGAGGAGTGCGGCATCAAGCTGTGAGCGCGCGCGCGTGCTAGCCTCGCTTTGTTTGCTTTGAATTTCTCGCTCACTCCATGGGAAATTAAATGCAAGCACACGGCCAGGTTAATTAGTACTCCGTAGTCGTTTCGTTCCTACTATATATGCATGCATCGAGTATGCATATGCATCTAGTATGCACTTGTTTCGTTCCTACCGCAACTACCATGTACCCCTCAATCGGTCGCTCGAATGAATAAAACTGAATCCGTTTGCTCCCAGTTTAATTTGCTGTGTACGTTCTTGATATGTGATGTGCATGCATGATGAATGGGACGATAAATTAACCAAGTATACACACTTGTGGCGCCGTGCAAAAGGGTTGATGCAAAAGGCGGCGTCCATTTTGATCTATTTTCGGGTGCGTGTCAACAAACCGTGTTCATCGTGTGATGGAGTTTCTTACATTTTAAGTTTTATATCTTTTCTCAATGTCACTGTAAGCATTTTTATCTTTTACATAATTAAATAAATCCAAAGGCTACCTGTGGGGCAATCAAAGTAGTACCCAATTGTCTATTCCCATGAATTTACACCGATATAGGTTAGTCTTTCTACGCATGCATTCCTTAATGCTTCTGTATCAATTGCTTAACTATTACCAGGGTCATTTCTTCATTCACGATCAAAATGCTGGTTAGAATTGTATTACACTACTGTTATGTTACTTTTAAATACAACAAATTATGGTTCTAAAAGTAAATAAGATCGAGTCAATTTTCCACATGAATCATATCACCCGTACATATATGAAGGTCTCCTAGCAATGAGGAACTGAGAAAAGATGCTAATGGGCCTATCAGTAGCTAGACTACCCTACATATGATTTCATTATTGGGCCACTATGTGGGTTGAGATGGTGGTTGGTTTCTTTTTCATAGAAGGCATAGTAGGTGAGTTGGTTTACTCGGGCGTGACTTTTTTTTTTTTGACTCCCTCCGTTCAAAAAAGGATGACGTTACGAGAAGCGTGTCGGTCAAACTTTTTCAATTTTGACTAAATTTATAGAAAACCGTACAACATTTATATTTTTAAATAAATTTGTTAAAAAACTAGACTTAAAGATCTTTCCGATGATACTAATTACTTAACATAAATATTTATATATTTTAAAATATAATTGCTGACATTTTGAAAACGTTGACTTCTCAAGAAGCGAGAATGACATCTATTTTGAAACGGAGGGAGTAGGCTTTACTAACCGGGCACGTGCAAAGGAGGAATAGAAGAACACGTCTTATTAAAAAATGGTTACGATGTTATCCTGGACATTGGATAATAAAAAATCAAATGCAAGGATACACTGCTGAATGATATAATTGCCAAGAGTTACCATTCAGGCTAATTACGATAGCCAAGAATCCGTTTTTTTCCCTCGTTTATTTGCTCTTTCATTTCATATAGTGTTGATTTTTTTCATGTGTGTGTGATGCTACTATCTTTTAACTTTATTGTCGTTTTACATTTCATGTAGCATTGATATTTTCATGAGTTTGAATAACATAATGAATAACTAATCAGATTAGCGCGCTATGCGCGCTACTATAAATTTTTTTTATGTTTTGAAATATTAATAAAATAACATATATTGCTTGTATTGTGTTAGTAGTAACATTGTATTGATTATTAAATCAAGAAATCAATTAAAATAATTAAAATTTTAATTGATCAGTATTAGAATATAAATTCATCCCAAAATAGTTATACCTTACATCATTGGTTATTTGAGTCTGAGCGCCATACAATAATTTTCTTGATTGAGAATTTGATAATTATTTGGCATTTATGTTGTATTGGTTCTTTAAGCACGATATAATATTTTTCAAAAATTGTAAGTCCTGTTTTGCCAAAAAAAAATATGGTGGGCCCCACATATAGTGGTCAGTGGGTCCCACGTACGGGTATGCGGGTCCCACATATGCGGGTCATGTGGGCCCCACACACGCGTCACGTGGGTCCCGTGGGACCCATGAATAGTAGCACCTAGCCTAGGATTGCTCCAATTCTTGGAGCTTTAATATATATATAGGAATAGATACCTTTTCATTTCTCTTTATGTATACCCGAAACTATGATATTTTTTATGAATTTGAATGATATATTTTAATTTGATTGATCCACTTTGTAAAAAGATTATTAAATATACAAGTGTAATCTAATTATGAGGATTTTATTGTAACAAATACAATTGTGCAGTTAGATTTCAATTTCGACACTTAGTTTGCTAAGTGTAATCTAAGGAGTAGAAGACATGTACTCTTAGGGATATGCTAGTAATAATTTGCTAATCAATTTTATGGACCCACCTGTGGTTAGCAGATAAAACCAGATACGCGGTTGTTATTAGTACAACTTAGCACAACTTATAATATATAAATAAAACAAGAAAGAAAAATGAAAAAATGTGGCTGCTGGGATTCGAGCCCAGGTCTCCACGGCCACAACGTGGAATTCTCACCACTAAACTACAGCCACTTTGTTGTTACTTCCACTCATGCAAATTATTTAACTTATTCTTGAACCAACAAAGCATAGGTATTTCAACCAAGACTGCATTTGTTTACTTTTAGCTTCGCTTCTTCAAACGAGACAGCAGTATTTCGAGGACTTTTGAGCGACACTTGATATCAATGACAATGTCCAGTCCTAATCTGCCGATCCAACTGAAATCAACTGGACGAGGTAAATCAATCACACCACCCGTTTCAGATTCAGTTTCAGCTTATAAGTTATAACAAGTATTTCAGAAAAAGGATCAGAGGTTCAGCAAACGGTTTATTTTTCATGTGCTTCATATCTTCAGTAGTATCAAGCAAGTATCAACCAAATGCTTATTGTTTCCATTATTTCCCCCCCCCCCGTGGGGTTTTCACAATCACAATACAAACAGAGTTTCCTCGTGTTCTTCATGCACATCTGCCTTTCGTCTCCGAATGCAAGTATGTCTCGGCAAAAATTGAAAAAGAAAAGGCCCATGGAGATGGATCCAGTACAGCGGAGAAGAGAATTTCCGAGCGATGCGATCCGGCGTCTTCCATCGCCCATCAGGCCTCCTCCTGGACCCTGACCTTGCTCCCGCAGCATCCACCCGCCTTCGCCGTCGCCGGAGCCGGGCCGTCGCCGGAGTGGCGGTCGAGGAACTCGCGGTTCTCCTTCCATACCTCGCCGTCGTCGTACACCTCCTTCTTCCAGATGGGCACGGACGCCTTGAGCTCGTCGATGACGTAGCGGCACGCCTCCATGGCGTCGGCGCGGTGCGTGGCGGACGCCGCCACGAACACGCTCGCCTCGCCGGCCGGCACGGGGCCCAGGCGGTGCGCCACGGCCAGCCGCCGCAGCGCGTGGCGGGACCGCGCCTCCGCCAGGATCCCCGCTAGGCGCCGCCGCGCCATCGCCGCGTACGCCTCGTACCGGAGCTCCACCACGCGCCGCCCGGCGAAGTGGTCCCGCGTCGTGCCCTCGAACGTGGCGATGGCGCCGGCCGACAGGTCCCGGACGTGGTCCACGTACCGGACGATGTCCAGCCGGCCGGAACCTTCCTCCACGATCTCGATCAGGTCCTCTCCCTCCTCCACCGCCGGCGCCGGCGCCACCTTCACGGCCGCCGCCTCCTCAGCAGGAGGGAGATCGCCGGCGGCCATGGGAAATCTGGGATTTTTGGATTCTTGGACTTGGCAGAGCAGGGATTGGAGACGTCGCGAGGGGAGGGAGAGAGCAGATAAGGTTGTGTTGTGTGAGGTCAATGGGAGCCCGGCAGGGAGGAATGGGGAGGAAGATGGAAGAGAAGTGACCCCAATGACGAATCTGCCCTCCTGATTACGACTGCAATGAGGTAGGCAGGCCGCAGGGGCCACCAAAACATGCCGCCGCCGATTTGGCCACATGCGCCAGTGCCTCGTCACACTTAGAGCGGGCGAGTTAGCCCTATGCAGCAGATTGACCAAATTTAACCCTTCACATTTTTATTTGACTATTCACTCTAAACGATTCTCTCTCCACGATTCTCTCTCCACATTGCTCAGCCCTCTAGCAGAGTTGTCAGATCTCATCCTCCAAAACTCATTGTCCTATATGTTGTTAGAATTCAAATTATCTGTAACAGCTAGACTGTATCGAATTTTCTCAACAGCTAAAATTTAAACATTTTAAAGTACATAAATATCGGATACATTATCATTCACGCATTTAAGAAGTAAACATCAAAGAGTCGAGTAAACATGAATACTAAATACATTGTTGAACATCAAAGATTGCCATATGTGCTCAACTAGATCGTTTTGAAGCTGAGTGGACATCAGGTGCTTTGATGGATTTAAGTTTTTCAATAAACTGTGCTAATTCAAGCGTAGGCTTGTGAGAAGGAACCACTTTTTTTTTCCAACTCCATCGTAATTGTAGTCAACTTCTTCTCCCGCCTCATCTTCAATTATCATGTTATGCATGATGATATAACTTGTCATAATGTCTCTAAGTGTTTTTTTATCCCAAAATGGAGATGGTCCTCGAACAATAGCAAACCGAGATTGTAGGACTCCAAAAGCTTGTTCAACATCTTTCCGTTTTTTTTTTGCTTCCTGAGCCTTGTTAAAATGTTTCCTCTTATTTCCTTATGGAGATGACATTGACTTCACAATGTAGCCCATGTACGATAAATGCCATCTACCAGGTAATATCTCATTGTGTAGTTGGGTCCATTTATGATATAATTCACATGTGGAGCTTGCCCTTTAGCTATCTTCGCAAAGAGTGGGGAATGATCGAGAACATTGATATCATTGTGAGACCCTGGTAGCCAGAAAAGGGCATGCCAGATCCAAAGATCATGCGAAGCGACAACTTCAAGAATAATTGTGGGCTTGTGAACATGGCCTGTGTACCTACCTTGCCATGCCGAAGGACAATTTTTCCATTCCCAATGCATGCAATCTATACTCTCTAACATTCCTGGAAAACCTCTTTGCTCTCCAATTGCAAGCAATCTAGCTGTATCATTTTCATTTGGAGATCTCAAGTACCCATCTCCAAAATTTCAATAATAGCTTTCACAGAACTTTTAAGACTCTATGGCAGTACGTTCTCCAATACGAACATACTGATCAGTAGCATCCGCTGGTATTCCATATACTAGTTGAAGAAATACAGCAACAATCTTCTGCAATGCAGATAGGCCTAATTGTCTTGCTAACTGTCTTTTTTTTTAAAAGAACCAGGCAGAAGAGCTGCCGATTATATAAAAAGAAGAATACACCTAAATTGGGCACAACCACAAACAACAACAAAACAATGGCCGGTTGGATTGGGACATCAACGCGGCCTCACAACTCAACTCAACAACCGGTTTGATTGGGACATCAACCGTCTGCACAACTCAAACGTCGACTCAGCTCACAACCCCACGCCATGCCACCGCAACCCGGGAGAAGATCGAGAAGCGGCTTCCATCACAAGCGCCGTCGTCCCCGACGATGTTCCACACCAACCAGCCGCTGCCATGCAGGACTGGCCGCCGCAGTCCGCTGCAAGCCATGTAGCTACCTCGACTCTCCCCACCATGTCTCTGTGTCTTCAGGTCACACACACAATCGTCGATCTTCTAGCCACGACCTTACGTTAGCAGAAGTTAGAAAGATGAGTCCACGATACCGCACCGAAGAAGCCGCTGCCATGCAGGGCCCCTCGCCGACGCACCGCTGCTGAACCTTACACACCAAACCCGAAACACCGCATCGAATCTCGAACCTCCAAGGCAACTCAGACGCATGGGGGCCTCGCCACATCCACCGTCGCACAACTCCTCGGACAAACCACCTTAAAGCGCACGGGGCCTCGCCACACCCGTCGCTGGACTCTCCGAGGATCCGGGCGTGCTTCACCATCGGGAGTGATAGTGTTAGATTGTAAGCATGTCACGGCCCATGGGCCTGCCGTACCCGGCTCCCCATTGAGTCTATATGTACACAACTATTCCCATTGAGTTCAGTATTTGCGTATTCCTAATCGCTATCATGGTATCACGCTTGGCTCGCTCCTGCGACCTCGCTTCCGCAAACCCTAGCCGCCGCCGCTGAGCCATCGCGCGCTGGCCTCTACCCTAGCTGCCGCCGCTGAGTCATCGCGCGCCGGCTCCTACCCCAAACCCTACGCCGTCGCTGGACCACCGCCGGCTTCCCCACCGCTCGTCGCCCACCCCCTCGCCAAGCCCCACTCCCTGCGGCATATTCCATCGCCGCTGGGATGTCGGAAACTGCCGAGCAGATCGCCGCGCGCCTCGCCAAGGAGGCTGCCGAGGCCCTCGATCGGGAGCTCACTACCCAGGAAGCTGCCAACAAGGACCTCCACGCCCAGGCGATCGGCGTCCACAACATCAAGATCTTGATCCCGGTGACGCTGGACAAGTCGGCCAGCAATTATCGTCGCTGGCGAACGATGTTCTTGGTCGTCCTCGGCAAGTACAACCTTCAAGATCACGTCCTCACTGACGTCGCGCACCCAACTCGCGCGGCCTGGAAAACCATGGACTGCTGCATCGTCACTTGGATCTACTGCACCACCTCCAACGATCTGCAGCACTCCCTGATGCTCCGCAGCCCGGCTGCTCGTGCCGCATGGCTGTACCTTGAGGACGAGTTCCTCGGACAGCGGGAGTCCCGCGCGCTGCTCCTGGAGGCCGAGTTTCGGACCTTCAAACAAGGTGATCTCAACGTCACCGATTACTGCCGCCGCCTCGAGACGATGGCTGCCTCCCTCAGCGATTTCGGCGATCCGATCGGCGACCGGCAGCTCGTCCTCACCCTTCTCCGCGGCCTCAACGGCAAATTCAAGCACATGGTGTCGAACTTGAAGATGCAGCGGCCGTTTCCTACCTTCGTCAAGGCGCGCACCTCACTGCTCCTTGAGGAGATCGACGTCCACGACATCGAGATCCACTCCGACGGTACTCCTGCCTCCACGGCCGGGACACAGGCGCTGGTCGCGGCACACCAGCCGCCGCGCCCTCAGTCCGGCTCCGGGAGCGGCTCCACTGGCTCCACCAGCAACTCTGGTGGTCGCAATCGGCGCCGTGGTCGCGGCGGCAACGGTGGCCAGACCGGCAACGGTGGCCAGTCCGGCGGCCAAGCCCACTCCAAGGCCCCCGGCGGCCCACGCCCTGGCGTTCTTGCTGCTCCACCCGGCTACTTCAACCCTTGGTCCGGTACCGTCCAGCTGTGGCCACACGGATACGGCGGCCCACCCGGGCACTCCATGCTGCGCCCTCCCTTCCAGCCGGTTGCTCAGCCTCCGCCGGCCCTCCACATGATGCCGTACCAGGGGGGCTACTACCAGCAACCACCCCCTGGCTTCGGCTACGTTGGGGGGGCGCCTCCTCCGACGCCCACGGCCGGGGCTTCATCATCCTCGGAGTCGTTGTACGGGTCCTGGAACCCCATGACTGGGGCCTCCTTCGACACGTCGTCCCTCGTCAACAACTTCAACACGATGACCTTGACGCCGCCGAACACCAACGAGTGGTATGCCGACTCTGGCGCAGGGGCACACATGACTGCTCACTCTGGTATTCTTTCATCTTCCCGCTCACCCTCCTCGACTGGTCCTTCCTCTATTATCGTTGGTAATGGTGCCCTTCTGCCCGTTACTTCCACTGGGTCTCTCTCTTTTTCAACACCGCATCGTCCTCTTGTTCTTAATAATATTTTAGTTTCTCCTAATATTATCAAGAACTTGATCTCCGTTCGTCGGTTCACCACCGACAACAATTGTTCTATTGAGTTTGACCCGTTTGGCCTCTCTGTGAAGGACCTACAAACTCGGAGCGTGATCGCCAGGTGCAATAGCACGGGTGACCTCTACCCGTTCTTCCCGCCCACCAGCAGCAGCAGCACACCTGCCCTCGCCGCCATCCCCACCTCCACGTTGTGGCATCGCCGTCTCGGTCATCTCGGCGCTGAAGCTTTATCCAAGCTTGTCAGCACTCAGGCTATTTCTTGTAATAAACCTAGCCAAGAACACATATGTCATGCTTGCCAATTAGGACGTCATACTCGTCTTCCTTTTGGGTCATCTAGTTCTCGTGCTGTCAGTCGTTTCGATTTAATACATTGTGATCTTTGGACCTCTCCCATTGTTAGTGTGTCCGGTTACAAATATTATCTCGTTTTCATTGATGATTTTTCCCATTATGCTTGGACATTTCCACTTCGCCTGAAATCCGACACTTTTTCTACTATTTCTAACTTTTTTGCCTACGTGCGCACACAGTTTGGCACCACCGTGAAGGCTGTCCAGTGCGACAACGGTCGGGAATTTGACAACTCCTCAACCCGCACGTTCCTCCTCTCTCACGGTACCCTACTGCGCATGTCATGTCCCTATACCTCTCAGCAAAATGGTAAAGCCGAGCGCGCTCTACGTACCATTAATAATATTGTGCGCTCACTTCTCTTCCAGGCTAGCATCCCTCCAGTCTATTGGGCTGACTCCCTCCACACTGCCACCTATTTATTAAATCGTCACCCAACTAAGACTCTTGGAGGCCTCACACCATTTTTTGCTCTACATGGCACCCATCCCACATATACACATCTTCGTGTCTTTGGTTGTGCCTGTTACCCTAACCTCTCTTCTACCGCTCCACATAAATTGTCTCCTCGTTCATCCCTTTGTGTCTTCCTTGGTTATTCTTCCGATCATAAGGGGTATCGATGTCTCGACCTTCATTCCAACCGGATCATCATCTCCCGTCACGTGGTGTTTGATGAATCCTTGTTCCCTTTCTTCGAGATGTCGACATCCCCTTCGGACCCAGCCACGCTTGATTTTTTGGATGACGATGACACTCCCACTATGCCTCCTCGGCCTAGTGTTGTGGTTGCAGGTACACCTACTGGAGCCCCACAGCCGCTCACTGTCGAGCCTGGCTCCAGTCCGGGCGGCTCGACGCCCACCGGTGGTGCTGCTGGTCTCACCAGCCCAGCGCCGTTCCAGCCTCTCGGCGCCCATGGCGTAGGCCCCTCGAGCTCCTCCGCTGCCCCTGGTGCCGTCTCGTCTCAGGCTGCTGCCAGCGGAGGCGCCCCTACCTCGACGCTCCAGCCGACCCCCTCCGCTGCCCCTGTTGGCTCCTCGTCACAGGTCGTTGCCAGCAGGGGGGGTCGCACGACCTCCACTCGTCATCAGGCGATCGTCCCCGTGGAGAACGACCATGGCATGCGTACTCGCGGCAAATCTGGTTTCATCCAACCGGTGGACCGCCTGAACCTGCATGCCGCCCCGATTGCCCCACCACCGGCCTCCCTACGTGCGGCTCTTGCTGATCCCCAGTGGCGTGCTGCGATGCAAGCGGAGTTCGATGCTCTTCAAGCCAATAACACTTGGACGCTGGTTCCCCGTCCACCTGGTGTTAACATTGTCACTGGTAAATGGGTTTATCGTCACAAGTTTTTATCTAACGGCTCTCTTGATCGCTACAAGGCCAGATGGGTTCTCCGTGGTTTCACTCAACGTCCCGGCATCGACTATGAGGAAACTTTCAGCCCCGTCGTAAAGCCCGCTACTGTTCGTGTGGTGCTCACATTGGCTCTGTCGCGTTCTTGGCCTATTCATCAGCTGGACGTCAAGAACGCCTTTCTTCACGGGACTCTTACTGAGACAGTCTACTGCCAGCAGCCATCCGGGTTCGTTGACCCCTCTTGTCCTGATCATGTGTGTCGATTGAACAAGTCACTCTATGGATTGAAGCAGCCCCCCCGTGCATGGAACAGTCGCTTTGCCAGTCATGTTACCTCTCTTGGTTTTGTTCAGGCTAAAGCTGACTCCTCACTGTTTGTCTATCGTCGCGGCGCAGACATGGCTTTCTTGCTTCTCTATGTGGATGATATTGTTCTCACTGCCTCGTCACAGGACTTTCTTCTCCGTATTATGGCAGCTTTTGCAGCGAGAATTCTCTATGACTGATATGGGTGATCTTCACCACTTCCTGGGTATTTCTGTTGATCGTCGTGCTGACGAGTTGTTCCTCTCTCAGAAGCAATACACCTTGGACATTCTGGACCGTTCTGGTATGCGTGACTGCAAGCCATGCAGCACACCTGTTGATACTCACGCCAAGTTATCTGCTGATGGTGATCCAGTGGCTGATTCTTCACACTATCGCAGTATTGCCGGTGCTCTTCAGTATCTCACCTTTACGCGTTCTGATATTGCATATGCAGTCCAGCAAGTGTGTTTATACATGCATGATCCGAGAGAGCCTCATCTTGTTGCCATGAAGCGAATTTTGCGCTATCTGCAGGGAACCTTGGACCTTGGTTTTCACCTTCACCGCACTTCGCCTGTTGATCTCACCGTTTATTCCGATGCTAATTGGGCCGGTTGCCCGGAGACCCGCCGCTCCACCTCGGGGTACGGTGTTTTCCTGGGTGACAATCTTGTTTCTTGGTCTTCGAAGCATCAAGCAACTGTGTCCAGATCTAGTGCAGAGGCCGAATACCGTGCTGTTGCTAATGGGGTTGCGGAGGCGTGCTGGTTACGGCAACTTCTCCAGGAACTCCATTGCCCACTTCGTCGAGCTACAGTTGTGTATTGTGACAATGTCAGTGCCGTTTACCTATCTACCAACCCCGTTCAGCACCAGCGGACCAAGCATATTGAGATTGATCTCCACTTCGTTCGTGATCGCGTCGCCCTTGGAGAAGTTCGAGTTCTTCATGTCCCTACTACTTCGCAGTACGCCGACATCTTCACCAAGGGACTACCGACGTCCGTCTTCACCGAGTTTAGGTCCAGTCTTAATGTTCGCAGTGCTCCCAGTTCCGACTGCGGGGGAGTGTTAGATTGTAAGCATGTCACGGCCCATGGGCCTGCCGTACCCGGCTCCCCATTGAGTCTATATGTACACAACTATTCCCATTGAGTTCAGTATTTGCGTATTCCTAATCGCTATCAGATAGGGTACCACCGAACTGCTTCAACAACCTCGCCTCAGTCTTGCCGCCGCTAGAATATCAGCTGCACCATATGCTCAGACACAAAGCCTTCAGAGACACAGCTCATCAACTTCATACCACCACCACCGCCGCCACACCACCACCCCCACCACCACCCGTCGAGCCACGCCGACCGCCAAAGAAGCCAAGGAGCGGTAGGCATGCCGAATGAAGAGGGTCATCCATGACGACGCCTTCAAGAAGGAGCACGACGTATAGCGTCGTCGTCGACCGTCCATAACGGACTGGGTTTTCACCCACAAGACATCCCCTCCCCAAGAGCAGGAGCACGCTGACTGTCTTTTCTGCACAAAATAGGAGTCATGTGCTTCTACAGCTTGTATAATATGCAAAAATAGAGACAGCGACATTCTAAAACTGCACAAACAAAGAATAATGAGCATAGGAGATTAATCTGAAAGAAAAAAGACAAAACAAACTGCTGAACATACTACAAACTTGCGTCTAAATAGAGTTGGGCCATAGGTCGGATCATCTGAAAATTAGTCTTGGAATATTCTAGCATGTCCTCCAATTCTATCACGATCAAGTTCCCCTTTCGTCCAGGCATAGAACCTCCATGGCGTGGAGTGCTTCTAAGCTGATACTTTCGATGTACTTGGTGCATTATAGCATCCAACACAAATTGCATGGCTGAGCTGCGACGACTCATTTCAGATTTTGGCACAGTGACTAGAAAGAAAGAGAAAAAATGATTTGGAGCGAGGGAACGGAGTGGAGCACGCGGGAAGATGACTAGATGAGGGTCTAAGTGAACTTGATGTCTTGATCAGGAATTTGTAACCCAGCTGTTCCCTGGTGGGAGGATCCAAGTGTGTGTTGCGAGCAGCACAATGTGCTGGGGAAGACCATTGCCTGCTCATCTGGTTGTTGTCATGGGGACTCCGTGTTTTGATGGCCGTGAGAATGCTCACACTGATTATCCAAATACATATCTGCTCCAAATCATACACTGGCGGACCTACCAATAGGGCGAGATAGGGCGGCCGCCCTACCTAACCTTGGCAGAGAGGACCCTTTACCCTCCTATTTTTCTTCCAAGAATCGAAGATCCCGGCGGCGTTCTCTACGGCGTCCTCGTTCTGCAGCTCCGCCACTCCGAGGAAGAAGAAGCAGGTGCATACGCTTAGATAATAGATAACAGATGGCCCAGCCCAATGACTCGATGAGATGGCCCAATGGCCCACAGCTTAGGCTCAACCGATCCCCAATTCTTTAATCCGGCCGGCGTCTCCGATGCCCCCCGTGCGCGTCCTGTTCTTGCACCGTAGCAAACGAACAGGAACCTATTCAGGCTTTTTACTGAAGGTTCATGTTAGTTTTTATCCAAGAATTCGAGTACTGGTTGAGAGATTTCATCTTCACACTATAGACGATGCTCAGAGAGATTACATTTGTCAAAGGGACCAACGAATGTTGTTCAGAGGTCATAAGTTTCCTCACGAGTCAAATGATGGTATTTTAGAATTGCAAGTTATTTTCCTTTTTTGTGACCTTGCTGTATATTAGTCTATATGGTGCAAAAATTGTTTTATTCATCACATGCACGGGATGTACCATCTTGATTTTATCTCCACAATTCAATTGCCTTTCCTTTCCTTTCTAAATATGGAGTGTCTATGCGGTTTGATAGTAAAATATGTGTGTTCCACTGTACGCCCTACCTAGAATTTTTTTTGGGTCCGCCAGGGTCATGCCAGCAGGCCACTTCAAGACAACTCAGGGAAATGTGTTAGTATATTATGCCATGCACCTCGCAAAAAGTATTGGATCTCACCCGAAAAAAAAAGAGTACTGGATCTCACCCGAAAAAAAAGAGAGTACTGGATCTCTTGCAGTTTTCAAACTCTCAGCTGCAGGACATCATTGAATTCTTCAAGCAGTCCCGCAAGGCTGTCTGCGCTAGGTACTCTATCCCACACGGTAAACGCGACATGGCGTGCATGCACAGTTTTTTGCGCTGCAGCGGGGTTCGTCATCACTACGCTACGACGAACAGGACCGTCCAGTTTCAGCGCCGACGCGGTAAATCAAGCGGGTTGCAGAGCGGAGCGCTACGCTCCACGTCAGCGCGGGTCCCGCGTACCCACGCACCATCCCAACCACCAGGCCGGCGGAGAGTAGAGAGGAAAGGAAGGCGCCACGGCTGGAGCAGAGGGGCGGACAGAGCTTGTGGTTCGGTCGGGCGCGGGGGATTCGCCGACGCCGTCCTTCATCCCCTTGGTGCATGGCGATTTGCGAGCAGATCTGGCCGTGCGTGACCTCCGTCGGCCATGCGCGAGCTCCGCCGGTCGTGCGACCGAATTCGAGGCCTCTGAAGCAAAGGAGGAGCGTGACGGCCGGCGTCAGGGGGAGGAGCCAGCGGGGCCGGATTGAGCGGCAGAGGAGAAGGGCGCTTCGCGTCAAAGGAGAAGACCGACGCGCTGAAGCCCGCCGCCGTCGCCTGCGTGAGCTACGCCGTATCGCCTGCTCTGCGACCCCCGCCGCATCGCCTCCTCGCATGACCTTCGCCGCATCGCTTCCTCGCGCAAGCTCGCAGCTGCTGCAGCCGCGAGGAGGCTGCCGCGCCGGAGAGGAGGGGAAGAGGAGAGGTGGAAGGGGGCTCCGCGCTGCGATTCGCTTGATCCGCGCTGAGAGGAGGGGTGGAGGAGCGCGGCTGGCGGCGAGCGTGGTCGGAGGAGGGAGGAGGTGGGCGGCGGCGTTGACGGTGCGGAGGAGGAAGGGAGAGAGAAAAAAACAGAGAGAGGGCGAGAGAAGAAGAGGAGGGCCGGCGGAGAAAAGGAGGGAGGGAGGGAGAGAGGAGAGAGGTGGCGCCCGCGGGGAAGAGAGAGGTCGGTGGAGGGTTAAAAAATAAAGATTGTGGGCCACGCGTGACCATAGAGTAGGAATATAAATTATGTCTAGTGCGGGAGAAATTGATATAGATGTTGAAATCTTGGTAAATAGGACAAAATAATTCTTTTAAAGGTTGCAAAGAGAGTATGAAGAACGCGGATGGCCTAAGCGTTGGCGACCATGTAACTGTGCCGGTGACGCTGGAGCCTGACATGACAAACCTGCCGTGTGAGGTTGGGCCAGTTCATTCGCCTTCTCCGCAGCTGCAAAGCAGATTCCTCTTCCTCGCCATTATATATTGCCATTGGAATCACATTGCCCATGATTACAAGAGAGAAATAAGCATACAAACAACAGTGATAGTGTTTGGTTTGTACAATGGCAATATAAACGCAAATGGAATTACCCTCTTTGGTTGGTTGCCCTATGGTAACATAATCAGATAGCATAACTCCTCTTCGCCTTCTCCGCGGTTGCAAAGCAGAGTTCCTCTCTGGCGTGTCGCTGGCGCTACCAGAGGGAGATGGTCGAGGCCTAGCGGGGCGCACGGCGGAGCTCGAGCACGGCGCGAATCCGAGATAGGATTCGTACATTAAAGAAGATAACAGCAAGTTGTTGTAAGCGTGAGATCAGTTAATACAATTCGTAAGCTGCTGCAGGGTCGGCTCGTGCGCAAAGTTTGGAATTTATTCACCCGCCAATTATTTCCCTATCTCGCATGGCACCAAACGATAAAAAAAGTCTCATGGAAACTTAGGGAATAAATATTTCACATGCAAGACTTGGTATACTATCTTATCCGTTCATACAGAGATAGATGCTTCCAAGGCCACAACATGAAATAGCTCTTCCGTTTTGTTGACAAGCAGGCCTTCTTCAATTTTGAGCATTTAGAGAACGCACGGCAGACGTAGACTCAGTCTTCTTCCTGCAATAAAATAATACAGTGGCAAATTAAAAACGATCTTGATGGATGATGGTCAAATTAAACTTGCTTCTGTACTGAAATGTGACCCAAGAGAAGGTTTATCGTGAAAGGCCACTTCGTGAAGTAGTTGTTTATTACTTAGGAAAGAATTGCCAAGAATATATATGTTCCAATCAATAAGCTTAAAGGCTCAAATGTTTAGTAGGCCCGCAGGCTCTGCAGGTTGGAGAAAGATGCTACACCACAACATATGAAATGCCAACAATGCAAGATTAAAGCGATGGACACAACTTGCATATATATACTGTATGCAGCAATATTCAAATATGGAACCGGCATAATCAGAATCTATGATCTATCTATTGAGTAATAGTTGATAGAAGATAAAAGGGCAGCAGCAATATTACATACCTTTATAGGAACTTGGGGAACTCACAAGGGAGGAAGGGCATGGGAGACATGGACTTCTGTCCGATTAAGTCACGGATGGTTCGAATGTTGTGTCTCTGAAAACGAGCAAGATCTTCCAGAGTCTTGATGCATGGCATGTCAATGCAGCTGTCTTTCCTATCGATATACACAGAAAGAGACTCCACAATCTTGGTGCTCATGTCAATAGCGACCACCCACATGTTTGACATGTCCAAACTCGATATAATGGAAGTGCACTACATGTGGCCTGTCAATGTCGACTCGAGGGAACATGAGGATGCCGCGTGGGAGGCGGTCCAAGGTGTTGGCATCCCAGAGCTCATCAGAGGTGACTGTGTAGTCCTTCCACACCATGCCTACGAGGGTGTGGCAGGTGATGGTGAAGCCTGTGCCGGGTTCAAGTGCTTTGAAGAAAATGCCATCTTGGCAGGCGACATTGACAAACTTGAGCTCACGGCCGTGGTCGACAACGGACACGCCACGGTACCAGCAGTTGCCTGTGGCTATGCGAGTGCTGGTGAGAGGGAACTTGTCCAGAGGGAACTTGAGGAAGGAGACGGTAGGGGTGGAAACTTTGGACATGTTGCAGAAGAGGAATGCCTCGGTTGTAGCCAATCCAGCACAGCCATTTGCGGAAGGGGACGACGGTTTCAGTTTGCCAGAAGGCGAGTTGCCTGAGATCAGTGTCATCAGGGTCGTCAGTGGACAGGATTTCCACACGCATGGACTTCCATCTGCCGTCACATCGTCGATTGTGAGGTGAGGACGTGCAGGAGCGCAGCAAGCAGATATCAGCAAAGATCATAAAGTGGCTGCGAGGTCTGTAAAGAGACAGCTCTGCCACTACGAACTCCTCGTTGCCTCGGCACCAGAGGCCGAGGGATGCAGTATTGAGCAGGCGGGGAGTAGCAGGACGACCAAGGAACTGGCCGGCTCGGTACAAGGTGGGAGAATTTTGAGTAAACAAGGATTCTCGTGGGCGCTGTAGATGAATAAGTCCTGAAACAAATGCAGTTTAGGCGTGTGGGTAGCGACGCGGAGCAGGGCGAGATGGCCGTGGGTCGCCACGATGGCTAAGGGCGGACCCGCCTCGTCTGGACCTGGGAACCTCGGCACCGGCAGCGCTGCGCGTAGAGGTGGGAGATGAGCGGGGGCTCGGCGAGGGAGAAGGCGATGCTGAAGCGGGCGCCCCAGGACATGAAGCCGGAAGCCCTGATGGGCGCCTTGGTTTCGTTGGGGAAGGAATCAACGTCTTCCCGGCGGAACACGAAGGGCTTCAAAAGCACCCACTTGGGGAAGCCGCCGGCGGCGGCGGACACGGCGACCTTGCATTGTTCAGACAGCAGATTGGGAAAAATAAGTAAATTAGAAGGGCCCAGGCGAATCTAACCTCTGTGAGGACAAATCGATCGGGATTTGTAATGTGAGCAGGTGCCTTACCGACGGAGAAGGAGACCCGCTGCCCGCAAGGGGAGGGGCGCGGGAGGCGAGGAGAATGTAGCCGCAGACGGAGTCGGAGCGGGCGACGGCGACAGCCACTGTTGGCGCGGTTAAAGGACACATCTTTAGTGCCATCTAGGTTATGTTTTTGGACTAATCCTCATACTAATTCTGCCACTTGGCACAGAAATAAATAACCTCATTTCCGCTTGCGTACATATTTTTAGAGCATTTTGGTTTACGCAGGGTATTTGGCTATTTTGGAGCGAATATGGGCTGAATCTGAGAACTAACAACGACGCGGCAAGATGAAGGCTAAAAGCACTAATGAAGCCAAAAGGAACCGAAGCCTGTTCATGCTCTACTCCAACGGGCTACCTCTAGACAAGGCTTAATTGAAGATGAGGTCGGTGTAAGGCAAATCCAGCGCAGACTGTGAGGACACGTAAAGACCCATCCATATTCCAGAGCCACCGACGTACAAAGCCCACAAGTATTAGAATATCAACTACCTAACATCAAATGAGCTTGCACGCGAAAGATGGGCCCGAGGGGGGCCAAAATGGCCCTTGGCCGAGCGGCCACCCAAGCCTTTTTTGGAGGATGAGATCTGACAACTCTGCTGGAGGGCTGAGTAATGTGGAGAGAGAATCGTTTAGAGCGGATAGTCAAATAAAAATATGAAAGGTTAAATTTAGTCAATCTGCTGCATATGGCTAACTCGCCCGCTCTTTATACTAACCCCGCCACTTGGCACTGAAATAACCCCGTTTTCGCTTGTGCACATATTTCTGGAGCATTTTGGTTTACACAGGTTAATTGGCTATTTTGGAGCGAATATGGGCTGAATTCGAGACTAGCAACAACACGACGAAAGATGAAGGCCAAAAGCCCTAACGAAGCCCAAAGAAACCGAAACCCGTTTATGCTCAACTCCAATGGGCCACCTCTACAAGGTTTAGTTGAAGATAAGGCCAAAGTATTTCGAGATCAAGACAAATCCAGTGCAGACTCGGAAGACCCATCAAGACCCATCCATATCCCGGAACAACCGACGTCCCAAGCCCACAAGTCTTGGAATATCAACTACTAAACATCAAAGGAGCTTGCACGCGAAAGATGGGCCCGAAGGGAGCCAAAAACGGCCTGGGCCACGCTACCTAGGGCCCCCTTGGCCGCGTCGCACGAGGCGTTTTTGAGCCCTCTCGGCCTCCCCTTCGAGCTAGGGTTTCCTAGCTATAAAAATAGCCAATCTTCCAGAGGAGAGGATGATCCATCCACCAGAAGTCGGCGAAATCTAGAAGTGAACACCGGAGGGAGACGACGGCCGCCGGAAGTCCTCAAAGTTGTAGGGAATGGCCTAGGCCGGCCCTAGCCACCATGGCATCCCTGCGTGGTTGTGCTATGGCGGAGTTCAGGAGCTAGGAGTCACAAGTTGATGCAGCGGTTGATGTCTAGTGATGAACAATCATTCATGGTAAAGTAATAGACGCGTTCTGATTCAATAGCGATCCATTTGCCTCCTTTTATGATTTCATACTCTCTCGGTTGTGCTTGTTTCAATCTATGACATGTATAGATTGTATAGGGTGTTCTTGTAGTCGCGGTGACTAGAATTGCATACCGGATCTATCGAGTAGTATGACACGAGCTTATGCTCGTGCCCTTGTAACTAACCAGACCGATAGGGAGCATCGTGACAGGGTGTGGCTCGTGTAGGGTGGCGTTCTCGAGAGTTGGACTGGAGGGTGGAGGTTTAAAGATGCTTTGGATGAGAACCATGTTTTGCTTGCCAATCTAGCTAGAACTACAACTAGAAGACGATAGGCTCGAGTTACCCCTTTGATCAAAACCTTTACTTTATCACTCATATCTATAGGTTTATCCCCTCATATGCAATCGATGCTTCATGTTAGGTTTAACCCGTTAGATTAGATGGAAAACCCTAGATAGTTCGTCGTCGATCCACACATTGATAACCTTGGAAGAATACTCTAAGGGAAAGGCTACGATGATCCGTGCGCTTGCGGTGAATCTTGGTGTGCGTTTGCGCCGCCAACAAGCTTTTCTGGCGCCGTTGCCGGGTATCGGCAACACGAACCCTAGGTCGATCTATCTAATTTTTTGCACTAACCCTAATTTTTTATTGCATATATATTCTTGTTTTCTTGTTTGTGTCCTTGAAAGCTGGTAAAAAGACTAGACACTAGATTTGGGCTTCGATAAAGCCCAATCGCGCTTCGACAAGACGATGAATACATGAAGATTTGCTCCTTGGTGGTAGGTGCTAACTTTGTTAGTGGCCCAGTATCCGCCATTGAGCCCCACACTCAAAGCAAGCGTGATAAATGAAGTATGCCACTGTGTCAATTAATTTTATGACTAATGTTTTGTGGGGATTTGTTTGCTCAAGCGATAGGTTGAAAGCAATCATGTCAATCAAGGTTGGCTAAAGAGAGGAGACGCCGTGGCCGCCGTGCTAGCCGCTGGGGCAGCAATGGTGTTGATCACGAAAGACAAAGGATGAGCGACATGATGCCCCGAAGACTCAAAAGATCAAGATCGTCGACATCTCTGGATCAATTCGCAAGAAGCTACTGTTCTCATCAAGATTGTGCACGTCCCCTGAAGACAACAACATGATATTTTTAGATATTCAGAACGCTCATGAAGTTCATGTTCCAATGGTTCAAGCGTCAGGCAATCGGAGGTTCCTACAAGCGGCTATGGCCAATCATCAAACGTCGCGCATCCTGAAAATTTTTTGAACAGTATGCAGCGCTGAAATAAAACAGGCATATCTTACTCGTCCAAACTCCGTTTAAGATGATCAAGCACTCGTTGGAAAGGTAATTTCATAAACTTTTCAATAAAAATATATTTTGGTATATGTTCTGTTCTGTATGTAGGGGAAAATTCAAGAAGAAGAGGCAGCAGCAAGACGATGACAACAAGATGGAGGAGGTGGAGATGATGACCATGAAGAGGAGCTTGGGCAACGCTTTCATAGAGTGTACAATGATCAAATTCAGAAGCTAAGGACATGAACAAAAACTTCTCGAAGCATTGGTACATGAAGACACAAGTGGGGAACATTCATGGAGACGTTAGAGGCGAGCAACGATGAATTACAAAGTGAACAACAATACAATGTCTCGCACAAAGGCACATGACTCCATGAAGATGAAGAGCTCCAAGGCTAAGGTACACATTGAACTCTCAAGCTATCTTTGGTTTTGAATATAATATTTTGCATTACCCATGTTCAACCAATGGTAGAGATGATAATTTAAATTCTAAGCCTTGTTCCTATGATCATGTCGATAGGCTAGAATTTCTTAAGAATGATAAATACATGCTAAAGAACCTTTGTCAAGTGGTGAGCTCAGTGCTTTGCAAGAGTTACATGCTAGATTAAATTGCAACCATGCCTCGGTGTTGAAATTTTGGTTGTATTTATGACTACATGTGTTTATGATAAATGCTTGAATATATCTCGATCTTTCTTTGCGCTTGGTCAAGCTAGTGACCTTAAAAGAGCACATGTGGGATGAGATCCCGAATTTCACTAACCATGCAGCACAACGAATGTCACGCGAGAGGATTATTGCTACTTCAACCCACTACTGCATGCAAAAGAAAGGAGGGAACAACCATACACCTAATGCATGATCGGAGGAAAGACTAAGCTAAGATGAAAAGGAGAAGATGATGTGAAAGACGATGAAGTGGCAGCACAAGCATGTGAAGAACAAGAACATGGACCAACAAGGAAGGTAGCAACACGCAGAAGAATGGAGACAAGGAGGCGGCCAAGCAGCAGGGCTTGCCGCGCGGCAAGGAGGGCTCTGGACCGCACGACCTGGCTTTCTTAAAACCCCTTTGAGGCTCTCCTTTCACAGGTATGTAGTTCATAAAGTTCCTAGTTTGTGTTATTGAAATCCTCCACTTTTAACACCAGAAACACTCCGCACAAGATAAAAAGAAAATCATGCACAAAGATTTGATCCAAAATTCATAAAACTCCACAATAAAACCTAGTCTAGCTTTCCCTTCGATATTTTGCTCTTCCACCCGCAAGAAACCCCCGGTGGTGTAGAGATCTATTAGTGCAGCAAGTGGACCTAGAGGAAGACTTTCTCTGACTTTCATGGAAGAAGGAGAAGGACACGATCGTTGACGTCGCCCGTTCCACTCCAACATACAAGCAATCGACTACACCACCTACCATATGCAAACTTTTGGGGTCATGATCATGTCAGGGAAGAAGAAGAATGGTTTGCAATCCTGAAGGACACGAGAAGCAAATGGGTAGAAGAAAAGGCATGCCCGAAGAACTACAAGCAAAGATCACCGAACACCTCCATCCCTCAGACGAACGTCGCTGTTTTCATCACTTTTGAGCACATGTTCAGAGAGGTACTACAGCAGAGATTGATATTCAGAAGGTCCATAAATTCCGTTCCAACGCATCCAAGATCGATAAATTTGAAGACCCGTGCAAAGAGATATGGCAAAAACATCGGACGCTGCGCGTGCTGAAATCAGCTCGGGACAGATTGTAGTGTCGGAGTAAAACGGGCATAACTCACTCGATCGGAAACCTTTTTGGCGAATAAAGACTTGGTGGAAAGAGAATTTTATATACGACGTCTGGAGCAAAGTTTAGGCTACATGTTCTGATCTGGACAGAGGAGAAAAATTCGTGAAGAGGAGGCAGCAACAAGAGGGCAATGGAGAGAGAGGTGATAACAATGTGAGAGATGATTGGGCAAGTCTTCCATTGAGCGTGATGATCATGTGCAGCATGAGGAGTGAATAAAGGCTGCATGGACACCTTCATATCTTGCAGAAGGACCATGGCATTGCAACAACTAAAAGGTATGCGAGAAAGTCGAGCTCTATGACTTTAAATGAAGCGCTTTGCGGGAGGCAACCCGTTCCTTTCTTTATTTTCTTTTAGAGAGAATTAGGAGGTGTAGTACATCACTTTGATTTGAAACTTGTGGCTAGTTGACTTAGGCTAACTTTATTTTGTTTTAGACCACCATCATATCATTTTCCACCTTGCATTCCATTGCATGTTTTATTTTTCTTTTATGACTTCTTGTGAAAACTCTTTTCTACGTGAGCCTTCCTATCACCCACACCTATACCCAGAGCCAATAGAGGTAGGAGTAACTTGAGTTGATTAGACGCTGTCACCGTTGATATAACCAAGTGTATTCCTATCCTCTATTCTAACTGAAAACTTTGACTAGCCCTCCAAACCCTTAGCAAAACTCTCATACCTTTAGCGATCCTAAAACCATAGGTTTTGTTTTTATCCAACAACTTAACACTTGTTTTTCTTTTGTTTTGTTTTCAAACCACCTTAGTTAGAATTTATAAACTTGATTTCTCTCTTCAAATTCTAGTTTTTAGCCAAAAATATAGGATACCCTTGAACCTATCCCTAAACCCTGTTAGCTTGGTTGTTTGGTTCTTTTCGATGAACGATTTTCTTGTTGGCATTGCTTATTAGCTACAAGCTTTGTCATTTTAAGCAATTCTTTTTAGTTTCTTTGGTTTGCAATGCGTGCTCTGCTTACCTAGAACAACGGACAATGCGGATCAACATCAAAAGTTGCTTTAATCCTAGCTAACCTTATTTTGCTAACTCTTTGCATTTGCATTTTGCATCCATTCCATTGTCCTCATCTTCATTATGATTAAGCTCGGTTCTTTCTTAAAACCTTATGATGAATGCTTTTATATATATGTTAAATGCTTTCATGAGGCGTTTTATCCTTGCGAACTTGTGTAAACGCAGTGTTTAGACTTGATTGCAGACATCATCATTCGGTTCTTTACAATTCGGGAGATAATCATTTCGTTGATGCTTTGGTTGGTTTATAAACATTGCAATGCGCTTTGTTTTTCTTGCGCTATAAAGAATTATTGATCATGGGATAGACATGGTGTTTGACCTTGGTTAATGAGACTTAATGGCTATAGAGAAATTCAGCAACCTTGTTGTAAACATGGTGTTTAGAACTTGGTGTAAACATTGTCTTTGCTTGTATCCCTTCCTATCATTTGCATGCACGCTAGCACACACGTACACTCATTAGGATTGACTTTTACTAAAGCTAGCTATGCCACAAGTTGAAAACCTTAGGGATGTTGCTGTTTTGTTGGCAATTGCTTCAACTCCCGGCCGTCACCCCGGGGGTAGATTGTGCTTAATTGTGTTGCAGGCATGATAAAAAAAAGAGGAGAAATTGAAGGATGAAGGCAGCAAGAGAGAAAGATCATAAAAGATAATCTTCGCATGTGGCCGTGGGACGCGAAGGATCACAACACGTGCAACTTCTGCCATGCCTAGCAAATGTTAAGCATGGGGGAGAATTTTGTAGAACAAAGACATCGCCACATGTAGTACAAGGACCACGATCACCACAAGATGCCTAATTCTCCTTCCATGGTGAGCACAATGCTTAAACATGGGGGAGGCTGCGCTACACTCCACTACAAGCATCAAAAGGATGGTAAATTTCTCTTGTACCTTCTCTTTTCATTCTAAATGCTTGTACATATACATGCCATCGACCTTAGTGTAGAAAACCTTTGTATTTCTCTCTTATTAATAACATGGCTACTAGGAGGACAACCTAGTTTTGTTTGTTTTTATTTTGAATAAATAATCATCACCATCACTTTTGTGCTCATCACGATGATATCATTTTTATGCTTTGCTTATGGAAAAGTGATGAAAGTTGCCGCTTTGTTTTACCTACACAATGTTGTATATGACTTGGCTAATTGCTCTTCATTAATGAACATAAATCGAATAAATACTAGCTCTTTAATTTGTGGAGGTTAAATGACTAAACTCTAGACCCACAAACTTTATGTTGCTCTTTGATTTAAGTCTACCGATGACCTTAAGCCTTGTATGTTTTATTAAATTTTTTGATCCTTATGCTATCTACATTTGTGAATCTCTTGCAAAGTTCTACCTACCAAAGCTTATATGTATGCATGATCTTTCATGACGAAACCCTTAGATTGCAAACTTGTATTTTGATGAGTTGGATTAGGATTGATTTCTTTGGTACGAGACTAAGAAGTTGGCTATTCCGTTTTGCGTAACTTCTTTTTGCTAGCCTTTCTATCCATGCATTGCTAGTTTCCACACTGGAAATTTTGCAAACCTCGCTGGATATCCACCATAAACCCACAATCATCTTTTTGTGATTACCTTCTTGACCACAACCCAAATATTGAGTATGAAAATTATTTCGACGGAGATTCTGGCAATACAGAGGCATCAAACGAAGAATATACATTTGGAAGGACTCTACAAGCATACTGGAGAAAAATCAGAAGAAACAGAGGCAAGAACAGCCAGGGTGGCGCGGCCAGAGACCCTCTAGGCCGCACGGTCAGGGGTATTTTCACCCCTGTTGGCCTCGAAAATTTTTGTGGATGTCCCTCCTGAAGATTCAAGTCATTCTCTGCAAGATTACAAGAATTTAGCAGTCATTTAATTTTCCTCTCCTTTGCTCGAGGACGAGCAATCGTTCAAGCATGGGGGAAGGAGTCATCACATTATCTCTGACTACCGCTGAGTAAGTATCGTGTTACAAAAGGTTCTAAGGAGCAAAAGAAAAAAATGAATGATGAATAGAGAAAAGAAAGAAGAAAAAAAAGAGAGAAAAAAGAAAATGATAGAAAAATATAGAATAAAAATGCTCGTCCGAATTAAAAGGCATACTCCATACTCATTCATTCCAACCATGTGCAATCCGATAACGAGAACTTCATTTGTGTCTCGGGATCATCCTTTTTGCCACTTGCACATGACCACCTATCTAAATGTGTGTGTTTCATCTCTCTCCCTTTTCCAACATTTATTTTCTCATGGCCTTTTTGACGAGTCTTGGTAAATCCAAAAGATCTCTCTTAATTTGACAATATTTCAGATATAATGTTTTGCTAGGATTGTTTTAACCTACCAAGCTCCTGATAAGCCTTCCACTTTCATATATGAGTGGAATAGGTTGAGAATAATCTAGTATAGGCTTGAGCGACTTGATGAGATGAGTGTTTCCATGAACTTTTGTAAGAGAACCTCACTTATGTTTGATGTGCATGTTTTTGAAAACTCTTCGCGATGAAACAAGGTAAATGTTTGAAGTTCGCTTAAATTCGAGAGCATTATATTTATTTTAATTGTGGCTTGTTCTTATTGGTAGTCTATCTTCCATGATGAAAAGCAGTCAGTCACAACTCGAATACTAAATACATGAGAGAGCAATGTGTCTTGTTATGTATGACTAAGTGTAGGGATGACAATGAAGGGCAATGCTGATTTCCTATTCAGCAAAGATCCTGAACTTACTCGAGGACGAGCAAGGTTTAAACATGGGAGGATTGTTGGCGCTGTTAAATGACACACTTTTAGTGTCATCTAGGTTATGTTTTTGACTAATCTTTATACTAACCCAGCCACTTGGCACTGAGCGTGATCACGAACCAGGCAATACTAATATGTGGCAATACTTTGTTGATGACGCAGGTAATACTTTTCAATAGTGTGATGTCTCCTGAGTGTGATGACCTATCTGTGGGCCGGGGCAGGATTGCTACTTTGCGCGCGGCCGCACGGAACGAACCGTGCGCTTGCGCATGCGTCAAAAAAAGGTGTGGGCCCACCGCCCCCACGGTGTCCGACCTGTGCACCACGAACACCAATGCACGCGTCGGTGGGCCCCGCATGACCAGCGCACTTGCACCCCGACGACCACAGGTGGGCCACCGCAGCACGCATTGGCAGAAAAAAAATTTGTGCAAGAACCTGCAAAAAAAATTTGAGAAAAAAATTAAAAAGATTTCTAAAAAAATAGAAAACTTTTGCAAACGAAATGAAAAGATTTTCCAAAAAGTTTTGAAAACAAAAGTTTTGCAAAAAAGACGAAAAAGTTTTTTTAGAAAAGTTTTAGCAAAAATATTTGAAAGAAAAAGTGAAAAGTTTTTTCAGAAAAGTTTTGCAAAAAGGACAAAAAAATTCCGAACTTTTTTTGCAAAAAAATGAAAAACAACAGAAAACATTTCAAAAAAATATAAAATTGTTTTAGGTAAAAAGAAAAAAAAAGTCACCTACCTCTGCCCGCCGCACCATCGCGCCGCTGCTTGGCTCGCCGGCGAGGCCACCGTCGCTGCTCTGACGCCTGACCAGGCCGCGTCACAGCCCCCGCGCCTCGACCGGCACCGCTCCTTAGCTCGCCGGGGAGGCTGCCACTCCAGCGCCCAACCGGCCAGCGTCGCCGCCGCCCCGCGCAGCTTGTCAGCTCGCTGAGGAGGCTGCCGCTCCAGCGCCGCCCCCGCGCCCGACCGGCACTGCCGCCCCCGCGCCCGACCGGCACTGCCGCCCCGCGCGGCTTCTCGTCTCGCCTGGGAGGCCGCCACCCCAACTCGATGGAGGATGAGAGCGGAAGAGAGAGGAGAAACGACACAATGAGTGAGAGAGATGTGGGGTGTTGCGGTGGGACGGGGCCCACATACATGGAACAGCCGAGCAGCTCGTGGACCGAGCCCGAGGAGGCCGGCCTCCGTGCGGTCGGTGGTAAAATTGGGTTTTCCTCGGGTCGCCTACCAACATATGCGATCCGGATATATCCATGCATGGAAGATGTCCCACTATTCTATAGTATGAAGGATGAGAAAATTGAAACTATTTTTCACCCAAAGAATTAATCCTATACCTCTCACAAAGGACCCACGAATCAAGAGTAAAAAGTGGACCCAGACAACCGGGGGGGGGGGGGGGCGGATTTGTCGTCCTCCCCGTTGTTTTTGTCCCCGTCGCCTCCTCCCACCTCTTTTTTTCTCACCGCGCGTTTTCTTACCCACCAATCGTATCCACACCCAATTACTTACATAAAGTCGCACCCGATTGCTTACCATAAAGTCCGCCAATCAAGGATTAAGGTTTCCTTTCAAAAAAAGGAATGACATCTATGCAATTAGGTGTCTCCTTCCTTTTAACACTTGATTGCTTACCATAAAGTCTGTCAGTCAAGGTCTCGTTTCAGAAAAAAAAAGGAATGACATCTACGCAATCGTGTATCTCCTTTCTTTTAAAACTTAATTGCTTACCACAGTTGTGGACGCCTATTAAGGATTTGATTGTTTACCATAGTTGTGGGAGTCAATCAAGTAATTGATTACTTACCATAGTCATGGGCGTCCAGGTTCATCTCCTTAGCCCTCATGCCCCTATATAAGGCGCCCTCTTTTCCTCCTCAAAACACAATATCTTTCTTTCATTCATATTTTTTTGTCAGGTAGAAGCATCGAGTGCGGCGCAAGGGTGATCGCGGCACTCGTGGTGTCCAAGCTCGTCAGGTAGAAGCAGAGCGGTCTTCGCGTTGTGGCGGTGCCTAACACCGTGGAGTGCATGACGTCGTTGCTCCATGCTGTCGACGACGAGGAGAGCAACCTTCTCGGCCTCCTCATCATCAAGAAGTTGGCTGCGATGTCGAGATGCTCACGGATATCTATATTGTGGAAATTTCTTTCTGTATATGTTACTCATTGTTTAAGATTTGATACTACAAATTTCCCTTCTTTTTTCGCCGGAGGAGGCCCAAGACTTTTGATGTATTAATATATAATTTTTAATTTGTGATGCTACTAATAATTTTAATGTGTGATGTTATTTGTGAGAATTTGAATTAATGGTTTTAAATTTATTTCTTTTTAAATTTAATTTTTTTACGTACTTGTGGCACGTGCGACCCTGATAGTTCTATGAAATGTTGGTCCATGTCCCATGAAACGTTCGCCCATTTCTACGAAATAAGTAAAGTAAATTGAACAGCCGGAGCGACGGGTCAAGCAAACACGAGTACACGACGCATGAGCAACGGCACGCACATGGCACAACCGCACAAGTCCCATCTCGTGCATGCCCAATAAATCTGCTCGACGGTAGTATATGATTGGTGCTCACTTTAGAGCGCTATGATTTAGCCAGCTGAAAACTGAATGCTATTGCCATGCCATATGAAAGTAGCATTAGGGTGATCCCAGTGTTTTAGATTTCATGTTGATGTTTTTAGGTAGCCACATACTGTAAGCAACAAGGATATAAAATGGAGGTTAAATTATCTCTCTCAAGACATATTACAAGTGGTATCCGTATGGATCGTAGATGAAACTAATTTCATCTCTCTCTTCTTAAATGTGACGTCATGTCATAAGAAAATCCTACGTGGCAGCTATTAATGTGCATGAAACCTTATGAACTCATCACTGGGATTGGCCTTATAGCCTGTTGATTTTGACTTATTCAATAGTGTTCTGTGATAAAGAAAAAATAACTGATTTTAATTGATTCTGGTTGACAAGCAAAACAAATAGTAGGCTGATAGATTTAGGGAATTCATTCGTCTGGGTACACTGCTAAAAAACTCGATCTCAACAGTATCACGTATGCTTCGTAGTCAAATAACTCCGCACACCTTCAGCCGCCTCCACATGCTGCAGCTACCATATAATACCACTACCATAGCTGATCTCGCTAGCGACGACGACACACGGCAGCGCGCTCCTGCTTCTTGCTAGCGCGCGCGCGCTCTCTCTCTCTCTACTTCTCATCTTCTTCTAGTAGCATTGTTCAAAGAGGTAACCTCGCAATGTTGCATTTCACTCCCTTCAATTTGTTTCTTTTTATAGCACAAGCATGCACCACCGGCCGAATTATTTAAAATTGAGTCCAACCTTGAAAGTGTACCTTTAAGAGTCTGTAGATATAATGTGTTTATGGTTTTATTTTCTGTTATGGATGATATAATGTACGTGTAATAACTAATAAGCGACTTAATTGAACTGCGCCTTATACCTAAAGTAAGACTGGAGGGATCGAGCAGCACTGATCTTGAGGATGGTCTTTAATTTTGGAAGTTCTTTTGCTATACATATAGTACACAGGTTAATTAGCTAGCAGCATGTGGAGGCTGAAGGTGGCCGAGGGCGGCAGGCCATGGCTGCGGTCGACCAACGGCTTCCTGGGGCGGGCGGTGTGGGAGTTCGACCCCGACGGCGGCACGCCGGAGGAGCACGCCGAGGTGGAGAGACTGCGCCGGGAGTTCACCGACCACCCAACGCGGTAATCTCGGACTGGTGTTAGCTACCCCCCAGTTTCCCTACAAGACTAAAACAGAGTTAGGACATGTGAGAGGCATCATACCTCATATAACAAAACACAAAAGGAAATAGAAAAAAATTCTAATTATCAAACACCAGCAAAAAGATATTTACAACATGCAAACTACCCATATATGGTTGGGTTGAATGCATGTACAATCAGCAGGAGAAATATGGTTGGGTTTTGCAAAAGTACATAATATGCACATAGATATTTCTGATTTTAATTACTGTGTGAGAAATAATTGTCAAGCATCATGTTGTGAATTAACAAAAATTTGGAGAATACAATGTACACACAATTACAGACCTAATAGGTATGGTGCTGGCGCAGAAAACTGAAACACACCATGGAGGTCTCGATCATATATTCAGAATGAACTCACTTAAACATCTCAAAGAGATAGAACATGAACACTATAGGGGAACTAAGATTAACAAGTAGAAATCAATGGGACAACATAGATCATCAGGATTTCCCTATTGAATCAAATAAAAAAGAACGTAGTAACACACAGAGCAACACGAATCTGATAGCAGAAACATTAGGCTACACTAAGTTCCAATCGACCCCTTGAGGACTCTAGTAGCTAGCATAATCAACAAAAACTGACCCCTAATCAACCACAAAGATTATATGAATCCAGAATTGAGATGAAACATACCTCAATTCAACTAAAAGTGGACACCCAGAACCCCAAATGGAACCCTAAGTACTCAAATTGAACCGTACAGTCCTCAAATCAAACACAAATGCAACATGAATGGAGATGCGCTTTAAAATTAACTAAACAAGCAACACTCAGTGATGGAATCGACATGAAGGCAAAGCGCACCGGTTCAAATCCACCACACAGAACAAAAAATCGAAACTACACAAGGCGGAACAGGAACAGAAATGGACGGCAAAATTAACCGGAAATGATAAACCCTACAGAACCTTCTCCTCGGCGGCACGGGGGCCAGGCGGCTACTCCCTTTCTCCACTTCCGGCTCCAGCCGCGGCGGCGGCGCGGGCTCCAGGGGAGGGGACTGGGGCAGGCCCGGGGACAGTTGCGGGGCGGATTGCGGGGGCGGCGGCGGGGCAGGGATCCGGCGGCAGGTAGAAGTCAGGCTCCAGGGGCGGTGGGGCGGGCTCTGGGGGCATCGCCGGCAGCGGTGGGGCGGGATCCGGCAACGAGCACCTCACCGCCGTCGACCAGACTGGTAAACCGGATTGAAAAACAAACTGACAAATCGACCCCACCAATCAGCGACCAGACAGACATAAAAGAAGAAAGGACCAAATGGAGGCAACCGATACAAAATAGAGCAGATCGGACGGCTCACAATTTGAGTGAGGAGGGGCTTTGTTTTGCTTGGGTGACATATAGCTTTGGGATGGCACTCGATTTGTTTATGCTTATAATTCAGTAATAGTAATTGGTGCTTGACATCCGGTTTACAACGTGTTTTAGGGAGGCTGCCATCTGAATTTCATTGGTTCAGATTTGAAGATGAATATAGCTATGCTAAGCTTCAACTACTATTGGAAACTAAAAAGGCATAAATATGATCAGATTGGCATATATATGATGCAGTAAACAGACATTCCAACCAAATACCATTTCTATCATTCTAAGTTGCTGATCTGATGGCAGTAAACTATCCAGTCCCCATTATGGAAGCATTGAGGAGAAAGTGATTGATTATGGCAGGAGAGACGTAGAGACCAAACGGGTCGCATCCCACACGCGTCCTTCCGGCTCCTCCACAAAATCCCTCTCTCCCCACCTACCAATCTCTACTTGAAAACTACGCACATGCTGTTGGTATAATACAAATAGATACCTATACATACATGTGATTTATTTCAGTATAACTGCGTCATCCAAATATGAAGTCGAATTAAGGCCTACAATTAACAAAAAATCACGGTATACCCCATGCGGATCTAGGTAATTGTTTGCGAATTTCTCAAGTTTTAAAAGATAATTGTAATTGTTCGGCTTCCAAGGTTGATCATCTGCCTTCCTCTTCTCTAGATTAAGGGTCATAATCTCAAGAGCATGTGCACTCTGCAGAATGTATTTTGCCAGCTCCAATTGACCAGATAATCCAAGCATCCCTGTAATGTGAACTGTCTTGAGGTGATTGTGCATGTGTGACTGGATACAATCTCTTGCCCTCAAATAAGAATAACAAGATTCCCAATCGAAACTTCTCGTCTGCATCGATCAGACATACTCCAGTCACACATGCAGACGAGAAGTTGCTGGCAACATGTACAAAAGAAAAGGTGAACTAAAGACATCTACAATTTTACATCGTTAGAAATAAAAGTTGGGCCAGGTAGTCTGAAAATTACTACGCTAGCAAAGATACTGAAAATGTATGAATTGTTGTGATTTTTTTTGTCCAATACTAGTTTCAAAACCGCAAGATATGTGATAAAAATAAGTTAAATAACACGATTTCACAGAGATTATTTAATAACTGCACAAATTAAATGGGCATCTTGTTACTTACATGTAATACAAAATGCTCTAATTGAGGTGCTGCCTCCAGAATTTGAGTCAGCCGAAGGACGACAAGTGCACTCTTGGGTTCTCTATACATAAAGCAATATAGTGCCAGATGCCTTAAGTAAATAAATTTAGTAGGTTCTTGGTGAAACTTGTTGTCTGTAAATAATTGCACATGGTTATTAGGAGAAACATAAAGAAACATCCCAAGCGGCAAGAAGGAAAAAAGGAGAAGAAATATTGTTACAAAGTAATTAGCCAAACCTATGTGTCCATGTTCAATGATAGGTAGAGACGATCAACATGAGATAGTGAGCCAGAAAGCTTGTCCCAAAAGTAGTTGATAGTATCGTAGTCGGACCAGTACTGATGGATGTATGCCTTCGATAGCTTCGTTGAAGTGGCCTTAAGTTTAATTGGCCGAGATCTCCCGATGTACTCAAATGTTGTCAGGCTCCTAGCATGTAACTCGATGCTTAATTTTTTCACCAGAAGGTCACTAACATGCAGGAAACGCAGGCAGCATGACGCCTGAGGCACGACAAGATGACCAATGACAAAACGAGTGATGCTTAGCCACTCCAGGGTAGGACAATTTGATAGGAAGGGAGTGAGATCGCCTAGGTCAGCCACAAGTTTCAGCTCGAGTTTCTTCAACGCTTTGAAACCAAGGAAGCAACCATCATCAGATAATGGAAGCTGTAAGCTTACATATTCGAGAAGAAGTGACACGATACTTCCAAGAAGTTGATTCGCTGGCAACTTATACTTGTTTTCACTGGTGACTAGGAAAGGAGTGCCCTTCGGTGGGGTCAAATCAAGTATGACATGCTTCGCCCTGGTGACAAAACCAAACCACCGATCCAGGTCATCAGCATACTCTTTTCTGAGTGCAGGAGGATCATCATCATTCTTTGGTAGTTCAGCTATTGGCAACCTAACCTCAAACACATCCACCACCAAGCGGCTGTGCTTCTGCAACACCGTAGTAACATGATCCACTGAATCTGTCCATGTAACCAGCAAGTTCAGAAGTCCGATCGAACCGAAGATTGGAGTGATATATCCAACGTTTCCTCCATCGAGAGGATAGTAGGCTTGTTCGTCCTGCCTCTTTCACACTAAGTTGGGATATTACTTTGTGCAGAAGGTCCTACACACATGTACAACACATCATCACGAGCTAATCTTGCGTGGTCAAATTATAATTAATATTCTTAATCATTGTATATGCACTGATGCCATCCACAAAGATGTTAATTATGAATTCTAAAACAGTAAAACTACATTTATTTTGGGACGGAGTGAGTACTTATTAATGTTATTATGTCATATTAGTTCTGATTAATCTCGCGATTAACACTATCCTTTGTCCCCATCCCACTGTAAGTGTTTTTTTAGGTAAAGGATAAAATCCATCCACATGGATACATATAGCCAATGGTAACAAGAGTTCTAGCCTCTAATCTTCAAAAGTGGGGGGCTTAAAAATACAAGAAAGACAAAGGAAAAAAAAGTCTGAACTTCAATCTTCTCCTTCGTCTTGTTTTAACCTTGCATTGTCTTTATGCAGCACCAGTCCACCACATCTTTCTGCTTATGCACTTTGATGTCGGATTCAACCTGCCAAAAAGGTCTTCTATTGCTTGGCAAACCTTGCCGTGTAGAAACCACTAGGAAGGGCAGCGCGCTAACGCCGCGCCTATTATAGTTGTAATCATGGGCTGCTGCTATCATGGGTAGTTATTGGTTCTCTATTATTATTCTGTTCGCTTCGCTGGGCTGAGCTGGAAAGTCCGAGAGGAGAATAATTCGTTGGCCTGGTTCAATAGCGTTCTGTGAGGGGAATAATATTTCTTAGTTTTGTTAGTCGCTAAAAACAGTACACGCATTTATGGAACCACCATTGAGCGAAGCATGCAATGTCCATAAAAGGCAGAGTAGCAAGCATGGATAGTGGTGGGGTCCTATTGACATGACTCGGCAAGCTCAGATAGCGTCAAGGCAAATGTTTTCACCCATGGCGATGGCCTTATCGACTCAGAGCATCCATATGAGAAGGACTACCGTCGCAGGCACGCTAGAGCTCATGGGAACATGGAACTGAAGCAACGGGCTACGTCGTTGGTGGCCTATTGGTTGGAGACATCAGGGAGAAGGGGTGAGGACAACCCAAGGGAGGGAATACGATCCAACGAACTTATCTTTCATGAAATTGGCTTCACACGTCAGTCCGTTGAGACCAAGAAGGTTGGTGGCTCCCTCTCAAGCAGCGACACTACCTTTGATCCGAGTAAGGACCCGAGTGGAGGGCAGAAGAGGCGAGTTGATATGCGAGGCGAGAGATTGGGTGAAGAGCGCACCGTGTTCTGTTTTCAATTTCGTGGCAGGGCAAGGACAATTCTTCTGGGTACACACCGACCATTTGTCTTCATACGCTTGAACCAGATATGGTAAGTACATGTTGTAATGCAAACGGGGCATCACAATTTCATTTGCCAATAGTACAAAATAGTAACATGCGTTGACCGACGGCTTCCGGGCTACACGTAGCAGTGCGTTTGGATGCCAGCGTAGCAAGCGAGGATGCACTCAGGTGAGCTCGCTTTCTTTTAACATCATGGATGTACCAATTTTTGTCAAGACTACCGCCACGTGTGACGCTTGTGCACACACCAGAAAATGATGCTATAATTCCATAGGGGCTGACAGCTCGCGATCTAGCGAACTCTTCGTGCAGGGATGGACGATGTTTTCATCGTAGACTTAAGCGTTTTAGGCTCGGCTCGGCCTAGCCCGATGGCCCAGCCCGAGCCCATCGGGTTTTGGCTCGCCCACAACTCTCTGTAAGACGGGCATGGACAGAGAAAATAAAGCCCGTAAAAAAATTTCTCAGTCCACAAGCCCAACCGTAACTATTGTTTTAATTATTTTTGCACTAAAAATGAATGTGAGGCCCGACCATTACCCGGCCTAGCCCGGAAAAATAGGCCCACACTTGCCCATGGGACGAGGATGGGCGGAATTTTCAGCCTGAAACTAAATGGGATTTTTTTGGCCCAGCCTGCTGAATGCTCAGGTTTAGTTCGTCGACGGTAAGGCGTCAGTGGGACTTTGTAAATATCGAGGTTCATCCTGCTATAATCCTCTCGCAGTGCTCGTAGGAGTAGTATTGTGTGTGTTTATTCATGCATGTATATGAGCGTAGACATGTTTGTACCATGTTTTTTTAAAAGATATAAGAAAGAGGGCGAGACCACATATGCTTTTTTTTCTTCATGTTATTCAGGCGTAGCGAGTTTTTTCAGTTGCTGTGGGACGAACGTGTGAGCAGGAATTTTTTTGGGAGACACGCACGAATACACGATGCCTCTACCACGTGCAGGCCAGGCTTCGTTTTTATCTGCATGCCGGAAGAGGAAGATAAAAAAAAGAGACACACGTACACGTCAACGATCGATAGGATTAGAACGACAGTCTTTGCTTGGGGCAGAAGAGGTAGCTCGAGTGCCGTGATCACTTTTGTTTGGCCCGCAGTAAATAAATGTTGGCACGTGCTATATTTTGATTTGAGAACAGTAGCTTCTTGCCTTCGGAGGTCAGGAACTTCTTGGGGCATAAGTGTGTAGTTATAAAAATAGAGTTCGTCTAGGTAATGAATCGCGATCCCAGTTCTGCGCCCGAGCGCTCGGCGCGCTCGGCGTGTGCGCGCTGTGCGGGACGCGCGCGCCGTCCGGGACCCCACGTACGGGCCCACCACAGCCGCTGAGCGTCCTGAACAGCCCCGTGCGCTCGGTCCCACTGAGTGTTGACAATTTTTATTGTAAAAATTTTGACTCTGAAGAATTTTGTCGCAAGAAAAAGTTTGTTGCAAAAAATTTGTCGCTGGAGAATTTTGTAGCAAGCAAAAGTTTTTTGCAAAAAAATTGTCGCAGGAGAATTTTGTCGCAAGCAAAAGTTTGTTGACAATTTTGTTGCAAAAAATTTAGTGCCGAAGAATTTTGTCACAAGCAAGCAAAAATTTGTTGACAAAATTTTGTTGCAAAAAAGTTTTCGCTGAAGAATTTTGTCGCAGACAAGCAAAAGTTTGTTTATAAAACTTTGCTACAAAAATTTCTAAAAAAAATTGTACATTTTTTTCAGATAGTATAGGACGGTGGTGGAGTGAGGGGCCCGCAGGGGGCCCACGCTTTGTCGCGACTCGCGAGCGCACGGAGCCCCCCTCGCGGGCGAGCGCAAATTAGGCGCTCCCGTAATGAATGCCGGTCCAGAGGACCTGCCAAGATTACGCCAACAGGGAGGACACGGTGTTAAAGACGCCGAGGCAAAGTTAGGTTTTGACAAAAAAAAAATGATTGTCCTTTGCATATAAAGGATAAAGGACAATAACAATACCTCAAGACCCAAGCAATATCGTCACCACGAAGCAGGAGAACCATTTTCCAAGCAGGTAGGCCCATCCCTAATCCCTACGCCATATCAGTGGCCATGGCCCGTGGGACATAGTGCGAAGTCCACAAGCGCAACATCCAGGGCATGCTGCCGGAGGATATGGCCCAAGATCGCGCAAATCACCACGCGGCTAGCAAACACCGCACATTGCCAATAGAGAAGGGCTGATGCGGTACCCAAGCAAGCCAGCCCGAGGGCACTCGCCACGGAGGGTTGCAACCGGATGTGAATCTGGATTAATGAGACCCGAGAACTACATATTCAACATCTAAGCTTGAGGATCTGATCGGGATAGATACAATCCGGTGGCGTTGAGCACCAAATCGAAGAGGGAAGGAGGGATGGTACAAGGAGAAAAAGTGGAAGAGGAGAGAGGGTGAGCAGGCGCTGCTTGGCCCTACCGCTGTCCGCCGCCATTATAGCAGCTAGCCACCCAACAAACAATGGGGAGGTTTAAGACCAATTGTGAAATTAAGTGCAAAAATTTTCAAAAGAAAAGGTGTAAAACAGAAGTTGATGGGAGCTTATCAAACAGTAAAATGTTATCGTCCACAAAATAGGATGGAATAGAAGTAGGAAGAGATGGCGCGGGCTTGCATGGTACCTCGGGTAGCTCTCCAGTGATGGCCTCCTGTGCCTTGGCAACATCGTTAGCGGAGTAGTAGGAGCCAAAACGTCGGCATGCTGCATCTGCATGCACGCGGAAGGCGTGCGCCCCTCCTCAAGAGATGGATGGATTTTTTTTAAAATGCATAGCACGTTTTTTCATTAAGCGGAAAGAGTTTTACAACGAGAACCCTTAAAGCGCAGAGAAAACAAAAAACAACATACGAACGAAAAAAACAGACCAACAGAAGCTAAGCAAGCTACCAAACGACAAGAGCGGCCAAAGCTAGGAGAGCTGCCACCTAACCCACACAATCCTGCCGAAACCTAAACTAGACTAGACTTCTAAGCCTGACAGAAAGGCATCACCGAAAAGATTGCCTAAGATCCTCCAACGACAGCAGAAGAGGCAAAGCATCCACCAAGTGACCAAACACGCAGACATGGCGGCCAAGCATCCGCCCGGTAGCAGCAGAGGTGGCCAAGCATCCACCAAACGACGACAAAGAAGCCACCAGCGTAGAGAAGAGCGACAAACCGCCCTCGGACGACGACCAAAGGTGGCAAGATATCAACATCAGCGGTGACAAAGCATCTACCAGACAACAGGGGCATGGCGGCCTAAAACCGCCCGAACTGACACAACTGGCAAAGCATCCACAGAAAGATGGCAAAACAGCCAAGAGCAAAGCGATTGGCGGCAACGCATCCACCAACTGACGACCTAGGCAACCCTGGCGATGTAGATGAGACACGAAGAAGACATACACAGAAAAGAGCCAACGACCACTGATATAACCCGACCAAGACCTGCAGGAGGGATAAACACCAGGAATACTCGCACATCACCGAACGACTAGCAATCCGAGCCGAGGAGGTAGGGTGAGAGGGTCATGCAAGACGATGCCTTCACGAAGGGAGCGACGTCGACGCCGTCATCGTCCGACCGCCCGAGAAGGAACAGTCCAAGTCTTCACCTGGCGAGACCAAATGGGTTTAGAGGCCACAACAATGCCTCCAGCAAGGTAACTACGTCAATGGACATAGCCGTTGTTGAAACCGGCGAGCACCATCCATGGCTTTCGCCAAAGGCCTCCAAATCCAACTCCACACTACCAAGGTTATGATGCAAACCAAAACGATGGGATGGCAGCGGGCAATTCAAGGTGACAGCGAAAATGAAGCACATCTGCAGGAAATGAAAGCGGTGACCTTGACGCACTAGCAGCAGCAACAACAGTGGCCCTTCCCCACGATGAGATGCGACCCCACGACTAAATGTAGAGCTGGGAGTAGATCCGGTTGTGGGCCGTCCGGAGGGGGGGGTTCCCACGGCAGCACCCCCATGGCAGGCGCCCCCGATGGTCCACCAGTGGCCACCAGCGCCATGAACCCGTGAGGATGACCCACCGCCGCGGAGCTGGATGAGGTCCGGCCGCGGCCACATAGGGGCGACGGCAGCGCCTCTTCGCCCCCGGCGGCGGGCAGGGAGGTGGCGCCCGGCAACCTCGATGACGGCGGCGGGCAAGCACGGCGGCGCGGAGGATCCCCAGGCCGCCCGGGAAGAAGCCACCTCCGCCGCGGCCGATGGCCGAAGGCCCGGGGGCGGATCTGGCGGCGGCAGCCCATGAGAGAGGAGAGCCGGCGCCGACGGATCCCGGCGTGGAGGGGGCGGCGGCGGTGAAGGAACACCTCCGCCCCGACGGGCTAGGAGCGGATCTGCTCCTGTGCAGGCCGGATCTAGTGTTGTCGAGCCGGCGGCAGGCTGCGACGACTTGCGGCGATGATGACCACGACCTAGGGTTAGGGTTAGGGTGACGCGGAGGGAGAGAGGAAGGAAAAGGGGGTGGAAGAGCCGCGCCGCTGCCGTCCTCGCCGCCGCGCGGGCTTCCGGCAGCCGGCTCTTGCAGCGGCGTGGCCGAGAGGGTAGTTGGAGGGGGCTCGATGACGGTGGCGGCGCGGTTCCGCCCGTGTCGCCACGAGAGGGACACAATGGATGGATTTGATCGACCGACTAATTAAAAAGAAATAATAAATCTTTATAAGTTAACAAAAGATGATGATGGGCAACCAGATGAGATCACCGGCCGTCGGCAGGGGTACAACTCATATAGTATCACGTACGTATATGTGTACCTGAAGTCGACGGCCGTCCACTACCTCGTCCTGCTCAACATGCCGGCGGTGGTGCCCTTCTTCCATGGCCATCGGTACGGTGTTGGGGTGTTTCTTTGTCGAGATCGGATCGCCTCTAGTCGCATGCAGGCGTGGACGTGTGGTAGTATGTAGGTGATTATGTTGGGTGAGCCATATATATACGGAGGCCTCGGAGATCGTTCATTATATTGGTACTAGTAGAGTGGCACGTGCCACAGGCACGCGTTTTTTAAAAAAAAAAAGAATAAAAGGTCTGATTTTAAAAGAAACAAGTTTGGTACCCTACATATCATTCCTCACAATCTTGCCACCATGCACGGGTTATCATGCTGTCCTTCCATACCAGACCACCAACTCTTGCCTCATAAAAAAAATTGTCGCTAAAAGCATGGATCCACTCGAGGCATCCCACAGGTACAATGTTTCACAGATCAATGGACAAACACACGTTGCTCACCCGGTTGAAAAGGTTGAGGTAGTAGTCATCAAAGAGCTGCGGTGCATCCAGAGTCCTCTGCATAATTCGGTGCATCAAAGCAGAAGCTTCGCTGTTTCGAGGGTGAGTCGGTCGCCGTGCGTCCAATGGTTGCAATTGCAAAAGAGTAAAACTTGCTTGGCTCGTCGTCATGGGAGTTTTGCGGGCGGGTGTGTGCATTGGAGGCGCCGGCCGAGACGGTGGCCGGATCAATTGCCTGAATCCGGATTGGGCCATCCTTTCCCCGCTTAGTAGGCCAGCTTGGGCCTATTTGTGTACAAAATCAATTGCTAGTATAGGCTCCGGCCGTCCGGCGGGCTTACTAAGCATTCCGAACAACAAGGCCTCCTCCTCGTATTGGGCCTGCTTGTATTTTTTTAGGACGTCCAATCCAGGCGTTGTTCTTGTTCCCCGTGCATATTCGTAGACAAGCAAATTAAACAGGCCATTTTCGGTTTCATTTCCAGGGATCGCGCCCTCAACTCAAAGCTAAGTTAGCGCGTCTTGGCGATGACAACGCCCATCGCTGCTAGGGGAACCAGGAATCAGCTGGTGACGAGACGTCTAACGTCTAGACTAGCGTTGGTCGTTGGACACGGCTGCGCCTGGTGGTTGTGACGTGCTAATCCATCCACCGAAGCTGACGAGCGACGACGACGCGGTGAAGCAACAGAGAAATGGGAGCATTTGGGGTAACCCCCCTTTTTAAAATTTTACCGTATATCCTAGGCGACCCAAACTTCCCGGTCATATATGTTTACGATTGATCTGTCCTTTGCTTAGTAGAATAATGACAAGCTAGGCGATTCTTTGGTCACTTTGAATAGTTAGCATTGACGGACTGAGCTTCTACGCGTAACGGCCGTGTTCATGCCACCAGGCCGCTCGCGCTGAAATTTCAGCATCGGGAAAGCCCTGCCCTGCATGCTCAGTTGGATGTGATCTCGACTTCTCTTTCCTTTTCACCCCTTTATTATTTTCGTTACGCCAACCCTTTCCATCTAAAATCAAAATAACCAGCACGTCCTCGCCAAAGTTTCGTTGCGTTCGGTTTCGGTGTGCCCACCCCCTCTGGTCTCTGGAACACGTCGCTTTTGCCGAACCCTCAGCCTCATATGGCGGCGGCTGGCCCGCCGCAGCCGAACAAAAATAATCAGGAGGGGTCAGGCGGTCAGCACCGAACGCTCGAGGCGAGTTACTCAAATGGCTGGCCCAGGCCCACCAACAGGGACCAGACACCGAAGAGGGCCACCACCACGTTCCCCGACGACGCGGTTGGCAAGGCAAAGCGCACCAGGGCAGGAGGAGAGAAAGCACCAGGAAATACACGACCGACTTCCCTTCTATAAAAACCACCAGCGTGGCCGACCGACCCGTCTCGCTCGCCCAAACCCCCCACCACCCAAACCGAACCAGCGAAAGCTCCCCTTGACCCTGCCTGCTCCGCCTCCGATCGCCAAGGAAGAAGAAGAGGAGGGGAGATGAGCTACTACGGCCAGCAGCCCCCCGTCGGCGTCCCGCCGCAGCAAGGTGCGGCGACGGCGGCTTGTTCCCGTCTCCTTACTGTTTCTGCTTGCTTACGCTTTTTGTGTTTCCTTTGTTACTTTTCGCGATTTGTGAGGCTAAAATCGCTGCCGTTTGGATCTTAAATTTCTCCAGGCTACCCGGGGAAGGACGGCTACCCGCCGGCCGGCTACCCCCCGCCGCAGCAGGGCTACCCGCCTCAGGGGTACCCGCAGCAGGGATACCCACCGCAGGGGTACCCGCAGCAGGGCTACCCACCGCCGTACGCGCAGCCGCCGCCCCAGCAGCAGCAGAGCAGCGGACCTTCCTTCATGGAGGGATGGTACGTTCCTTGATTTCCTCCCTTCCTCGAGTCCCGTCTCTTCCACTTTTGTGCTGCGCGTGCTCGTGTGTTGCTACTGTAGATTGGATGCCTCTGGAATTTCCTTTCCAAATTTAGGCCAGGAGTTTAGGTCTAGTTTCACCGTTGGCGACCTAGTTCGGATCACCCGGTCAGATCTGCCCGGCTCCGGCTTCGCCGGCGTCGCCCGCGGTGGCCGGTGGCCGCCGTGCTCGTGCGTGCGCACGTTGGCCGCGGTGTGTGTGGGGCCGTGTGACTTGACGCGTGAACCACCCTTGGAAAAGGTAGCCGCCAGCCTCGTGTCCCTGGTGACGTGTCGGTCGCTGCACGCAATCGCGCCCACATATTCCACGCTGCGGAGCGAGGCTTGTCTGTGACGGGCTCGAACCGTCCGTCCGATCTGAGACGTGCGGTGGGGGTCCTGAGCAGGCACATTCTTTGCTGCCGTTTCACATGCGTTTGGAGTTTGGATTGCTCGGTTGCGGCCTGTGCACAAAAATATCCAGAAGTCGTCAGCGCCTTAGATTTTTCAGATTCCCTCGGGGTGAAGTCACTGGGATGGGATGGTCTCTCTCTTTTTGTTAAAGGATAGTACTGTAGTATATTTCCGTTGACGCGCTAGTACCAATGAGATGAGATGATAGATGCTCGCTCTAGCACTAGCGTTGTACTTACAATATCACATTTAGAAATTGGAATATGTCAATGGATGGTTGGGTTTTTTGAACAAGCATATTACAGAGCTATGATGCACCATGGTGACTTTAATAAAGCATATTCTAGAACAAGAATATGCTTCCTTTCGTTTGATCTTTATCTGATGTTGATTTTCCTCGTGGTTGAACAGCTTGGCTGCCCTCTGCTGCTGCTGCCTCCTGGACGCCTGCTTCTGAGAGGATCGACGGCGGATTAAGGTGTCTCATGAAAGGACTGAGACTCAACTGGGCTTGAGATGCTAGCGTGCTAGACTAGCGTTCTTCTTGTTCTGCATTATCGTCTCTATCTTTTCCCCTTCTCGTTTATGAACTCCCCTGTCCCTGCAATGAGACTGCTAGTAGTACTCGGTCGGTGTTGATTGGATGATGAATAGGCTGGTGTGTATTCTGTGGATTGCCGTGTTTCTTGGTGGAATTCAACCCGGGATTATGGAGTGCGCAAATTGGTATCTTCTGTCTGCAGTTTTGGTTGGTTTCATCGCCGTTTACCTTGATGCTGATCACGTTTTGCTTGCCTATCTGCTCGTTAGCCGCCGGGTCTCGCGCGCGCCCCGCGATGTTTGACTGGCGCACTTTATTCGGATCATCGTCGCTTGACCTAACAATTTGAACAGTTTGATTTAAAAATCATTGTTGATTCGTATGCACGTGACGCGTTAAGCTTTCCGATGTTTTCCGATACGGTGGCGCCCTGGATCAGTGACCCAATCTTGCTTCAGAGTCAGGGCAGGTTTTTTTTCACTCCCAGGATCATGCTAAGTCTTATGACACGTATCGCATCGGCTGCCCAGGTCCGATAAAGATGTTTTTGTTATCCAATTACAAAAACAAACAAAGAATTCTCCGTTACGCAGCTTCACTTCTTGCTACGATAGCACTCACTCCGTCACAAAATAAATGCAATTCTAAGTTTGAACACGTAAACTAATGCTAGATGTAAAATTACCAAATTGCACTTTGTCCTTTGTGATAAATATCTAAACATTGTTTTGTCTTTTCTACTGGAACCTTTCGGGGGCTATTGTCTTTTGTGGTTGGTGGATCACACAAATTTCAAACACTAGAATTGCATTTATTTTGGGAGGGGGAGTAGCCATGTGACGCGGACCTTTGTTTATTGTGGACCCTGATGGTGACACGTCTCCATCTTACGCCGAAGTCTTTGTAGTCTGCAGTCTGCACTGCAGCGACACGTCTTCATCGAAAGAACTCATACACGAATCAAGCTACAAACCAAAAGGTTTTTGTTTACCTGAAATGTGATAAGTGTTTGGCACTAGTAGTGTAGTAGCTGCCTAGCCATGTCTGCGTTCATAAAAAAGGTGTGCACAGGAGTACCATGCACTCGAAACATTCATCCGTGAATGCGACTGGGCGCTCCAGCCTCCTGCCGGCACGGACGCACCACCGCGCCCGGCCGTCCGTCCAGCTGCGCACTTGGCCGTCTATGTGCGTTCTGCGTTGGCTTTATCACAGCATCATGTAGGCACGAAACCTGACGCAGAAGCAGAACAGACCAACTTCTCCGTGCATCTGCAGGCAATATTACTGTAACAGCATCTAGCAATGAACTTTTGTTCAGCTAGGAAAAGTAGGAATTAGGAAAAAAAATGTCGCAGAACCAAGAACTGGACTGAACTGTACTTGTACATATTTCCTGCCATTTTTCATATATATAAAAAAAGAGTTAGTGGGGACCTTCTCCACTGTTATGCTAAAAAAAAAAAGGAACTGGACTGCCGTGCCACGCTACAATCACCCAACTGCCCAAGTCATGCATAAGCCCGTACACACGTCTTTCTTTTCGTGATAAGAGACTCGGGTAAAAAGAATTTATAAGGATACATCTTGGAGTATATTGGTACTCCCTCCGTTCCTAAATATAAGTCATTTCAACTTTTTGAGAGTTAAACTTTCTTAACTTTGACAAAATTTATACAATAAAATACTAACACTTATGATATCAAATAAGTACCATTATATTTTTCATTAGATATATTTTCATAGTATAACTATTCGGTATCATAAATCTTTGAAGTCATCTCTATAATTTTGGTCAAAGATAAAATAGTTTGACTCTCTAAGAATGTTGGAATGACTTATTTAGGAAGGAGGGACACCGTGTGACTCCATATATGAAGTCGACACGACCTCTTGCGGACCCTGCTTTGAGCCTTTGACCACTCAGCTGTAGTACAAGCCAAGACATGCAAGAACTCGACTTTTCTTTTTCTTTTTTTGACGAAACAAGAACTCGAGCCGGCAGCATCTCCATGTATGCTTTTTTGTCAGGGCGGTGTGAGTCGTGTGACGCACCGCCATACACCTTCAACTTCGCCTTGATGTTGGGCACTTGGGCAAGCCATTAACCTCGCCTAAGTTCTGAACCCTGCAGTCAAGTATATGATCCTAGGCCGCCTTCAATAGTTGGGCTAGCATACCTCTTAGCTTGTCCAACTCATACAAGAGATACCAAAAAGATTATATCTCCAATGATCTATGCTTAAGCACATTGTTCAATGTCAAAGTATCTAAGGTTCCATAATATCTCTCATTAATGAATAGTGCTGCCCGCTTTCTCTCTATGAGCATATTCTCTCTTTTTCATGTAAGTAAAATGACGAGTTCAATCTCTATAAGTTAGCTGATGTGTTATTATTGGAGGGAGGAGGCCTAATTTGCTTGTCATCTTCGGCAATCTGCCACTGCATCATGTAGCTGGGCGGCATCGAACCTCTTGCCGGCTCGGGAACGTCGCTTGCTTCCGAAGGACTTCGCCGTCCATGTGCAAATCTGTGCCAGCGTTTCATAATCACGTAACCTGACGCTGAACACACTAAAATTAGCAGTGCATGTGCAGTCCATACGTACCGGTATCTTACAGAAAAAGCTTTGCCTCTTACCTCGTCGGAAGATTGGAAGAAAAGCCTTTGCCAATGATTTCAGATATCGTACACGAAAAACTAATACCCTCCTTGATTTGCTCTTTGTATCAGGAAAGGTAGAAAAAGCCTTGCCTTTGATCTCAAAAGAACAAAGTCATTATCCGAATAAGCAATTCAACTTTCAAAGTTTAAAAAACCAAACTCTTGGTTGGCAGCAAAACTAGAAAACCTGTCAATCCAGCTGGCAGATAACAAATCTGCTTCTTTTTGAAGACCCACACGCACCAGGAAGAAAAGGCACTTTTACACAATTGAGTGATCGGGGAGAGAGAATACCTCACATCACTTACTTTTCGAGAATATTTTGACAGCTATGGATATAGCCCATGGTTTTAGTTCTTACAAAAAAGAGGTTACCTCTATTCCTTATTGTAACATTGCTTGTTGATAGGGTATACATAGGAAAAGAAATCTAGCTGTTTTGTTTTCCCTCTACATGTTGTAAAACTGAATTTCCTTTACACATGTAAATATGAAGATAACTATCACTCAAATACAGTGTCAAAAATTGATGTAATCATTGCTGACATTTTCTCAAATCGTACCAAGTTCCACGAATATTATGTTATCTGATGATAAAATTGTTGGCAGTAACACCAGCATGCTTTGGCTGGAGCTGCTTTATGTAATACTTGGATCCACGCGAGAGATTGATACGTTTCCTCCTCTGCTCAGGAATAGATTCAATAGAGCACTCAGAGAAGCCACGGCGCACAAACCTGTGACATTTAAAATTAACCACAGGTGAAGCACAAAGAAAGCCGAAAATCAAAACAAGTGTTAATTGTACTTTCAACATTCAGTAACTGAACAGGTCAAGGAAGCCAAGTGAAAGCAGCATTTCAGGGATCAAGTAGATTCTCAAAGATGAAAAGAATAATAAAGCGAGAGTCAAGTGGATTAAAGAAATGCCAGAGCAGACCAACCAACGCAAGCTATGACCCCTAGAAAATGTTGATAGACCCAGATACACAGGGAAACGTGGTAATTCTTCATAAACTAAGGTAACAGAAAACAGAACCATTTAGTTACCAGTAAAGGCTTTGGGCCATGAATGTAATGAGTCAATAGAAGGACAAAGGTATACCAGTCTGCAGTCCGCGTAGTAAGCAAGAATAATTTCTCAAGACCAAGAGATAACGCCACCTTCTCGACGTAATCTGGAGCATAACCATAAACATGAGTAAAACAAGAAATTGGATTGTTTATCCTATTTCTATTACAAATTCCACAAGATTGAACTCTTTTCACATGAGAGGGAGGACAACTGCAAGGTTGAGGAATAGAAAAGTGTTATGAGTTAGAGAGCAGAGACCCCAACTTTAACACCACTTTATTGGTCGGCGATGGAATCTTCTCTTGTTCTAGTCTTTTAGGATTGTGAACGCATGTTAGAACATGTGGGCATGTGTTGGGGAAATGATCGCAATGACTAATGAAGAGAGAACAGATTCTGTTTATCCATGTAGCAATGTAGCATTGAACATACCAAGTAATTTGTCACCCTGACCTCTTCCTCGGCATTCCTCAGATACGGCAATTGCAGCAACTTCACCAGATTTTTCCTCAGGAAATGGAAACAGAGCAGCACAAGCAATGATTGAACCATCTCTTTCAACAACATAGAACGAGTTCAATGCTTCAAGAAGCTGGAGATAATAGCAGTGATGAGCAATTGAGCATGAAGAGAACAAAATTAAAGCAAGCTCAAGGACTCAATACAAAAAATATGTATATCAGTTAACACACCTCTGTATCTGTTCTCCGAACCAAAACACCAGAATCCTCCAGCGGTCGAATAATTTTTCTTATGCCATAAAGATCTTCCGCTGTAGCTATCCTTGTTCCTTCATAAACATCCCTGAAAACATATGGTAGGGAATAAATCATGATTCCCATGACAGCTTGTAGATGCTAAATTCCAAAAGACGCTTATTTCTCCACAAAATGTTTATGGTGGACATTTGTTCCACAAGCACAAATTTCAACCAAAGATATCTCCAGACTCGACACGTACTAGCATTTCATTTCTTATACTCAATTTTTTTTTGGCAATTAAGGACGACAAAAAGAATGATACTATATGTCTTGGAAACACTCATATGTTAAAGATTATGAAAGCACTCAACTATTGGCATGAGCATTAAAGCAACAAATTTGAGCAAAAAAATGGGTAAACGGAGAGCCTTAGAATACCTAGCTATCATTGTTCCAGCACCATCTCTTGTAAACAATTCTAATAGCAGCGATCCATCTACAGTTCCATCTATGATATGAACCCTTTGAACACCACCCTGACAATTGGACAAAACAATAGTCAAGCCTAAAGAATAGAGCCTTTCACACAAATAGTAAGCTCACACCTTCCATAACAATATAGTTTGGCTGTTAATTGGAAGAACAATGCTTTGCTTTGTAGAAAGAGAGTGCAAATATCACAGCACATGTTGCCTCCTCAAAACTAAGCTCAAGCTCTGAGCTCCAGGTAAACTTCATAGCTACATGCTACTGTACTGTAGTACTGAGGAAGACCATATAAATACAATAAATTGATGATGCACTAACTCATATCCCACTGGATAATAGGGGTGTGTTAGTTCTAGCTCTGCATGCTTCTGCCTACAATATATTAACCGCCATTTCCCATCAATCTCATATCCCAATCCCTATTCCATCCTATTATTCCACAATCCAAATGGACAGTAAGCCAAGAAGCTGCATATGCATGCCAAATTCCCAATATGCCGCATTCCCTACATGTTAAAACACTTCAGGTAGCATGAGCATTGCATGGCCAATTCATGGCAGCACATCAAACATGCATGCAGATCTAACATGAGACAGGGCATGACCATGGAACTATATTAATCAATAACCCATATTGCAGGTAGCAATTTCAAAAGGCAATTTTCTCTACTTAGTACAGGATAAACATATACAAAAACGAAAGAATACCCATGCAGGGCACTCTAGGAAACTATTAATCTTCAGCCAGAAACACAGAATTACACAATAAAGAATGTCAAGTATAAGACGAAACACTTACATGGCATACATATGCTGCTGCAGCCAACTCAGAAAGATAGCCATTTGATCTGCTTAACCGCTCTTCACCACCAATAGCAAACCCTTGCTCACCAGAATAAATACCATTTCCATTGTTAAAGCCCAAACCATTTTGAAAAGAAGCAGCATACCCGTTTACATGAGCCCTGGCATTCAATGATGATTTATAGTCCCCCTTGTGTAGAGAATTGATACCCTCCTCATCCACAACCTTGACATAACTTGCAGCAATATCACTTTGCTTAGCACGCTTTCTTATCAACAAATCAGCTTCCTCAATAGACATGAAATGAATGACGCGTCCATGCTCATCAAATATCTGACCATCTACAATGCACACAAGTTTATCTGCCTCCATAGCCAATGCACATGCAGTAGCAACCTCATAGGTGCTGAATATTTGCAAACAAGACAAAGAAATTTTGTTTAGTATGCTAGCTGCAATATATACAAGTGACAAGGTGCTACAGTTACTGTTTGCAAGTAAGATAGGGCAATTGCACATATCTTTTGTATCATATTATGCACAAGCAAACAGTAAAAATATAGCTACAAAAAAGGCATACATTCATATAAAAAAATGAAAATTAATAATAGAAAACAACATACTTGCAATTTAACACTTCCCCTGAACTCGAGTATCCCATGTTGCTGACAACAACTATGCTATCACTATCAAGCCTCTCTCTTATCCGCGAAACATCTACTTTCTTAACTTCACCAGTGAATCCGTAGTCAATACCATTAACGACCCCTCTTCTCTGCCAAAGGAAGATACATAAATTGAATACTGCCGTTGCAGGATCCCAAGCCAACAAAAGTTCAGCAGAAGTAATAAATAGGAAAAACAGAGTAAGGAAATGAACAGGGATACTATGCGTGCTCTTATTTGTGAAAAGTATGGTTTCACTTTGGATTATATATATGACTTCATCACTATGTAAAAGAAGGAAAGAAAAGTAAGGTTATCTTCCTTATGAAGAGCTGTTTACAAGCATTGAAGTTGCACAAAGGATATGCTAATTAATGAAATGTGAGATAAAGTCCAAATTTTAAAATCCCATATACTTATAGTTATTCACCTTAGCGCCGAGGAAGTTGCCACTTGCAACGTTGTCCACAAGACCATGCCAGCGTCCAATAACACCATGTCTACGGAGATTTAACATTGGAGGACCAGGAGAAAGTTTTGCTTCTATTGTCAACCGTATTCTACCAGCTGCCTCCATTGCAGCTTCTAATGAATCAGAATCAGTAATTCTATACTGACCAACATACTTGGCCTTCTTCCCTACAAGAATTTTCATAAGCTAAGCACATGCACTACCAGGAAAATAAGAGATGCATAGATGCAGTAAGAACCAAACGAACCAAAGTTAGTGAAAGCAAAGGTTGTATCAGTGCAGAATAGCCTGCAAATCATATAGATATAGTGTCCTGGAAGCTCTGCGGGTCAAGTGGAGCAGTCAACTATATGCTGCAACAGCTAAACAATTCTCTAAACTTTCCTATTGTAGTTCGTTTCATATGCTTAGTAGCCACGCTTTATGTTGCCGTTGTGTTCTAAAGTCTGGTATATATAGAAATCCACACATGAGTAAGAACCAACTTCAATTCCATAGCCATTTTTGTGTGGCACGGGCATATGCAATAGAGTACTGGCTTAAGAATGAACTGTGAAGATGCTCGACATGGGCAGTGCGCAGAACTGACCTCTTTCTGACAACAGCTTATCAATTTGAACATGTGTTCCTGGAACAAGAACAAATTTAATCCCCAGACCATGGAGAAGTGAGATGTCCTGCATATTTCAGAAAAAAAAAAGATAGTACGATTGGTACTGGGGAATGGGAATCTCTGTGGAAAAAGCCTAACCATAACAGAAAGATTATAATTAGACTAACTCCTGACAAGAATTGATGCTTTCTACTACCTTTTCCGTGGTAATGTTGATTTTTCTTATATAGTTCTCCAATTCAAATTGTTATGAGGCCTGGACATCACAATTGTCCTAACTACAAGCAAGCATAGTTAAAATCTTCCTTCCCAAGATTATTCAGCTTTGCAAAAAACATACATATAACAGTATCACAGTTTTTACGAAATAATTCCATAGAAGAGCAATTTCATATACCACTATCTCAAGAAGCTTTCCAAGAATATCAAGAGTTACAAGGCATCATCCAGGGGATCCAAGTGCAAGGAGAAACACGTGACTACTGGCAGTATATTTGGGGATCTAACAACTATTCCTCCAAGCAGTTCTACAACTTCCCTTTCAGAAACATAAGGCCACCATCCCCTTTCCTTTGGATATGGAAGTCCAGGTGCAGTAACAAACTCACAGTCTTCTCATGGCTTCTCTTGATGGATAGGCTGAATACATGAAATCTTCTAAAACGTAGAAACTTCATGATCAATGGTGGCAACTACAACTGTGCACTATGCAACAACAATGTGGAGGAAACGGCCTATCACTTATTCTTCACCTGCAGCTTCAGTTCAGCCTGCTGGAACAAAATTGGCCTCCAATGGAATGTCAACCTCCCCTTCTACAGGATGCTAAAGGCTGCAAAAGACATGTTCAATAGCCCTTTCTTCATGGAGATCTTTATTATGGCCACTTGGCACATCTGGAAACAAAGGAATGCCCTGATTTTTGAGGGAAAACATCCATCCCTAAACTCTTGGGTCTCACACTTTGTGGATGAGGCTAGACTCCAAGCCCATAGAATAAAAGAAAGCAATAGGCAATACTTCCTCAACTGGGTAGACCCAATTTAACTTTGTATAGCCCTTCTGTGGAGTCTTTTTGTTTTAGGGTATCTTTTGATACCCCTTTTGTTTGATTCTTGTACAGTTTTTCCTCCTTTTATTTATATATACCACAGTGGGGGTCTCCCCCGCTGTACAGTTTCAAAAAATACGACTATGGTGCTACAGTGATATGCAACTTTCAGAAACAACACTGGTGATATAGATGAAGTATTGGATACGGGTATGGCTGGGTTAGTTAAGTATCAGCTATACAAAGGTTACAGTAATCGTTATATCTCCCTCTCCTCAACTGTCATCCCAATCAATCAAGTTCCATGAACGATATGACCCAGTCCATGCCAACAGGATGCCTTATTGCCTCTTGATTTAGAATTGCTTGATGATGGTGCTGGTGGTGGTTTAAACTCTTCGGTCAGATTCTTTTTTATAGAGAAAAACAAAAGGTAAGCTGGCAATTCAGTACTCCCGAGGACCTAGAAGCCAAATCAAAATCAACATTCGACACGTAGGGACCTAGAAGGAGATCAAATGTACTCTGAACAAATAATAAAATTAACCCAAAGTAAAGGAAAGCATACAGCCCGAGCAACCATCCCAAATTCTCAATACCTGCAGAACGCGGTCGAAATGTGGCCCGGACATCACCTCGCTGGAGATGACGACTACGAAGGTGCTCCCGCGGTGGCCCCGGATGTACGGCCACGCCTCCCGGAAGAAACCCACAAACTCCTCCCCAGGCTTCACAGCGGCGGCGGCGCCGCCGCCGGAGCCGGAGTTACCAACCGCGCAGCATCGGACGCCGCGCCCCCGCCAGCGGCGCGTAGAGGCTACCCGCGGCAATCTCCCGGAGGGGAGTCCATTCGCGGCGGCATGGCCCGCGGGCCGCGAGAGCTCGCCGGCGAGGCGCGCCCCCGGTGTCCACGTGGCCATGTAGAAGCTTCGAACCCTAGGGGGTAGGGCCGTAGGGGGTCAGTTGGAAAGGTTGAAGAAGAGGGAAAGAAAGGTCGTGTGGTTTTGTGGCGACGAGGCCGTTGTTTTGGGAAGCGGAATGGCGGGCGCGTAGCCGCTGACCCGCAGTTTGGGCTTTTGACCAAGATAGATATATGTTTTTGGGCTGATCAAGCCCAAATCATGCGGCTCGAGAAAAAAACATGGGCCATAGTCTGTTGGCCATAAATTTAGGCCGTTGCCTTTTTAAAGGCCCAACAATTGTGATCTTTGTTTTTCTTGAGCTGACTAGCAGAAATTGGTCACGCGGAGTGAGACTGAGACTGCAAATGAGCAAACTGAAACGGTTCTCACAACAAAGTCACAACTAGCAAACTTCCTTTCTCTCAAAAAACAAACCATGCAAGTCCATGTCATACAACAACGTTACTGCGGAAAAAGATCGTCTATAGAAATGGAGAATCCGCATGCAAATTAAGATACGAGCGAGTAGTTCTGTAGCGTCGATCACCACACCAGTGCGCATGAATGAAGTGCAGCAGCGAAGGTCGCATTAACTGTAGCATGGCTCCCTCCGGATCCGGACGTCGTCACCCCGCCAACAGCTGTAGCGCAGCGGCGCACAGCGCGGCAGGCCGGCAGCAGCAACCAGCAGCTAGCACCGGATCACGCTAGCTCCAATACTACACGCATGCAGCCTGCCTGCGGTCGTCGCAGCAGCCGCAGCCAGCGCACCCGTCCTCGCGACGCGCGCCGCGGCCAGACCCCGCCCACTCGCCGGCGCGCGGAGGGGAGCGCGCGCGGCATGCGTCGGCCACGCGCTGCAGCGCCCGCCAATGGCAGCGCGGCCACTCGTCGCGCGCCCTCCCTGTCCGCTCGCCACGGCGCCGAGCACATGCCGCGCATGCAGCAGAAAACGATTAAAGAGATCGCGCGCCAGTAGCATCCAAAAGGCCGGACCTCTCTCGGTTCTCGGGCGCGGGGAGGAGACGCGCCCCGCACTGGCTGGTCTCGTGCGGCTGGCTACCGGGAGGCTAGGCCCGTGGTTGGGTTCCAGTAGGACATGGGGCGCTTGCATGCATGCATAGGGGTTCCACTTCCACGTGTGGCGGGTCGTGTACGAGGAGGGTGAAGGTATCAGCCTTACGTGTCCGTTCGAAAGTGATACCAGCTGCATGCATGGGTGAAATTGCAGCCCGCCGGTTACTGCTCGATCCATCTCGTGAAATCGATTTCCGTCCGTATGAACTCCCAATTCCCGATAGAAGAGTAAACTCGAGCTTTGCTAGAGGACGGAAAGTAGGCTGGACGAAGATGCATAATGCATTGCATCGAGGACGCATGCAAACGTCGGCGTCTCAATGTTGCCTTAGCTGCACGCCACGTGCTCACCAGCTCAAAGCATGTTCGTCACCATCGTTTAGTACATCGATCAGAGGGATGACGCATTCGTCATAGCGGCTATTGCAGATTTTTCTCCATTTTTTTGTTTGCATGCGTAAAGTCTAGTCTATGCGTGCGGTGATCAACAACACGTGCCTTTAGGCGCCTGGTGGTACTGTTCGGTTGTGACGGGGAAGATTAATTTTACTGTGGCTACTGGGTATTGGCCGCGCTCAGATCAATTACCCCAGTCTCTTGAAGTTACACTGTTACACTAGAAACATGCTTGCATGTTTTAGTCAAAATTCGTTGAAAATTCTCTCAACATACTACTACTACCACCACTCAAGATCTGATCAACAGATTATACACATGCAGACCTTGACCTGAAAGTTCCAAACTACTCCGGTACTCCCACTGAGGTAAAAAGTGCTCACACAAGAGTACACTGGTGTAGGAGTACATACGTTGCTGGTTGGTGGGCGATGCCGCAATATTGGCCAATGAGACCTTACACGCGCCCACGCGACCACACGCCATCAGTGGCCCGCGCGGCCCAGCGGGCGGAACAAGCCACGGGGGACGAGGCGCCCGAGGCAGCGCGGCATGGCGAAACGCGAGGGGCGAGCCGAGGCGGACAAGCGACCCGCATGCAGCCCCTCACCTCACCTCACCTCCCGCCGTCACCTCTCCTCCGTCCTCTCCCACTGGAATCTGGAACCCACCCAACCCAAGCCGCCCCTCCAAAGCGCGCGCCCCGCGACTGGGCTCCGCCTACGTGTCGGCCGCGTCCCCGCCCGGTCGCCCACGTACCCCGCCGCGCTCTCCCACGTGCCCCTCCGCTGCGCGCGTCCGATTGGCCGCCCCGCCCTTCTTAAGCCGCGCCTCGCCCTTGGCCTGCCGGGCCCCAACGCGCCGTGTGCTCCGCTCCGTGCCTCCGTCTCAGGGTCCCTCACTCGAGTGATCGACTCCACTGACCCCCGACCCTGAGCCTCGCGAGCCCGGCTCGCCGCCATGGCCATGGTGCAGCCGGCGGACCCGGCCGTCAAGGCCAACGAGATCCTCGCGCGGTTCCGCCCCATCGCGCCCAGGCCCGCACTGGCGGCGGCGGCGGCTGCATCGCCGGTGGCGCAGGCCGCGGCCGAGGGCGTCGTGGCCGCGAACCGCGTGCTCTGCCAGCTGCAGAGCAGGCCGTGCCGCGCGAGGAAGCGCGGCCGCCCCACCGTCGTGCCGGTGTCCCCCAAGTCGTTGCCCGCGCAGCCGGCTGTCAAGCGGAGGAGGGCGGCGGCGCCGTACCCGCCTCTCAGGTGCGCGGCGGCCACCGACGCGGTGGTGGCGACGGCGACGAGGGCGCATGTGTCGGTGGTGGTCCCGCCGGGCAGTGCATGCCTCCCCCTGGCGTCGCTACCGGCGGCGGCGACCGTGGTTTCCGAGGACCTGGAGGTGAAGGTGGCGGAGGAGAGGGACGTGCCCGTGGAGCGCGACCTGCTGCGGAAGCTGCTGGAGCCCAAGGTGATCTCGCCGCGGGCGGTGCGCCCCGTGTGCTCCACCATCCACATCGACTGCATCCACCGCGCCGGCGCGACGACCTGCGCCGCCGCCACCGCCGTCTCGAGGACGGCGGCGGAGGTGGAGGCGGAGCTGGAGGCCGACGCGCTCCCGGCGGTGGTCTCCGACTCGAGCAACCGCGTCCGGCTGGTGAACGACGCGTACAAGGAGATGGTGGGGCAGCCCGAGTGCCCGTGGCTCGACGCCGTGGCCGCCGCGTCCAGGAGGATCAGCGGGGAGGTGGTGCTGGCGGCGGCCGACCCAGCGTCGCTGCCGGAGCCCCACGGCGTGTTCACATGCACGGCCAGGATCGAGTGGGAGTACGGCGGCAGGTGCACCTCCATCTTGGCACCGTGCGACGTCAGCCGTCTGCAGTGCGAGTCCAGGGACTACCTCTTCGCCTGGAGGTTCCGCGCCGCCGACACCGACGCATCCGTGGGCCGCCGCTCCGGCGAGACAAGCGATAGCTAGGGGAAGTTTGTACCGCATTGCCGGGAGCCAAACCAAGTGCACAGGCTAAGCTGCATGTTAAAGTAGATCTTTTGCAAAGTCCATAGAATGTAGACCCAGTTCTGAAATCTGGAGTACATATAAGATGTTGACTGGAGAATGCAAGGGAAAATGTAACTTGTACTTTCATGAAACTGCTCGGTGTTAATTTCTGGTACTTATTCCCGGTTTGATACCGTCAGGCTGCTCATGGGCAAGCAAGATTGGTCGTGCGTCGCAGTATATGGGTAGACATAGGGAGAAAAAAACAAGTAGATAACATCATCATGACGTGCTTTACTCTATGCTTCAGTTGAAACATCAGTTTACCACAGAAATGACATGTCTAACATTACCAACCGGGCAACCATACAGGATTGAAATACAAAGGCGTCCTTGAATAAACATTTTGGAGGGATATGTATTTTGTTTGTTTGCAGCTCATGCTTATTACAAGTTTAGCTCTTACTTTCGCAACGGGTACTGATGAAAGCAAAAGCTGTTCAGGAGGAAAACAACATCTGAATATGTCAGGCTCCCAGACTAGAGGTCTAGAGCTCAAGCTTGCTCCGGCTTCGGGGGACCTCTCCACTTGAAGTTCTCGGCGTAAGCCTTGGGCTGCATGGTCAAAAAACAATCTGGTTAGTCCAAACAAACCAATTTCTTCAACGCCACCCATCTGCACAGCAAATATCAATTCGAAATTTCCAAGACTACACTATATATTCTATAAGCAAAAAGTGCATGCGTGCGACACAGATCTTGCAGATGACAAACACACAGTAGGTGCAATTGGCTAGACGGTTATGCAAAGTACCACCTTAGAAATCAATGTGCACACGAACAATCGCTAGCAAGCCAACTGTTTCTCCAGTTCAAGGGATTTAAATGCATATACAACTTTGAAATTCTCCCAAAGTTGGTCTTCAAACCAGGCAACGACTAAAAAACTAGCAGATGTCTCAAAAACTCTAAAATTAAAGTAAAGTACAACATGCTCCTGGCAGCAAAAGTCCAGTCAAGCAAAGACTACTGGTAATGAGCCAGTTCCATCAGCAGATTGGACCTGTGCCCGGACGGTCACTAGGAACCAATAGCATGCACGTTGCATCAAATAATTGGATCAGACTTGTCTGGCACCAGGCAAGTACTAAGAAGGATTATTGGCTCTACTGTGGAACTTTCAGGTATTCCACAAACATGCAAATATTTAATTTTGATACTCCATCAGCCATATTTCTGTTAATGTAGTAATTCACTAACTATTTGTCAGTCTAGAGCTTTGCAAAGTTTATCACTGTACCAGCTCAGCTGTATTTGTGCTTTGGTGTACCTTTTTTTTTTTTTTGAAAAGTTGCTTTGGTGTGCTCACTCACTATCCTGGCACAACAGAGTAACCGATATATACAAGTACTATAGTAAAACAGCTGGGCTTAGTGATAACAGGCCTAATTCTAAGCAGTACGACACGTAAGAATGCATGCACCATGAAAAAACTGCCAAAACAGCATTCACATTGCATCAACAGACACAGATTCAACCTATATGGCAGCTAGCAGCAACCAGCTTGTCCTTATCCATATCCTGCTAAGAAGAGAGAGCGTTAAGAGTCGATGAGGATGGTAGAACTCTGGCCACTGTTCATATTTCGCACACATACGATGTATCTACAGCGTTGATGCCAAATTTGGTTTTCCTTTGCCAACCTCTGACTTCTCATTTCTGACGAACATTTAAGGACTCAAACCACTTTTTGACCATGCAAAATGTGAACTCAAGAAATCGGTCAAGTGCCTCCCTCTCCTTCCGGTTCCAGTCGACCTCTATAATTTTCTTCTCTCCCATCCCCATGTTGGTGCTATCTGCAGTGGTCAATCCCTTCCTCACCCCAAGCTAACATAGTTTTCCACCTCAATCGAAACAAGCACACAGCACACACGCAAGCAGCAAACAGCAAAGTAACATCATATACTTGTTGAATGCCTTTTAATCATGGAGTATTTGAGGAAACAAAATGTATAGTTGAGAGCAACCCAGGGTGATTTTCATAAACAGAATTCTAAAATGGCTTTCTAGAACCAAATTTGTACTTCTAACTGTTGTTCTGTCATACAGCCCCACCCGTGAAAATTAAGCATTCGCCTAAAAAACAGAAAGTTTGATCTCAGATGTCGCAGCGCTTAATGGTTCACTACCTCACATATTAAATGTATATTGAAAGTTACAGTTTGCAGACAAGTTGAAATACTGGTTTGTGCAAACATCACTAGTGTTTTCATTAACAGAGCTAACATGTTCTGTTTTATGGCATTTCCCCCCTAAAATATGCCTGTTTTATGCAAGGTCTTCTCTCTAACAAGCATCTTTGACTTCATAGTTCTTACATAGAAGTTAATGTTAACTACCCCCTCGGCCCCTGTGTTCCAAATTGCATGCCTTTTCTAGATACATAGTATTTACAATGTATATAGACATGAGTCTAGGTGCTTAGCAAAATCTATGAATCTAGAAAAGCCAAAATGACCTATAATTTGGAACGGAGGGAGTAATTCCCATGACTTATCATTGCATTAAACATGCACAAGCATACACTGAAAATATTATATTCCTAAATCCTAATAGGATGTGTGTTTGCACGGATAGAAGATATAGTCATAAGGGCTGGTATGGTACTGTACTGAAGCAAAAACAAAAAAAGGATTCCCTGTTAAAATATAGAGCTGCAAAATAAACATTCAAGAAGATGTGCCAAGCCATCTTTGAAAGATCTATATGCACGATAAAAGAAAGGCATTAACAAAATCAACTGAGGATATGAAGGAAGACATACAGACCTTCAAAAGAGGCGTATGGCGTTTCCGAACCTGAAAAAAGAGGAGGTAATGTAAGCATACAGTCATGTATCTCAAGGCTCATTTCAAATTATTGTATACTTCAACAATAGCCTAAAGGTGAATATATCTAAGAAACACACCAGAAATATGGTTCAGCTTACTTCATAAATAAAACCAAACACCATATGCATTCAACATCAAAGCTACAAGCACCAGTAGAATCAGAAATTATACAGTAGGTTATCAGAGTAATCTATTTGTTATGAATAGCACTTGTGTTGAATTGATAGCCCCATGAGGGCAACATATAGGTGTACACGGAAAGAACTCTAGTAATGTGAGTATATGTAAAGGACTCTATACTCCTAACATTATCACCAGGTCATAGCGTCATACATCAAATGAAGTTTTAGTGTTGGCAACTTGAAAAGATAGAACTTTAAGGTAAGCAGCACAGATACAAAACTAGAAGCAAAATATTTTTTAAGAAGAGCATTTTAAGACTAAATTGAGAAAATATCTGGTAGTAAGACATTTTGGACTAAATACAGACTCACAGTAGATATTGTAAACAGACTCATGTTTTCATTAATTGACTAAAATCAATATGGGAACCTGCTACTGAGGGACTAGTATGTGACAGTAGAGCTGCAGCTATTACTTGGGAGTTAACACCACCAAAACTCACTATAACTGGAAGCTAAAATTATATGCAATGACCACCTTGAAGTCCATGTCCATCTGTACTTAGATATAAGATCCATGAACTGGTCTAGTTTGTTTAGCATCACAATTACATTACAGGCTAGAGCATCATAACACTACAACAGTTTCCTCAAATTTTAACTTGGCTAAAATGAGGAGTGAAAAAGAAACACAAGTTAAAAAGTGTGTGCCATTCAAGCCTTGCTTCAACCATTCCAAATAGTCCTGAAGTAGCAGCCCCAAATAGAGCATTTAATTTTCCAACTCAGTGTTATCTATATGGAAAAACAAGACCCACCACATAATTCCATCCATGTTTTTCAGCAAATGCCTTTGCTGACTCTGCACTGTCGAACGTAAGTCCTGCTTCACCAACATTAGCATACGGATCCCCAGTAGATGTCCATCCCATCAACGGGTTCTCCCACCTATCACAAATTCAAATAACAGACAATTTGTCAAAAGAGGATCAGGTGGGGAGGGGCGTTTATTGACGGTAGGAAGGATAAAACAAACTGCATCAGTTGGCTGATTACTTCCTTCATTTGCAGTTGCATAATTTAGTAAGCTATGATGCAATCCAAGGAGCCCATACAAATATGCATGACATGTGGTCTACATCCAAAAACCAAAAATATAAAAATAAAAAGAAGAGATGACCACACACTAGGCCAGCATCTAGCATACTGGCTAAAGAGAAGTACCCATCATCACAGTTATTGCCGTATGATGAGCTGCTGCTCAAGAGAAGAACCCATCATCACATCACATCGATGCTAATGCTGTAATGCAGCTTCTAAGGGTGAAAATCACCACATGTTTATGATTGTATGAGATTGCCAGCAGTGGGAAATCAAACCATGGCACTTGAACCCCACCCACGAAAGTAATACTCCCTCCAGTCATTACTACTTGATGTTAGGAGAAAAAATTAACTACTTTCAAGCCTACTTTTGTGTCCTAAACTCCTAATGTCAAGTAATAGTGACTAGAGGGAATAATAATATAACAATTTGAGTATTGAAAGATTCAAACCTGTATGATGTTACTAAAGTTCAGGCAATTAATAAGAATAGGAGAGTTTAAGAGAAAGCTAAGACTCTCCATAAGCACTAAAAATTGCAATGCATACTAAGTGATTCATAAAAGGCACTCGGCAGGACACCAACAGTAGAAAGTGGGTAGCATGCTACTATAAAATAAAGGCATTTTGAATCATATGAGTGCTTGGCCCTGGTTCTTGCACCTAAACATTTACGACTAATTGAGAATATAAATCAAAGTATATTTATGTGAGGTGATGTGTCTTCATTCAATATCTATTTAAGTAGAAGATCTGTCCATGACAAAGCCTTAGGGACGAATGATTCAATTACAAAAAGAAAAAAAGGACAAAAGGCAGAGCAAGAAGTATACTTTTGGGTTGACAAAAAGTTAATTTTCCACCTCCCGACTTTGCCTGAGCCTTGCTGGGATGCAGTCCTAGCTGGCGAATAAATTACAACCTGAAAATTCACAAGGATAAGCTGACTAGTTGTGCAACAAACAAAAAAAAAAAAAAAAAAAAAAAAAAAAAGGAAAAGAAAGAAACGATTCACAGTAGCTAAAAAGCATACATTACAAGAACAAAAGCCAGAACACGTAAGCAGTTCACATATCTGTTTAAAACATATTCTGTTTCCTACTTGTCGAAACCAGACAATAGTGGCAGTTCGACTCAAGAAAGAAAAAGAATTAAAATGAATCCATGCCTAGTATGGTCCCATGAGTTAACCAACCATTTTTCCAATTAAAACTGGGACAATAACAATTTATCACTTTCTGGAGCGGACGAGAGGTTTTAAAATGCTAATGCTAACCTGCTGCTTGCACTCCGCACGCGCACAAGAAGCAAAAAAACAGTGCCACGCATGCTTTCCTCACTTGAGTCGCTGGATTATATATGAGCCTTTAACACAGTATGGGACTGTTGAAATGGGAACCCTTGCTTCAATCAGTAGTCCAATATTTCAATTTCAATAACTATGGTCATTAACCTCTTATCTGGGTCTCCAGCTAGTGTGATGGCCAGATGGGACGGTATATCGATAAAGATTGGAAGATTTAATCTAGAAATCAATCGAGGAAAAACGGCTGTACATGATAAAAGCTTGAAACATAACAGCATTGCATTTTTTATTAGAAGATACTAGACCAATGCCAACCGTAGCATCATTAAGTTAACTTCTTTTCTACAAGATCCAACTCTGGTTCTGATATTTTATCTTAACATTGATTTCACAACGCTCACATTTGTTGCAGCTATTTAGTACCTATCCAGCTAAACTTGGACAACTAACATCCAGCCAGCATAATCAGCTCTGAAAATGCTCAGTTTCCTGACCCACACATGCCCTTTTCATCACAAAATACTTCTAGAAGCTATCATAAAAATGCATATTCCTGACACAAAAGGCCCTGGTGGAAAGGAATGGAACTGGGTCGACACGCAGGGAAACCTCCATCTTCCACACATTCCTTAGGTCGAGCTTCAAACCAATCCATAACGAAACATAAAAGCGATTTCGCATCTCGATCCACACCAAACTCCCCAAACTCCAACCACAACCAGTACATCCATCCCGTCCCCCGTATTGAATCCAAAGCATCTCCCAAGATGCCGCCGCATCGATCCACGCACCTAGCATTTCTCAGAAATAAAACGAGTGGGATGGATGCGGGGCGTTACCTTACGGCGGAGGTGCTCCTCGGGGATGCCGGAGACCATCCCGATCTCCCCCGGCTTGATCTCGACAAGGGCGTCGGAGGCCTCCGCGGAGAGCATCCGCACCGGTGCCGGGGTGAGGAGCGCGCGCCCGAGAGAGGGGAGGCTCCGCCGGAGCGGGGCAGCCATCTCGTCGGATTCGTACACCGGAGAGTAGGTCGAGGAGGGGAGGAAGGACGAGGAGGCAGAGGAGAGGAAGCTTGTGGGGCCTGCGAGTCTGAGACTGAACAATCTGGTCGGATCGAGAGAATCAGACGAAGAGTTTGGTCTTGGGCCGTTTAGCCCAGTATTGTTGGACACTGGGCTAGGCCCGGCCGCAGTTTTTTCTACTACAGCTTTTGGGTGGGGCCCTGGATGCTAAATTAGGCCCGCAAGTTTTCCTTTTATATAGGAAGAGTTTCTATCATGCGTGACAACTGACAGCATATAATAAATTCCTCTAATTTTCGATGTATAGATTTCGAAACATCAAAACTTCAAACATACTAGTCCTTTACACATAGTTAATGATTTGGAAATCTTTGAAAAGGGTTGACTTCAGACAAATAAAGGCATCGCCCTTTTGCAACCAGAGGGAGCAGTGTGCATTTCTCGATCTTGCATGGCGCATGGTTTGACAGACAGTTTTTTTTTTTTTGAAGCCGAACGGCAGGGGAGCCCCCTACCTATTTTTCTCATTTAATAAAAGGGATTATGTACAATTACAGGACCGCAGGCCCAAAGAAAAGAGAGGAAAGACTATAAGTGACTACTCATCCAATCCTTCAACAGCTCCCCCATTGCTGGTTTCGCCCGAAGCAAAACCAGTTTCAGCTCTTCAGAGAAGATTTTCCTCCACCTGGCAAATGAAATAGAAGCACCCTCAAAGATAATATCAACTAGTCAATCAGAAAATAAATAAATAAATAACTCTGCACGCACGACTGATCAATTCGCTCCCATTCTTGATTACGATATTTTAGTATGCATGAACAAACGACAGCAACCTTATCTGCTTCCCACTATTCTTCACTCCTGACGACACACAATCCGTCCAGAAGGTTTGACGTAATCAAATCTGCCCTGATCTACAAGAAACGGAAACCTCATAAGTATATGCTAATCATCAATTCGCAGCAACCGGTGGGCTCACCAAATCCCATTAATCAAAAATTGCAGCAGCCACCTCATGTTAATCGAGATCCTCACGGGTAGTAGCAGACAGATGTAAGCCGACGTGACAGCCTCGCCAACTCGACCGATCGCCCAGCGAATTTTCGTTACGTGTGGCATACTCGCACGCGCTGATCTTTTAGCCGCCATCATTCTTCAGTAACTGTCAGCGCTTTCGTGCGAGGTTTCCGGCTGTTCTTCGGACAGATAATTCTTCGTCCTATCCACTATGGTCAGTCGTCAGAAGACGACAGATTTCGTTAACCTAACCGCAATGGAAATCCAGATGCTGATTTCAGATCAGGAACTCTGGTTTGCCTATTCCATGTTTTCATTTGACCCGACGCCGAAAATATAAAATACTTGGGAGACTGCATTGAAGAGTCGCACGCCTTTGATCCGTTCAAGCACACACGGATTTACGAGGCGTGTGATGATCTAATTAAGCCCGGGCGGCTGGGCTGCAGAGTCCACGCACGCCTTGGGCAGCAATCAAACACGGCTAGCTGCGCGCAGGTCAACGGTACGATCGCGAGGGATAGCAGAGATGCGACATCATAATCCTGAGCAGAAAATTAGGTCAGTAGTCACTGGCCAGCAGCACCGATGGGAACCATGAAAGTGATGCAGATGCTGCGCTCTCGTGCCACTCGTGAAATATGAACCAGTGTGTGTGACCAATCAATGGCCACTTAGTCTCGCTCTAGCTAGATGCTGAACTTAAATGCAAGTTGGGGACAGTTTTGTCCTGACAAAGCTGTTAATTTATGCATGCTTGCTTAGCTTCATGACTTGATCTTGTACTTAGTGCTGACTAAAAACAGTATATACGAATCACCTAAACACACAAATCACCATTATTATTGCTTAGCAATCTGTCGATAATCACTTTGCTTGTCGATAGCGATGTGGTGAGTTCGCAAGTAATATATGCTGCCTCGGTATTTTAAGGGTGGTCTTATAGGTCGAATATGTGTTAATTAAAGATAAGTATGTGTATGTGCATGCTTAAAGAAAAGGATTGTCATTAGTTGGTCTAGAACAACGGATGAACTGGATGAGTTCGACGGGTAACCAATGGTAAGAATTTAACGGACAAGAATACAATTACGAAGATGGGTACGCCTTTGTTTGATTGACCGAGGAAGATCCGTCCATAAGAAACTCATCATAACCTAGGTCACGCTCTTGGAAAATTCCTACATTTGCTAATGAAAACAATGAATTCACCAAGTCAAACGTGGCAAGCAAGACATGAAAGTGAATTGAATAGTGCTTCGCCCCCCTTCGTGCTTGACCAAGCACGATCTGCCTTGCGGCTGCGGCCATCATCACGTGGCCGGGTCGTCCCACAGACCGGACGAAGACGAACGACTCAACAACACGGATGGCAAGGCGTCACGAAACCATTACAGAGCTACACCAGCTTCCGGGCTCTCTATAAAAAGTTTCGGTCGTCCCCGACACGGGAAGTCGTAAACGGTATGCAAGAAATGGTGTTCTGCGGCACGGGTAGCTTCAAAGACGTCGACAAGGAGGAGGGCGCCGGCGGCGGGAAGCCGGCCGCCGCGGCGAAGGCTAAGAAGGTGTGCGGCGGCAAGAGCAAGGGGAAGGACAACCCCTACGCGTCGCGGGGGCTCGACAAGTTCTCCACGGTGCTGTCGGAGCTCGAGTCCAAGAGGGAGAAGATCCTGCGGCGCGCCGGCCCGGATGTCGACGCCGGCCACCTCATGGTCCGGTTCGTGCAGTCGGAGACCAAGGGCTGGGTGCCCATCGTTGTCAAGCTCCCGCACGAGGAGGAGCAGGCTGCCGACGCCAAGAAGAGGCAGAGCAAGCCGGGCAAGCCTTCGTCGCGGTCGTCGTCGACGCCGCCCACGGAGCCTGCCAGCCCCAGGGAAGACCCCACCAAGCCAGCGCCCGTTGCCGCGGCGGCGGCGGCGGCGGTGAAGGCTGCTGTGCCGGTGAAGAAGAGTAAGGCCGGCGGCGTGAGGTGGTCCTGGGCCTGGGGAAAGAAGGTGAGGCCGTGCCACTACTGGCTGCTGGCCATGGCTCTGCTCCTGCTGAGCCTCGTGGTGTTCGGGAGGGTGTTCGCCATCTGCTGCACCTCCATTTGGTGGTACCTCGTGCCGATCTTGAGCGGGGAGGAAGCCATTGGCGCGGCGAGATCGCCGGCGGCCAAGGTCCGCGACAAACTCGCGGTGGCGCCGCCTCCTTCGCATGGCAAGAAGAACAGCTCTGGCGCTGCTCATGAGGTGATGTCGCCAAGAAGCCATGCACATCGAAAGAAGGGGTGATTTGCAGGATGTCTTGTGCTGTATAGTTTTTGTAAATTTTGTGTAGTTGGGTGGCCAGAGAGATCAAATTTTGCAGGTTATCTTTGCTCCCTTTTGTTTTTAGAGTTGATTTCTTTTTCGTGCCTGTAAAAATGTACATCAGCCCCCTTCTTTGTGTGGCTACCCCAAAAGTGTTTATAAAGCATCCATCATTCGGAATAAATATCAAATAAATACAGATACTGGTATCATGAATATCTCACAAAGTTCATAATCTGCTTTTATCTCGAGTCTTTCTATGAATTCTGGTTCATTTCAGGACATGTGGTCCCTTTTCCACTCATTTGCTTACCGTCTTACGCATGATCCATCCAAGGACATCTAGATAACTAGATTTAGGCATGTGCAACACTCCGCATCAGCGTGAAGAAGGGCGCATGAAACAAAAGTCAGGCATGTGTATTTCTAGATGCTTGGAAATTTACCAACTGGTTGACGTTCTAGAAGGGAAGATTCAAAGCAAGACGATGCGTATGCACAAGCCACATCTGCATCGTGATTCCACAAGAGACGTTTTCAACACCAATCCCTAGTTACAAACTTCAGCCGAAACTTATCACAGACAGGGATCCACATCCCCTGCATCTGAAAACATCTCAACCGGCCCTGTTTAAATGTTTCGCGAAAATTTTTTCGAGTATGTTCCCTCACATGCATGGCATATTAAATGTAGTCAAAAAAAATAACCCATTATATGAATGGAGTGTACTTCGCGAGACGAATCTAATGAGCCTAGTTAGGTCGTGATTAGACAATAAATTGCTACAGTAAACATGTGCTAATGACGGATTAATTAGACTCATTAGGTTCGTCTTGCGATGAACTGACATAATCTGTAATTAGTTTTATAATTAGTCTATATTTAATACTTTAAATGTGTGTCCGACATACTGTAAATTTTTTTCACGAAACATCTAAACGCGGCCCAGGAAAGATGAAACCATACTGAGACTGCAGTACTGTCATCTAGAAAGCTCCCACCTGCACGGCTGTACCCTATCTGCCGTTATGTTAGGCACGTGTAGGCTTATACATCCCTATTCTCATTTCTGATCATTCAATACTCTGAACTCAAGATGTCATTGTGACTGATCCATGAGACCGTGAGGATGGGCTGAGCCGCCGATGCTCAATGTGCTATGTATTCTTAGACAGGAAGAAAAAAAAAACAGTTTCATTTTGTTTCAGCCTCTGCCCCTCCGGGTATCAGGCAGGACAATACTGGTAGTCATAACTACAAATCAGTAACTATCAGAACGAATTTTCTGTTAGGATAAGTGACAATTTAAGGAGAAAAGAAATGTTGAATTCTGAGAATGAAGCGATACAATGGTACAAAGCAGCCATTTTCTCCTCCTCGTAGCATAGCAATGTCGCTCAGACCATGCCCTTGTGTTGTGTCATCAATCCTGGGAAATCACATGTTAGAAACTTTGAGAACATATAGATAGTCACATTTGCAAATGAAACCATACGAAGCAAGATGAACTCCAAATTAATGCCTAGCATCCGGATATATTAACCAAGAATTTGAAATGAAAGTATTTTACAGACAATTAACAAAGCAGTTTTACTCGAAACATGAAAAGTTAGATCCATTGATAAATATGGCACCTACCAAATGCCGTGCGCACAAATGTTTCACTAAGGCAGACCACACACACCACATATAAGACTAGACACTTTAAGTAGAAGAATTGGTCTGATGACTTACCCTAAATCTCTTCCTATGGTCCGACTCAATTCGTGAACTGTAATGCTTCTTCCGGCCATGAACTGTCGCTGATGCATCCTTATCACCTGTATTGCTACGAGCAGGCTCATACTGAGCAATACGAAAGAAACCTTCACGGTCCCAGGTCACATCATAGTCTACTTTCAACCGTGATCCTTCCTTCAGAAACAAACTAAAGTTAGATCTCATTATGTTTACAAAAAACACAATAAAAAATCATTAGACGTCTTGAACCAATTAAAAAAAAAAGTACTGCAAACATGTGAGTCACCGTACATGTTTATAGACCGTACATGTTTATAGAAAAGTGAAGTTATCACTTCAAAGGAGTGTCAAGGTGGAACAAAAGATGCTTCTTGTAATGGTTGTCTCAGTTACCACTTGCTAGAGCTATATATTCAAGGAAATAAGCAATTCCTGACAACTGTTGCAGCTGTCAATCATTATACAATCCCATACTTATAACCAATGATTACAGTACGTATAAGCATTTTGAGCTTCTTGTGGCTTTGTTGTCCTTGACTAATTTACGATATCTGTACTCTGATTTGTACAAACTATTATGGCTCACTAGGTTTTTAGCACTACAAAGTTAGGCATTTTCAAGATCGTGAAATGATTCTCCCAAGGCAATCGTTAATGTTTCAAAAAGTAACAAAGGTAGACAATAGTATATAGCACTATTTGAGATGGTTATCTGAATACGTCATCAATGAGAACTTTACAATAGTATAGAGCACTATTTGAGATTTTTTTATAGTGGTGAAAATTTGTGCCAATGTGTCATATTGCTCTATTATGTGTTCTAATAAGAATGAAGCATTGAAAAATGGTAGATAACTGAAAAGAGAACTTACCTTCTCTAATGAGCGTCCACATAATGCTTTCATTGCATCTTGGAAGTCATCGTAGCTCTCAAATTGCACCCAGACTTTGCAATTCAGTCCAGATATGAGCTCCTTATTGGCTACATCCTCTTTTGCTTCTAACTCGTCATCATTTGCAATATTTAGGGTCCTGTCATTTGGATGGAAGAATGTTGCAATAACATACTAGGCAAAATAAGTATTCAATACTCACAGACATTAAAACGCATTGCACATAACTAGTGTTAACAGAGCAAAAATAATCAAATTACTTCGAAGGCTGGAAGGGAAAAGACTAGATGGATACAGATACTAGCGAAACATGGAAAATGAAGGATCTCAGTATCACAGCTTCAGTGAAGCCAATTCACAGGAAATCATTTCACAAAGGACAAGCTTCTCAGCAGGAGTACTAATTAAGTTTGTGTTTTTGTAATTTCTTTTTCTAGTTATATGATTCAGAATACTGAATACTCTTCATATGGATTATAATCATCGCAAATATGTATTTACTGGTGTACAAGTGAACTATCAATGCACCATCTTACCACTGTATAGAAAGCAATACGAGAAAAATGAACTGATACTGACACATTGAGGAAGCTACCTGCCTGATATAGATTTTTATTGTCTATGCATGTCAATTCAGTAAGAACATGAACTATTCAGGATAATGTAAGACCCATTGACACAAAATCATGAACTAGACAATCAGTGAAAAATTATGAGCCAAACAAACTCGAGAACACCAAAACCCACCTTATTTTACCAAGCGCTGAGAAAATAGTGTGCGTGACCAGCGTGGATGGCTTGGATGATACTCTTGTCTCCGCAAACCACCTGGACGGCACGCCACGGACAATAATCGTGTCCGGCCTTTTCGCTATCTTCCTCACCGGATTCCCTGATACCAGCAAATGTCAAACCCAGCTCCACCTAGCAGGGGATGCAACCAAGAAAATACAATACCGGAACCAGTTCATACTGCTATTGAGTAGCTCGGAGGAGTAGAAATCCTCCCACGACTTCTTCATCGCCCTGAAGTCGTCGGAGGGCGGGATCTCGACTGTCATCCGGAACTTGACTCCTTCCAGGTTGAGCTCGATGCCTTCGAGCTTCTTGACCAGGGAGCTCCGCCACTCGAAGTACTTCGCTTCCTCCTGTTCCGGGGTCATCCCCTCCGCCTCGCCGTCCCCCTTGCGGGGACGGAGGAAGGAGAGGTCGCGGACGTGGAGGACGCCAGAGGCAATGGGCTCCTCGCGGCGGCGCTTCTGAAGGTCGGGGAGGCGGCGCACGGAGAGGTCGGAGTCAGGGAGGATCGGGAGCGAGAGGGGCGGGTCGCGAAGGAAGGCGAGGAGGGCGGACTTGAGCTGCCACTCGTCGAGGGGGCGGACGGTGAGGTCGGCGCGGAAGAAGGTGAGCAGAAGCTTGAGGCGTGGCGAGAGAGAGAGCCCGCTCGGGAGGGGCAGCGGCTCAGTTGGCCGGAGCGCCGCGGCGGCGCACATGGCGGCGGGGCGGGTCGCGGCGGCGCCTGGCGGCCTGGGGTTTCTGACGGGCAGGGGAGGACGAGAAAGATCGGAGGGGATTGCTATCTAAAATCAACGCTCGTGATTTGCCGTGCTCATGGTTTGAACTAGTACAGACATAATCAAAGCCAAACTTAGCGAGATTGTTCTACAGTTTGAAGTAGTACTTTAATTAGAATCACTGGCCCGAGGATTAGTTGGATGTAGCACTAGATTTGAGAGACAATTTCTGGGCTCACGTTTATTCACATGGTTTGGTTATTAGTTTTTCTTATCTGAAACCATGTCCACCTTAGTAAGAGTCATGATTCAGCATAGGTTTTAGAACTAACTGTAGATTGGAAGTTTCAAAACATCAATTGCCCAAGTGACATGAGATGTGAAGTATCAATTCAAAAGAATACGTATATTGAGTGATGCTATTTAAGTTTAACATATGTTTTTTTTTCTTTTTCATGTGTAAACAAACGTGACTAGTTCCTGGTTTCTTCAATCTTCGACGGGGGTGATGGGTACAGCTAGTTTACGCGCGTACGGAGCGTTCCGTACACGCGACGCGTGGTGCGGACCCCGCTGCCCCACCCACTCATCTTTAATTTTTTAGCAAAATAATTTTAAAATTTTGAAAAGGTTTTCAGCACGTAACTTTTTAAAAATGTTTTCGAAAAAGTTTTCAACACAAATCTTTTAAAAAAAGTTTTTGGACAAGTATTGAAAAAATTCAGAGAAAACATTTTTAAAACAAACGAAAGAAGTTAAGAATTTTTTTTACAATAAACTTACCTCCGCTGTCGCCTGATCCGATGGGGGTGTCGCAGGCATGGAGGCATCCGTGTGGGGGGGGGGGGGGGGGGGACTCACGAGCACGGGGGTAAGGGTTGATTCACTCGCACACGTTCCTGGTCAGCTAGGGATGAAAGCGGATCGGATCTTGTCGGATATGGAGCGGAGCGGATATCTTGCGGATGCGGATACAGATGCGGATTTTTTCACATATCAGAACGGGTGCGGATGCGGATTAATACAGTCGGATAATACATGTTTACATGCGGTTATTTATAGGGTTCGAGTAACTCTGATCCATCGACCCCGACTATGGTTTTGGTTCATGAAAGGGGCCATTAGGATCGATTTTTTTGGGCCGGTTCGTCAAACCAAATGGCCCGAACCGCACCATGCCCATCTTTCTCCTCCACCTGGCACCTCACCACGTCGTAGGAGGCCAGCAGGCGCAGCATGCGGTCCACCATGGCTGGCGCGACGGGCAGCCGCGCCACCACCTCCTCGGGTGCCAGCAGCGTCGCGGCGGCGGCGTCCTCTCCCTCAACCTTACGGGCGGTCTCCAGGACGTCGAGCAGGCCCAGCTCGATGGCGCTCTTGAGCGTCATGGGAAGGATGGTTGATGACGACAGATGCAACGCATACAAACACGCCTCCTCGTCGGCTACCGCGGCCATGTCGTCGACGATGGCGGCCCCCATGGCTGTCTTGGATTGGATGGAAAGACACGAGCTGCCTGAGGCGGAGCGGCTAAGAGCAATCAAGAGGCGTTATCGGGAGCTACCGAGGAAATTGGAGGGCTTGTTAGAAATAGAAGAGGGGGGAAAGGGTTGCATGCACGAGCAAAATTATCACTAATGATCTCGTCTGCATGCAAAGTTACATAGATTCGACCACTTCTCCAATACGCCGGTTTTTTGTTTCGCTCCAATATCCTCGAAAACAAAAACACCCGAAGAAAAAAACACCTTGGCAAAGCCCAAGCAGAGATCCTGAGCATGAGCAGTTGGCTCAAACAGCTTCGATACATGGAGTCGGCAATGATCGATGAAAACACCTGATGATGCTGCGAGCCTGCCACACACTTGTTCCTGTGAGTGACCATCTAGAAGCAACCTGACTAGAAGCATTCGACCTGCCTTTGTTTTTTACCCAGCGCCATCAGCCTGTCAACCTGAACCCGACGAAGCAGAAGATCGCAAAGATCATGACTCCATTGCTGCCACCAAACTGCCAACCTGAGCATTCAACTCCATCTCATCCTGTGCGCATGCCTCGTGAAATCCGGACATCGAAGATTTAAATCACGGCCACAATTTGATTTGGCATTCGAAACTACTCCAGCTCAGCGAAATGGCCACCATGACCACCGTGTGCCTCGTTCTCCTCTTGCTCTTGCTCACCTTCACCCCCGCCTTGGCTAATCCGCCCCGCCCGCGCCGAATTCCATTCCCGCCACGGTCGCCGTCGTTGGCTCCGCCGCCTGGCACGCCGCCTGCGCCTCCCTCGGGGCGGCCAGCGTCGTGCCTCGGGGCACTCAGCGCTCTCGACATCTACAAGGAATTCCTGACGAACGGGACCAGCGCAGCTCCGCCGCCAGACAGGTGCTGCTCACGGCTGCGCTCCGTTCAGTGGCGATCTGGATGACGTCCTTGGGGCAAGCGTCAACATTTTCCGGGTGGCACTCCTGCCGTTCATGTGCGGAACAACCATAAGGCCCCAGCTGGTCCTCTCCTGTCTCCGTAAGTTGTACGACTGTACACTTGTTACTTGTAACCGTGTTTTCAAGAGTCTTGCCACTAATTGAGTGTTTTCCTTTCTTTTAACAGTCGAACCCATCCCCCCTATTCAAATAGGGTAGTACACAGCCATCGCTACTGGCTCGCGCAGCCGCCTGCATGTCACGGTTGCGACGGCGTGCAAGCTGATCAGCTGAAGCTGACCAGGAAGCGGGATATATACTACTGCGTCTTCAATTCATCAAAGCAGAATAGCACGAGTTAAGGAGCATGACAAGTGGGCCCAGCGGGCAGTGTATCGGTGTGGTGTTGAGTTATATGTGTAAGCTCTGACGTGTAAGGTGCATCCTAAGCTGTTAACATTATTCACTTAATCAGTAAATATAACCTAGGCAAGGAAGGAAGCAATCCTTCTTCTGTCCAATGAGATCTTCCTCTTGATTGTGCTGTGACTTCACGTCGCCGGCGGGCCTCCTATGCCTTTCCTGTTCCCAAGTCAGACTCCCCTGTTTATAGCTGCAAGGGAGAGGAAGCACTCACAAATCCTTCCTGTATCGTCCATCGGGTTCGCCCTAGCAACGAGCACACCTCTCTCTGCCACTGCTCATGTCGCCGGGCCGTCCGGCAGCACCTCCTCCGCGATCAGCTGCACGAAAAGGCTTAGCAGAGCCCCTAGGCTGCCTCACGAGCACCAGTTTCAGCAGCACGGCGTCAGCGTGGAATGATCCAACTGGCTGGCTCCGGCCGCCACCGAGAGCAATATCAGGTTCTGCTCCGTCGCGGCAGGGCAACCTGCCAACCTGGCAAACGTCCGCAGTTGCATCGCTGCCGGCGCGCGGTTCAGGGCCGCTCCGGTACTGTACTTTGGAAGTTCGGATCGGCCGCGGCGCTCCCGCTCCGTCGCCACCCACGTTGGCACCATTGCTGGCGAGGTATGTCGAGTCAGTGGGTTGGCCCACAGCAGTGCGTCGGATCCACAGTGGGCCCAGAACACAGGTTTGGCACATTTGTCATTCAGATGACCCGAGTGCTTGTCAGTTGTCACGTTCCGCTCCGTTCCCGATTGTTTCCAAACCCACCCCGTTCGTTCCGGGCCCATTTGTCATTCAGATGACCCGAGTACTTGTCAGTTGTCACGTTTCGCTCCGTTCCCGATTGTTTCCAAACCCACCCCGTTCGTTCCGGACCCATTTGTCATTCAGATGACCCGAGTACTTGTCAGTTGTCACGTTCCGCTCCGTTCCCGATTGTTTCCAAACCCACCCCGTTCGTTCTCACACGTCTAGCGACCCCTGTTTGGGCCTGAATTAAAAAAAAAAAACTACTCCCGATATCTGTTTCCAAGTAGAGCTGCTAAAGCTCTAGCTCCCGCCGTGACGCAAAGCCCTATGTCATCACGTATTCCGTCGAATAAACGCCCAGCCGTCGTGCATAAGTCATGAACTAACCCAGGTTAACAAAAAATGGTTAAATCGGCCTTCCTAAAAAATCCTCCCACAACGTACTAAAACCAATTTATGTCCAATGAGATGCAAACGACCACTAGGAAAATAATATAGTTTTGGCAATTCGTAATGTGGCATTGCGATCGGTTATTTGTGGATCTCAGCATTGGCGCATATATGTGTTGATAAAGGATAACAAGAGTAGTAGCGTTATTTTTTTTTTGTGTGTGGGCAGCGTTATATTCTTTTTCATAACAAAAAAAACATCATGATGATGCGTAATTCTAAACTTATGTCTTTCTAAAGACTAGAACACACCGCTAGTACTAGCACTACGAGGAATCGGCATCTGCAATCTTGTTTATTTCTTTTCCCTCCTAATAACAAAATTAATAATCAACCTTTTGCTGCCCTCGGAGCCGTTCCTGCTGCAAAACAAAACAGATCGATGCCAATATTAGATGAGAACACAACCTTAAATATTATATGATGCCGATTTGATTAAAAAGATGATGCCAATTATTAGTTGGATGGGAAAAAATGAAAAAAAAAACAGAACAAAATGTTTAAACAAACTTACCCTAAGGTGCTGGCGAAGATGGTGCTGATGGGCTAGGAGGCGTTATCGGCGGCACACCATTCTTTTCCGCTGTTCAGTACAAGCACAATTCATGCCATATTAGCGAGAGAATGTCATAATAATGCCAGAAGATGGAGCTTAGATGGCTTACGGTTGCAGTGAGCAAATGCCTCCAATCGTATGATGACATGACACAGCCTCGGGAGGGAGTACATGCGCGTGAAATTCATAGGCGCTGGCAGAAGTTTGGCGACGTCGCCGTTGCCAATGTGGCAGTAGCAGATGGCTCCTCCGTCGTCGGCGACAGAGCTGAATCCTTTACAGCAGGCGCTCGGAGCCTCCGTGACACTGGCGTTGGTGAGGAAGCCCGTGCACGGCATCATCTTCATCAGCGGTGTCCAGCACTCCGTTATGTCTTTCACCGGCGGCTCTGGCGGTGGTTGGTAACAGGGGAGAAACGGGATCTTGGGGAGGAAGGGGATGCAAGGGAAAAGTGGAGGGATCCTGATCGCCGCGGATGGTTGAAGGGAGATGGCGAAGGCGACGAGCAAGGCGATCAGGAATTTCTTGCTGGATGGTGCCATCTTCTGGCGATGCGTGGAGGGTTTGTTTTTGGCTGTTGCCGTTATGGTACGACCCTTTGACGAAGATGACGATCAAATTTATAGCGCGGCTTGGCATCGTGATAAAACCTAACAAACCAACTTTTTTTAAAGAAAAAAAAGGAGAAAAACTAACAAACTATGCCGCCGCTACGCGCGCATCTCTCTTTCTGTTTCGCACCTTATCAATCTATGCATGGCCACCCTTGTGGGTCGTCATCCGCCGGAACGGTTGGTGGGGGCTGGGCGCACTGGAGCCTCGTGCTCGTATAGCTCAGATTCGCCACGCCTTACGCCTATCCGGAGGCCCAAAGTAAGGACCGAGTCGTCCATTGGGAACCAAAGACAACATAAGAGACAAGGTAGCTGCACATTCACACTGTAATTATCAGTTATCACGTTACGGTGCTATGTCGCGCGGCTGTCAGCCTGTGATCATCTGTTGTCTTTACAGCAAAATCGTTCGAAACGTATGCTAATATTTCCTGACCGTCGATCTCTATTGGGGGACATCGATGTGATTTCCATTCCATTTCCCTTATTGCAAAGTGCAAACAAACGAGGCAGTATACCCCCATCTTCGAGCAGGCGTGCTCTCCTCCAATGTACACTTACACAGCAAGAAGAAGCAACAGCAGCAGCTGTAGCGTAGCCAGCCCAACGAGTGGCACACGGCCGGTTCATCTCCCTTTGCTCTGGCACGCTCGCTTCAGCGGCACGGGCGGGTCCGAGAGCGCGCCGGCGACGATCTGGTCGAACACGAACTTGTTGGCGGCCTCGGTGAAGTGCACGCCGTCCCAGCTCACCCTCTTGGAGGGGTCCTCGCACGACTTCCCCACCACCACCATCGTCCCGTTCACCTGCTTCTTCCCGCCGCAGCCGACGTTCAGGTCCATGTTGTACCGGCCGCCATGCCCGCAGCAGGTCAGCAGAGGGTCATCAAAGCCTGCATTGCAAACAACACCAAACAAATGAGGAGAGGTTTCCAGGAGTCCAATGTTCAGATCGAGGCTTTGCGTTCGCTTTGTTCATTCCCCGGGACGATGGCGCCTTACCGTGCTTCTTGGCCTCACTGATCAGCTTGTACTTGGCGGTGTAGACGTCGACGTAGGTGAACGCGGCGTCAGGGTGTGTCTTACGGAGGCTCGCCACGGTCTCCTTGAGCCTGACGTTGAAGAGCTGCGCCACCTTGTTGTAGCTGACCGAGCAGCCGGCGCCGTCCGTGGGAGCGGCGAGGTCGGGGCGGTGGATCAGCGCGTAGGGCAGGCAGCCGAGCGGCCCTGTGTTGTGGATCCAGAAGTACCTTCCTCCAAGCGAGTAAACGTCCTGCAGGTTCGCATAGGATTCAGCTGATCAGCAGATCATCCATGAAAAAGTGTGTGTGTTGCCCATGTGGCTCTGTCAAAGAGCAACGTGATGCTGTTCTGTTTCGTGGTTCGTGCTCAGTGTCAGTGAGCTGCAATGCACCTGGATTATCGATGTGAGCCTCTCCATCAGATCAGGGATGGTGGCTTCGACTTGTTCAGTTGTGTTGTTAACAAAGTAGCTTGAGGTGATGTCGTTTTGACCGATATCGAAAGTGTAAAGCGCCTGGGAGAAGTACTCTGCCCTTGGCAGGAGCTCCCTGTAGATACCGCCTACATGTAAAAAAACAGAAGAGTAATTCAGAGATCGGAACAGAAAAGCTATGTTTCCTGAAAAAAAAGGTTATACAAAAAAGAAAGATATTGAGTTTGCAATATGGTACCTTTGTTGTTATAGACCAATTGACTTCTGTTGATGAATTGCTCAAATTCCCAGGACTGTACATCCAAGGAAATGGGGCTGAAACCAGAGAGGAACAGCGATGTATTCTGCCGTCTGATGGATGAACCGGCTGTCGCAAAATTGGCTCCCTGTGTGAAATTGCTTCCGATCGAGTTGAGGTACGCACTGAGGTAAGGAGTTCCCAGGCTTTCAGCTGCAGTTGGAACCAAAAAAGATAAAAAGTATATTGAGCAGCGCCGTCGTTTGATAAATGGTAACTGTGTCAACACTTTTACAGTTCAAGCATATATTGCTGAAAGCCTGAAGCTCTTTTTTTTCAACACGAAGCTCTATAATCAGTAAGTGCCAATCTAGTAATCACATATCATGAATCACAGAAGAGATGGCCGATTGCCCCTCATCACATTGTGAGGTTCATCAAATTGGCAAAGAAAAAAAAAGGCTTGGCACCTTTTATCCTTCGACTCCAATCAGAATCTCTAAAGTGAAGCATCCACATTTGATATTCCTCCACTGCAACCCAAATCTGATTCCCGATCATTCCCTGTTCATGCCAGTTTGCCCCCACTATTTTTTGACGTGCCTACCTGAATAAGCTAATGCTTCTTTCTGTCCTTCTTCCCAAAATCAGCATCCTAAAAGCTATAAAGGAGCATCGACATTCCCATCCCAACTGAGCAGACTAACAGGAGGAGCTCTCCCAAACAGTTATGGGCTCACTCACGCTCATGGCAGTGCCACTCGATCGTACACCGAAGGTGCTTTGCGCAAGTCACTGAACTTTTTGTCAGATCGTTTGGAATAAAAGCAAGATCGTGTCGGCACGCAGCTAAAAATAATTATCACACGCGTGTTCACGTGTTGGATGGAGACGGCCAAACGCACACGGGCCGGTCGAGCTCGAATGGAGAGGCAGAGCCGCAGAGGCAGCACACACAACAGCCAGGGCCATGCCGGCCCATCCTCGTCCGGCACATGGTCTGAGAGACTGAGACCCGGCGTTTCAGGGTTGGCTTGGCTGCTTCTACCCTGGAGTTCGTGACCAACTTGGGATCAAGCAGCAGTCTTTGTCTTTGTGTGTGTGCTTCGTCGTGTGTTCTGGCAACTAGCTGAGGATTGAGGTGGAAGTGCGACAGATAAGATTGGAGCGCGATAATTTGAGGCACTAACACCATGCTAGAACCCTGCCCTTAGTAGTAAGTATAAACTTGCATGAACATTTTTCCAAACTTTTCTCGCCATTGCACGAAGGACCGGACGAGTTAACGCCGCATTTATTGGTTCCAGCAAGTGAAAGCGGTCGGTTTTGGCTGTATGAATCGACGGGGCCCGGCCGGCAGAGCAATCATGAGGCGAGGGCGAGCAGGTGAAGAGTAAGAAATGAACAGTAAATCCAGGCAGAGACCATGGCGACGGGTTCCGCAGCTCCAGTCAGGCTGTCAGCCACTAGGAGGAGGCCGAATGGGGCGAGTGAACGTGCACGTACCGATGAAGTCGATGACGAGGCGGCCGTCGCAAGTAGCGGCCGGCGGGCATGCCGAAGAAGGTCCGGCCGTTGGGCGGCGGCGCGGCGCCGAAGAGCGACGACAGCCCGCCCGTGTCCGAGTTGGAGTCGCCGAAGTTGAAGATGGCGGGGAAGTGGCAGTCCCCGCCGCCCGCGCCCGCAGCTTCCGAGGCCCTCGGCGCCAGCAGTAGCACCAGCGAGAGCAGCAGCGCCGCTGTTCTAGGCCGCCCCGGGCGGCGGGCGGTGGCCATTTCCCCCCTCCTTGCGTTGCGCGCGCGTGCTGCGAGAGAGTGAGAGTGAGAGCTGTGGGGCTAGTGTCGCGGTGGTGGCGCGGTGGGGCGAGTTGGAGGCTGATGGGCGCACGGATCCGTGGATAGAAATATGGGGCGGGGGCACGCACGCGGTGCCGTGTCCGACAGCGACAGCGACAGGGCGCGCGGCGCGAGCTCGGTGGGACGAGGAGATGACGCCAGAACGGTGTGCCGCGTTCTGGTTCCTGCCGCTGGTGGAGCACACGGCATGCATTGCGCGCTCGCGGCCTCACGGGCGCGGCGCGCGTCGGTGCTCGTGCTAGTAGTAACGGAGGTTCTACGACACGGACGCTACGCACGTCTGGATGAGCATCCCGGCAGAGGCAGAGAGAATTAAAAGGGAACGAGTGCTATCATCTTCGGAGCCTTGGATCTGACGGCATTACGGCAACCCGAAGCAGAAACAGAAGCTATGATTGGGTTGCGCACTAGCCGGAGTCCAGCTCTGGAACCACCATGTCCATGCGAGGCATCAATGGCGCAGTGTGCCGCAAAGTAAAAGAGAGAGAGAGAAGACGGTGACATGTTATCATTGGGGATTTGGGATGCAGAGTCTAGAAGGGAAACTTTCGGTGAAGTGGCTGTCACGGTATAAATCAGTAGCACTGTGTTGTACGGGTTGTCTCTTCGATGCGCCTGGATCGTGTGCTGACGGTCAATCAGTCAATCAGACGTGATGTTTAGCGTTTGGGGGCATTTTTAGGCCATGAAATGAAAAGTGATGGTCCATTTATTTGGGCCTGCAGTTCTTGGCAATGCTAGCAGTGTTCTTTGTGGAGATCTCGATAAATCCCACAAGGCCACGACATCACGCCCATCTCCATCTTCTCCGGTGTTCTTAGTTCATTGTTGGATCCACAACCTCTGCACTCGTGCTAATATTATTCGGCTGCGTCAAAGCCGTTTCTCGTCATCCGTCCTCAACATCACGGCCAATGATGCCTCATCCATCAGTCGTCAGTCGTCACTAGTGCTCTGCTAGGTTGGAATGTTGGATGGCTCCCAAGCTCCTCCGCGAAGACAAGCAATACAGAAAGGGAAAATTGGTTTCATAGCATCGAAAGATCGCTGCTTCCGAAAAATACCATTGAAACACGTCAGCCCCGTATAGCCCCGTAAAATACCATTGAAAGATTACAACGTTACTTCAAATTAGCATTCCGTTCGATTTCACCTACATTGCTGTTAACTTAGACAAGAATGCCCCCATCTTCCATCGGACACAAGACCTTAAGCAGAACTTCTACATGGACATCAAGCAAGTACTCCACGCATGGATGTTCTTGTACCATGGAACTCAGCGAAGCTTGGTAGCACGCAGAAGGCAGCACCGGTGCCAGCGACATACTGTGTGTGCAGTAGTGCCGAGGTCATCAATGCGCGGAGCATTTCATCGAGCAGCACGCACACATGACATAGGCAGCCATGGACGCAGCTTGCAAGCTCCATGAACAGTACGGGAAAGAGGAGGGAAGTGAAATTGGAGTTGTAGGATACGTAGAGAGATGTGTGCTAGAGCTTATTTGCTGCCCAATTGGAAGGCATACGGCCCACGGCCAGAGTTCGACAGGCAAATTTACAGCTATTGGAGAGGTGAATTGGAGACTGGAGAAAGAAGCGAGCGTGCAGTCTTGTTTACAGCTATTGGAGAGAAAGGAGCCGAGCGAGATAGGGGAGAAACCACGGCTGCTGTCGTTGTACGCGTTGCTGCCTCCTTTGAACTGACGCCGGTGTACGGTGGCAGACGGGCGGTGGCGGACGCTGCCTGGAGGGCGCCCGCCCTGGAAACGGACGTGCGTAGGCCCTGTGACTCCCTCGGAGTCCTGCGCAGGGACGTGTGGTGCTGGTGGTAGCACCAGGGGTGGGAAGCGCCGGTGCTGCAGGGAGGGGCGGCGCCGCCGGTGGCAGAGAGTGGAGTGAGTAATCGACTCGATCTTGTTGGTCTTCAAATCAAGAGTCTATTCCCCTGAAGCCATTATAAAAGTTTCAGGTTCCTCTCGTGCCACTGAAAAACTTCCTGCTCCTTCCATACCACTGGCTCAACTTTTTGTTTCCTCTGGTGCCATTATCGTGAGTTTAATAGATAACGGGATGTAACAGAGCAACGGAATGTCCATATTACCCTTTGGTGAGAAGCTTGCCGGTGTTTGCATATTCCTTTGGCGAGCAGTAGTATTTTTTTATTTGAATATTGTTGTAGCAGTAGTATGTGGAGTCTTATGTGTAGAAAAGATGCACCTGAACCATGCTCATGAATAAAGAAGACCAATTTTTGCCAAACAAACTTGTCTTTATATTACAGACCAAGATAACATATTGAGTGCGCATGCAACAGCCCTAACAAGTTCAAGACTATGAGGCTTTTGCAGCTTAACAAGTAGCCTACTGGGCTTTTGCAGCTTAACAAGTTCAGACTACATGAGCATTATAACTTACTCCGTAACAAGTTCAGCCTACAGGACTTTTACAGCTTAATGTTTCGGAATTACAATAAGCAAAATATAATAGATGATAAGCCTTGAAACATCAGTCCACTTTTAGCTTCCTCTTGCTTCTAGTTCCCATTGCAGGGCTTGAAGGGGAAGCTGCAGTCTTGCTTCTAGTACTCATAGCTGGACTATCAACGGCTTCTGGACTTTCATTCTTATTCTTTTGTCCTCATTTTTTCTTGTCAGCAACTGCCTTCTCCAGGTTGTTGGAATCTGTTCCTGATCTTCTAGACAAGAAAAAAAACATGTAGTTAGATTTTTTCCATACATGAGCACTAGTGCACTTTGTAAGTAACAGACACATCAGCTTACCTCACAGATACCACAGAAGGTCCAGAACTAGTGCTAGTGGATGAGATCTTCTTCTTCCCATTTGAGGATGTTGTAGATGACCTCTTTCTCTTCTTCACATTTTTTGATGCAGTGGCTGTAGATGGCAAGGCAGGGAAAATCATTCTTTGTGGTACAGGTACAATGCTTGTCTCAGTTGAGGCTGGTGCTATCTTCTTCTTCTTCTTAGGTGGCCCCCTGCAGTGAATAAGAATGGTCAAAATAAAACTCCAAAACAAACACATACATATATAAGATGAAAAAAAAGGAAATAAGCCATCACCTGTCAGCAAGCATTGCTTCAATATCCTCTAGGTTTCCCTTTTTGCAAGTATACCAATAATGTCCATAATCATGACAGATTGGACATTCATGCCTACCTTTGTTTCCGTTTCCACCTTCTGTTGCTGCTTTGAACCTTGTCTCCTTCCTCCTACCAGCTGTTGACTTTAACAGAGGTGGATGCATGAAGAAACCATGGTTAGACTTGGGCCACATGGATTTATCTGGTAAAGAAGGAACCTTGCCCTCATAAGCTTTCATGAACTTTTCCACTGAGTAGTATTCGTCCACATGGTCCTCAATTTTCTCCCTGCTAATAGAGGTGATGAAGGCTAGAGCATGCTTGCAAGGGATGCCTGATACTTGCCAAGCCCTGCATGAACATGTCCTTTCATCCAAGTTCGCAACAAATCTGAAGCCAGTCCCTCCGTTTGCGCACACCTCTGCAACACCATCTGAACTAGTAATGACCTCTATGTCCAAGTTTCTACTTTCCATCTTCAACTTGTTGATAATATGCTCTAATATCTTGCCCTTCATATTCCTAGCTATCTTTCTTCTTTGATTCCACTTGATCAATATCTTCTGCCTAATAGTGTCCATTAACTCAGGCAAATGTTGACCCTTGTCATTCTTGATCCAATTGTTGAAACTTTCTGCCAAGTTATTTGTGACATAGTCAATCTTTGAAAGTGTTGAGAATTGACCCCTAGTCCATAACTTTGTGTGGCTCTGCTATAGGTATACCATTGCCTCTGGCTTTGCTGCAGCCATTGTCGCCCAACGCTTCTCAAACATGTATGAGTTCCAACTGTAAGATGATGCCCACAAGTGATCATCAAACACCTTATCACTATACTTTTTCTTGAAATTCTGTACAAGGTGGTACATGCACTCTCTATGCTCAGCAAATGGAAAACCTGTATTGACACCGAACATTGTTGCCTGACCACAATCTGTGCAAAATGTGAGACCAGGTGGAGTTCCTATGGCTTCCTTAAGCCTTTCCATGAACCATTGCCAATTTTCATTTGTTTCAGAACCTATCGCTCCAAAGGCAACAAGATACATCCAGTTGTGACCGTCTACTGCACAAGCAACACACAACTGGCCCCTGAACCTTCCTGTTAGAAATGTGCTATCTACTGCTAGATATGGACTACAACCTTGAAGAAACCCATCTATGCAAGGTTTCATTGCAAAGAATAGTCTATTGAATCTAATCTTCTCATTGATGGTGTGATGATCAATAACTACCATGCTCCCAGGACAGGAAGATTCTATTTGTTCTTTAAATCTATACAAGTTGTCAAAACTTTCTGACCATGAACCAAACAATTGGGCCAGAGCAAGCTCCTTACCATACCATACCCTCTTGTAGTGCACAACCACCTTGAATTTATCCTGTAATCTTCTCTGCAATTCCTTTGCTTGCACCTTGGGATTTTCCACCAACCAGTCCTTAACATTCTCGGCTACCCAGAACTTGGAAGCACCCTTTACCTTGCCACTTCTTCTTGTACTTTGACAATCATGGGGATAAGGGTTCTTCTTGACCTGCACAAAGCAATATAATGTAAGTAGCAGTCAACAACATGAGACAAACTGAAGTAAATTTACAAGGTTTACCTTCACACTCAACTCGTCACCCATGGTAGAAGCATGAATTCTCCACCTACATCCTTCCATTCTTCCAGAGCAATACACCATGTACCTTCCTGGTTCACTCTTCTCAATGTCATACTCAAACTCATCCTTGATTGCATGTGATGCTAATGCCAACTTAAAAGAAGACATGTTTGGATAAATGCTTCCTACTGTCATAGGAGGGTCATCTCTATCATACACTATTTCAGGATTGTTAGGTGGAACATAATCTTTCACCATCTCATCTCCCTCATCCTCATCATTGTCGGAGTCAAATGATTCAGATTCCGAGTCAGGTTCAGCCTCTTCATCGAAGTCTTCAGCATGGTCAGTATCTGAGATAACATTAGGCTGCTTTGCTACCACAATGTATAACCCCTCCTCATCAACACCAACATACTCATTCTCTGGTTTGGGGTTCAATAGGCAGTTGTCTTCAGGTTGTGTATCAGTGCAGGTTTGGCTAGTATTATAAGTTGTCTGACTACCTTCCATTTGGCATCGATTAGCCATAGAGGGGGTGCATGGGACTTCAACCTCTTCATCCCATAGTGGTGTAGGAGGATTGGTTTCAAAAATCTGGAATTCTAAATTGTAGCTCGTTTCTGGGTCCATCCTACATATGAATGAACTGATAAGGTACCCTAGCATCTTACAAATCTCTAATAATTATGGAACCCTAGATCCTACAACTACTGACATATGCTTGCACGGCAATGAAGAAAAAGAGGAAGGAGGCCACACTCACCCATCTGGAAGCCATGCAGCTCGCCTGTCTATCCCTGCCATTAAAACTCCACGAGCAGATCCACCTCAAGCTCAATCGACCAAGGCCGTGCGACCCAGATCCACGAATCCACCAGCCTCCCTACCCCATTTTGGGCCTTCCCTTCACTCGAATCGATTTTGGTGGGGGATTCCTCGATTCTTTCAGTTGCCGCTGCCGCCGTCTAGGTTTCATTTGGGAAGTGGCCGGGGGAGAGAAACAGAGTGCGAGAGAAAGAAGAGCGCTCGAGATAGAGAAAAGAGGAGGATGGCGCTTTCTGTATCTCCACGCTGGTCAACATAGCCCATGGGCAATATAGTATCTATTCTACCGCATGGACGTCACAACAATGGCACAAGCGGCAACAAAAACTTCAGTCAGTGTTCTGGAAGGAGCGGGAACTTTTTCGGTGGCATGAGAGGAACGCGAATCTTTTGTAATGGCTTCAGCGGAATAAACTCTCAAATCAAGGGTAGAAAGGTCATTTTATGTTAGTGTTTGAAAAGAGCAAAATGAAAGACTTCCGTGAAAAATTTTAACAGAATGCTAGTTTGAAGTAACGTTGGAACCTTTCGATGGTATTTTACGGGGTCGACGTGCTTCCGTGGTATTTTTCAGAAGTCGCGCTCTTTCGATGCTACCAAACCAATTTTTCCATATAGAAAACCTGACTACGAAGCCAAATTATTCCTTCGGTAAAATTGCATAAACATCTTTATAAGCCACTTGAAGTTTGACATACATCCCCATAAATTGTTTTATTCTTAATACCCATCCACCTATTTATTTTTGTTGTGAAAACTCTCGAGTGCACACGCTTAACCGAATGAACCTGTTTTTGCCGATATAGAGCAATTAGAGGCCAACCTAGCCGAGTCAAGCTTTGCTCGAGCACTTGGATCAGAATTATTCAAGCGTTGCATTGAAATGTTTTATAAAAAGATCGACATCAAGTTTATTTGTGAAATATACAAAGAATATCGAAAATGTACTCCTAAAAGTATCTAATATCGCTAAAGACCACAATGATGATATGTTGTGTATAAAAACATGTTAACTCACATAAACAAGTGTGAACTAGAGGGTTCCGCAATAAAACTAGCTAGAGGGTGGGCATATGCTGTAAAATGTCTTATGGGGGCCAATGCCAAACTTCAGATAACTTATAGGAGGTGTTTTTACAATTTTATCTGATTCTTTTGCAGTTTTGTCAAATCCTGCCTGTAATCACACGACATCGCTTAAGCTAATGGCAACCGTAACTTTAATTTTTCCCATTTTCGTAAGACTAAAAGTATAGAAAGTGTGTCATGTACTCATGCAATCCCATTGCGCCTCTTGTGCGGTCTTGCTTACTCCCCCTGTTTCAAATTATATTTCGTAATATTTGACCACTCGTCTTATTCAAAAATTTTGTATAAATGTAGTTAAATTTAAGCAATTCTTGAAGAATTCTTATTAATAAAGCAAGCCACAACAAAAAGAAGTGACATTTTGCACAAGTTTTTAAATAAATAAAGTGATCGGACTTGGAGTAAAAAAAGTCAAACGAACTATAATTTTAAACAAAAGCAGTATTAGATTGTGGAAATTGCATAAACATAATTCCAGTCATCCTATTTTAAAATTGAACATTGAGGATCCCACAAATGCCTACTGCACATTTACCTCATGGTACCGTAATGCACTTCTCTCTCCATGTTATACTCTCTCCGTTCCTAAATGTTATTACATATGATTTTTCTAAGTATGTACGTTTTAATATGCATTTATATACACAGTATATTTATTGACAGTAGATACATAGCAAAAGCCATTCACCTAGAATAGTTAAACTGAATAGTAATTTGAAACGGAGGAAGTACGATTTAAATATCTTATTTCCTCTGCTCTACAGCTCATTACATAGATATATATTATATATCTAAAAACATAATTAAAACTAAAGTCAAAATGACCAGTAATTTGAAATGGAAAAGAATTCGTCTATTCAGTCTCATTTCGCAGCCACTCTTGGGCATGTTTGCCTCACGCTCAAAAGACATTTAGTCTTTTTGGATTCGTAACAATTCATTCTTATTTCATTTTTTAGACCCCGTTTCTTATTTTATTTATGGATTTATTGGTGTTCCAAGTGTAACTGGGCTGTCTATTTTCACTCTTGGTTTACAATCCGCCAGGTAGGAACCGTGCCGTGGTTCAGCCGAACAATATCCGAAGTCCAACCGGGTAACGTGCCAAAGAGGAGGGAACGCCTGCCACACGCTCGCTCCCCGAGCTCGGCGTCGCCCGGGCCAAATGGCGGCACCCTCCGCCCCCTTGCTCCGCTCCCACCCCCACCGCCGAGCGCTCTTCCCCTCGTCACTGCGCCACCGTCCTGCGGCAGCGATTGCCTCCCTGCTTGGATTCCCGCCCTCGCAAATCCGACTCCCCGCTCAGGCTCCCGTACACCGCGGTGCGGTCCTCCTCCACCGCCTCACCCTCGGCGCCTGTAGAAGAGGCGGCCGCGGCCCCGGCCCCGGCCGGCGATGCGGAGGAGCAGGAGCGGTTGGTGCTCCCCACCAACGAGTCCTCTGACCGCCTGCTGCGCATAAGGCACACCGTATTGTTTCTACCCACACTCTCTGTCGTTACAGTGCTTGAACTGGCATACTTGCATGGTTAATTCGGTCTCAATTTTCATCAGAACCATGCCAATCCGTTTCCTGTACAATTTGGCGTCTCATTAAAAATATGAACATGTAAGTGTCTTGCAAAATCGTTGCTGTAGTGCGCCCATGTGATGGCCATGGCTGTCCAGAAGCTGTTCCCCAACGCCAAGGTGACCATAGGTCCCTGGATAGACAATGGGTTCTACTATGACTTCGACATGGAGCCATTGACGGATAAGGACCTCAAGAAGGTCAAAAAGGAGATGGTGAGCCTGCATTTCTAGCCTGAGCACGAATGAATTGAATGAGATTTTAAGCTTTTGATATCACTGTGGTATGTCAATAGGATCGGATCATCCGACGAAATCTCCCATTGGTGAGGGAGGAGGTATCCCGGGAAGAAGCTCAGAAGAGGATCGAAGCACTCAATGAGCCCTACAAGTTGGAGATTTTGGAGAGCATTAAGGAAGAACCTATCACAATATATCACATTGGTTAGTGTGCTACTGTTCGATTTATGCCGTGCTAGTAACTTGTCTGATGCTTAATATCCATAGTGATTGGTTTATTTGAACACGTATTGATGGTATTTTCTGTTTCATATAGGAGAAGAGTGGTGGGATCTCTGTGCCGGGCCTCATGTGGAGTCTACTGGAAAAATAGACAGAAAGGCTGTTGAGCTTGAGTCTGTTGCTGGTGCTTACTGGAGAGGTGATGAGAAAAACCAAATGCTACAAAGAATATATGGGACTGCATGGGAAAATGAAGATCAATTGAAGGCTTACATCCACTTTAAGGAGGAGGCCAAGCGCCGAGATCATCGGCGACTGGGTCAGGACCTTGATCTGTTCTCTATACAGGTACAATCTTGTGACTGTCATTTGTGATAAAGCATATGATTGTAAATACTTACTAGTGATTCATTGGTGATGACAAGCCTCAGCCCCTTCATCAACCTAGAACAATATGAGATTGTGTTTTGTTGCTCTTCAACCCTTAAACTTCTGATGATTTCTGTGTAGCTTTCGTTCACTGGAGATATCTAAATAGAACATGGTGGAACAAGGTCTAGTACACAATATCAGAATGGCTAATTGGCGCTTTTTTAAAAAAAAGTAATCCCTTAATTCTGGCTGGCCTTACCATGTTTAAACTAGAGGGGCGTACCAGAACTTCATTTGATCGCAATTCTGCAATTGCCAATATGTATTAATTAATGTTTTGTTCATACCATTCACTACTACATGGTTTAACTTTACTACTCTATGACATAGGTATCCAGATTTAACTTATCAATATGACTTGCATACTGTGTGCATAAATGGCCTTCTTTTTGTCAATAGTGACTGTAGCCTTTTATTTTAATATTTATCAGGAAGATGCTGGTGGTGGTTTAGTATTTTGGCATCCAAAAGGTGCTATCATCAGACACATTTTAGAAGACTCATGGAAACAGATTCACTTGCAGCGTGGTTATGATCTACTATACACTCCTCATGTTGCTAAAGCCGATCTTTGGAAAATCAGTGGACATATAGATTTCTATAAAGAGAATATGTACAATCAAATGGATGTTGAAGATGAGATGTATCAACTGCGGCCCATGAATTGCCCTTACCACATTTTAGCATACAAGAGAAAACTACATTCATACAGGGATTTTCCTATCAGAGTGGCAGAGCTAGGAACTGTCTACAGATATGAGCTATCTGGTAGTCTGCATGGGCTATTCCGTGTAAGAGGGTTTACGCAGGTGTTTCCCTTCTTCTTGTTCCCTCTCATACCACTAATTTATTTCTACAATCTTTACATACTTTTAAATTTTTTTTGCTGCAATCACTAGATAAAATAAGCAATGGTAAAGGTGGCCTTTCTGCCCCCCCCCCCCTGTTTTTGAATGATAGCAGAGATTCTGACACCCTTCTGTTCCTTTGATGGCTGCTACTAATTTTACTTCGCCACTATGTTATAAGGTTTAAAACTACTTTTGGTATTGTTTTTAAATATGTCTGTTTATGTAGGACGATGCCCACATATTTTGTCTAGAGAATCAGATACAAGATGAAATCAGAGGTGTTCTTGATCTAACTGAGCAAATACTAGGACAATTTGGCTTTAGGTATTATGAGATAAATCTTTCAACCAGGCCAGAAAAATCTGTTGGCAGTGATGACATATGGGAAAAGGCAACGATCGCTCTGAAGAACGCGCTACATGATAAAGGTTGGGAATACAAAGTTGATGAAGGTGGTGGTGCTTTTTATGGTCCAAAAATTGATCTAAAAATTGAGGATGCTCTTGGAAGGAAATGGCAATGTTCCACTGTGCAGGTAAGCTATATCTTTTTCTTGGGATAGGAGGTGCCCAAGTTACTCGAACAGAAAAAATAGGATATTAACTGTCTATTTTCATATATGGTATAGGTTGATTTCAATTTGCCTGAACGGTTCGACATTACTTATGTCGATTCAAATAGTGAGAAAAAGCGACCTATCATGATTCATAGAGCTGTCCTTGGGTCTTTGGAACGCTTCTTTGGTGTCCTGATTGAACACTACGCTGGTGATTTTCCACTTTGGCTTGCACCAACCCAAGCACGTATTCTACCTGTGACAGACAATGAGGTTTGATTCATCTGCTTTGCATTGCCATTTCCCTTCACCATATGTTAAAATTGAAAGCATAATATGTTCACTGATATTCTGGATTACATAAAACATGGAGTTAAGAGGAGCATCATGATACCCAACACAAGAGATCGAATCCGTTCTACGCTAACTTCATGTAGGTGTGGCCGTGTGGTATATATATAAAAAAACAGCACCCACAATTGCAATAAGTCCTGATTCTCTATTGTCTTTTGTATAACTTCTCTTCCTTTTCTGGTTCCCTTTCAATTGAAGATATGTTCTAGATCAGGTAGATGCTTATCTTACTATTATTTATGAAAACATGACATCTTGGTTTCATATTTTCAGTTGCAGTACTGTAATGAGGTGGCCTCAGAACTGAAATCAAGAGGGTTCCGTGTTGAAGTTTGTCATGGAGAGCGCCTACCAAAGCTAATAAGAAATGCTGAAACGCAGAAGGTGCCACTCATGGCAGTTGTTGGTCCTAAAGAAGTTCAGGCCAGGACCCTAACTATTAGGTCCAGGCACAATGGGGAGATCGGTACAATGCCTGTCGATGAATTCACCACCAGACTTCAACTTGCTGTCACGAACAAATCTTCGTTGTAAATCCTTTGTCCATATTGTAGAGCATTAGATCCTGTGCCCAGAGATCTGTTCCCTCAAAGAAAATAGCAGCTGAGGTCTGCAGGAGCAGATCCAACAATTTTTTGTGCATAGTTGTCACCACAGGTCTCAGCATCTCTCACAAAAATCCAACGTATTACTCTGAACTCTATACATTTTGACTGAAAGGGATGCTTAGTTAACAGATCCAGGTCGTGATCATTGGCCACGAGCACCACTGCTTGTCCGCCTCCGATGACCGTGATGCTATTTTTTTTACTGCTCGGCCATCCTTGAGTCTAAGGATTCCATACTTAAAAGGCCTACAGATATGTAATATGTTTGAAATCAAAAGTGTGCAACAATGACACGGTGGAGCAATGATGCTCTGAAGTATGCATGTGCATCGTGCTACAAATGCATTTAGGATTTATGCAAAACAGCTCCACTAATGTGTGTCTTGTTCATGCTTAGCCTCTGGCATCATATCCCAAGAGCAGATAAGTTGGCAGTGAGATCGATGTCCGAACCAATCGTCTTTGTGAGTGCAGCTAGGGGAATATGTGGGTCAGCTACAGCATTAAAGCAAAGAGAACCTCTAAAGCTTGCATTAAGATAGTGTTAAGACACATAAAATCCATGCCACCAACCAATTAGGCATAACTTGTAGCTGAAGGAACTTGATTCAGGTATAACTATTGAGCTCAAATCGTGCTCACCGCCAATCTTTTTCAGTGAGAGGGAATGTGATTCTTCAGGTCAAGATTATTTTTTAATAGGATTGACATTAGTTTTTCTGTCTACAGTGTATTGCAAACCTTTTGTTGTAGGCGGACAATCAAAGGGAAGTGATCAGGGTAAAAGAGAAGGATGAAGTTCCCAGTTAAAAATGCAAGTGTTCAGCTGTTCAGAGTTCATGTTCAGACAAGTGTGAAACAACGCAACGTGTACTGACGGTGCTTGTGATGATTAACCAAAAAGAGCTTTACATCAAATAATTCAGCCGATAGGATCTTCAATTTTGCCTGATTGAATGGACCAAAAGCATGGACAGGTCCAACGAAGCCCAGCAATTAAAGGCGAAGCTGCTCTCAGTGTGGCCGGATATATAACGCTGCCTGCACGGCAGGCCGTCCAAAACACACAAGAACTCAAGCATCGCGGTCCCTTTTTTTCACAGCACAGGCCCCGACAGAGGTGCCTGCTGGTGCGAGCGCTGGGGATCGAACTCAACTACTCAAGCATCGCAGTCCTGCAGGCACGTTTCATCTTTCATGGCTGCGCGCAGCAGCCATCGCTCTCACCACTCCATGCTCTCGCTGTTCGTGGCGCTGGCCACGGTGGTGGCCGCCGCACGGGCTCAGCTTTCGCCGACGTTCTACGCCTCGTCGTGCCCCGCGGCGCTCGTCACCATCAAGACCGCCGTGAGAGCGGCCGTGCTGCTCGACCGGCGCACGGGCGCCTCACTGCTCCGGCTCCACTTCCACGACTGCTTCGTGCAGGCAAGCCCAGTACTCTGTTCCGTGCTATGTGCCCGGCTCGTTCGGCATGTACCGTGTCTGTCCGGGCGTACAAATATTTGTGAACATGCCATGTGACACGGGTCTGTACGTGCGCCAGGGCTGCGACGCGTCCGTTCTGCTCGACGACACGGGCAACTTCACCGGCGAGAAGGGCGCGGGCCCGAACGCCGGGTCGCTGAGGGGGTTCGGCGTCATCGACACCATCAAGGCCCTCCTGGAGGCGCTGTGCCCGCGCACCGTGTCGTGCGCCGACATCCTCGCCGTCGCCGCCCGTGACTCCGTCGTCGCGGTACGATCGACCATCGTCCAATCATGCAATCATCAAAGAGCAGAATTCACCATGCACTCCAGTGGATCGTGAAAGTTCCCTTGACATGTACTGGAACGTTGCGTGTGTACGTGCAGCTTGGAGGCCCATCGTGGACGGTGCAGCTCGGCAGGATGGACTCCACCACGGCGAGCCTCTCGACCGCGAACACGGACCTGCCCTCGCCGGCGTCCAGCCTGAGCACCCTGCTCGCCGCGTTCGCCAGGAAAGGCCTGAGCAGCACCGACATGGTCGCTCTGTCCGGTGCGTTCTGTCTCATCGGCCATCACGCACCACAGCGCACGAGCACGGTGCCGTCCTGGCATGGCCGCATGGGCCACCGACATGACCGCGCAACTAACAATTCCCCGTGCCTCAAAAAGCGACGGCAGTTTGGCACCCAGCAGGACAGCACATTGTACTGGTCATTTTACTCATTACTGACACACGAGCGTCGCGTTTCGTGCAGGAGCCCACACGATGGGACAGGCGCAGTGCCAGAACTACCGGGGCAGGATCTACAGCGACACCGACATCGACGCCGGCTTCGCGGCGTCGCTGAGGGCCGGCTGCCCGGCGGCCGGCGGCGGGGGCGCGAACGCGCCGCTCGACGTGTCCACGCCGAACGCGTTCGACAACGGCGTACTACGGCAACCTGGTGGCGCAGCGCGGGCTGCTGCACTCCGACCAGGAGCTGTTCAACGGCGGCTCGACGGACAGCCTGGTCAGGAGCTACGCGGCCAGCCCGTCGCAGTTCAGTAGCGACTTCGCGGCGGCAATGGTGAGGATGGGCGGCATTGGTGTCCTCACAGGGAGCAGCGGGCAGGTCCGGCGCAACTGCCGGAGGGTGAACTAGCTGCAGAAGCAGAATACGGCGTGCATGCGTATAGTCAACTGCAAATTTGGTTGGGGTGCGTGTACCTTTTTTTTTTTAAAAAAAATTGTATACTAGTACGTATGATGAAAGACTTTGCCCCCTTTATAAACGCGGGTTTCCCATTAAATCCTACGGGAACTATAATTATCCTGTAAATATTGTGATGCTTCCATGAAATTCTTTTTCATGCGGCACTTTCATGAAATCCTTTTTTTCCAAAGATGGCCTTAGCTTGAAATAGGGTGCCTATTTGACAATAAAAAAAGAATGATGATTATGCAAAATCGATTGTATATTTTAAGTAATTCATTAAAGTTATCTGGGTGCGTGTACGCAGCACGCTCTTGCATGAGCCTAAAATAAACTCACTCTTGCATTAGAGATTAAATTTAGTAAATTAATTTAGCCACTTATGGCAGTATCTATTGTTCTATGACACAAAGGATTGGGTTCGGTAACATGGCTTGTCCTCGTTTTCTTTATGCCTACTGTGGTTTCCTTGTTTCGAAAGTCATTGATTTATTTCAAAAAAAAAATCATTGAAGACAAGCCATGAAGACAACAATGGCAAAACGAAAAAAATGGCAAAACGGAAAGAAGAAACATCATACAAGGTCAAGAGATAAGCTAGAAAAGGAAAAGAAGGAAAGAAACAGGTAATAGCGTACGAGATACTTCCAATCAAATATTTTTCAGGTACAATAGTATTTGGAATGGAGCTACTACTGCCCAAGTGTCCGATGAAAATTTTTTATCGGACCCTTCGTCACAACATTGAGCAGAAATCACTTGCAACATCAACAAAAATACGTATAAAATGACTTTGCTGTTTGATTCTGAGATGGAAAATTTCCGTCGCAACATGAGCATCATGTTTCTTTCCATATTCATCGTGAAACATGTAGAAAAAATAGTTGCAATATCAAACATATTGCAACATGATAATATCTGTCTGATTTTTCTCTGTGTCTGGACGTCTAGGCATAGCATTATCATATTTGTCTGATTTTTCTCTGTGTCGGACGTCGAGACATAGCATTACCGTATTTGGAATAGAAAATGCGTGAGTGTTTTAAGAAAGAAATGGGCTTAAAAAGCGCAACTAACGTATGTGGCATTTGCGACTATTTTTAACGCGTTTCTCATGAAGAAAATAATAAACAGATGGAAAGAAAATATTTGTCAGCATGGCAACAACAACTGATCGATTTTCCCGGGCCCACTTAGTCAGAAGCCCATGACCATGCGAGAAGGTCAAAGAGCCCGCCGCCGCACCAGCTCGTGTGAAAACTGAAAACTGAACCACGAACTCCCCCGCACTGGCCCCACCACCCTTGGCAGCGATCAAAGGCTGCCCTGGAAGGCAACCGGCGCATCCGAGATCTCCTCCGCTGCCGAGCCCGAACCCGCCGATCGAGCCGGGGCAGACGACGACCAGCGTGGCAGCCACCCGGCCGTCCCCCTCAATTTCCAGGACTCTTCGCTCCCTTTCCGCAGCCCGCCGCCCCCCTCCTCGTCTCCCTCGCCCCAAACCGCTCTCCCTCTCTCCCCCCAAATTCCAATCCGCCCCCAAACCCCAACTCACTCAAAACCCTCGCGCCCCGCTGCCGCTCCCCTCCCGCGCGCCTCCATGGCCGCCGCCGCGTCCTCGGAGGAGGTCGTCAAGGTAAGTGACGGCCCCCCTGTCGTACGTTCCTGTCGAATTTCGGATGCGCTTGCGCTCGGGGGCTGATTTGGTATTTGTTTTCGTGGTGTGCGCGTTCGTGCCGGCGCGGCGATGCAGGGAGCGAAGGTGCTGATGGTCGGGGCGGGAGGAATCGGATGCGAGCTGCTCAAGACGCTCGCGCTCTCCGGATTCAGCGACATACACATCGTGAGTACCTGCTGTTCGCTTCCTCACTGTTGCTCGATCTCTGTGGGTCGGTCTAGGGTTGCTGTCTCGCGGTTGCTCGAGCTGGGCTTTCGCTTTAGCTCTGTAGATGGGCGGCACAGCCGTTGGTTGGTGCGGTGTGGGCTGGTAGTGGGATCTGTGATAGGGATAGCGTTGACCCAGTGCTGAGAAGTGGCCGTGTATCCACGAGTTGGAAATCAGCTGCACTATTGGAGTACATATTGTAGTGCTGAGGACTCAGGTGCTCTTGCTTGCAGCTGTGCTTGTGGGGGATTGTATTTCCTTTTAGGTCACTCCTTGCTAGAATTATGCTAATAGGTGTTGATGCTTTCCTGTCCGGGTGCTTATGCTTTTTTTAAAAAATTATGGAAACTTTGAATTGTTAAATTAATTCCATATGGCCAATGTATTTTATATGCAGTTTATGGAACTCCTTGTTCATTTAACTAAAACTAGACAAATCAATGTGTAAAATAAACAGCTGTCCATGATTATTATTTTTGGACAGCTGTCTAGGATTCTTGTTCTCATTATTTTCTTGGATTGGGTGAACAAAATTTGTGGTTTGACTTGTTTCGCAGTACAAAACTATTATCTCTCTGCATTTGGCATAGAACAGGGTGATAAAATCGTTCTGAATTTGTACCTCCCGAAAAAAATGTGCATTATTTTCATCTCACTGTAGACCTTTCAAATGAAACAGATACTTCATTTTGGTATATCACAGTGAGATAAAATGACTCATTCATTCTCCTGCATCTGTTCATTTTTCTTCTCATTTCTTCGCCATATATCATTTGGTTCCTATTTATGGATTTATATCTCCCTCTTAACTGACAGATAAGTATGCCTTTGCAAAGTGGTTCTTTTTGCTGATGGAACTAATAATAATCTGACTCTTTCCTCTCAGATGGTGCACCCAAATGATTTAATCTTTCTCTCTGCAGATTGACTTGGACACCATTGAAGTTAGCAATCTGAATAGACAATTTTTGTTTCGGCAGAGTCATGTTGGCCAGTCAAAAGCCAAAGTAAGCTCCTTATATGATTAGTGTAAAAGTGTGATTCCTGTGATAGTTCTGTTGTCTTCCCTCATACTCATATTTTTCTTTTCTCATGCTGTCCTATCCCATTGGTCTTGTCAGGTTGCTCGAGATGCTGTTTTGAAATTTAGGCCAAATATAAATATAACACCGTACCATGCAAATGTCAAGGATTCCACATTCAATGTGGAATTCTTCAAGCAATTTAATGTGGTTCTGAATGGTCTTGATAACTTGGATGCTAGACGGCATGTTAATCGCCTTTGCCTTGCTGCTGAAGTTCCTTTGGTTGAAAGTGGTACTACTGGTTTTTTGGGACAGGTGAGGAGACCACATACTACAGTTGCACCCTCAGAATCACTCGTGCTAGGAGGCTTACAGCTTTATTTCAAATTCCTGTATCACGTCCTTGGTTTTAATTCGTAAAAAGTATTCTAGTATACCGTTACATCTGCCAGTACCACCTATGGTTCTGGTTCTGGTTATGTGACCTTTTCTTTGTGCAAACAGTTTTGAATTGTTACCACATCATATATGTGACCTTATAGAAACTCTGGATGACATCTTTTCTTTTGTCAATGACAATGCAATAATGTTTTTTAACTGTACAGCGGGGATCTTGGAGACCCCCACTGTGGTAAGTGTATATTAAAAAGAGGGAAAACTGTACAAGAAACAGCAAAGGGGTATCAAAAGGTACCCTAAAAGAGAAAAGGGACTTAACAAAAAGGCTAAACACAACTAAATAATGTTTATTACAATAGGTGTTTACCTTTCTGCCTTAGTATACAAGTGTAAACTATGATTGTTTCGGGCTGTATGAAATGGACTAGCGATCCTTTTGTTTTATAAGTATGCTCTGTGTCAAATTAACCAATGTTTGACTAAATCAACATGCCATGCTTATTACTTGTTGTTCCATATTTTCAGGTTACTGTTCATGTCAAGGGTAAAACAGAGTGCTATGAATGTCAGCCAAAGCCTGTACCCAAATCATATCCTGTCTGCACAATTACAAGCACACCGTCAAAGGTTCCTTACTTTTCTGGTTCCATTTTCTTAGTTGTTTCATTTGTTGGACTGTCTATTATGTTGCATATCCTCTTTCCTTTTTTTGTTTTTTATTTGTGCAAGACAATTTTCTAACATGTAGTTTTTCTTAGTCAACATATCATGAAATGCAGCTTTCATTAACATTAATAAATGTAGGAAGGAATGTTTGCAATCACTCGCAGATGGAACAATTATTTCCTATATTTACAGCTAGTTAAGTAAATGGAAGCTGTAATGATTCTATTAGATTTAGTTGGACATGCCATGTCAACTTTATGCTGCATGTCTCGGAATTTAAAAGGAATGGTCTATATGCATAAATTGAGAGGTTCATCACTCTTGCAGGCATTGCATTTTTTCACATATCTGATGCATTTGAAATATTAATTTCAGCCGGCTGGCTTGTTGGTTTTGATAACACCTTTGTATGTTTATTATAGTTTGATAAAATCTGTTTGCTTCTCAATTTTAGCATTAATGACTGACTTCATCTCCTTGCAGTTTGTTCACTGCATTGTTTGGGCGAAAGACCTGCTTTTTGCAAAGCTGTTTGGTGATAAAAACCAGGATAACGATCTTAATGTGCACTCAAAAGATGATAGCAGTTCCAAAACTGATGTTTTTGAAAGGAATGTGGATGAAGATCTCTCGCAATATGCCCAGAGGATATACGATCATGTATTTGGCTACAACATCGAAACTGCCTTATCTAATGAGGAAACTTGGAAAAATCGGAAAAAGCCATATCCAATATACGTCAGAGATGCATTGCCTGAAGACGCTGTTCAGCAAAATGGTTCTTCTCGGGACCACAAGAATGAGGAGCAGGAACCATCTGCTATGGTGTCCCTAGGCCTTAGAAATCCACAAGAGATATGGAGTCTTGCTGACAATTCAAGAGTGTTTTTGGAGGCTTTAAAACTATTTTTTGATAAAAGAGAGAAGGTCTGTCTACATTCTGGTTTGATTCCTATGACACCTTAGACCTTTTCTTTATAAACTAATTCTGATCTTTCTTCTTTTTTTTTGTCTTTCAGGAAATAGGAAACCTTGTTTTCGACAAGGATGACCAATTGGCTGTTGAGTTTGTTACTGCTGCAGCTAATATTAGAGCTTCCTCATTTGGAATACCACTGCATAGCCTTTTTGAAGCTAAGGGTGTTGCTGGAAACATAGTACATGCTGTGGCAACTACCAATGCCATAATAGCTGGTCTAATTGTCATTGAAGCAATTAAAGTGCTCAAGGATGATTATCAGAACTATAGGTAAACTATATTCTTAATCTGGCACATTGCATCTTGGCACCAACAATTTCTACCTCAACTATTGCTGTTCATTCTGAAATGCCTACTTTTTGTTTATGCTTGCTTCAGAAGAGTTAGGTTGTTAAATTTATGGACAAATGGAACTTCTTTTCCTTCTCATTATTATGCTATTTGTTTTGTTTAGTTGCTTAATTCTTTCTGGGCTTTGGGTATCTTAACCTTTCATAATTTACAGAATGACATATTGTCTTGAACATCCAACAAGGAAGATGCTCTTGATGCCTGTAGAGCCTTTTGAACCTAATGCATCATGCTATGTCTGCTCTGAGGTATGTACGCCTTTATAATTTTGTTATTGTCACATTTTATCTGCTTCGTCGTCACTGACATGAAACTAAACTGAATGCAACAGACCCCACTTGTTCTGGAGGTTAATACGAAGACAACAAAGCTCAGGGAAGTCATTGACAAAGTTATAAAAAGCAAACTTGGAATGAACCTCCCTTTAGTGATGGTTGGGGCCACACTTGTTTTTGAGGATGGTGAAGGTTTGGAGCCGGATGAGGCTGAAAATTATGCTTTAAACCTCGAAAAGGTGCTTCCTTACTGATCAAGACAAGTATTGATATGCCCTGTTGCATGTATTACTAAAGTTCTCATTCCTTTTTTAAAAAGAAACTTTGCAACCCTTAGCTGTGTACTGAAGATACTATATTTTTTAAAATTTGGAGCCTGTAGTTGTGGTTATGACCACCTTTGGTTTTTACATCATTGCAGGTCTTGGCAGAACTTCCAGCTCCAGTTGTAAATGATACTAAGCTTACGGTCGAGGATTTCCAGCAGGAGCTGAAATGCAGCATCAACATAAAACACAGGTTCTTTATCTTTTCTTCTATTGGCCAGTGGGTTCCACTTTGTTAAACCTTGTTGGATTCTTTGTTATCTTGCATGCTTTTAAAGAAACTTGAGCTACACCTGTTATTATGTACCCTTGTTGCCCCCATTTGACTAGCTTTTGATGAAACCTTATATGCTAGATACATATTTGAGATATGCTTTTTCGATAAGTTTTTTTCCTTCCTGATAAGGACATAATGAGATAAGGACTGGATGACAGATTGTTATGTTTATGGATACACAATTGGAACTGTATGTTGGCAAATTGTTCCGCGCAAGATACATAATGAGAGATATGTACTGGATGGCAAGTTGCTGTGTTTTATGGGAGTAGATACAACATTGGAACTGCGTGTTGTAATACTGTAAATTGCAACTGCACTTTATTCATTTATTGAATGGTCAATGCAGGGATGAGTTTGATGTGGAGAAAGAGCCTGATGGAATGGTTCTTGCTGGCTGGTCTGGTCCAGTGGATAAGCAAGTTACCAGTAACGGTGACAAAAGATCGGTTCCGGCTTCGTCCAGTGCAGACGACGTTGATAGTACTGCTGAAGATGCATTAGTGAAACCTGGAATGAAGCGCAAGCTTAATGAAATACTGGAGTCACAGGAAAATTTTGATGCCCTCCAGAACCCGTCGGAAGTTGGTTCCAGTAGCGCACAGGTCGTTGAAGATGACGACGACGACGACATGGTTATGCTTGATGAGGACCCGAAGAAAGGCAAGAAAAAGAGATTGCAATAGAAACTCATTCCAGAGATAACAGCTTTTGACTCGTGACGTCATGGCTAACGCATTGTTTGATCGTAACATCTTTTGTAACTTATCTATGCGGTGATGTGCTAGGCTGATGATGTTGAGATAACGGTAACAATGCCTGGGATACATTTTTGGCCTTAGATACTGCCCTTTAGGATTGTAATTTGTAGTGTTAAAGGCACATGAGCAACTAATGCTCTCCTGACAGCCTGCTGATGCTGCAAGATAGCACTTATCTCATCAGCCAAGGTAATGATGGGTGATGATTTTTGTTCAGTAGGGTGAACCACTAAGGTATTCATTCTGAAAGTTTATTCTCAGGGTCTAATAATCAGTACTGATCCTGTAATCTTAGCGTCAGTCAGGCATTGGCATGCGAGAATGAACTTCAGAATGCGTTCAAAAGCAACTCTAATTTTTCTTAGCATCTTGTTAGATTAACAAGTCGATCATTCCTCTTGATGGAATACTACGTGCAGAGGAACGTTTGGGCGAACCATCCCTAGTTATACTTATATCGCCCAGTACACCTGATTAAATTGCGATTAATTCAAAAGATAAATCAACGGAAGTCAGAAGCCTAAATCAACGGAAGTCAGAAGCCTAAATCAACGGAAGTCAGAAGCCGGAATGATGTGCCATCTTCAGAGAATAAAAGCTTAAATTCATCAATTTCTCACATCTCATTCTGCCATTCAATGCAAACTCTGCCTGATGAACAAGCTACAAATCTGTAGTAGCCGATAGCGAACAAGAATCACAAGTAAACCTCTGGAACAAGGATGTCTGAAAAAAAAATACTCTGCAACAAGAACAAGCTACAAATCGTATCAACAATTAAACATCCCTAAATCGGCATCTTAAGAAGGGGAAGACGCACGATCCATCCCCATCTCACGCAGACGAACAGGAAATGAAGAAATCCATCAACGCAGAAAAACCCGCACTAGGTTCCGGCCGCCGCCGGACTTCTGGAGCCCGTCCAAGAGCGCCGCGCCCCTCAGGTGGCAGACGAGCGCGCAGAACGCGACCCCGAGCAGGAACGCCGCGAGCCGCCGGAGCACGCCGCCTCGCGTCCTCCGCCCCCTCCCCAACACCGCGGCCAAGACGCCGAGCACCTGGCCCAGGGCCGACGCGTTCCAGGCCTCCGCGAGCGCCGCCAGCCTGTCGCCGCCGAGCGCCAGGGAGAGCGCGACCACCGCGAGGTCTTCGGCCGGAGTCTTCCTCCTCCTACCCAGCTTGAACCACCCGCCGCCGGGGAGGACGACGGTGAGGGGGCGCGGGCGGGGAAGCAGGCGGCGGAGGGAGGTGGAGACGAGGCGGCGCACTGGCTTCGGCGGGAATGCGATTGGCTTGGGCTTCGCGCGGCGGCGGCGGCGGCCGCCGTGGGCGGCGCCACGGCTGCAGCTGATGGCGGTGGGGACGGGGTCGGTGACGGAGAGGCGCGGAGCTCCGAGGAGCTGGGGCTGGACCATCGTGCGAGCGCGCGGCGATGGATGCGTGGGGCGAGGCCAAAGCCGTAACCGTCTCGGAGTTTTTTTTCCGGTGGCCAATGCGGACGCTCCCAATCGAGCAGAGAGGTGTGCGAGAGGTTGCTTTCAAATTTGCATCCGTACGAACAAGGGAATTCGATAGGGAACAGCTTACCTGCAAAATTCGTGGAATTTTCCTGATTTCCAAGCGGGGCTACAAGAACCTACATTATTGCATCTGGAGATCTCTTGCATCTGGCATTGATTTTGGGCCATCCAGCCAATCAAATTGACGATTGCTGCTTGGGTGGAATTTGAACGGTAGAACATTCCATGGAGTGGTGTTCCTGGTCCAGATTCCAGAACACCACCATTTTCGTAGATGCTCGAGGAAAGCATGTTTGAACTTTCAAAGGAAAAGGAAAAGCTTAAAAGGTCAGGAGTACAATTCTGCAGCCTTGATTTAAGTGCAAAACATCAAAACTTGGCATGAAAACTAATTGATGAGCAATCAGGGTTCAGAACATTAGTATAAGAGATTCATTCTTCAGTTCTCTACAAATCCATCAGATACAATCAGAACTGGGGTACAAGTGCAAGAAATGTGAATGATGAAGTTCAAAAAAGGGGGAAAATGAATGGTCAATCATCGCTGGGGTGAAACCTATCCATATCCCCCAAAAGGAACACCGGGTTTCTATGTTTCAATTTTCTAATTGCGCAGTGCACAAACAACAGCTGAATGAAAGGGGAAAAAACGTGAACTGTTTGTCTATTAAACTGATGGTGTAGGGGTGCACGATGCTCTTTGACCTTTGTGTAATGCACATCTCTTCCTCCCTTCGATAGGCTTATTCATACAAGGTGACCCGTCTGGTGTACGGGCACCACAAGTACACGGCCATCCTGAGCTTCTGGAAAACGAAGCACCAGTGACCTCTATTCCACTGTCTTTCTCACATATTTTTCTTCCTACAATTGGCACTATTTTGCAGGAACCATTATCTGCCATTGCTCCACAGATAGGTGCTGCATGATCTCTTCCTCTTGTCCGAGATTCTGACCCTCTTGATGGGTGTGCATTATCTGCCATTGCTCCTGATTTTTTCTGTGCCTTGAGCAACTCAAACCACATTCTCCCAGAAGGCTGCTGCTCCTGGGACTCAGGTTCAGCATGGGAAGCCTTCTCTTCACAGATACAAGCATCCCTGGAGGCTTCATGTGTTACATCTTCTGTAGGAGCTTCTCTACTTTTCACCTTTGGAGCTTCTATAGTTTTCGCCTCTTCTGCTTTGATGCTATTGCTTTCTCTTAGAGATTCCTCCACAGTTATAGAGATATTTTTGGGGAATATTTCACTTTCATGTGTTCGATCTAATTTGTCCAAATCTTCAGCTAGGGGAGGTACGGATTCAATAATCTCCTGTGTTCGATCTGAGGTGTCCAAATTTTCAGTTAGGCGAGGTATTGGAATCTCAGCTTGGCAAGGATAGCTAGTCGATGAGCTTTTAGGGCTGCCTTTGATTCTTCGGCCTTTGTGTAAGCTGCATCTCTTTCTTCCTTCAACTGGGTGCTCCAGACAAGAAGAACCATCTTCCAGGACCACTCCACAAAAAGAGTTAGAATCTTGTATCGGCACAGTTCTCCGTTTTGCAACATCGATCTTTTTTACTTTGTGTCCTTCGGACCTCCTTCTATGTGCTTGTCTATTACCACAGGGAATACCAGATATTTTCTTCCAAGGAATATCAATTGCCTTACCTCCACTGTCGTCTGAGTTAACTAGCTGAGGTCTGAAACCAACAAATGTACGAACTCTTGGGAGTATACTTTTCATAACGCCAGGCGAGGTGTTAACTGACCCACTGCCCTTTATCTTTATGCCTGCTTTTACTCCAAATATATCTTGTTTCATGTGGCGTACTCTGCTAAGTAGAGATGTTCTATGGCTGGCTGCTCCCTGTTCTAACTTGACCAGTATTTCTTCACGGCGACAAGCACCATTTTGAAGCTTGTTCCATGCATAATCAAATACTCTCAGCAGCTGTGCCTCAGTCTTCTCAGCTTCTTGTTTATTATCCATCTGTTCGTTTCCAATAATAGAAAAGACACGTCAGTACAGAAAATGTTAAATACATTCAGATGATAACCAAATTACGATATTAACTGCTAAAGATGAAAACTACAACTGAAAATTCATAACTGACCCTTTCTGTTTTCATAAAAGCAACTAAAGAAATATTAAGGGATTTCCTACATCCATTAGAGTGGTGGAAGAGGAATCATCTTGATCCTAAACCTTACACCTTTCTAGCTATGAAATGTCACAATACAAATATTACATACAAGTATGGTTCCATGAAAAATTGCATTGGAATTAGGTATTCGCTCATGTGGAACTGCACAGTGAGTCAGTGATAGTGAGAATTGCAGTTAAATGCAATTCTGAAAGTAACACTGCAGGAAGCAGTTGAGGTAAGACTAGAAACCTTTAGAAGTATTGCTGTTACTGTACATATACACAAGCTAATATTATCTACAGCAAACCCATCCAACAATCCAAAGGTAGAACTAGAACGATTATTAAAAATGAAGCCAAGTGTACATTCAGCAAGAAACATTGTACATCGAATATAATGAGCAAACATAACCTTTGTCACTCCAAAACATGTGAATGTTGCAAGCTTTAACAGAAGAATTTGAAGAAATTATAGAACACATTTATAGACACAATACTATCGTATCAGTAGAACATAATGCTAACTACGGAATTCAACTACTGTGGACATCTAAATCATAGCCATCCTTGCAGTTGCAGTTCAGAAAACGTCAGGCCAGACTCTGATTCAGAATTCAGACACCAACTGGCATGTTAATGTACACTTTGTACAATACTACAGTACAGCCGCCCAAAATCATAGAAAGAGGAAGAATCACCAAAGAACGCTCACCTGCGCACATCGAAACACTACAGAATAGCCTCTGGAGAACACTTCCCTGAACAATCCAGGCCCCGCAGCGATCACGTTCACCTCATCTTTAGCAGCAGAGGCTAACGAATTCCCAGTGTCCAGATGCGATCCCGAGCGGCCATACTGCTGCAGCCTCGCCCTGACACTGTCGGCCTGCCCGAGGTACACCACAACGACGCCCCGCGAATCACGCCTCCGGGACCTGACGCCGTCGTCGGACGCGCCGGCGACACCCAGCTCGTAGAGACCAGGGAATTGTCGGGGAGGTTGCGGATGCTGGTAGCGCTGGACACCCTCCTTGCCGGCGGAGTGGTCCTCCCAGTCCGACGGACCCACGAGAACCTGAAAATGGGACAGGTGAGAGCTAGAGACGCAGATCGGATTCGAGTCAGGACCCCCAACATCAGATTGGTCACCAGGATTCGAAGCGAGACGTCGAATTGGCAGCCCAATCGGGCGCCATGAGCAAAGTCCCGTGGAGCGCATCGTCCTCTAGGACAGCTCGTGGCGGCGACAGGAGCAGATAGCGAGGACAAGTGGAGATGGAGTGCGCACCTTCCATGGGGAGAAGAGGGAGTCGTGCTTGGTGCGGGGGTAGTTCTCCCGCTTCAGCCTGGCGACTACGGGGGCAGCGGCCGCAGGCATGGCTCGGCGGGGCTCTGCCGGACTTCCTCCCATGGTGGGCGTCGGGCTACCCTCAGCGCCGCCGCCGCCGCCGCACCACCGGCATCGCCACCGGGAGCGGGGTCGTGTCGTTTTCGTTTTGAAAATCCCGGGCTCCTTGGACTGGACGGGCCGTGCGCGCACGGGGCGGGCGTGGGTTCGGATCTGACCCGGGCTCGAGGCGGGGACTCGCGGTTTGGGCGGGCCACCAGATTTATCTGGTGTACAGCTGGGCGGCACGTGCGCCGTTGGATGGACGATCCACTGTCCAGATTGAACGCGATGGGAACACAGGGCACTTTTGAGGTCTCAATCTCAAGGCCTTTTAACAACTTTATTTATTTATTGGACTTGTGACATTAGGCACGATAAGAAACAGTGCCACAGTGGGATGACCCTTTTTTTTGAAAAAAAGAAAAGAAAGTGAAAGGGGTACCACAATTAACAGAATCAGCATAGGGCAGAGGCACAAGGGGGAGAGTTAGAGCACTTGATGTTTCACCGGACGATAATTTAGTATGAACATTTGAGAAAGTACATCTTTCATGGGGTTAAATTGTATCCAGAGGCTCCATTTTGTAACAAAGTTTAAGCAGTGGCTCGGGATTTACCATTTGGTTGAATTTATGTATATATTTGGCATTTACCGTTGTATGTGTATTTTTTTACCCGGATTTACCATTTGGTTGAATTTATGTATATATTTGTCATTTACCTGCTGTATGCGCAAAAAATTCTACCTTCGGAAGCTAAAAGAAATACACATACCGGGTAGAATTTTTGCGCTATACCATGTAATTCTATCTCCAAGCACATAGTGTTAGCAAATCATTTCATTATCCCTGGCAAGGCAGAGCATTTCTTATTGCAGTTTCAGAAGACATGTTCCAATCCAAGCCCAGGCGAGGCATAGCTGCGACGGGAAAAATGCAGCCTAATCCTAGCTTACAAGTTTGCAGCACAAATCATCCGTCATAAAACAAATATGTACAATTACGGATGAATGAAACTGTACAGGTACGAGTTAAAGACGCCGCGTGTCACATGATCATCTCGTCGGCTAGGCAGCAACAACACACCGCCATGACGCTGCATCACATGGCAAGAAAAACGGCGTCGTCGTCAGAATAACAAATGCCACATTTTTGTTGTCGTTGTCAGCAGCAAGAAATTGACCAATGTCGTCGTAGCCGTAGCTACGTTTGTGGGCTTACAATCCGACCACGAAGCCGCGCTTGGCCGCCGGAGGTTGTTCCTGGGGCTCCCGCGCCGCCGCCGACGCCAACGGAGGCGTCATTGGCAGCGACGGCCCTGCAAACAGAGCGAGAACGCAACGCGATCAGGCTCTTCCGGAAGGCATTGTCGGCGGTGGTCAATCGATTCAGAGCACGTACTGCTGCTTCCGGAAGGCGATCTGGTGGCGGACGGCGACGAGGTCGGCGTTTCCCCTTGGCCTCCATCGCGATGAGAGTGTTCCTGTGCAACATGTTCTCGGGGGTGCGGGTGGTCTCGGCAGACGGAAACAGAGGTCAGATTCAGAAGAGAAGTTTCAGAAACGAGAAGAAATCTAGACCTGGGGCCAGAGTGGTAACCCGAAACAAACTCTCTCCAATTGTCCAATGCGGCAACGGCAAACCCAAAACGGGCGAACGCTCGGCTTGCAAACGAACCGGAACGTAGCCGTTACGTTTCACCGCTGTCACTGCAAATTTTTTTTGTTGGGATTGTTCTTAGCTGTTGGCCACTCCATGTCATCACCGCTAGGCTGTATCCGCGGCACCCGTCCCTGTTCTGTCTCCCACCGGCGCCAGCCATACACCATGCCAGCTATTCTCAGGCAGGAACGCCCTGTCGCTTCCCGGAAACGCGCAGGCGCCCAGCGGCACGCGCATCCACCCTCCCCAATCACCCAACAAAAGGCAAAGTCCTCGTGCTGGCGGCGCTGTCCTGGCCTGCGTTTCCCCCGCCACCGGCCACGTACGCGGGCTCGTCGTCACCGGTTGCGGGTTGCTTCGTCGCGCTTCGCCGTACGTTCCTCCGCTGTCTTATGCGGGCGCCGGGCGAGGGGAGTTGCTGCTGCTTTCGCCGGCCAATCTATCGTGTGGGTGCGTTGCATGTGAGCGCATGGACCCCCGGACTGAGCCTGCTCGCAATGGCGGCCAAAAGGACTCGTTGCGTTGCGTTTGCGTCCCCACCCACTAGCGAAGTGTAGTGTGAAGTGCTCACCGACGTTGGGGTCGGTCCAAGGCGTGTTGTCTTTTGGCAGGTGATGAATACTCGTGCCAAATGTGATGTGAGGGTCTCCCGTTCTAACGGTATGGCGGTTGGTTTCAGTCCAAAGTTTCCAATAAGGCCACGTTTCAGAGAGTTTCGAGAAAGTTCTAGGTAGACGGTTCTGAGATTCTGGGGGTTCTTGACTTCTTGGTAAAAACTGTCATGTTTCAGAGAAGTTTCAAAACGATATGAGAAGGTAAGCAGTAAGTTTCAGGCCGACTTTGGGAGAGTTTAATTCAAGTTCCAATTTGTGAAATCAGAACGTTTCTATTTTTTCAGCAAAAAGTTGAAGAAATCAGAGGATTGAAAAGTCAGGCAAGCTTCAAGGAAATTTGAACGAGGTATCGGGAAAAATGAAAACAGAATAAAACAAAGATGAAAAAAGAAAGGTCCACAATGGTCTGCGTATGCCTCCCCATCCCACCATGATAGCTGCTTGAAACGAAAGCTCAGAAACCAGCACGAGCAGAACATAGTCACGCGACATAGCAATGGGATGCTGCCCCGCCACCATCGTCTGCCGCTCGATCGATGAGATCCGACAGCTTTGTCCGACATGCCGAGCCTTGTTGCCCTGCAAATCGATTGGACTCGAAGCGATCTGGGGTTCGATCGTGTGACAGGAAAGCGATTAGGAGAGTGTTAGAGTGGTGTACGATCTGCAGTAACGTGCATCATCTTTCTAATCGGAAAAGGCTTAAGACCGTGGAGATTGAGGACTGAATCTTGATGCCGCCGAGACACATGCCTTATTGCCTTGACCTTAAGATATTCATGCTGCAAGGCTGGGCCCAACACTTACGAACCAATCAAAACGAATTTTTGGTAGAAGGGATCTTGTTCGCTCGTCCTACTCCTACCTTTTGTTCCGATCACAGTTTCCCCATGATGCAAAGACGACAGTTTGGGCCAAATCCATGAACAAAGATATCTGCTACTTGTATTAATAATTCACAATTCAGACTGCCGATATTTTTCTTACGCCGTACAAAGCAAAGCACGCATGCAAAGCCTTGCATCCCTCCTGACAGATGCTTATTCGTCTCGTCTCCTAGAATTGAATTTCTACAAGCTGATCATCAGATTCACACACACACGTCTCGATCGCGTAGGTACAGTTTGGTTCGTGAAACAACAGGTCAGGTCAGGTCAGGTCAGCATCGATCGGTCGATGCATCCGATCCTCACAACTTCCTGCTGCTCTCGAGCCTGGTGTATCCGAGGATGCAGTTGGCGTAGGCCACGTTGCGGAGCGCCTTGCCGTGCCACCTGCCGACGGTGGCGGCGCCGGAGCGCAGCGCCTTGAGCAGGCAGTCCGCCGTCTTCACCACGCTCCTCACGCCCATCGGCAGCGACAGGTAGGGCGCGTTGAAGAGGTGGAACTCGAGCGCCGCCGCCGCCGCGGCCGACGCCTGCTGCTGCTGCTGCTGGCGCGGGTGGCGCGGCGAGGAGGAGGAGGACATGAGCATCCGGCCGACCTGGCGCGCGAAGCCGGCGCCGAGGGAGTGGCCGCAGACGCACACGTTCTCGGAGCCGAACCTGTCGATGGTTGCCCTGAGCGCCTGGAGGGCGCGCGCCAGGCGCGCCGAGCCACGGAGGCTGTTCCGGGCGAGGAGGCGGAGCTCGTCCTCGACGTCGCGGCGGATGGTGGGCGCGCGCAGCAGCGTGCCCCGGAACGCGACGACCGCGCTCGGGGCGCCGCTCGGGCTCGCCGCGCCGGCGGCGGCGGCGCGGCCTCGCCGCCGTGGTGGTCGCGCTCGAAGATGGCGCCGAACACGGAGCCGTCGCGCTCGTCGACGATCTCGTGCGCCAGGCGGTACTGGAACGGCTTCCACCACTGCTGCGCCACCGCCGCCGCGTCACGGCGCTCCTGACGCTCCAGCTCCAGAAGGTACACCGCCTCGATCAGGTACGCCATCACCATGCGCCTGTAGTCGTCGTCCCTCCTGCGGTAAGCAATAAGAATCCACAAATCGATCAGCACATGCATTCCTGCTGCAAGAAGAATCGAAGAGCTAGCAAGAGATCGATTCGATCGATTGATCAGTCGCGCGCGTTGGGATGAAGCACTCACCAGCTCGTGTTGGTGAGCTCTCTCCATGTAGTAGCAGTGGAGCAGGCCAGGCTCGCTTGCTGCGCCATTGCCATGGCCACCAAGTTGATTTCCCTGTGCCTCTGAACCAACCACTGAACCACTCTTCTCTTGAGAAGACGCTGATTCGAGTGTTTTGTGTTTCCCTGTGTGTCTCTGTGTGCTGCAGCTGCCGCTGTTGTCGTAGGGAAGGCGTGGAGGGGGAGGCGCCCAATATATACCCCGAGCCGTGGGGTGGTGGCGCAGCGCAGGATTACGCCGAATTTGCTTAGCTAGTGGGGCAAAGCTTTGCGCTTTTTTTTAATTGGCACAGGGAATAAAGGCGGGGACGCGCCAGAACAAAGGGCGATCAGAGCTGAGACCCCGTCCCTCCCTTTTGAGTTCGGGGACTTTGGACTGGATCGGGCGGATCGGACCGGCCCGGCGATCGCGATCGCGGATCGATCGATCAGGCTAAGCTAGGTCCGGATCGGGCGCGGCGGGTGGATTGGATGGATGGCAGCCAAAGGCAAGGTGAGCGCACGCTGGTAGTTGCCTCCAGCCTGCAAAGGTGGTGGCCGTAGCCAAGGGCGAACAGAGAGAGCGGGAGCGGACGGGACGGGCGGACGGACCACGGCGATCGCGAGGGGAGATGCGCGCTTTTGGGGAGCATATATTCGCGCCGGCTGGACATGGCGTCGTGGACCTGGACCATGCAATGCGCTGTGCCGGATCCCAGACATGCATAGGCTCTACTGCTAGTCCGTCCTCGGACGATGGTGACGGGACTAAGGAACGAATCGTTTTGCCTGCGAGGCTGTAACGTGGGGTGGATGACAGGTCGGGCAGGGGGGGTTAGGCGCGGCCCGTGTACGGTGTCCCCAGCCCGTCCATGGTGCGGGGACAGCTTGACACGGCAGGGGACGGAGGGGATATCTGTGCCCGCCTGCCGGCGGCTGCTGGCACGCAGCTGTGGCCGGATCGCGAGGCGGTCGGTGTCGTCACGCAACGGCAAGCGCGGCCGGGGGGCCGTACGGGGGATCGGGGAGTAGGGCACGGCGGCGGCGACGGGTGGTGAACTGCTGCGTGCTTCGTGGTGATTAGCGCCGTGTGATATGCTAATCCGGCACGTTTTACACTACTAATTACAGTACTACTTAACGGGGGGAATTTGTTCGCGGCGAGTATTGTAAAACACACGATCTGCGCTGCTAATCGGGGGGAATTTGTGCGCCGTAAACCTTGTTTAGTCCGGTCCTTACCCGTGCTCCGCGTGTCGGTTCGTTCACACTGGTGCTGCGCTTTTCGCCACTAATTATTATTTGGTCACAGTGGATGTGGACGTGTGTGATCCGTGCTTGTGTGCTTGGGCCTTGGTGTGTGTGTGATCCGTTGGGCGAGCCAGATCGGGGCACTCGGCAGGACCCGCCGCGTGGGACCCCCTGGGGATGATTCATTCAGTCACGATCGTGCATATTATTGAACTAGTTGGTGACCCTATCAAAGCTGGTGGATAACTCAAAGGTAAGATTCAAACTGAAAGGGCTCTTGATTTAGCCAAGCTATAAGCCCTCCCGATCTAAAAGGCGACGAAATGTAGGACGAAAGAAGTAGATTCATCTTCTTGGGCGACAAATTGAGCTCATGCGACTTCCAATTACAATTAAAATTTACACTTTGTTCGCTTATCAGCCAGCCTTCCAGATTATTTCCCTCCCAGAACACTATTTAATCGGCTCAGAATCAACCAAAATCAATAGACTTTTTAGTCCAGTACTGCCAAACGAACAGAGCGTTAGGGTTTTGGATTTCGAGTTGGAACATGGATACACGTGGCTGCTAAATTGACTGGCAGTGGTGTGCAATAGACAAGATAATGATGCAGCAATGACGCCACTCGATGCGGTTGTGGATGAGGTTTTGTTGGGGATGTGAGTGGCAGGGCATTGTGACCATAACATTAGCGACAGTCAAAGTCATGTGGGTGACGAATCAAGCGGCGATGGTACCACCAGACTTAGGAAGGACAATGATTGAGAAAAGGAAGTTCGGATATGAATTGAGTGGGTGTATAAGATGAGAGGGAGGAGGGCGGCCATTATCGGTATGCGAGACATAGATTGACAAGCGGCTAAGTGTTTGGAAAAGGGCACCGAGACGAGGTGGGTGCGTGAAGAAAAAGGGAGGAGGTGGTGGTTCATTTTATACGGAAGGAAATGAGACGTTCATTGTACATGTGTGGATAAGATTATCTTGCGTCCGCAAATCTATTTTGAGAATTACTCTCAATGATGCTACTACCGATTTATGGTGGTGAAGAAATGTACGACTCTCACTTGACTCGACTGTCTATATTGTTTCAGCTATATTATCTTTTGTCCTTGCTGCTGGAAAGGAAGAGAGATGCATTACCAAATCAATAATTGACGTACACGCAAGATGATCATATCCAAGTATACAGATGATTTGTCAAACTAGCGTAAAAATAGATGATAAATGCAGCCCTCGCATGAACAGCAACTAAATCATGGGGCTAATGACTTCGTCGACACAGAATCGCATAAAGGAGCCGAGCCGGAACACATGTCAATTCAGATCGGGATGGGACACTGCCATGCCACGTGTACTAAAGCAGCTATACACAGTGCACAGCAGCTTGGCTGTTGCCACTTGCCATGCTACTATTTGCTACAGTACTCCGTACTAATCATGGGCACATAATTGGCTTGGCCGGTCGGCCCTCGTGTCACGACTCGGACCAAACGCGAGCCTGCGCCAGCTCCGGCCTCCCGTGGCGGCTGCTGACGCAAGCAGTGTTGAGCCGCTGATGCTTGTGCTGCCCATCGCTGGGCGCTTCGTATAGCCCAATCACTGTGTGTCTGCGTGCGCGGTGTAGTGTGCGTGCGAATTGCGACAAGAAGCTTGCTGCTATTTGCTTTCACTTTCATGATCCGTGCAATGGTGACCAAGGCCTGTTTTTGGAAAGAAAAGGCCAATACGCAGAGCCCTACAACACCGAAAGGAGATGTCGCGCGCGGCGCACATGTTTGATTATTAGTGGCCTAAGATCTCGCGAGCCGTGCGTGCGTCGCACGCTCTGAGGCCTTGAGCACGTTTTTTAAATTAATCAGGGGAGGATTTATCGTATCCACTACTACTCTGAGTCCTGTTAATCCACGTCTTTACACACAAATCGGGGAATCTGTTCGCTTGGCTTGACTCTTGCCTATCCGATGTTTTTCACCCGCGTGTTAATCCGTTTAAGTGTGGATGCCACGCTTTTATCTCTTTGTCTCCTTCTGTCCAAAAAAGAATAGCAAGACTTGGTAAATTGGTCGCAAGATCCGAGCGTTATTGTACAGTTGGCCGGGGCAATCCTGGGCTCGAGCAGGGTCTGGTAGGATAGGAGGAATACAAGCAGGACATGGTTGTTGCCTTGGGTAGACCACTAGACCTTGTTGATGATGGGCGGCCAGCCAACCTGCTAACCTGAACCCAAAATGCACATGCGTGATGAATACTCTCTCCTTCCTAATTATAGTCGGTTTTGACTTATTTAAGATTTACAGTTTCTGCTATGCAACTATACTAATATATATCTAAATGTATAATAAAAACTACGAAATTAGAAATGTCAAAACAACCCTATATTTTGGAACAGATGGAGCAGTAAGTTAGTTGCAGTTTATTAATAGATTACCATCCCAAGAAAGAAGACTCCATTGCATTATTTTATTGTTTATTTAAGAATTATTAAGAGGCTGTTTGGGGACGCTACGTATAGGCCTTCTCTTTTCGTACTTTATGGATATAGCTTGCTTGTGAACATCACTAGTTGGTCCTGGTGATTGTATTAAATAATAACATGATCTACAAATCCAGTAACTGCGATCTAACCCAAGATAAACTTGTTTATTTAAGTGGCTCTCGAGCTCACTGTTCTGCTAGTGAAGGCGTGCTCGTTGACGTCAATCTCCTGATGTGATAATTGAAGGATCATTTTACCATCTGGCGCCTTTTGTTGTTCATGGTGGTAAGGAAGAATCAGCCGTCTGAACGCATGTAACGGGTGGATGTGATGTTTGTGACATGGGAGTCAAGGTCAGTCCATGGAAATGCCTTATCCGATGAGATCTGTGACCGAAGAGAATTAACAGAGAGACGCATAGCAGACAACATGTATGGTAGAAAAGCAGGTCTAGCTAGAAGCCAGTAGGAAGGACCAGGTACTCGTGTAAGCTAGGACAAAAGAGAGTGAGAATCATCTAGTAGACAGCAACGAAGCGCTGGAAAGGGAGAGCGAAGAACAATTAAAGATATTTTCAAAAAAAAAGAACAATTAAAGATTAGATCCATGTCAAGTAGTTCCTGTTTATCATCATCAGATGTGTAGTGATAATATTAATTTTTAAGGGAATATGAGGAGAATATTGGCGATGCTTGGTCTAGGATAAGACGGCTCAGCTCCAAAGCCTCCAATTCAGTAAACAATTAGATAAGCAAAAACGGCTCGATGAAAATGATGCGGCCGTGTCATCCTAGCCGTAGCAATGGCCATGGTCTTGCTTTCAGTACGTACATTATTTTAATTTCGTGCCATGTGTAAAACTACATTTTTTTTTTCAGAAGTCGGATCCATACCTACCTACTGTATGTGGGAGTCGCTCACCACCTCCAACTCTCCAAGCTGCCTTCCTAGTATTCCTAAGGGTCCTTGCCACATCGTTCCTCTCTTCACCTCTGCAGCTCTGGAGGAGAGGTGGATGAATGGGACTTGGAACCTGGCCACGGTGGTGAACGATAGCGAGGAAGCGGATGTACAAAAGAATTGTTTTTTTTCAGAACACGCAAGAGAGCTCCCAAATGCAAATTTGCAAAAAGGGAATTGCAGCAGTTCTGTTTTTCACACGGAGTAGACGACATCGGAGAGGGTCCAAATGTTGTCCCATCGTGTAACGGGAACTGGAGAAAATCCGGAGTTTTCTACACTGCTGCTCCGTAGAGAAAGTTGATTTTTACTGGTATCCCCAACAGTATCACTCGGTGAAAATATTAAAAATCGGAAAGCAAGGGCGCCATTGAAAATCAGAGTGTTTCCTGTGGTAAGTTTGCAACAATATGCAGAGCAACATGCCAAGAGAAATTGGCCGGGTAGAACTGAGCACAGCTTGTTTGGTGTGTTTCTAAGGATGCATTTGACCGGCGTATCTTTGTATTAAGAAAAAATGTACTACCTCTGTTTTTGTATGTTTGACGTTAGGACATCTTTAGTAGTTCATTTTTGAACTAATGATGCTGTCCTAACGTCAAATATAGGAAACCGGAGGTAGTACAAAAGAATTGTACCTAAAGCATTTTCTAATAAAAAAGTAAAGGAAAAACTGCGCCATCATTTAATTCTCCAGGGGCAGAAAATTGACTACACTGTAAATGGATGCTTACTTTTTTCCCTTCTCCCCAAAAGTTAGTCGCGAGATTAAGCTGGTGGAACACCACCTCTAGCCGCGCATAAGCAGCCTCACCAGAAAGCGAAATTCTTGTGCAACTGAGATAGGAGTATTAGTATAACCACCCGAATTTGCATGACAACCACATGATAGAGAAAAGTGTAGAAAACTGGGGGAAAGCAAAAGGAGAAAATGCAGCAGCACTACACAATTTGGGCCCTAGAGGGCATATATCACAGCTTAAAAGGCTTGTTTGTAATGGTCCAATCTCCACTGTAAACCACGTCCTTTTGGAAAACTGAGACGTTACTTTATTTTCGTCCATATGATGTGCTGGAAAATTAATTTATTTCCATACTGGTACGTATGGAATCCTTAGCCCCCCTCTCCCCTTTTTTGCTACTAAGGTATAAAAATACAGTGGTATAAAAGGCTTCTGTCTTTCTGTTTATCTTTTTGGGCAATATCTACCAAATCATTAACAAAACTATACACCATATCTAGGTCTAAATGTGTATCTGAAATACTTCAGAGAGCTAATAATACTGGACCCATTCCAACTCCACTAATCAGCTGGAAAAATGATACCGGTGCTCCCATGCAACCTCCAACCAGTGCACATCCATGGACCAATCTTGGAAGAGGTTTTCTTCGGTGCTTCATACTACCTTATACTGGTATTCAAAAAGGACCAGTATAAAAGGATCTGACGGTCCAAGTTAGTTGTATACTACTAGACTTCACCTGTAGTATAGGGTAGTATAGGTCGAGTAGTATAGTAGTATAGGGGTATTATGGAAAAAAATTATTTTTAACATGTGATATAATGTGGTATAGATCGAGTGATATAGTGATACAGGGGTATTATGAGAAAAATTATTTTTATTTTTATACTCATTTGGTCCGATATATTTATCTCTTTTTACACATATGTTCATTTAGGTTAGGAGCTCCAATAAAAAAATTATATTACAGTCTAATTACAAAATTGCACATCCCTCCATACTTCATACTACCATATGGTAGTGTGGAGCACCGAAGAACACCTCATCATGGAATGTTTGCATCTCTACGCCTGATGCTTTCTTGAGCTGAAGGGTCCTCCGTCGTCCTCCCAACACTTATCCGGAGTCACAATAGCGCCTCCTTTTCGAAGGCTTCGTATCTTTTGATGAATTCCAGGGAGATAGTTTGACGATGATGCATTGAAAAACTGCAATAGTAAAAATAAGTGATATAGCAAAAGAAAAACAATAGTAAAAATGAGTGGTATATAGCAAAATTGCAGCAATCAAGGCTGCTAGAACTATGTGTCACATACCGCTTTTGACGAAGTGATCAGAAAGCTCACAACGTGGCCCAAAGCTCTCCTGAGGGCAGCTCTAGTGTTGCAAAACTATGGGTGCTAAAGGAATCTTTCGAGGTGCTAACTATTGCCAAACGCTGGAGAGAATGGGTGCTAGAGCTGAAGCCTTAGCAAAGTTGCCAAAACCAGCACCCGGTGCTCTAGATAAAATAATAATTCATCTCTACTACTTTCTCTTTCTTTCCACTAAAGAAAGAACAAGCACGCAGCAAGCTTCAGTGCCCACGGCCGCGTCGTCCTCCTGCCAAGCACCTCCCTCAGCGAGCTACAGGCGTGAAGGCGAGCCCCTCTGCCAGGCGCCTCCCGCGGCGAGCTACAGCCTACAGTCATGAAGGCGAGCCCCGCACTCCTCCAGTCCTTGCCAACCTCGCATGCCCCAAGCACAACGCGCGGAGGAAGAAGATGAGCAGGCCTAGGACAGTGGAGAGGCCGGAGGCAGCGGAGTGTTGTGCGGTCACCACAAAGGGAATCCATGCCACTGGGATGCGAGCGACGGGAGGAAGAAGATGAGCAGACATGGGACGGTGAGGAGAGGAAAGTAATGTTTATCAATTTGGTGGGCCTACATGAAGGTGCAATGCACTGCAGTAAAAATTTACTAGCACTACCCATATGACATGGTCTGACACTAGCACCTCAAAGTGCTTGCTACAGAACTTGGCAATACAGGCAGCAATCTGGTTTGCCACATAATCCACATGAGTCCCCCCTTCATTAGTTGCAAATTTGTTTACAAAGCTGACCTGTGGAGCACGAAAAATTGTGTAAGTTGCAACTGTAAGCACATCATAATACGCTACATGCTCATAAACCTAACCCACATTTACCTGCTGGAAAGTTCCCTCACTTCGAGTACACACCTCCAACTTATCATTAACCCTCTGGCAGATCCTGAAAGAAAGAAAAGCTCAAATGATTAGAAACACAATCGTACAAGCTTTGACTAGAGGACACAACAATATTCAAACTGACGTTTGTTTGAAACTATCACAAAAGCTTGGGAGCCGTTCATCTCTCTCTATGGAAGCACTGCTGATATAACAAAGAACATAATCTGGAAAGTTCTTTAACCCTTGAATCCTCTGGCCGTTAAACACAACCTGTACGGTTGTGCCTAGAAAGCCGGCCACATCAACAACTCTCTTCCTTATAAGGGCTATGGCATCTTCATCAAGGTGGGTCATGTGAAATTTTGCGAGGTCAGGCTTGAATATGATTTTTGTCCGGTTACCCCCCTGCAAGCAAACTGTGATACGGGGCTCTGACTTCTTTCCCATATTCTCAGAGAAAATCTGCAAAATAATCAATAGTGATATTATGCTCTATATCTGAATATATAATGGACCCTAAACACTAAAATTATAGACTCCAGATACAGAAACCTGGTTGTGTTCAGTTCAAAAAAACCAGGTTGATGGAATTCATGTGTGATTCGTAGCTAGTATCTCAAAAGGTAAAAAAGACAATGTGACGAAAGCTGAATGGTAGTAACAATGCGATGGAAGCTGAAGGTGCAACTCATAGACCAAGGCCGTGTTTAGCTCCCGAAAACTTTTCGGTGAAAAGATTTCGGGTTATAATTTTATCAATTTAGGAGTAGTAAATGTAGACAAAAATGTGGAAAGTTATATGGATAGGTTGGAAATCTCGAGACGAATCTAACGATGATAATTAGAGGGTAATTAATCTATAATTAGCGGATGGTTACTGTAGCATTACTATTGCAAATCATGGATTAAGTAGGCTCATTAGATTCGTCTCGTGATTTACAGCATATCCATATAACTTTTCACATTTTTCGTCTACATTTAATAGTCTATATATCTAAGATTCTCTTTTCGATGTGATGGGTGAAAAGATTTCGTTTTGGCACTAAACAAGTGCCAAAGGGAACATCTGCAAGAAAGAGGGCAGCCGAAATATGTCACCTCACCTGCTTGTACTCTGTGGAGAATAAGTTGGCCAGCTTGACGCCCGTTATCTCTTCGTAGTTGCTGAGGTGGCCGAAGATCATCTCCGGCTCGTATATGCCTTCATCCGGGTGGAGTTCAGTCGGGACGCCCTGGCCGTTGTAGTAGATGGAGACGCGGCACTCGTCGGCGTCGACCTGCACGCGGAGGGAGTCCATGCTAGGGTCGCGCTGCTTGTTGTCAGCAGCGACAAGAGGAATTTTTTTATTTTAACCTTTTTATAATTTTATTTTAATACTAACTCCTTCAGAACAATATTTTCAGATCTGACCCTTTTAGCCGCGCCGGTGGGCCCGACGCGGCAGGATAACGTTGCCGCGCCGCATGCGTCGGCGCGGCGGGCCTGCCAACGTGGCACGGCAAGGCGACGTGGAGGCCCCTTGCCGCGCCACTGCATGTGGCGCGGCAAAGGAGTCTCGGTCGCGCCCCACGCCTGGCGCGGCAGGGACTCCGCGTCCTAGTTATCCACTTCGAATCAGTGCGTTTGATCTTCGAATACCACGAAACTTTGCGTGCACAATATTTAAGATCTAAACGATCCATTTTAGTAACAAGCACAAGTCTACGTGCTATATATTTTGAAATATATAATTTCAAAGTAGCCTATATATTATGCCCTATATTTCTGTTCGGACACAAGTTAAACTTACTCACTTTAGCTTATCTTAATAAAATAGTATTTAAATTTTAAACGACTCGAAATTTGGCATGTACAATGTATGAGGTGTAAATATTCCGTTTTAATAGCATCCACAAGGTCAAGTGCTACATATTTTGAAATTTATAATTTTAAAGTAGACTATGTATTATCCATTTATCCCCTTTTTAAATAGTTTAAGTGTTGAAACATAATATGCTCTTGTCATACCAGCAGCATTTACAAGTGCACGACCCCGGCGGCGGCGGAGGTAAGGGGCCACGGATCCGGTCCCTCCCCGACCGGATCTGGTGGTGGTGTGGCGGGGACTTGTGTGTGGCGGCAGGAGGTGGTGACCGGCGACATGGCTAGCACAGATCTGACGGCGGCGGCGGCCGACCAAGGTGGAGAGGCTTCGTAGCGGCCTAGCCATGGCCGGCCACGGGCTACAGCGGCCTGGCCTCGGCGGGCCACGTGCGGCAGCGGCCTGGCCACGGCCGCCCATGGGCTGCAGCGCCCTGGCCAAGGGCTGGCGCCGGCCGGCGGCTGCGGCTAGACGCGGCTGGCTACGGTCGGCCAGGCGCGGCCACGGCTGGCCACGGGCGGCTACGGCTGGCCACGGGCGGCTACGGCCGGCCAGGCGCGGCTACGGCCAGCTACGGCTGGCCACGGCCGGCCAGGAGCAGCTACGGCCAGCCACGGGCGGCCAGGCACGGCCACGGCCGGCTAGGAGCGGCCACGGCCGGCTAAGCGTGGCTACGGCTGGCCACGGCCGGCCAAACGCGGCTACGGCCAGCTACGGTTGGCCACGGCCGGCTACAGCTGGCCAGGCGCGGCTATGGCCAGCTACGTGTGGCACATATGTTGCGGATTTGGACGAAAGCCCTCACTGATGTCAGTGGGCATGATGGCGGCGTCCTGGGCGTCGGTCTCCCCGTTGGGGGCATCATGGCGATGCACGTGCTCTCTGCCGTGCGGGGCCACGACCGGCCATGGGCGGCAGACATGTTGCGGATTCGGGCTGAAAGTCCTCTTTGATGCGTCTGTCATACCAGCAGCATTTACAAGTGCAAGTACATATCCACACGAATGTAGTATGTAAAATAATATGAGAAACTATTACCAATAACTTCGCAGACGTTTCCTGCCTGTTCACTTGTTCAATATTGAATCTGTCCTTTTGTTTTCTTTTCAAAGCTACCGACTGAAGAACGTTTGGTGTAGTAGTGGTGGTTACAACACATCTAGAATAGATAGTAGTACAACAACATAATAAGTAATTCGGCATCCTTAATTCTGAATATGATGACACGCACTGACAAAAATAAAGTAATATTATGTTTCAACACTTAAACTATTTAAAATGGGACAAATGGATAATACATAGTCTACTTTAAAATTATAAATTTCAAAATATGTAGCACTTGACCTGGTGGGTGCTATTAAAACGGAATATTTACACATCATACATTGTACATGCCAAATTTCGAGACATTTAAAATTTAAATATGCTATTTTATTAAGATAAGCTAAAGTGAGTAAGTTTAACTTGCGCCCGAACAAAAATATAGGCTACTTTGAAATAATATATTTCAAAAAATATAGCACGTAGACTTGTGCTTGTTACTAAAATGAATCATTTAGATCTTAAATATTGTGCACGCAAAGTTTCGTAGTATTCGAAGATCAAACGCTATTCTATTTAGATGATTCAAAGTGGATAAATAGGACGCTGGAGTCTCCTGCCGCGCCAGGCGTGGGGGCGCGACGAGGCTCCTTTGCCGCGCCACATGCAGTGGCGCGGCAAGGGGCCTCCACGTCTCCTTGCCGCGCCACGTTGGCAGGCCCGCCGCGCTGACACATGCGGCGCGGCAACGTTATCCTGCCGCGTCGGGCCCACCGGCGCGGCCAAAAGGGTCAGATCTGAAAATATTATTCTGGATGGGTTAGTATTAAAATAAAATTATAAAAAAGGTTAAAAATAAAAAAAATCCGACAAGAGCGGGTAACAGATCATGGCTCAACCTTGTGGAGCTCCTTCGCCAAGCCTGCCAAGAGCGAGAGGAGATCCAGGTGGGGGCATAGCCAGGAGGACCTCAGCTCCACCAGCGGGCGAAGGAGTGCATACGACTCGTGCGCTATGCGCATGGACTCTAGAGAGACAAGCTTCACAATCAGGCGCTCATCGGAGCGGGCCTGCAGGGCTTGGACGTCGACATGGGAGCAGATGATTTCGTGGACCTGGGGTGGTGGAGGGAAGGTGATGGTGGGCGGCGGCAGTATGGATCTAGCCCCGGCCGCTGGTCGTGTCTTGTGGCGGCGTCGTATAAAGCTTGGGCGGCTATATATGTAAGTTTAGGTTTGGCGTTGGGATCGGTGGTCACGGCGGTTACGGCTCGCCGGATCAGGATCGAACGGGCGGCGCCTGCTGGTGAGAAAAGAAGGGGCACGCGGCATGACATGCCGGATAGATAAAGGATCGAACTCCCAACAGGCGCTCCGTAGGTTTAGCCGTGAGGGTGGTGTTGTCTTTAAATCCTCTTTGGAGGGTTTGTTTGTAATGTGCTCATAGCATAATATATTTCAGTTATTATCAAAAAAAAACGTAGCGGTTACGCTTCCGTTGGGCGAGCCAGCTTGGGCACTCGGCAGGAGCAGGACCCTCCTCATGGTGGCCCGTGTCACGTCACGACTCGTAGGGTACAGAAGGCTTCTGTCTTTCTGTTTAATCTTTTTGGGCAATATTTACCAAATCATTAACAAAACTATACACCACATCTAATTCAGCTGACAGCTATTGCTTTTGTCATTCTGGTATACTGTTAGGGGTAAACTGTGGTCGGAAAAAAAATCTAATTGGCTTTTATATTTCTCGGGTGAGATGTTCTGGGATGTGCTGGCTGGAAGATGTCAAATGCCGATGGCGCAAGGGATCTCCTGGATGCCACTGGTGAATCAGAAAGCAAAGGCTCGTAAACAGAGTTCTTATTCTTGACTGGCGCTGTGGAACTAGATACCATCATATTATCTTTGTCTGACCTCAGTTGAGACTCCAGATTCACCAGACTGTACATTGGCCCTCGTGAACGCTCGGCCTTCTGAAGAATGTTGATAGCGCTAGGTCTGTATGTATATCTGAAATACTTCAGAGCTAATACAGGACCCATTCCAACTCCACTGATCAGCTGGAAAAATGCCATCTTATGAGCACAAGGAATGCATGCAGCCTTTTATGAAACCAAGCAAAAACAAATATAGAAGCTTACCACCAGTGTTATCCAGTATGATGGTTGTCTGCAGAGGCGAAACATGATGGTGTACATTCCAGAAGCTGGTATACTGCTGATAAAGAAGTTGATGACATAGAAGGCAATGAAGTTCCCCCATATGGCCAGAAGTTGCACAAATGTGAAGGAACTGCAAGTGAAAAGACAGGTAAGAACCACTCTGACAAAAATTGTAGCAGCTAGAAGTTATGAGGATAATGATCCAAGTTTTTCTAACTCATACTTCATCTCTAACGTCACAACAAATGCCTGCAGCCAAATGCTTCCTGAGAGTGCAACCATTGACAGCTCCTCCATCTCACTTTTCTCATTCGCGTACGCATGGATGGTTATCAAGAAAATAATGATTGCCTGAAATCAACCACAGAAAAGAGAGCACTCACATTAACCACATGAAAACAAACATGCCGATTTAACTTCCTTTAAAATACACAATTACTGTCTTGATGGGTATCTGGATAAGTATAGGTCAATGCATAACGGATTCCACTGAGATATTTAAGGAAAGGGTACAGGCGTACAGCAGAAAATCAATAATATATGAGGCACATGTACACTTTTTACAATGGTAGTTTGACGACCATGCAAGTAGGCAGCGCTAGGCTGGTTGGTAGCTCCAGGGTTCTTGAGCTAAATCCGGGATTCTGCAATCTCAGAAACCAGGGTTCCAGAGCCAACTGCTCTCTGTTATTTACTGATCCAATTTGTTGGTCAATTGTTTTATAGTTTTGCTGAATTCTGATGTTCCGGAAGTATTAAACGAGCAATATGTAATTTAAGCGCCACATTTTGAGCTCCTCTAGTGAAAATGCAGGGACGATGCTTTGCAGACCATGAGCAAAGTGGGTGTAATATAGAACAAAGAACTTACATGATACAATGATCGACCAAACCAACCAGCAAAAGTACTTGGATTGAGAAGCCTACAAAGATATTCAAATTACTGACGGAAATTCAAACTGTAACAAGATAGATTTTATCTAGGACGCTGACAGATAATAATAATAATCACAAAAGAGATACTGGCCTTTAACAAACATGGAAGGAGTATAGTTTTAGTTTACCTTCCAGCTTGGCAGTAAAGTAATATCTGTGGGTTTTGCATCACTGTCTTTTCAGACAAATCCTTGTCCAGGACCGTAGTTAAAACAGGAATGCTTGTGTAGAAAACATTATAAGCCATCAAACTGACCGAGTTGAATAAACTAGTTCCAGCAATGCCTGAAAGAAAAGAAAAACTGCATGCACAGAATACAAGAACATTAAGAAAAGCAGCACACACTATAGCTGTCCGACACAATAATAGAAGTACTGAAGTTTTATGACTTACAGTATCTGAATAAAGCAAATTAACAATGACTTATAGAAGGAATACTGCGAAAGAAACGCAGTTCGATTGTAAGAGTATCGCCCATGGACAAGAATCAACCTTTTCAGAAACCTGAACTCTGAATAAAGCAGAAGTGTGAAGAGTTATCAGAATGGTTTTAAACTTGCATGGTATTAACTAGTCCAAGATTCAATCAAACAACACTATTGCAACTATCTAATATACACAAACTATGATAACTTGTATATCTTATAAGTATAGGATGTGTGGAAGTAAGAACAGTGGTAGTAGAAGAAAAGTATTAAAAAAAAAAGGTTAGGTACTTACTGCCAATGCTATAGTCAGCAGCCCTTGCAGCTTGAAGACCTTCCCTACCACTAATTCCTACACCAATGTCAGCCTGTTGTATCATCCTTACATCATTTCCACCATCACCGATAGCCAAAGTTCGATAGTCACATGATTTTAGAAGCTTCACCAGCTGTGGAAAAAGGATTTAAGGTGAGTACCAATACAAGGAGAAAACAGAGTAACACAAAAGATTAGAAGAGAATGAAGGCCCAAGTAGATCTCTAATCATGTCAGCTTTTTCCAGATCCTTGTGTATACATGTGTTCAATTAAAAAACAATTTACCTCATTTGTTCTTTTCGTAGCTCCTAATATAGTCAGTGATGTATACAGGTGTCTGATTAAAAAACGAATTTCTACGATGCTATGCAAATATTTCAAATATTAATTGTACTTTGAACTTACTTTATTCATAGAAATAACTGATGCTGATGAATATATTTGGCTCAAGCAAGTAAAGAAAGCTGATGGTAAAGGATCACCTGTGCTTTCTGTGATGGTGTAACACGGCAGCATAATGCAGTTTTTGAAAGGACCGCTAGTTCAATAAAAGCTTCAGTATAGTGTGTCAGAATAATCTCTAGTGCCCATCCATCCACTACAAAAGCTAACTCCTGTTCCAAGCAAATACAAAATCATTGCAAGTCACCAAACTTTCTTCAGGGTGCTGATATCACCGTAGAGGTATAAATTTGCAGTCATCTTAACATTACATATGTTTTAATAGGCTAATAGACCAACTGGCATTGAACTTTCATAAATGCCTCGTTTCGATCATGATATCTGAAAAGAGTTAAAGTAGTCATTCAGGAAACTCCCGTCCCGACCCGGGTTCGAAGCACGGCACCTTCTTAGAACAAAGCCGGGGGTGGGGTCTCCTCTTGTGGGCGATTTTTTTTTTTTTTTTTTTTTTTTTGCCTTCCACATACTCAACAAACCAAAACGAGACATGTAAAAGTCAGGGTGGAGGTGGGGGCATAACCCCTCTTGACAAACCTTAGGCTCTGATGATGTTATCCGCATGGTAAGAAGAACTCTTTCCAAGCTTCTAGCAACTTCATCTCGACTTCTCCCATCGATATGCAAAAGCTGGCCCTTAGGTTCTACAGATAAGCAATAAAAGTTAAAATGGTATTTCATTCATTTCCATTATTCAAGGAAAAACTTTACTGGGACTCCTTTTGATGGTACTTTTGATGAACAATTTCAGCTGGCACTGGTTTTGTTAAGTCCCTCTACCAATGCACTTCCGAGTTCCGAGTAGTTAAGTCCACATACACAAATCAGTATAATAAAAACTCTCGATGCATTCAATTTTATTCCTGATTATATTTAACTAGTATTTTTTCAGTTTAAAAAGAGCTTAACGTTTTTATACAATAGAGTTCTTTACAAACTCTGGACTTCTGGAGTCCCTTTTTTTTTTTTTTTTTTTTTTTTTTGCAAATCGCACAGTGCAGGATGCAAAAGGCACATAAAACCTCCTGATAGAGTGATAGGTCATCTTCCTTTTGACTTTGCCCCCACAACTCACATTTTGTACATTAACACCCCCACAAAGTGAATATGGAGCAGAACTTAAAAGAGTTCATGGAACTACAGTGGAGCAATGATGTAAAATCTGGTTTAGGGAAACACAGATACCTGAAGAAATCAAGTTGCACAAAAGAGCAATTTGAATGGCGGTGCTTTGTTTATCACCAGTTATCATCCAGAAGTTGATTCCTGACTGCCTCAGTATTTCAATAGTTTCTGGTACCCCATCCTATGAACAGATCCAAATATAAGGACTATAAAAAGAATAATGTTATGTCATTACATGAGATAAAAGCAAATTAAAAAGTAGAACCTGGAGGCGATCTTCTATTGCACTGACACCTAGGATCTCCAGGCTATGTTCTAGTTTTTGGCAAACCTCAGCAACTTTCCACTGAGCAAAGCAAATATTGAGGAATTATTTTTGTGAAACTTATCTGGAATGAATAAGCAAACATGATAATTACCTCCCTGTCAATTAATGCACTATTGGCCTCCTTAAATGATCGAGACCACTCAGTGTATTCCCCTGATTCCAGCTCACGCCATCCCAAGCAGAGTGTGCGCAAGCCCAGCTGAGCATATTTGTCAACTGCATCAACAGAAGTCTTTGTCTGTTGCCCTGAAAAGTAATGACATGAGATCCTCAGGTCAAACAAAATTCACTAATCGAATTGCATCCAGAAAGTCTATATTCTGCTTTGAGAACACGCAGGCAAGAGAACATACAGCCACGTGTTACTTCTGAAGTAAAGTGTGAAGTAAATTTATGTCACAAAATAAGAAGAAAGTAAATAAATGCTAGGTTTTAAAATATAAAAGGATAATGAGAACATTCTATGAATAATAATTTTGGTGATTACCAGAATAAGCACAAGGGAGCATTGCCTCATCAGCGCCTTTGGACAAGAGAAAAATCTTGCCACTCTGACAATCCAAAACGACGACAGACATTCTTTTCCGATCAGATGTGAACTCAAGAATGTCAAGTATCTCATACCGCATCACTCGCCGGTTGAAGTGAATTTCTGCTTAAGTAGATGTCTAGTTATTTAGCCAATACAACCATGTAAAAGAAAACGACCAAATTTAGGAGCTAGAACCCACCTGCATTATTTCCATTTTTGCTGACAAGAACCATATGCAAATTTGCAGCCGCATTTACAAGAGCATCCTCATCTTGGGACTGGGCTTTATACAAAATTGATCCGCTAGGACTGAAAGCCGTAGCAACAAGGACAAGGATAAATGATAAGAAGAATGAACGCAAGATGTAGACACACTGTCAGAAGGATGGTCTAACCATTTTATAGGAATCACTGTATTGCAGAGTGTCATGACTGTCAAAAATCTGATGACATGAGGAGAATTATTGGCGATAGCGTTCAGTAGCTCAACATCTAAACAGGGAAACCGATTAGTCAACATAAATATGAACTTGGAACATTATTTAATTCGCATTTTAAATAAGTTCTAAATTTTGGTATCAAAAGTGGAAGTGGTTATCATAGCAACAGAAAAGGTAGTTTAGAATAAACCCTTGCAAGAGGAACAACAAAAGCTAGTAAAAAGAGGCTAAGCTTAATGTTTTTGAAAGATGGAAGCTGGAAACAAGATGGCAGAACCCACAATATGATCTTGTTCTAAGATGTTAATGATAAAGGACAAAATAATCCTAGCTTCTGCAACCATTAACAACAGATTCAGGAAGAAAATAGTTAACTTCAAATATGACCTTTGAGCGCATCTCCACATTCGTTCCCATAAAAGGTACCCCCAATACAGCACCTTCTGAAGATCATCTTGTTCTCAGTCAATGTCCCGGTTTTATCTGTCAAAATATATTCAACCTGTCCCAAGTCTTCACTAATTGCTGTGCTGAAAATTATTGTGAGAAGGTAGATTTAGCAAAGGAAAAAAAGAGAGGCAATTGTCCATCTGCTTGGCAACAGAAATATGCACGGTTGCTCACTTTGCTGCATGGGCAGGTGTGTCATTTTCCAGGTCATACATATCCTCATCCCAATCTATGAACTTTGCATATAGACTTTTAACAAAGTCCAAAGAAACCTACAAGACACATAAAAAGTTTACATGTAAGCCGTGAAACCTTCACTCACATGTATCAACTAGAAACAGCTCTTCATATGGTATAAGTAAAATTAGTATGTATCTACCAGTTAATGTTTCCTTCTAGCATTGTGGCATTGCCTACTGAAGAAAACTGTTGCGTGGTGAAATGTAAAGAACAGAGAAACAGAGAGCTCCCGCAGGGAGAATGTAAAGTGAACAGTGTAATCTTTATTGATCTCTTACCCCTCTATTTATAGAGGGATTAGTACAGCAGTTAATGAGATAAGCATGCCATTAGGAGCTCATGGTCAAAGCCATGACCCTAACTTCCTGTACGTGTGCACGATCTGGACATGGAGGTCGTGGGGAAGTTCCTGGGCGGGAGTCTTCCCGCCAGGACCTTTGGACGAGGTCAAACTCGTTTGTAACAAAAACCGTAAAACGGAGAGCATTCCCAGCGTACAGGAAGATGCAATCCACAGAACTATGCTAAAACAAACAGGGGCTTTAATAGCTTCTTAGTGAAAACCAGTTTAAATAGTACTATGATGTATATGGAGGCTGCTGTCTGTAGGCCAGATGAACTTTTTTTTCGAGAATACGCAGGAGAGCTGTGTATCATTATATTAAGAAGAGAAAAATATTGAGAGTTTACAACAACGCGGGCCAATCCGGGCACACGCACAGGCCAGAGGAACGAACATCCAGAATATCTAGAAGCTGTAAGTGTTCATGGAGTCATGCAAATGCAACTATGTAATTGCAAGAAAAATTTTGCACAGATTAAATGGTAAACATCACATGACAGCAATAACATATTGTTTTTTAAGATGTTGATGGTTGAAATCTATGTCAAAGAGCAGTCAAAGAAATAGTTGCACCCTCACATGACAAGTGGAATTATCAAAACCTGAAAACCATGTGAATCGAAAGACTCAAGCATACCTTTATTGAAATGGGAATCATAATAGAACACAACAGTTCAAACCGCAGAGGTATAACTAGAATCTGATACCATGGTTCATTGTCATCATACTTAACATACCATTGCTACAAGAGATAGGAAAACGATTAGATGGTCAGCAAAATATAGATGACCCAAAAGAATAATGTGGCAATGTATAATTCAGCTAACAAGAGTTTTGAGATTTTGGCAAGTGAATTAGCATACTGAAAAATAAAGAAGTTACATGTCAGATTCTAAGGAGGTTAGCAGTTGGATATTTCGTAACCACACTGCACAACCAAGTTCCAGGACTCATATAATATATTGGTAACTCATTGAGCATGTGATCCCATCTTTTATTACTTGCAAATCCTAAAATAGCAAAAACTGAAAGCTCTGAAAAGAGATGCAGATAAATCTTGACAGATAATTTCATTGGTCCTTGTGACAAGACATTTACATCTTGTAAGATATTTATCTTTGCAAGTACCCAGAGCACTAGTAACAGTGGAGCTAACATGTAGGATATGGTGAATTAATATACAAGCAAAACAACCTTGTGAGCTTCCATATCCTTCCAAACATTGCCTGCAGCCCCAAGAACAACGACGACTGTAAGTTGAAATAAGAATATGGCACCAGTAAGTTTGTCAATCATTGCATCCATAGCAGTTAGCTTGGGTTCTGGGACACCCCTACTCATTCCCAACTTAGTTTCATTCCCTGGAAAGTAGAGATTACATCAATAACCAGTCTTCTGGTAATGTTGAAGTTTAAAATAAATCCATGCATCAAAATATGATTGATATGAAGACAGGACAAGACTGAAAACTATTCTTGCCACTTATTCTGTAAATTACCATAACACCATTGAAGCTAGATTTATAAGGGGTAAATGAACAGAAATATTTAATAATAATGTGTTCCACATAACTGTTGTAAGGCTAAACAACATATTTGATATTTGTATAGAAGATCTAAAGCTATTTTAATTTGTGCAATCAAGGCACTAAAGTACAATAGCATTGAGTTCGACCCCTTGACTTTTTATCAATGTGCAATGAAGCCCTTTAAGTGATTTGTTGACTAAGCTTAAATGTCTCAAATCAATACCTATCTTATAGATTTTTTTTAGACCACATATTATAGATAATTGGAAATGGTCTAGTTGGACAGTTCTAGTAGTGAAGAGGCAAAATGAACAATATCAAACAATAACATTTGGGGGCCTTATGCATTATGAAATTCTTCGTGAGTTGAGACAAAATATGTAGCTCATACAAATGCAATCCACTCAAACCTGTTGAGCTGGCCGGTTATTGCACTTTTGCATTAAAGGTAAAATAATGCTATCCAAATCCACCAATGTGAACTTAGTCAATATTGTCGACAACAACTTAGTTTGCATCGGTAGTGATGCAACATTTTACTATCATTCATTCCTGAAAAGTGGCCATTCCATGGTTTTTGTGGGATGGCCCCATTTCTCAACTTTTGTATTAGCCTTGTTGTTACGCAAAATTAAACAGAAGATCCTAATATTGCATGAAAAGGTTACCTGTATAAACCGCTACTCCACAAGCCCATTCTGTATTTCTCAAGTAGCAGGACTGTAGCAATGTGTTATTAATAGTCAATGGACAAATGTCGTTATCAATAAATGGAGGAAACAGACGGATGTTTGCATCAAATCTCCGTATGTCTTTATCTGGTATCGGGCACTCGATGACACCCTGTTTAGTTAAGTCATAAAGGTAATGAGAAGTTAAATGAAAGCACGCCACACAGTGGTGGGGGGGGGGGGGGGGGGAGGGGGGGAGGTTCCCCAGTTTTTCTTTGCTCAATGAAAAAGTTAAATGAAAGCAGGAGTGTAAAAAGGAAAGAAAAAGAAAATAAATTATCTAACCTTTATTTTGTGCAACTGTTCAAACTCCAGCCCTACACATGGTGACGGACTTACTCTTGTCTTCAAATCGGTTTCCCCATCAAGAGCAGCTGTCTACAAAAATAGTTAGAATCGAAGAATGGGAGGACAATATATATTCAATCTGTAAAGCACTAACTCCACACAACAATAAACTCAAAAATATCTAAGGAGAAAAGAACTCAAGGTATGTCTAGTTTAATAAAAAAAAATTGTTGCCAACAACAATTATTTTCGAATTAATGTTTCATTAGTTAGGTTATGAAACTGAAAAAAAAAACTTGAACTGCAAAAAATACATGCAATTTTATTGTACCAGTATTTGGCCTGAAAATCAGGAGGAAATCGTTGCAGGAAACTTAAATCAGAAGTAGTTTTAACCAGTTCTATCTACAGGTAGGATACAGCTGGGACATCTCTTTAGTGCTACAAATGTAACTATTTTGCATAAAGACAAATGAGATCCACTTAGATGTGAAGATTCATAAGTTCAGTTGCACTTGCAAAAGAACATTAGTTTCTTACCCAAACAAAACTAAGTATAAAATAACTCATATTGAATATAGGGGGGAATGGGGGATATCTTGAAACGCCCATCTATAACAACAGTCAAGCTAAGGGAGCCCAACCACAATGTATTACTGATATGGAGATTTCAGTGAATGGTTCATGAAAAGTTGAAAACACGATGGGATCACTAAAAGAAATAATGAATGTGTTGAAGACTCGAAGTTCACTTCGCCCGCGAGTTAAATACAGTCAAAAGTTTAGACACATGGCCAATAGAGCAAAGTTATCACCTGAGCAAACCATGCATATCCAGCACAAAACAAACAGAAGGTGTGGTGGGGATACTGCATTTATTTACCTCAACGTGACAGAGGCCCTGTGGTTCAGATGTTCCCAACAAAACAAGATCGCATGGTACTTCTTCATTCTCTCGAATCCAAACTATGTTGCCAACACGGATATCTTGAGCTTGGATCTACGATGCAGGAAATAGAGAGGGTCAGATTCTCACTTTTAAAGTTCTCACAACTGTGAAAAGAAAAGGTATATACTGAAAGTACAGTGGAAATTATTAGACGTCAATACTGTCCTTAGAGGTAAAAGATACATGTCTAACTGGACCAAACTTTCACAACAATTATTGTAATACAACCTCCGATCCAAATTATAAGTCGCTTTGGCTTTATTAGGTTCATAATTTTTGTTATGCATCTTGATAAATGCTATGTCTAGATTTGTAGCAAAATCTATGAACCTAGAAAAGCCAAAATGACCTATAATTTGAAACGGAGGAAGTAGCAATTATGCATCAAATGGATTATTGGCCATGCGTAGCAAAGCAGTTACATGATGTAGCAATAACTATATATAGCAATATTTCCCATATGTAGCTATGCAAAGTAGCAAGCCTGATACAAGGTTATATGGATATATTTTGTGTTTGTAGCTATGCAAAGTAGCAAGCCAGACACACTTCTGATATTTCTCTAATCATTTCAAATTCAATGCTCAAAGGCATATCTGAAAGACAAATGATATGCACATTGCAAAATGATAGAATATGACATAGGAACATACATGTTTCCGGGCACCATTCTTAACAATCCACACTTCTTTTTCATTTGCTTGTTTGTCTGAAATATACCTGTTGTAATCATCCCATGCCTCTTTGGTTGCAGAAACTGCAAAGATAATTATAAGTGGGCCCCAAGTGCTTGCTGGATTTACAGGAGTGATAAGTGACCATAGTTGCAGACAAGCTATCAATAAGAAATACTGATTCATGAAGCGCCTGAAACACCAAAAGAAACAGGTAGTAACTAATCCATTCTTACCAATTAACTAATGCAATTACAACAAGGTCTAAAATGATTGAAATCATGTGGTATTTCTGTAACAAATGTAACATCCTTTGATCGAAATTCAGTAGGAAAGAAGCATTGTAACAGCACTAAGCATCAGCAGTGTTCCTGACACAAACTTGGGTGTCCCAATCAAACATGGATTGGAGTGAATAATTTGGCACGAAAGAAAATCAGGATTTGGGAACTTTCTTCGTATATACTATTTTCTAACTGTAAGATAGCATCCGCATTACTAAAATCTAAATAGAATGCTGAACTAACACAGCTAAAGAAGATCCAAAACCTTATTTTATTCACCCATCACTGATTCACAGTAATAAAGGGCCGAACAAAAGGACTGCATTTATATCAACTACACCACAGCAAGTTGTAAATAACTGACAATTCCTCTCCATCACTCAGACTTAACCAAGTCTGCCACCCACTTCCCCTCATTTTCAAGGTACCTGTCTTTCTCTGCTTCCCAGCCAGGAGACAGCAGTACTAGCAAAAGAGGGTTACATGTGCATCCCAGTGTGTCAAACAGGTAAAGGAAAAATGAGCTCGAGTATCACTGCTGAGAATCCATATATATAAAAACATCTAAACGTATGTGCACAAACAGATATCAGGGATTGAAGATTGTCCAGCTCAATATTTAAAAACTGCCAGGTCGTGGATGCAGATACCACCAGAGGTCTATTGATAGAATATTGTATTCTGAAGAGACAACTAAGACAAATGGATTGTCATAGTTCTTGTCACCAGGGCTTCTACATGTGCAATACTGTACCAACATACTTTCATTCAAAAATTTTGAACAAATACAATTAGTAACAAACCTGAACTGTTCCCATAGGTTTTTCGGCAAGAAGTTCAACAAGGTGTATTTCGTATTAGAAATCCGATTATCACAGTAGTCATTCTGGTAAGACTCGTCATTTATGTAGACAAAACGCTTCATCCCCAAAAAACAACCATGCACGCTATGGTAATCTCTTCAGCTTGATTTTCCAGGTGAGATCAGACAAGCAAAAATCTGCTTAGAAATACATATCAGCAAAAGAATCAGTAGCTAAATTGAAGACACATGTGAATCAACATTAATATGCATAGCCCACCAACTGTTGATGAAACTTCAAGTATGCAATGCCATTAATTAATTTGTATTACCTTCAGTTTTAAAGAACTGGTAGTACAACAAATTATAACACACGCAAAAATATTACAGTATCTGATATGTCAGTCAATGCATTTCGAACTATATAATTGAGTTTCAGATTACAAAATTCTGCATCATTATAAAGGTCTTGAAAAAAAGTACAAGAAGCACATATGATTTTTACTACTGGAAGAAATGGATACTGGAGTCCTTCAGTGAATAATATGGTGATGCATCCCAATGGCTGTCAATTCGAAACATGTTTAGGCACAGAAAATTAGTAAATAGTGTCAAACAAACCATTCTATCAATATGTAACTCCAATTTCGCGAGCATATGATTAAAAGCGCGAAGCATGATGCACCTAAGCAGGTACTAATGCACTAAGATGGCCTTCTGAGTCTGCATAACCTATGCACCAAGGACACCAGCTAGAACCACATGTAAACCTTAAGAGCTCAACTTATGTGGTTTGTTCAAAGCCGTCTCGGTTGCTAAATACTAAACCACCATCAAGCGCCTGCACGCACATCCACGAGTGCGCTCGAGCGAGAAGATCGCGCAGATCAGGCGCAAGGGGAGGGAGCCGCGAGCGACTCACCTACAGAGGCGGCGAAGTGCGGTGAGCTGGCGAGAGCGGGCCGAGGATGACGCGAGCTCGCAGACGATGATCCCCTCTCGGATCCAGTCGTCGGCGGGTGCAGAGAAGGCGCCGGCGATTCCCCCTAGCGGCGGCGAGTCCGGGTCACGACGAGTAGCCGAGAAGAGATCGACGGAAATGCTCGGTCCCGGCGACAAGTAAAACTGTTTGCGCATCGGGTTCACAACCCGAACAAGATCGACCCGCTAGCGGTAAGCCCATTCGTACGTACCCGCCCAATTCTAAAGGCCCAAATACAGCCCAAGTGTCGGGTGATAAGCCCAAGAGATATACCGCCATTCCTAACTTCAGCCCGAGCAGTCGCAAGCTATGCGCTCCGTTCGCCGGCGGCGAGGAAGGCCGGGATGATTTTACAAGGACTTGAATGTAATTTCTTTTCTTGTGAGAGTGTTCTTGTAAAATGTGCTGTAATCCCTAAAATGAATGAATGAAATATAATCCCGGTTTTCTCAAAAAAAAAAAAAAAACTTCAGCCCGAGCAGGCTTCTTACATTTGTCCGCCCAAATAGCATAGTGGCAGACATTTTCTGAAAGGTTTTCACAACCATTTTGATGTCAGACGTGTTAGTCCCTGACGATTTCCAGCTGTTGTTTTACATGACCAGCGTTTCAGAGACAAGACATTCAGCAGAAGAGTTTCAGAGAACATGCACCGCATATGTTAGATATCTGCCAAAGGATCCTTTGTGCAAATAAAGTTACTGACGGGTGTTAGGACATTGGAACGGACAAGGTTTCTGGCCAAGCAAATGAAGCCACTGGAGAAAGTTCTGCAAACAGCTCCATATGTCTCGCGCGCTGCAGCTGACTGTTCTTTCCATGCAAACTGTTGCCGACTCGCAGCCGTAGGAGTACGAAACCGTCCTCCTTTCCCAGGTTAATACATGTACAGATGTACTGTAGGCTGTAGGATCCAACTCTGAAGGGTGGCAAAGTACAGACAGCACACTGAAAGTGAAGCACCCTTGCTCGCTGACTGAACCCTGTTGTCGGATGGGTTGGTAGGCGCCGCTGAAATTTCGTTGCGGTGCAGGAGGTATTCAGAGATCACCAGATCGGTGGTACTGGTATCTTAAGCATGGGCATGGCAGGCCAGTCACCGTTCATATGGAGGCATAGACGCATAGTGGCATACCCATGGCACCGAGACGGCAAGACCGGTATTTTGTTTGGTTATCCGTAGACATAAACGAGCTGCAATCCGCGAATGGAAGGCATATGGGTGTAGCATTCTTTTTGCTCCTCTTCTTTCCTTTTCTAGCTCACTGTTCATGGATCTTGTCTGCCTACAACAGGGATGCATAGTTGCGTACATATATAAAACTCGTCCTGCAGGTTGCATGGAAATGAATATATCAATAGATGGATATATAGCGAAAAAGCAGCTGAATCCAATATCTTCCTTTCTGCTGTCCATAGTGTTGTTGTGGAGTGTAATCATCCCTTAAAAAAGTGTTGTTTGGGTTGGTGATGAACTGATGATGAGTGTGGGTCTTCATGCATGTGTAACAGTATAGTGGGAACGAAACTTCAGTCGCAAAATTGCAAGCACGTGGACCGCAGATCGTTTGGGATCAGATCAGACGATAATGCAGCACGATCGGTGACCCTACGCCATGTCATCTTTTTACCCAGGGACCGCTTGAACCCAATGATTTCACACGAAACAAATTCGTCCCTGATGCAAACATCGAAATGATTTCCCTGCTCCCCTACCCCTAAGCAGAGCCGTGTACTCAGCTTCAGATTTTTCATTTCTGAATACTACAGTAGCCAGGAAAAAAATTGTCGCGTTCTAGACGTACCCTGCACCTATACCGGCCAGGCAGGCAGGCAGCCATCCATGAGGACTGACGCGTCACGAATTTTGTAGCCGAACAAGAAGCAAAAAAGAAACTTGAAGAAGACAATGTGGATCTATGTAATGAAAAGTGTAGGCTTTCTTCAGATTTATCTGAACTAAATGACAAGTTGCACCTTTCATATGCCAAGCATAAGCAGCTTGAGTCACATGCCAAAGATACAGAAACATACTTTGGACAACTTACTGAGCAGCTAATTGAGGATAATCTGTACACAAGTAGCAGCGCTGATATTTACCAATCTGCAATAAAAGACTTGCACACTAAGTATACTATGGTGCTGGGCCAATTCCAGAATTTTGTGCATCAAGAAAGTGAACTTCATTTGGACTCATCTAAAGTCAGTACTGAAAATGCTGAAAGAGACATTTCGAGCGATATACTTGTTAGCCATGACAATAATCAGTGTACTCCTAGTCCGGCCAACGCGAATGCCTCCTGTAACTCTACTGCTTTGCAGTCACTGAAGGGCCACCTAGATGTGGCAAAAGGTGATTTACATGACCTTGAAAAGTTGCTAGAGAGGATTTCCTCTAGGTCTGATGGACGTGTTCTGGTATCGAAGCTCATAAAATCCTTTGAGACAAAAGGAAACGAGGATGACACTGGACCGTCTGTGGGGGAGCATGATGAATTACGAAAGTCAACTCGGGAGATGATACATCGCCTTGGGGAGAGGTTTATGTCAATGAGCTCAGATATTACAAAGACTGAAGAATATGTGGCCGAACTTTGTAACAAAGTTGAACTTTCCATCAAGTCTACTGCGCAGCATGATATAGATAGACAACAGACTGTTGTTCTTGAGGCCAAAATGGATGAACTTGCTGGGAAGCTGAGCAACTACAAGGACACAATTGATAATCTGCACAATCAAGTCACTATTATTCAGCAGGATGTAGACAGTAATGCTGGAAGGCTCACTGATCAAGCAGAACTGTTGCAGAAGGATGTGGTAGAAAGGATTTCCATTCTTGAGAAGGAGAGGATGACTTTATCAGATTTACTCATTGAAGTAACAAATAAGCTCACCTCTTTGGGACGTGCTGTGTTTCCTAATGATTCCAGTGAAAGTGAAGATCTCAGCTTCCGCGCTTTGAGCTGTGCGGATCTTGTTGCTACATCATTCAAGAGTCTTCAGGAGAAATTAGAGGCTGCCCAAATTGATAATGCTCAGCTCAATAGTTCTCTGGTGGAGCTCAGGAAAGCAAACTGTGTTGCTCAAGAGAGGAGTGAACAAGCATTTGAAATTGTCAAGAAACTGTATGATTCTCTGCAGGAAACTCTATGCGATTCACTTAAAAGTTCAGATGAATTGGATACAGGATATAGTGCCGAGGAACCAATTGAAAATCAATATGGAAGACTCATCGAGCATTTAAAGAATCTGTTGCATGACCGCCATTCTATGCTGTCAACCAATGCTGACCTTGAGTCGAGACTGTTGAGTAAAAATGAAGAAGTCGAGGAGCTCAACATGAGATGCAGCTCTCTAACAAAAAATTTGAATGATGTTTGCATTCTGAATGAAGAGCTTAAGTCAGCTTCTTTAAGTAAAAATGCCACTCGAGATGAACTACACAGTAGATGCCTTGCTGTAGCAGAAAAGTTGGTTTCCCACTCAGAAAATCATTCCTCGGTAGTTGTTCAATTGACATCTGATAGTAGTGAAGGGTTTAACAAGGAAGATCATATCCTTACCGCCCTTCTCCCATGCATTGAGGAGGGTGTAGCTTCATGCATTGAGAAATTTGAAAATGCAGCTGAAGAAATCCGCTTGTCAAAAATATGCTTGCAAGAGATCAATATCTTTGACCAGGTTTCATTCAACAAGTGGTCTCACCCCTTGCCTACATTGATCAAAGAGGAAATTTTACCAAAGCTGTGTGGTCTGCAAGACAGAATCGACCAGCTCAATGCACTAAATATTCAGCTGGAAACTGAAGTTCCAGTCTTCAGGGATGGTATGAAAAAGCTGGATGAAGCTCTTGGAACTTCGCGTGCTGAGCTTCAGAAAAAGGTTTCTGAACTCGAACAGTTAGATCAGAAACTTACATCTGTCAAGGAAAAACTTAGCATTGCTGTTGCTAAAGGTAAAGGTTTGATAGTGCAGCGTGACAGCCTTAAGCAGTCTCTGTTGGAGAAATCTGGTGAGGTCGAGAAGCTCACACAAGAACTGCAGGTAAAGGAAACATTGCAGAAAGAGTTGGAAGCCAAGCTCAAATCCTATACAGAAGCAGATCGAATTGAAGCTTTGGAGTCAGAGCTCTCATACATAAGGAATTCAGCTACAGCTCTAAGGGATTCATTTCTTCTAAAAGACTCTGTTCTTCAGAGAATCGAAGAAGTCTTAGAAGACCTAGATTTGCCAGAGCAATTTCATTCTCGAGATATAGTTGAAAAAATAGAACTACTGTCAAAGATGGCTGTTGGCACTTCTTTTACTCTAGCCTGATGGTGACAAGATATCCTCTCTTGACGGGCATTCTGAGTCTGGTGTGGCCATGGATGTCATAAACGACGAGCAGAGCTCAAATTTGAATCCAGCATCAGATGAATTAAAGAGCAAATATGAGGAGCTGCACAGGAGATTCTATGAGCTGGCTGAACATAACAATATGTTGGAACAATCTCTAGTGGAGAGGAACAGTCTTATACAGAAATGGGAAGAAGTCCTTGGTCAAATTAGCATCCCCCAACAGTTCAGGATGCTGGAAGCAGAAGATAAGATAGTGTGGCTAGGAAACAGACTCTTGGAGGTGGAGCAGGAAAGGGATTCATTACAGTTAAAGATTGAGCACCTTGAGGATTCCTCTGAAATGCTTATTGCTGATCTAGAAGAGTCGCATAAAAGGATATCTGAACTTAGCGCGGAGGTTGTTGCTATAAAGGCTGAGAAGGATTTTTTCTCACAAAGCCTGGATAAACTGAGATTTGAGTTACTTGGACTCTCTGAGAAAGCAGTTCAAGATGAGTTTGTCAGAGATAATTTGAGAAAAGATCTATCTGAATTGCAGGAGAAGTTAGCTGAGAAAACTGAGGAGAGCAGGCACTATCATGAAATGGACATAGAGATCCACAAGCTGCTGAATTTGGTCCAAATCACGTTGCAGGATGGCAGTAATTCTGAAATTTCATCGGGTGACACTTCTGCTGTTTTGTGCTTGGGTAAATTGTTGAGGAAACTTTTAGATGACTATGGTACTCTTTTGTCCAAGTCCACTGAAGGCAATTCTGCTGACAGAGATATCCAGTTAGACAATATCAAGCCACCTAAAGATGTCTCTACATCGGAAATGGGTACAAGTGACAAAGAGGTCGAACTAAATTCTTTGAATAATGAGTTAGATCATGCTCGCAACAATCTGGCCTTAGTGGAGCAGCAGCGTGATGAAGCTATGGAGAAGACGCAATCACTAATTCTGGAAATCGAGACCTTACATGCTCAAATAAACAAATTGCAGGAAAGTGATGCTGAGCAGATGCAAAAGTACCAGTCGCTAGTTCTTGAACTAGAATCTGTAGGTAAGCATCGAGACAATCTGCAGGAGCGATTAAATCAGGAGGAGCAAAAGTGTACCTCGTTGAGAGAGAAACTAAATGTTGCTGTCAGAAAAGGGAAGGGCCTAGTGCAACACAGAGACAGCCTGAAGCAAACTATAGAAGAGATGAATGCTGAGATAAAGAAACTTAAAGATGAAAGAAAACAGCACATAGAATCACTTGAAACTGAGAAATCATCTTTAATGGATCGACTAGCTGAGAATGAGAAGAGCTTGCATGAAACAAAACAGTACTCGAGTGGACTATTAAATGCTTTAAACAAGGTGGATGTTGCTCAGGAATTTGATATGGATCCAATCACCAAGGTTGAAAAGATAGCAAAATTTTGCCTTGACCTTCAGGAAACAGTGGTTTCATCACAGAATGAAGTGAAGAAATCGAAACGAGCAACAGAGCTGCTTCTAGCTGAGTTAAATGAGGCTCATGAAAGGGCTGACAACCTGCAGGAGGAATTGGTCACGGTAGAAGCTGCACTTTCTGAATCTTCTAAACAATACAGTATTACAGAATCTGCAAGAGCTGATGCTGTTCGTCACCTTGAGCATGTTATGCATGTGCAGTCACAAACAAGAAGGAAGCAAGTAGATCATTTGATGGAGTTGAACTCCAGCAGCAGTCAACTAAGAGAAGTTTGCTTTGAACTTTCACATCGGCTTGTCAATGCATTCAGCAAGGATGTGGACCTTATCTGCTATATGGAAAACTTCATGAAGTCTTCTGGTAAATGGATTGACGGCACAAATATGATGGATGTACCCATTGCTTCTAAACATGTTTTGTCCAACCGCATAAATAACAAGGTATTTTATGCTATAAGTACACTCCTATGTGTTTTGCTTCATTTCAATATCGTCACAGCATGTTCTATGGTTTAGCAATTTTTATACCATTTTGAATGTAAGACTGATGCTTAGGTTAACTTGTATCTTTGTTTCCTCACATGTATATCAAAGACATGTATGATCATTGTCCTGCATTTTCTGCTTAGTTAGATAATTCCAACCTATTTTTGAGATTCATATTGTTAAAACCTAAAAGCTAAATTTATATTGAATATATCCTTATCCTTCACATTTCATGGTACCTTTTTGGTTCGCCATGGAAGTCATCAATGTTTTCCTCGGAATATGGCATTTCCACCCATAAAAAAATGGAAGACCTTGCTTCTTTTCTGTGCTGAAACAGTACACAAATGCTGTTGCTGTATGAAATTATAAGAGCATGCTGATTTGTAAAAGGTTCTAACCTCTTTCTAATTGGTCTTAAATTGTTTTCTGCAGAAGGCTCATATTCCAAATGCTTCTTTGGAAATGAAGGTGGATGATATTGATGAAAGACAGATTTTGCATCATCTTGCTATTGCATGCCATGCTTTATCTGATTGTGTAAAGGATTGTAATGATCTCAAAAGAAGCATTGATGAGCACGGCTTTTCAGTTGAACAGAAAGCAACAGAGCTGTTTAATGTTATGTCCAACTTACAGAACAGACTTACTTCTCAGCATAATGAATTGGAATCTTTGAGAGCAAAATTTGTTGAACTGCAGTCAGAGATGAAGGAAAGAGATGAGGAAATTGTATCTGCACGCAGGAATATGAGCTTGCTGTATGAAGCATGTACTAGTTCAGTTGCTGAGATTGAAGGGATGACTGACATATACCCTGGTGACCAGAGCTATGCTGTTGAACATTCTGCAGATGAATGTATAAAATCAATAGTTGAACAGTTAGTTTTTGCTGTAAAAACTTCTCGGAGCAGTAATGAAGGCAGCACAAAGGAACTGAAGGCTACTGTTGTTGAGTTGCAGCAGGAGCTTCAAGCTAAAGATATCCAAATTAGTACAATCAGTTCAGAGCTTTCATATCAGTTAAGGTCGGCTGAATCTTCTGCCAAGCAGCTCTCAGTTGAGCTTGAAGATGCAAGAATGGAGGTCCACAATTTGGCGAAAGAAGTTGATATGTTGCATAATCAGAATAAGGCTTTAGAGACTCAAGTAAATGAACTTAAAAATATGGAGTCACGGGCAAGTGAGCAGCATGGAAGAATTAGTGAATTGACTGATGAACTAAGCAGAAAAGACCAAGGTGAGCTGTCAGAACATTTTGATTACCTATGTTTTGTTTGCTGCTATATGTTTTCACATGATAAAAAAAGCGGAAACATTTGTTCCTATGGTTGTTTATATGTTTTTTTTTTTGCGAAATCTGCAGAAATTGAAGGTTTGATGCAAGCACTTGATGAAGAAGAAAAAGAGCTTGAAGTCATGGAGAACAAAAACCATGAGTTGGAGCAAATACTGCAAGAAAAAGAATTTGCTTTAAAGAGCGCAGAAGTTTCTAGGACTAAGTCTCTGGCAAAACTTGCAACAACTGTTGACAAGTTTGATGAGTTGCATAGCTTGTCTGAAAATCTTCTTGCAGAAGTGGAAAACCTTCAGTCACAATTGCAAGAAAGAGATTCAGAGATCTCTTTTCTACGTCAGGAAGTTACAAGAAGTACTAACGAACTGCTGACCAGTGAAGAGAGCAACAAAAAGTATTCATCACAGATAAATGATTTCATTAAATGGTTAGAAACAACACTTTTGCAGTTCGGTGTGCACTGTGACTATGATGGTGCTCAAGTTCCTGTCTACATGGATATGTTGAGCAAAAAAATAGGATCTCTGATTGCTGAATCAGATGATTTAAAGGCTATAGCCCAAAGCAAAGATTCTTTACTACAGGTTGAGAGGACCAAAATGGAAGAATTGATGCGTAAATCAGATGCTCTAGAAGCTTCCTTGAGCCAAAAGGATTCTCAAATAGGGTTGCTTCGTCGGGACAGGGCATCCAGTCAACTGAACAGATCAATAAACTTGCCTGGCACTTCAGAGATTGAGCAAATGGTGAGTTTGTTCTGTTTTGTGAATATAAAATTACTTGTGCAAACTGGATAGTACAGATTAATATGTATTGGATTGGTTTATTTATGCTTACTTGCATATTTCCATTGAGTGCAGAATGACAGAGTAAGCCCAGCAGTTGTGACTCAGCTTCGAGGTGCACGAAAAGTCAACAATGACCAAGTTGCTATTGATGTAGAGATGGATAAGGACAAGCCATTAGATGATGAAGATGATGATAAAGGCAAGCATATGTCCTGCATCCTAAATACAGACTCACTTTTAGTTTTGTTCTCTGGTTGATTTCACATTTGTTGTTGCAGCACATGGTTTCAAGTCATTGACTATGTCACACTTTGTTCCCAAGTTCACTCGACCGATATCAGATAGAATTGATGGGATGTGGTAACTGCAATTACACCTGTTACTTTACTGTTTGATGATGTCTTGGCAAGGTCACTAATTTTCTTTTTGTTTTAATGACAGGGTCTCTGGTGATAGATTGCTCATGAGGCAACCGACCTTAAGACTCGGCGTCTTGATATATTGGATCGCACTGCATGCGTTGCTTGCTAGTTTTATTTGAAGTCTATGTGTAGAGGTGAGTGGATATTTCGCTAAGCACCAATTAAATTTCTACTGTTATGGCCCTGTGTCTGTGTTAAACTGTGTTTATCTATACAGTTTTTGCATAACATGTGCCCTTCATGACAAACTGTAGCACCGGCCTGATCCAAATCAATGATTTAGGAAATGAAAAGCGAACGAAACAAGGGCAACAAGTGATTCTCTTAATTAAAAAAAATGTGTCCATAAAATGATTAGGGAGCCATACTGATAAAAGTGCACTGCTGTATCATGTCTTACCCGCATGGAATTATGTTTTTTTTCCAGACACATTAATGAAATTCTCTTGATGTTATTGTGCAGCTGTAGTGATGTCCTTGGCAGTGACTGTACAGTACTGCGTCTTATGTCCATAGCAAACTATGCTAAGCAATCAGTCAGCACTAATATCGTGATTTCTTTCGGAAATGTTACTGAATACTTGAGCCATATTGGCAGCTGCGAACCATCTTCAGGATGCATTTCACCCGTCTTCCTCATGCCTTGGATCCCGTCTAGCCTAGCTTGGGGTCCAAGAGCGCCTGCAGTGGCCCGACAATGATGCAGATGGATGGAAGATGAAACAGCAGCAACGAACCCCCTGTACATACATTTTTGTTCGCTCTATTCTTTGCTTTTAGAAAAGATGGAGGGCATTTTACATGCTAGCATCTACTATACTATATGATACAGGATTACAGGAAAGTGACATGGTAGTTTTGGAAGTTAGGGTTTTGGGATGGTAACAGGTTAAACCCCCTCCCTTGAGTTGCCCCCACATATTTTCTCAAGCCTTTTTCGTTTACAATGTACAACACAGTGATTATTTCATTTATTATCATCCATACTGGGCATTGGGGAGCTTGCACATTTTATTATCTTCAAATGATGCTGTGAAATGTATTGTATGGACATACAGGAGGTCTGAAAGTTCATGCCAGATTTTGTCGTTTGAAAGCTGGGGGTGCACTGGAACTGGAAAATTACCATACGATCCCTTGTGGTCTTGTGGATGCAATGCAAGGCTTGAGCAGAACATAAAAAGAGAACTATTGATTTGTGCTGGATAACTTTTTCGAGAAATTCATACTTTTAACAAGCGCACTTGGCCCAACAGAATTTCCGTTGTATGCGCACTTTTTACGTTTTATAAACATTCATTTTAGACTCTGAAATGCGAGGTAAAACTGTAAAACAAGGACTGTTATTTGTCCCAGGCTCTCCTAGCGATCTAATCCAAATCCATTGTCCATTATTGGGGACAGTGGGAAGAAGATTCCCCCAGTGATGCAGTGGGGCCACTTTATCGTGCAAGCCCAGTATGAGCCGTTGGATCTGCATCACGCGGTGACGGATGGCATAGATGGATGCCATCCAGCCTCTCGCTCTCGATTCACTGTCGCCTTTCACATCGCCTGATGGAAGCTCTCCTAGCGCGCTCTTCCGTGCTCTCGCCGCCGGCGGTCGCCGGAGACGCGTCTCCCTCCCCATCGCACCTCCGGGTGTCCGTCTCACTCCCCAGGCCCCGCAGGAGCCCTTCCATTTTGTTTATGGTTCAGAATCTTTGGGCGTATCAGAATCTTAAATTGGGATCCAATGCAGAATCTTCTCATTTCGAAGTAATTACAAAGTTTGACATCTAAGGCAGTTTCAGTGGAGAGTGTCATCACACGGTTGTCGAGACTGAAAACTTTGAGAACTGTGCCGGGGAGTGTCGTCACCATGACATCCTCTCTCATCCAATGACACTCCCCTCATAAATAGCATTGCCATGTCAGCAATTTTGTTGATGTGGCATGATATTTAATGCTCATGACACTCCCACTGAGACTGGTCTAAGGGCATCATATGTATGGTGATTTTTAAGTGCGATAATCGCTGATAAGATTGGGCCAATAGCCATCATTTCTTCGGCTATCTTTTACTACACCAGTCTTTTTTTTTGAGCCAAAATTACTACACCAGTCTGATTACAACATTTGCCGCACCTCATAGCAGAACGCCAGAGCCTTCCTTTTCTTTTACAAAATATTAGGATTCGATGGCCAATTCTTAGCCAATGCAATGGCAAAAGTAATAAGCCGCTAGAACCCCACAAAGCAAAGCTGACCGTGTCACATGCACTGAGTTTAAGGCAAAAACAGTTTGTTTTGCTCTTTAATGTACTGTGTATGGACTATTCCAACCACTAACAAATGTTATCGCATTGCTAACTATACATCATTCTTGAAAACATATATAAACATTATAAGGGGTGAGTGTGCATGCGTGTTGTGAGCGTCTGCGTTGTACTGTGTAATTCTAAAAAACATTAGTAGTTTGCATTATGATAATTGAGTCATGACTTGTAATCCAACTACACCGAGAGAGTGACCGTAAAGCGACCAGGCTCAAGCCCACCGTATTTTTCTAGAAGCATTTCCTCGCTCGCGCAAACGTTATCGAGATCGAGCCAGCTCGTTACCAGACCGAGCCTAGCGGGCCAGCTCGCTACCAGATCGAGTCGAGCCGATTCCAGCCGGCTCACATCTTCGTGGTCTCCACGAAACTTCCTGGGCCGTTGATCAAGTATCAGATGGGGACGCGCCCGGATGCCCTAGGTCACGTCCATCTATATAAATGCCCCTCCTGCGGTCTTGCCTCGCAGAGTCCTCCACCTCCTCGCCGCCATCGCAAAGCCCTCCTCCTCGCCGCCATCGCAAAGGTCAACCAACCCACCCAGCTCCCCTATCCCTCACCCTCGATTCATGTCCGGCCTTTCTTTCCATTGAACCTGGGGGAGCTGAGCAACTGACCTACATTGATTGAGCAAAATAAAAAAAGTATTGCTTGCAGGAATTAAGCATTGCCAATTTCTTATTTCTGAAAATCCCTTCACCAGCTTAAGCTTTTTTGTTCAGTGATATTCACTCCAGCAGTGCTGCAGCTAACATGTGCATATATCTATGTGTTGTGTACATGTTCAGTGATTGCCCTAGAGCGTGGCCGGGAGGGCCTGCAGAAGATGATGGAGAGTGGGAAACTCAACCTTTGTTTCAGGTAAGAAGTTTGATTAGCAGCTGGAACTTTCAAAACTGAATATCTTTTCATGCTCAGCACTACTCTGTGATTGATCCTACCTGTTGTTTTGGTATTACAAATCGATCCAATATTGCCTGCTTAGTGCTTGGAAAGTAATACAATTACAATTATTGGTGTGAAAATTTACATAATGGTGTCGCATTTGGGGAAGCTACTAAACTCAAGGTCATTGTTTAGGTAGGTGAAATTAAGAATGACAGAATAAGGTAGGTCAAAGAAAAAAAATGGCAGACGGGTGAAATGGAAAGATACTGAATTGGATGTTATAGTTGATTTTTCAAGACACACAATATATTACCCATGTGACTGACAGTAATATTTAGCTATATGTTCGTACCATTGTATAGTATAGGATGGGATGGAGATCGATGCGACAAAAAATATTATCTTGGCTAGCCTATGACACTATCCGTGATTTAACTTTGTTTCTATATTGAATTGCACTTTAATATCTATGCTTAATTTATTATGCGTCTTATCAGAGTGCACTAGGCTTTGAATTTTTTAATTAATGATCTTAATACTATCATGCAGTCTTATATGGAAAAGTTCAGACTTAAACTTGCGGCAATCCTGTTATCATCGAAGTTCAATAAACTAAAGGGGACAGCACAATCTGCTAACGATGATATAATTGGAAGCCCAAGCGAGTTGGCCATAATAGAGAGTCCAGATATGGCTAAAGCTACCATTAAAAATAAGAAACACTCTGAGGTGTCTGAATACTCACTGGGTCAAAAGGGCACACCTCAGCCCATGCAAACACAAAACACATCCTCGCAAGTCCCTGCCATTAAAGATAAAGATGAAGAGCTTTGGGCATTTCAAGTCATGAAAACCGTGGAAACAACCAAGGAAGAATTAATCATATTACTATGTGATCATGTAATGTCCATCGAGGGTGATGCGACATTGAAGTAAGCTACATGCATTTGCTAATTTCTTTACTAATAATAATAGCAGCATGCTCTATTAAAATTAGATAGATAACCACCATCTGTGGCTAATGATCTGCAGGAAACCTTGGGTTAAAGGCTTTTATCTCACAACTATTCACCTAAGTATCAAGAATCTACAAGAGCTGCTAATGGACGATCGAGGCATCTCCGAGGATTGTTTCAATTTAGCTGTCCGCTTTCAGGCATATCGAGAGTTTAAAAGTCTAAAACAAACCCATAGTATTAGGAAACACATCATGGACTTGCGCTTCCGTGTAAGTATATCTTCATAGTTATTGTCGTGTGTATTACATTGTCTTATTTGTTTTTCTTTATTAAAACTAAAAAAATAGACCAAGTTATACCGATCATGATCCTCGATAACCTTTCCTTCCAGAAAATGTGTGATTTGAAAAAAGACGCAAGTGAGAAGGATTTGGCTACTGCGATTGGTGTATGCGAGGATATGAAGTACAACTTACCACAGTGCAGATACGTAAGACGCTTGTTCATGCGTTTATTACTTATTTTCTATCCGTATTATTTTAATCGCTATCGTGTCTGCAGTTTCTTTTGCCATGGCTACACCTTCAATCATATATGCTTTATGTGTTGGACTACCAAAAGAAGACGGTTCTCATGATTGACACTAGACCTGTTGAAGAATGGTGTATTGACACACCAGCGTTGATGTATGTTGAACAAACTCTCAGATTTCGCTCGCGATACATGTATGCCATGAATCAACATAGTCTTGGATGGGACGAGGACATCTTCAAATGGAAATTCAATCGTAAAATGAGTGTTGCAGGTGACATAGATGGGTAAGTAGCTCAGAGTCACCGTCGCTTTCAATAATAATATCTATGATTTTACTGTCCTTATATGTAGCTAATGGTGAATCTTTCCACAGACACTCAAATGGATATCTTATTCTACAGTATATGTCATTATGGTGTAATCCTAAAGGCAAACGAATTTGTACGGTTAGTATAGCATAACTTGTTTTTATATTTTTGTGAGATATTTTTCAAAGCACTCGGTATTGTTCATGTGACAAACACTAATATTTACATACTCGAACCAATGTACAGAATGGTGTGGAGATGCGACAGAACTTATTCATCGATTTATTGGCGCACGAACGGAATGGATATCGAAGAAATCTTCCCGCCGATATAAAACATTATCTTAGTCGCATCATAGGAAAAGATATAAAGTAGACTTGGTGAGCTAAGACGTCGCGCTCTTCATGACTGTTAATTTTAATTTCGTGAACATTGTTTTCTTGATTCAATGTTACTTCAACTATGATATTTAATTTCACAGTATTGTAATCTTTTTTTTGCGATCTATTTGCTTTTAATATATTTTGTTGTCCCGTAGCAACGCACGGCATTTAACTAGTTTAGTAAGAAAAGTGATTTGGATAGCGATAAAATCTTGCATAATCTAGCAAACATTTATATATGATAGATATTGCAATCTGTATGTCAACAAGATACACCACCACTTCGGAAAACAGTAACTTATGCTGCTGGCAACTTCAACCAATGACACCAAATGAACAGCATGTTTTTCTTGAGTCACAAATAATACATAACTAAATAAATGTGTGGCACACTAACAAAGATGGAGAAACAAAGGTTGCAGTAACCATGCCAACAACCTTTAGCAAATGAATAATTATTGGTTCCTGACACTCTGGAGCAAAGACCTCCGCAGCAATGAGATCCCATCATCAAGCCTAGAAGGGAACAAAATGAACGTCAGCAACAGCCAATATATCAGCAAAACCAATTTTCTCAAAAATGGAAGAAAAATAATTCAAGTTGAAACAAAATAAATGTATTTTGACATTGATCAGTTAAACAAATTCTATTTCACAACAGTTAATTTCATCCATAGTGGAAAAAATATGCTTGACTTGGTAAAAAAGATGAACACAGCACCCTCGTAAAGACGTGTCAACTATTATCCTACACTGCATGCATGTTTTTACCCAATACACAATCCATACAAAATATTTTTTATATATATCAACTTTGTTGAGTAACCTACCAAAACTTGATTGGGACATATAGGCTCTTTTGTTTTCATCCTCATTGTAACCATAATGCACCACAAAAAGCATACAATAGTTTTTTTTTTAATTTCTTGTTGTAACCTACATATCTTTGTATTAAGACAAAGAGAGTACAACCGAACCCATCGCGGTAGCAGCTGAGGTTTCAGCAAGTCAAAATTATTTGCGATAATGACAACACACCCATGCGACTGGTAGTATTTAACTACTCCCTTTATCCCAGAAATATAATAGTTGGTTTCACGGTAAATCTACTAACCTCATTTTTGTGTATAGCCTCTATGATTCTTTTGATATTCATAGTCGAAATCGAATAGGTTTGATTTTGAAAAAAACTAAACATAGCTATATTCTGGGACGGATGGAGTATTAATAATTTCTGTGTACTATATGTGAATTGCTGTGCACTATTGTGAAGTGCACAGCAATTATACATCTGGCAGATAACAAAGCTAAATACAGAAAATATATGTGAATTTATCAATAAAATAAACTAAACAAATAATGCTAGGTTGTAACTGGATAGAAATATCAGCATGAAACATCAACCCATCTTAACATTGAAATACAATAGAAGGGCCAAGCTTCTAACACACTGATTTAACATCATAGCCAGCTGATGTTTAAAAACATTACATTTCATCCAAACCAAAAAATCTAACTACTTTAGTCACTACTAGTGTTAACTAAATTTGTTACAAAGCACCAAAACAAATACCATTACTATGTAATGTGTGAATAATAACAAGCAAGACGGTTACATGAGAAAAAAGTGACAGGGACACATACTTACCCCATACCGCAGTTCTTCTTTCACCAACCAGAAAGGCTCTGTTTCAACGCAAAACATGAGTCCTTTATTCCTACAAGCAGAGTTGAGGATTCAAGTTAGCTTGGATTTAATAAATGATTTCTCTCCAGCAGTACCACTTAGTAGCATGTATCAAACAATACGAGAATCACGTCAATTCCTCAAAATAATCTGTGCAAGTTATACATTAAAGGTGGGCAGTTGAGTGCTCGACTTACCAATGTTTCCTATGGCAACAAGTAAAGATATGATGGATGAGTGTATGGGGGCTGGGTGGCGGTCTTTGGAAAATGTTTCCATCACTGGCAGGACTCCAGATGCCAGTATCTAGGTCATATTGCTCAAAATGAGACGACTGTTCAGGATCAGGATTGAGCGGCCAATTATTCAAACAGATGATAGAGTTAGGTGGCATGGAAGGAAGGTTCTTACTCCCCTTGTTAGGGGAGAATGAGACACAAAGAGCACGTTCATCGACAAACAACGTGTGGTTTCCTATGCTTGTAACGGGCTCAAACTTTCCACTGACAAGGTCAGCAAGCCTGTAGATTATCAGCTTTGAACGAGAAGAACCATTGTAGGCAACTAGCAAGAGCTGTGAGCAACACTCAACAAAGTTGAGGGTATACAGAAACTTTTCCATCGGGCACTCAGCAATCTTCACCGGCAACGGCAGATGAGACTGTTCCTCGGCGGCATCTTGGTTTGGTGGATTAATCTGGTAAATGTAAAACTTCTGTATCTCCTTACATATCATCTGCATCGCGTAGAGTTTGCCTTGAAACGACACAGGGTTAAGCAAAGGTTCGATCTTCCAGGCAAATAGAGTCCACCGCTGGTCTCCGGTGGTGGCATAGGCTACATGGTGCAGAAGGTCAAAAGCCAACATAACGGTGATGGTTCCAGTGGAGCCAACAGCAACAGAGGCTATGACGCTCATGAGTCCTGTGCGCTTGGTTTGCTCATTGTAAGAGTGGGGGAATTCAATCTGTGGCAGGAGGGACGCCAGTGGTGGGAACTCGGCGACATCGCCAGTGAAGGGGTGGAGGAGGCGAATGGCAGTGTCGTGGTCGCGGTGCAGGAGGAGTAAGCCGTCGATCGAATCAAGGATGACATGGTCGTCCAGGAGAGGGAGGCGGGCGCGGACGAAGGCACCTGTAGAGAGATTGAAGAAGCGAACGAAACCGCGGAGGTCGGGATGGCCAGGATACAAGCCGTGACCTTCCGGCAGCATCATCCATTGGCGTGGGTGGAAACGCGGGTCGACGACGCCGCGCTGGCGAGGGCTGACGGTGCTTGCGGTCCAGTGAGAGCAGACAGCGCGGAAACTGGCGTAGTCCTGCAGGTCACCGGCCAGCACCCGCCACCCGATCAGCTCGACCAGATCCTTGTCCAACGATGCCCAATCCAGGGACACCTTGCTGCACGGAATCATGGGCAAAGCTTGCGGCAAAATCTGGATCTTCAATTAGTAACAGCTGATCGATCCGATTCACATCTCTCGTTGTCCCCCTGAAAATCATAATGACAGAATAAATCGGGGATAGGAATGGATCGGATCCAAGGTCAGCTGTAGAATCAAATCAGAATTACCGTGTTTGGTTGCAGGCCGCAATTCGCCACACCACGAGTGAATCAGCAGCAATCATCGCTTAATGCAAAGCTGAGAGGTAGAGGGAAAAAAGAAAGGGTCATCCCGTAGCAAATCGCGCGACTTGGCGGCGGTGAGGTTGCAGAGCACGTCGGCAAGCTCGGGACCTCGTGTACACGATGTCGGCGAGGCTGCAGAAAGATTGCTCCAGAAGGCGGCGGATCGCAAAGGGAAGATGAATACCTCTGAGAGGAGGAGGAGACGGTCGATCCGCACGGCGTCAGATGTAGCGCCGCCGCCCCTTCTCACTCCATTTCAAGGGAAACCCTTTTTTTTAGAAACTGGGAATGTATTTCGTAAATATTTCTGATGACCACGTAGCACGTGTTATAAAAATAACATAAATTTAAAAAATCTTAATTTTTTAAAAAATAAGTATGTAAAATAATGCATACTTTTGTTAGATCGCATATTAAAATTATTCAATAGCATCTCATATTAAAAATTATATATTCATACATCGAAAGCTTGGGCCTCCGGCGGAAACAGAAGGAAATTTTTGTATAATTAAATCTTAAACAATCAGCAACATATATAAAAGAAAATATTCACGATACATGTATCCATGAGCAACTCGGCACCGAAAATAAATGATTGGAACGCATCGATCGGTGAATGAAAAGAATGCTTCTAGAAACGTACGATCGATTTTATCCAAATAAATTGTAAATAACGGTTCTCAGTTTTCATAAAGTATAGTTTTTTTTGGAGGGCCAAATGGTCTTTTGCCTTCGAATTGCATTTTTCTGTTTTGTCCTCCTGATTTCGTTTGATGGACAAATCCGACCGGATGCCGAGGAGCGTCCATCACTTCAAGTAAGGCTTCTAGCAGCCCAGCGAGATTAGCAGCCCACCAGTTTCCTATCTTCTTCTGTCGCAAGCCAAGGAAAACCCCACCACCGTCCTCCGAGCGAAGCGAGCGCGGCGGCGGCGATGGGCGCAAGGGGCAACGCCGGCGGGGCCGCGGAGGGAGCTGGTGCGGCGGATCCTGCCGAGGATCCGCTGATGCTGTGGGAATGCAAGCCATGCGGCCCCTCCCGCTTAAGAACTACAAGACCAACTACGTGATGGAGCACATAGCGCGCGACAATGAGAGGCGGGCGGCTGTGCAGGCGCAGCGCGATCGCGAGGCAGAGGAGAGGCGGCAGGCCGAGGCCCTCGCTGCTGCCAAGGAGACTTCATTCGCGGACAAGATGAACCGCCGAGCGAAGAAGCGCTGAGAGCTGGCAGTTCCGCACGGCATCAAATCGTCAATCAATCAGGTGATTACATATCTTCTTGAGATTAATCTGCTGTGAGCTTGATTTCACCTCAGTTGGCGAGTCAGTAAATTATCCCCGTCCAAATCTGTGAATATGCACAAATTGATAGGTGCTGGGGTGGGGACGCTGCAATTAATAGATATGAAAAACATAGGTGATTCCATATCTTCTTGAGATTAATCTGCTGTGAGCTTGATTTAAGCTCAGTTGAAATCAGTGAATTATCCCCGTCCAAACCTGTGAATATGCACAAATTGATATGTGCTGGGGTGGGGATGCTGCAATTAATAGATCTGAAAAAGATAAATTATCCAGTATGAATGGACAAAACCGCTAGCTATTCATCTTGCAGATTTGCATACAGATGACTATGTAAATCTGTGATTCATCTTTGCCAGATATCAGTGTGTGATTCATCTTTGCCAGATATCAATTTGTGTGATTCACAAACCTGCATGATTGAAAGCAGGCAATGCAATATGATTTTCAAAATAACTATTTAAAATAAAGCTTACTGTTGCATGATCTCATTCCTAGTTAATTCACTGCAGTTTAAATGAGTGAATGTGGGCATTTGCTCCTAATTCGCTATTGCATGAGCCGAGAATTACTAGGTTGCATGCAGGAGATTGTGGGGAAAAGGGACTAGGAAGCATAGTTGTATCTATATGGATAGCATTAGATGTTGTACATAAATAAAATCTAGATTATATCAGCCGAAAATGCAGCCCTCACCTCTGCTGGCGTTAGATAGAAATAAGATGAAGTGATTTCTATATTAATATAGTGTTCTAGCGTCAAATATAAAAATCTACTATGGAATGCCTAGTCTATTTGAAATCCTCTCTGCTTTCTTCAGAAAGAACAAGATGCAGCTATCTCCATATTCATGTGTTCTTCTAAAGCCGAATCTTGAAATTTCTGTTATGATGTGCCTAGTATATATGCAATCCTCATAATTTGGATATCAAATGCATGACCTGATATATTCATCTGTATGCAAAACTGCAGGTTTGCTGCGTGCAGAACTCGTCCCAAAGTCGTCAGACAATAGCTAGTAATTCAAAACGTTCTTATCTAGACTCACTATCAAGTTATTGGACTATCAATGGAAGTGCACAATACTGCTGTGTATATGCTATTGCTATGGTACTTAAGACATTAATGAGATGATATGACACTAGGGGTTGTTGAATGAATGCATGCAAATTCTGCAGTTTCTTATTTCCTCTATTGTATGCTGTTCGGTGCCTAATCAGTTTGACATGTTTTGGATAGATATGACTTTATCCGTCCTGCAATATAAGACATTTTAGTTTGCCCCTAAGTCAAACTACTCTAAGTTTGACCAAGTTTATAGTAAAAAGTATTAGCCAGAATAGTTTGACTCAGCACAAACCAAAATGCTTTATATTCAGGACAGAGAGTATACTATGTTACAGGTCCCAGGTGATTTGCCTACCTGTGTTCAAATATAATGTGTGTACTGAAAGGTCAAACAAAGAAAATGTTTTAACAATCGTGCAAAATGAACAAAATATAAATTCTAACAAAGATACAGAAAAACATTGGTTGCTTGGCAACCATACCGGTCTAGTGACATCCAAGTTTCAAAATCTAGAATCTGAATCTTGTTGGATTAAATAAATAGGTTTCAGCCTGAGGGAGCAATAACCATATTAGGCACTATAATGCACCTCAGTGCTAGGCTAAAGAATTTTCCTCACTTTCGTCTTTTTATAACATTCAGTATTTTTCCAATTTCTTTTTATATATAATATATGAGAGTACCTAGGCACAGCCAGGATCTAAATATTTGTAGTTTTAACCTTGGGCGCACAAACAAGAGGAAAATGAGACATCCTACCTTGATTAGTTCTCTTGAAAGTGTGTTTCTGTGATGTAAAAATCACTCGCTTTCTCCCATGCGCCCCGCTCTGTCCCAAAATAAGTTGATTCATAGCCTAGACAAGGGGGAGAGGGATATGGCTAATTATCCAAAGGACTTGACTAAAAGGAGGCCCTCCTCCATTTAGTCTTAAGGGAGGTCCTTCCCAAAATGGAAAACTTCCTATTTGTGGGCGCTCTATTTTAGGAAACCTTTCCTTTTTACTCAACCCCGCCTCCGCCCTCGGCCCCACCACCTCCTTCCTCCCGACGCCCGCGCCTCCCTCCTCCTCCCTCTCGACGCCCGCGCCTCCCCGCCCCTCCCCAGCGCGCCGCCTCCTCCCTCAGCTCCGGCGGCTGGGGTCGCCTCCGCCGCCCGCCCGCGCCTCCCCCTCCCAACCCTAACCCGGCGCGCCGCGCCATCCCCCGTGCGCCGCCGCCTCCGCCGTCGCCGGCCGACGCGGCCGAAACCCTAACCCGGCGACCTCATCTCCCCCGCGCGCCTCCACCTCCCCCGGCTCCGGCGGCCGGGGCCCGCCTCCGCTGCCGCCCTCCTCCTCCGCCGCCCCTAACCCGACGCCGAGATCCACCAGCCGGTGAGCTCCTTCTCTTCTTCCTCCCCGACGCCAATGAGCACCACCAGATCCCCCGCCTCCTCCACCGCCCAACCGCCATCTCCCGTAGCCCGGCTCCGGTGGCGCTCCCGCGCCGCCTCCGCTTCGCCGCCGCCGTCTCGCCCACCACCACCGCCGGGCTGACCTCCTCCCCCAACCCTCCCCTCTAGACCCGCCGGTGATGGATCCCCTCCCCCGGCAACCCCGGGACCCTAAAGGTCCCCCTCCTCCCGCCGCCTCCCCCGGGCCGGCGGCTACCGCCGCCCACCAACCACCCGAGCTCCCGGCCGTTATTACTTCCTCTGATGGAGAGGAAGTAACTGGCGGGAGGTGGAAGACGAGTGGGGGGCCTCCCCTTTACACTAAAGGGAGGCCGCTCTCCAGTTAGATTTTGCGTTATCCAAATAACCTTTACAAGTTTGCTACTTACTACCTAACCACTAGGCATTTAGGCATTCTAACCACCTTTTTTCTAGAAATTAGGCCTTCTCATTATTTAACTAGGCTCAATGAAATCTTTATAATTAAATTTTATAAGTTTAAATATCATGTTTCACTATCTCATTTACTATGTACAAGTCACTTTTCTACGAATAAACTTGACACTAAAACGGGAAAAATATATAATTCATTTCTCTATTAACAATTTGTTGACACTGGTTATCCATGCTACATTAAAATATAGATAATGTATTATAATGCTTTTTCTACCATAACTACTATTGTCTATCGGTCATACAGAGTTCCTCCAAAGAATATTTAAGCAATTCATTCTTCAAGGATTGCTCAGGCTTGGTTATTTAAATTTAATTATCTTAGAATTACATGTTTTCTTCCTTTGTTTGGAGCTATTACATCGAACTAGTAGTGCAGCCAAACACAGTCCCTTAGCCTTTCAATTGGTCTTAAAATAAGCAAAGATAACATATTAGAAAACAAGACCTTACGGGGGGAAAAATCAGGTCAAAAAAGCTGCTGGTCTCCTACAAGAAATGGCCAAAGTGATAAAGCCTACATCGTGCCTAGGTAACAAACCTACTTTGGTTTGAGACAAGCATTCAGGGAAATGGATTTTTCTGATGAAAACTAAGCAACAGCTCCGGTTCTAAGTTTTTGTATGTAATAAGTACTGTAAAATAACATAGGAAAACATATCAGATGGCTAATGCATTGTAAAATTGATCATGAAAGCAAATGGAAAATATAATGGCATGTAGGTAACATACTCATCATCATAGGTGCCACTGGCAATACACAGATCTGAGACAAGGCATTGTTGTTCCTCGAGTTATCTGGTGAGCTGTGTGTGCAACCAACAAACGAAACTAATGAAAACCACATAATTTAATACCTCATTCTTATTCATATGTGATTGATTATAACAGTGTGTATGGTGAAACTGTGAAAGTTAAAAGGAGTAAAAATAAAGAACAGACAGAGATCAGGTGTCATATGGCACAGTGCAACCCACGTGCATATCTTTCCAAGCACCCGTGGAAGAAGCAGCGAGGAACTACAGATGTGAAGAAGCGAAGAACTACGCACCCATGGAAGAAGAAAGAACTACAGATGTAGCTCGCACACAAATGTGAGTGCACACATGCAAATGGATCACAGAAAATAGAACTGCTCTACGATAAAAGGTTGGCCAGCTCACCATCTATATATTGTACAGTCCCTGGCAAAGCTTTTATCCAACAGTATTGTACATCAGATGGAATAGAATGAATAAATAAAAAACTAAAAAAGACACTAGAGAATTGGGAACAAAACACTAAACATGGCACTAAACAACTCTGGTTTTGTGGTATGCGCCTAGCTTCACAGAAAAGGAGAAGGGGGGAGCTTACATAAAGTAGCTAACTATACAAATGCTCTGCTCGCCCACACATATAAACTTTTACAAATGAAATCAACATTAGCCAGACTGTTTCCTGAAACCTATAGAAATTTGATTCAACATGCCGGAAAATTGGATGGCTAAATCAATCTGAATCCTTACTTCCCTCGTTCAAAAGGGAGGACAGGCGTAGCATGATTGGGTACTGGGTTTGGGAGTGAGCACCGTTGCCAGAGTCAGCCGGCAGCATCAGGTAGATTCAGGGTTGAACCTAATAGATCAAACAAAAAATTTATAGAACATCCAAAACATTTACTAAAGATTAGCAACATAAGGATTTATATAAAATGAACTTCGCCAAGCAATAAAGCGGGGAAAATTGAAAGCCTCTACCGTTCGGATGACAAACTTTCAGCGTAGCACCAAAACACTTGACAAATCCTATATGAATTCTGATAGCCAAAATAAAGTAGGGAAAGGCCTACATGCAAAACAAAACTTGGGACACTCTAGAGAAGCATCTCCCAATGGATTTATCTAAGAACAAGTTCTCGCTTTAAATCCATTGCAATTTTTCCTCTTTTCTTTTTTTAGAATAAGAAGAAAAAAAAAGAAATTTTGCATCTTTGACACAATCTATATTTTCGCGGCCCTTGAGATTGTCAGTTTTACCGGATCTCTGGAGAGACTCGGCGCACTCAATGGATCGGGTGGAACAAGAACTAGGCAAAGAAAGATGAATTAAGGGGAAAAAGAGCTAGTACCAAATCGCGGAGCAAGATCTTAAGTTAGCCATCATCATCTTGACTACCGAGATACGCAGACACCAAGATCCATTGCTGCGGGGGGGAAAAATTATACGTCAAAACAATAACAAGATGGGGATATTTATGCCACCAGCACCAGAGAAAGCCTCATCAGGCACGAACAGATCCGCGGGAGGGTGAAAGAAAACACGGGGGTGGTACAGGGATTCGGATGTCGCCATGTCGGGGGTGCCTCTGACGGCTAGGGTTTGCGTGGTGTGCGACGGACTGACGGAGGGAAAACTGGAGGGGGTAAGGCGGAAGGCAGCCCCAAAGGGATTGCGTGGTGTGCTGGCGTCTTTCGGCTTCCTGACCCCACCCCGGTAGTCAGACCCACTTATCAGTTTTCGATTCGAGATGCATTGCCGGGAGGGGAAGGCGAAGGACTCGCCTCGGCGGGCATCAGAGACCTTCAAGACCCGGCATATATACATCGATCGATGATCGATCCAACTCGCAAGGGCAAATCGACACCGACGACAATGGCAGCCTCGCCAACGTCGCTTCATCTTTGGTCCGACCTGCCGCCGGAGCTCCTCGGCCACGTCATCGCGCGCCTCCCGTTCCCCGCTGACCGCGCGCGCCTCCGTGGCGTCTGCCGCGACTGGCATGCGGCCGTGGGCTGCTACCTACGCTGTCAGCTCCCGTGGCTGATCCTGCCAGACTTATCCTTCTGCACCATCGACGACGACGGCGACGATGGCGGCAGCGGCAGCGGCACATTCTTCCCCCACGGGACGATCCCTGACGTGCCCGAGGACGCCACCTGCGTCGGCTCCACGGATGGCTGGCTCGCCCTCTACCGCACTGATGACGCGTCGTACGTTCTGCTGGCATACCAAGTTCGTCGACAAGTGGCGCTCCGCCGCGTACAAGGATTACCCCCCGTCGCGAGGTCAACCACAGGCACTCCTACCTCCTGCACAACCCCTTCTCCGGCGAGACCGTGCCACTCCCCGAGCTGGAAGCCATCATCGGCCATGTCTCCAAGAAGTTTGAGGTCCGTAAGGTGTTGATGCGGTCGTCGTCTCCAGACGACATCATCGCCATCATGACCAACAGCACACACGGCAATGTCATCTTATGTCACCGTGGAAAAGGTACATATATACTGCACTACTTCCGAGTGTGTGACATTGCATTTATTGGAGAATGGCTATCCCACCCGGACGAAGACCTTCTCGCCTTCCGCCTCGACGAGGATGGTGATGGCAAGCCCATTGTTGTCAATGGAAAGCGTGTCATCAAGCACCCGTTGCCCCAAGGTAAAGTAGACTTGTGGAGTTGGATGGAGGAAGATGATGACAACGACGACAATGGTGATGATAATGTTAATGGCGACAACGATGACGATGAGGCGCCAAACCAAGAAGTGGAGGATATATTTCATGAGCATGTCATGATATCAGAAGATGAGGAGATAGGGCTGTACACCGAGGCGCCCTACCAGGGCCATGCTATCACCACCCGAAACTTAGTGAAGTCACAGAACGGAGAGTTGCTCATGGTGAGGCGCATGTACCAAGAACCTCCATTTACCAATTCTTTCACTCGTGAGGTCGAGGTGTTCAAGGCAGATATGGATGTGGGCAGGTGGATTATTGATCGCAACGCGCTCGCCCAAGACGAGGTTCTCTTCCTTAGCCGAGCCTTCTGCAGGTCTTCTCGTGTGTCTGGGGATATGGAACCGGATTTCATATATTTTGATAGTACAAACGAGGTTTTTATGTGATATCATGGACTCCAATGCCGTTCAGAATGCCATGGCAGAGGAAACAGTTTACTAAAAAATGGATGACATGGGTTTTCCCACCGGAGGTGGTGGTTTAGCGTATACAGAGTCTTCATCTTTATTTTCCGGTCGCTGCATGCAAGATCGAAGGATTAGGTGTTAAAATTCAAAAACTCTACCGAAGCATTGTTTTTTATAGAATATAATGCAAATATGGCCTTCGGAGGGTGTTTTGTGATATGTTGATATCGTCCTTGTTCTGTGTTTTATATCGTGTAGTAAGCCAGTAAGTACACGTTGGAATGGCAGCTCTCGCCTCCGCCTAGCGAGCAACGCTAGCCAAGCCTCCTCTCACGTGCCATAGAGACGAGGATTAGAATTTGTCAGTTTTTTTAGAGAGATGCAAAAACTTCAAGGTAAGGTCATAATACTGTGAATCGATTAGAGATTTGTGTGCTTCTGATTTGGTTGGGTCACAAACAGATTAGCTTTCGCTTCAAGCATTTGAGAATGCAAAGGCTAATTAAACATAAGGGCACTTTAGCAGTATGGTGCCCGTGAAATATGTGATTCGAATTTTATAACAGCTGAAGCCATCGTCGTTGGTAGCGAAATAAACAGAGGGCATCTGAGCAAATCATAATTGATACGGGGTACAAACCAAATTGTTGGCTGCAACTACTTCTGGACACTCGCAAGGAGATGCGCTTCGACAGGCTTGATTTCTATATATAAAAAAGCACATAGGCTCGATTCGTCACAAGGAACGAGCTGAATGGTACCCACGTCCTTGTTGACTGCTACTATCGCCACTTGTACTTCACATCCACGTGCACTCGGTTGACTGAAACTTATATAGCCACAGCTAAATCGAGAAGCCTTTTATTAGAACAAGAACACAACAATTAGCAGTGAGATTAGCATGCGCTGTTATTCGTGTATCCTTTTCTTTTGGGGACTGTTTATTCGTGTATCCTGATTAGTAAAAGATTAACCCATCAGAAGAACGCAGAAGCAGCTCGTGCGCGAGGGGGGGGACTCGAGAGAGGAGAGAGAGCGACCGTCGCGTCGCGTCGCGTTGCCGGTCTCGGATCTCCCGAACCCAACCGACCGACACCGGCCGCACCACCCCCAAGCACCAACCCGGCCGGGCCCAGCGAGCCCAAACCCACGGTAGCGTGGAAACACGAACCTCTTCTGTTTCTCTCAATCAACTGCTCCTCAGCTGCTTTTTTGGTGAGGAGCTATGATTCTATTTTCAAGTTGCTTCAAACGGTAGTCAGGCTATGATGTTCTATTTTCAAGTTGCTTGCCGACTGGTCAATGGAGGATTTTCTGAAAACTCAAAGAAGACTTTGCCAGTGGACAAAGCTGATTTTGTGCGACGTGTTCAGAATTTCAGAAATGAGAGAAGCATCCAGAGTTTCATACTCTCTGCCCTAATCTGAAGTCTGAACTACCAATGCCAAATCTGGCAGTTTTATTTAAACTTACACCTGTGCAGTGTGCAGCGGCGACGCCTGGGCGCTACACCCTGCTCGGAGAATACAGCATAGCTTCTGTGTAACTTATTTTAATTTACTAAACTTGAGGGATTTGATCCTCAGCCTGCTCATTAATAACATCATCCAGCAATCATGGTTTCTGTACCGCTGGTTCTACTGAAATTTTGGATCCCATAATTCCCCCATTTGGCCATTTCACTGAATTTCTTCAGCATGTTCAGAAAGAAGAAGAAGAAAGGGGAATATATTGCTCCAGCTAGCAACACTATTGGATGTTCCCTGTAATCTATATTAGATGCGCCCGAAAGAAAATCATATATTAGATGTGCCCGAAATAAAATCACTATATTAGATGCGCCCGAAAGAAATCCACAATGATAATTTATCATGAGTCGCAGCATATTAGACCATCTGCACTGCTGAGGATTGTGTGTTCCTTAGCTAGTCTTCAGGACTATGCATTGACACCTTGTTATCTGGACCGAAATTGCCCGTTCCTTTGTCAATTGATCAGCTTACATTCTGTAGGAAACAGAAACCAGTCTTGCCAATGGATGATCAGTGAGTTCTTTTTTGCTGGTAAACGTGCCGCGCCATCCCCAACCATGAGCCTGATTACGTTAAATCATTCCACCAGTCGAGCGTCAGTATACCATGTTGAATTGTTGATTGAGGGCCTCCTCTTCCTGCATTTCCTGAAGGAAAGCAACGCATGTTCAGGCATGCTTATTACTGCTCGATCTGACAGGGCAAGAGAATGCGTTAACTGAAACTTGCTTGCTGTTACTTGCTTAATTGCAGAATGTGGAGAACGTTGCCAGAAATTTTATTAAAAAACACTTAACTTTAGACTAAGGCATCTAGAACATTTGCTCGCAACAGAAAAACACATGCTGCATGGCAATGGCAATCAGCTATGCTTGAGTTTGGTAGATTCCATATGCATTACAGATTAGATGAAGCGAATCCATTCACATGTTATGGTAGGTTGAGTGATCAAATAGTTGTTGATTTCTACTCAACGGTTGAAGGTTCTCGGCTAAAGTGGATAGCGGACCACCAAAAAGAGCTAAGATACGAAACTGTTCAGGGAATAGCCGATGCGATTGATAGAGGGTTCACCAGCGCTGATTCTGTTGGCGGTAGATCTGTTGTGCCTGCCACTTTTACTGGTGGGAGGAGGTATTTTGTGATGAACTATCAGGACGCAATGGCTATATGTAGGGTATTTGGGCCTCCTGATCTTTTTGTGACGTTCACGTGCAACACTAAGTGGAAAGAAATTGTAGATGCAATGCGATATGAACCTGGCCAGCAGCCTTGTGATCGCTCTGATTTGATTGTACGAGTCTTCCATATGAAGGTTGATGAGTTCATAGACGATATCCGAGAGGGTAGGACGTTTGGTCCGGTGCGTGCAGGTGAGAGGCGATTTAGAGTAGATGGTTGTTATTGCTATTTTGTTTATGTTGTTAGTATGTTTGATGCCTACCACTCCTTATGCAGTTCTGTACACTGTTGAGTTCCAAAAGCGTGGTCTGCCCCATATACATTGCCTTGTTTGGTTAGTTGATGCTCGTTCGGAGTTCAGTGCCTCCTTCATTGATGGCTTTATTTGTGCTGAAATTCCTGACGTAAGCATTGACCCGCTGGGTTACGCATTAGTGGACGAGTTCATGATACACGGTCCATGTGGCAATGACAACCCACGATGCCCATGCATGAAAGAAAACAAGTGCTCAAAAAATTTCCCCAAGACATTCCAGGACGAGACTATTGTTGATGACTTTGGCTTTACTATCTATAGGCGTAGAAATGATGGTAGATATGTTGTGAAAAATGGGGTCAGGCTAGATAACAAGAACGTTGTGCCGTATAACATGAGCCTTTTGAAAAAGTACAACGCACACATTAACGTAGAATGGTGTAATAAATCAAACATGATCAAATACTTGTTTAAATACGTTACAAAAGGGAGTGATAGAGCCAAAATTTACTTTGAGGTCACTGCGAAGACATCCAATGCATCTCCTGGGCCTCAGTTGGCTCCACGAAACGAAATACAAGAATACATTGATGCTAGGTTTTTGTCTGCCTGTGAGGCTCTATGGCGTGCTTTTGAATTTGACATTCACTATAGAGTTCCTCCAGTAGAGCGATTGTGTGTCCATCTTCCAGGGATGAACCATGTTCGGTACGAGCCAGGGGCTGACTTGCAGGCGCTACTTTCTAGCCCTGCTGCGAAGAACACGATGTTAACTGCGTGGTTCGATGCGAATTCAAAACATGAGCATGCTAGAAATTTGACATATTGTGATTTTCCAAAAAAATGGACTTGGGTTTCTTCTGACCGTTGCTGGCGACAAAGAGCCCCTTGTGCTAAGATTGGTCGTATGTACTATGTGCATCCTGCTGCTGGAGAGCTTTATTACCTACGAATGCTGCTAATGATAGTTAAAGGCGCGACAAACTATCCTGATCTAAGAACCTTTAACAATGTAGTGTACAGTACATTTCGAGAGGCGTGTGAAGCAAGGGGCCTGCTTGAGAGCGATAACGAATGGACCCTTTTGTTTGATGAGGCCATAGTATCTGCATCTTCGTATCAGCTTAGGCACTTGTTTGTCACTGTGGTGCTTTTCTGTTCTGTGAGTGATGTCCGTGCTTTGTTTGACAAGTATTGGCTTTACTTTACCGATGATATACATAAAGGACTGAAAAATGCTCTTGGGAACCCTAATTACGTTGTCCCACAGGAACAGCTAATGAATCTGCTTATACAGAAGTTAACGGATCTGTTTGCTAATAGTGGTGGCAATATAAATAGCTACAACTTACCGAAATTGACAACAAATGAGTATAGTTCGAGTGATAATCGGTTAATTAATGATGAGCTCAATCCTGAACCGTTAATGCTATCCATGTATGCTTCCTCTTTGGTCTCACAGTTGAATACTGATCAGGCAAGAGTGTTTGATATAATCATTGAGCGTGTGATTAGTGGGTCTGCTGGGTTTTTCTTTGTGTGTGGCCATGGTGGGACTGGTAAAACATTCTTGTGGAATGCTATAACTGCAAAGTTACGATCTGAAAAGAAAATTGTGCTTGCTGTTGCCTCCTCTGGTGTAGCATCTCTGCTGCTACCCAGGGGCCGAACTGCACACTCCAGATTTAAAATACCTTTCGACATAACAGAAACTGCCACATGTAGTGTAAAAAGAGGTACCATGCTTGCTGAACTTATACAAGTTGCTGCTCTCATTATATGGGACGAGGCACCGATGACCCACCGTCGTTGTTTTGAGGCGTTAGATAGAACCATGAGAGATATCCTTTCTGAACACAACCCTGCCAGTGCCTCGCTTCCATTTGGGGGTAAGCCTGTTGTTCTTGGCGGCGATTTCAGACAGATCCTACCTGTAGTGCGCAAGGGCTCACGATCCGCTGTGGTTGGTGCATCTATTACGAATTCTAAGCTATGGCAGCATGTGGTGCTTTTAAAATTGCATACGAACATGAGACTTTTGAATCCTTCTTTAGAAGGAGACCAGCGAGATGAGCTTGCCCGCTTTAGTAAGTGGATATTGTCTATTGGTGATGGTACTGCTCCTGCTGAAAAAAAAGGGGAAGAACGAGAGGCCTCATGGGTTAATATTCCTGACGATCTGCTAATTCACACTGATGGTGACAAGATTGCTGCCCTTGTATCTGAGGTCTACCCTGATTTGCTAGCGAACTACACGAACCCTAAATATCTAGCTTCACGTGCCATTGTGTGTCCAAATAATCTGACGGTTGATGAAATAAATAAACATGTTGTCTCAATGCTTCCTGGTGATAGTGTGGACTATATAAGCTGTGACACTATAACCAAAACATCTGAACAGATCCCTGATTTTGATATACTCTACCCTACTGAATTCCTCAACTCAATTGAAGTGAACAATTTTCCTTCCCATAGGCTTGTGCTTAAGAAAGGTGCCATAGTGATGCTTTTAAGAAACCTAAACCAAAATATGGGCCTATGCAATGGAACTAGATTGCTTATCACTGAACTTGGGCAGCGCCTGTTGCAGTGCGTGGTGCTTACTGGTTCTAATATTGGCGAGTGTGTCTTCATACCTAGAACTGCCCTTAACACGGCTGATGTCAAATGGCCCTTCACACTGCAAAGAAGACAGTTTCCTGTGCGATTGTGCTATGCGATGACAATAAATAAGAGTCAGGGTCAAACTTTATCAAGTGTTGGCATTTACTTGAAAAAACCAGTTTTTACGCATGGTCAGCTTTATGTTGCGATTTCAAGAGCTACGTCTAGAGCTGGCCTTAGGATTCTGATTGAAAATGATGATGGTTCATGTGGATCTCAGACTCGGAACGTGGTGTACCAGGAAGTCCTTGATGCTGCTAATGCAGCGTCGGCTTAGTACTCCTGACATGCAACCATGATTTTTTCTTGTACATATTTTTGTATTCCTACTTGTTTTTAATGATGTCTGATTGTTGAGACTTCTGTTGCCTTAAGTTGTTGATTTTTTTATGATGACTGATTGATGAGACTTCTGTTGCCTTTTGTTGCTGATTGGATTGTATAGTGTGGTCTGTTTGGGCTGTGCTTTTTGTCTAAGGTTTCGCTCAATCATCTGCTTCAATTTATTACTGCTATAACTGATATGATCTTGTTATTAAACTGTGTTATCACTGCTTAACTGCTCTTCGTGTCTGCAGATGGGAGATCTACTGCTTCCCCATCTTATGGTGGGAAACTGCAATGACCGCATTTGCGTGCGTGTCTCAAGGCTCTGGGACTTCTATCATCCTCATGACCCGCAGAGGCTGTTGCATACTAATATGGTTCTTGTTGATGAGGAGGTAAGTGCATTCATCCAGAAATGTTGTTTGGCTTAGTTTCGATTGGCGGTGTGCTTTTTGCTGTAGCTCATTTGGTTTCATTTTCTTGCACAGGGCAACAGCATTCATGCCCAGCTCTACCCTGCTGCCAGCGACCACTTCAAACAGTTGGTGAAGGAAGGGGGTGTCTACAACTTCTTCTATTTTCGAGTCAAGAGCTCCGGCGACAACTACAAGCCAGTTGCAAATGATCTCATGCTTTCTTTTTCTAAGTGGACCAAGATCGAGGAGGTGGTTGATGTCCCCCCTGCTTTTCCCCTCTATACCTACTCCCTTGCTTCCATGGACCAGTTACAGGCACGCGTGGGCAGTAGAGCGCTATGCTCAGGTAATATCAGTTCCTACCTCTTGAGCGCTTCAACATTTCAATAACGGTATTGATGCATTGTTACTTCTTAAAATAGATGTTATTGGAGTCATCGCTTCTATTTCAAATGTTGGGGCAACACAAACAGCGATGGGTTCGAGTGAAAGCACGAAGAGGACCGTCACTATATGTGTGCCGAGGTTAGCTCTGCCCTGCATGTTCTTTATTCATGTCGCTGTTTATTGCTGTATTTTGTGCTGCGCACTGACATATGCTTCTATGTTCCAGTGGTGCTCTGTTAAATGTTGTGCTTTGGGAAGAGAGAGCCACTTCATTCCCAGCGGAGCAGATACATAGGGATGGGCAAACTTCTCCACAAGTAGTGATCTTGTTGGAACTTTTGTGAAAAGCTATGGAGGCCTGTCGCTGTCTGGTGGTTCATCGTGCAAGTGGTACATAAATCCTGATGTCCCTGAAGCAAAGAAGCTTATGGCAAGGTATAGTTAGGAAAAAAAATACATGGTTTTGTTCTTAGCCATTTTTCCTGTTTGTGCTTTGTTTCTCTTTTAAAGGTTGAACTTTTTCTGATCTGTGCAGTGCGAGGACTGTGCACAATCCTGTTACTTGGGCGACTGTGGAGCGCCCTGTGCCGAGAGATGCTGCTGTGGAGAAGAAAATCTCTGATATTGTGGACCTTAATCCATTTGAATTCAAGGTACTGTTCTAACACAGTAGCATGCATGTTCGGTGCTACTCATAAGTTATTGCTTACCTTTGCCTCCTGTTGTACAGAAAAGTGAGTTTCTGATCGTCGTGACTATAAAGAAAGTTGATGATTCATGGTGGTACAATGCGTGCAAGAAATGTATGAAAACAACTAAGCGCCATGGTGATTCATACAAGTGCACTAACCCTAGGTGTGCTACGGTTGGAATGCCAGCTCAGAGGTCTGTTCCTTGCTCTTATTACATACCCCTTCCTTTTACTGTTCTACATTACCAAGAGACATCATTTTTTAATCCAAAAACTGTCAAGCAAAGCAGACCTGATAAAGAGTAGGTGTGTTATATGTATAGCTGCAGTAAAAGTAACTCTGTTGAATTACCTTGTAACCTTCAACTTCTTCATCTAATCCGATTTTTGCCAATGAGGCAACTACCATACAATTTAGTTTATTTGGGTTTCCATTTTGCAATTCTACTTTATCATACAGATAGACCTATTTTTTGGACTATTGACTATTGTACAGATAGACCTATTTCTACTATGTCAGGATATAATTTAGAGTTGACCATGCATTTCCCATCACCAGTTTCTTGTGCAGAATTAAGCAAAAAGGTTAATAGCAATTATAATATGGTAATTAAACTATGACACCACAACTCAAATGCAGGTACAAATTATCTGTTACTGCTGGAGACGAAACGGGAGACGCAGAGTTCATTCTGTTTGGACGGCAGGCCCAACGCCTTACAAAAAAGACAGCTGACACTCTTATTGCTGATAATCCAGTTGGATTTATCCCTGATGAGATTACAGGCCTTCTTGAAAGGACGTTTACTTGGAGTGTCAGCTTTACAGAGAGCACAATTGACTCAGGCAATGTTACCTTCCAAGTTAATGCAGTGATAGGAGAAATCGATGATGGGAATGCTGTCATTCCAGCAACACCAGAAGGGTCCCAGGCATCGTCTTTCATGCTTTCTGGAGGTGCGGGCACCAGCATGCAGGACACCCCTCAGAAAAGCCAACCCTTCGCTCTGTCCTCCCAGCCTGCTGCTTCTGAGACCAGCCTTGCCTCTAGCACCACACCAAACAAGGAGTCTATCTGTGTTGTTGCACCACAGGAAACTCCACAAAGTGTGAGGAACACTGGTCATGCTGAGGTAACTACTCCCTGAAGCTAAACATTCGTTCCTGCAGAAATAGTATTTAGACTACACCACTGTTAATTTGGACATTCCTTACCACAGGAGAAGTCTTTGTCTTCCATTGCAGCTGTGCCTGATGGTTCTTCTACAAAGGCACAGAAAAGCTATACAAAGAAGAGGTACCTCCGTCAGCAGCCTGTTACTCTTATTTCCTTCTTTATTGGTTCTGTTGTTTGGTTATTGTTAAACATGAAGCCCGTGTTTTTACTTCTAGGTCTCGCCCATCCCCTGAAAAAAAGATTTCTAAGAAGCTCTTCACGGGTGAAGAGGCTGGAGATGACAATGATGCCGGTGGTACTGGTGTAGGTGCCGCTGATCATACCAGGTATTGTGCACTACCTGTTTGCTTGGTCTTCATGTGCCATCTACCTTACAGGTTTTTTGGTAGGAGAATAGCAAGCGGTCAGGTTTAGCTCTAAGAAGTTTAAATAACCTGTCCTCCAAAAATAACAAGCATGCTCATGTTGTTTAGCTTGCAACTTGCATCACACCTTGTCTGCCATTACACTGATTGTTGTGTTCAACTTTGCAGTCCAAGCAAGGGCGCATGAGCACTATTGCTCATGATTATTTTGCCTCCATCACATATGGCCAGCTTTTGAAAGTGTTGGAGAGGTGTGGCTGCAAGCTTCATGAAGTCGACATCAGCTATCATTTTGTGCTCAGTTCAGTTAGTATTCGATGCTACCAGCTACATTGTTTGGTAGCTTGGCATACTGACTGCCACTTTCAAAATGATCATGTTGATCGGATATGCTGTAATATCATGTACTTATAATGCCGGATAGACATCTCTGATCCGTAGGATAGCCAAGGTGCTCGGATGCATTCTCATGTTTCATTCAAATGCCGAACAAACGCCTATATTGCTATTGGATGCGCCCTTGCTTGTAGCCATGATGGTTGGATATTGTGTTGAAATATTAATGTTGTTAGCCTCTTGACATGCTCATTGTGAAATGAGTTTCAGATGTTGCTATATAGCGCTATGTTGATTTCAAATGAGCTTCTGATTATATCACTCTCTTTCACTGTTGAATTGTTTAGTTTTTTGTGACGTTTTTACATTTGAGAAAAACTATCCTGGAGGGCGCGCGATAGCGCGCATCCTGTTCTAGTTGGTTTGAATTTTTCTTTCCATATGTGCTATTACCGTCACACCCAGTCGTTATGTCTGCTAGGCACGCGTTAGTGGGTGGGAATCCGTTTTCTTCTCCTCGGTCTTTCTCCTTCACTCGTCCCGGCCGTTCACCGCTCCCAGCCGATGACGAATCAGAGCCGACGCCAAACCAGGGTCCGCCCGACCGCCGCCGCAGCGGCCATCCGCGGCGGCCGCCGCCGCCCCGATCTGCAGGAGGGGCCAGCCCCGGCGGCCGTCGTCCCCATCTGTGAGAGGGGCCAGCCCCGGCCGTCGCCGCCCCCATCTGCGGAGGGGCCCGCCCGGCCGCCGCCGCTCCATGCGCAGGAGGGGCAGCCCCGGCCGCCGCCTCATCCTGGAGTTCGTCGACGAGCGCGACAGCGGCACGGCGCCTCCTATGCAGCAGCTGCAGCCGACGCCCACCTTGCTCTGCCCACGCATGCGTGCGAGGACGCCGCCGGGCGTGCAGGTCCGGGGACGCGGGTCTTAGAATGCCGCGTTCATGTCCTCCCGCGCGTCCCCACTGGTGACTAGTTCTTCCCCTCCGATCGTGCGCACTGCAGGATGGGCGCCGGTCTCGCGCTGGACCCGGGCCTCGTCTACGACGCCGGCGAGCGCGACTACGTCGACTTCCTCTGCGCCCTCAACTACACCGCGGAGCAGATGCGTGCGTTCGTGCCGGACTTCGCCGGATGCACGAGGACGCTCGCCGGAGGCCCCGCCGGCCTCAACTACCCGTCGTTCGTCGTGGCCTTCGACAACCGCACCATCACACGCACGCTGACGCGCACGCTGACCAAGGTGTCCGAGGAGGCCGAGACGTACACTGTCATCGTCAATGCGCCGGAGCACGTCGTGGTGATCGTCACGCCGGCGACCCTGGAGTTCAAGGAGCCCAGGCAGAGGAAGAGCTATACTGTGGAGTTCAGAAACGAAGCCGGGGGGAACCAGAAGTCAGGGTGGGACTTCGGTAGCATCAGTTGGGAGAACGAGAAGCATCGTGTCAGGAGCCCGGTGGCCTTCCAGTGGAAGAAGTGACGACTTCGAGCAGAAAATTGCAGACTTGCAGTAGAATAAGAAGTGACTCTGAGAACTATTTAGTTGGAACAAGAAGTGAAGCTACTATGTTGATGAGTTGATCAGTCATGGAAAGTTCAGTATCCTCTGTTATGAGTTGTGAACTTGTGACTCTGACTGTGAGCTATCGATGCTAATGATAATTTCATAATATTTCTTTCTTTTGCTCTCTTAAATTTGGTTGTGTGCCTGAAACCCCATTGCTCAACAAGACACAGTTCCATGCCATGTCCTCAGTCCTCAGTTGAGTAACAGACAGTTCTTCAGAATCAAGTCCTCCTACGTTAGGGCCCGCCATTGAGGAGGAGAAGAATAGGACCAGCACGCCATGGTGACGAGGGCAGGCCCGATGCTTGCTCTCCCATAGCTGCTGCTTGATGGAGTTGTTCCTTGCAGGAATAGTTTTCCTGAGTCACGTTCCTTTGTACTCTGCATGATGCACCAAATGTAACTCAGATGCAGAACTATTTCCACCTACCCTTGTCTGTGCAAGCATTTCAGCAACTCATTTGCTTCCCTGTGGTTATTCATACAGCAAAATCAAGACACTTCCCTCGGAGTTCTGATTGTCTGGATTCTATTCTTCTCAAGTTCTTTTCTCATTTTCTCTCCTTTTTTTTCTCTGCTTGTACATATATTAGTTCCTTTACGAATAAGGTTACAGTTACAAATGATAAACAGGAGTGAAATGTTGTGAACAACAGACAATCCAGTTCAAACGATTGATGGTACACTCCTGTCATCACATATTCACATGCCACAGCTATTTGTGCGACATGACTTCTGTTCGTCATACTTGTTGCAGTAGCCTCTCGTGTACAACAGTACAAGTATTGAAACGGCGATGATTCTTCAGTACGAGCCCGCTTAAAATGTCATAGCTGCAGGTGAAGGGTTCAGTGCTTCTAAACCGCCAGATGATAGGCGTCGATTTTGGGTAGGTAGTGGCGGATATGTTATGGGCCGCACATGCGGTGGGACGGTCCCCGCACACCCTACGGGAGTGGTGCCCGCGCAACATGCACATCAGACTGTCGTGCGTCACCTCCTCCCATGCTGGCCCCGGGAGCAGCCCGCATGCACATGCATGCATGGCGCTCTTTTTTCCCTTTTGTTATTTTCTTTTTTATTTTTTTCTTGTTTATTTTTCTTTCTTTATTTCTTTGTATTTATTCTCATGTTTCACTGTTTGTTTTTTCTTTTATATTTTTCCTCCTGTATAACATTTTTGTTCCACTATTTCATTAGTTTATATGATTTGTTCCACATGTTAATATTTTTGTTTCTTTCTATACGATATTTTGTTCCTCTAGTTACATGATTTGTTCCACTTTTCACTTCTATATGATAATAATCTGTTCCACTAGATGATTTTATTCCACATGTTAATATTTATGTTCCTTCTATATGATACTTTTGTTCCTCGAGCTATATGATTTGTTCTGCTTATAACTTCTATATGAAATATTCTGTTCGACTAGATGATTTAGATGATTTGTTTCACGTGTTAAAATTTATGTTCCTACAAAATTTTTGTTCCATAAGGTTAGATCATTTGTTCTCGGTGTTAAAATCGGATGAATTGTTCCCTTTATTTAAAAAATGTTCTAATTTTTTTAACTTGGAACATAGTCAGGTGTGGTCTAGTTTTAAAGATTTCGTGATGATAAACCTAATGGTGAAATCGGATTTTGATTTCGATCACCGGTTCATTAGATATGAATTGTTTAAAAATCTTTTCGTGTGGGGCCTACGAATCTGACACAGCTGTCTCTGACGCAGGGTTAGGCACGAGGTGTGCGGCGTCGGTTGTTGTGTCGCAGGTGCGGCACACAGTCGCTCCCAGGCAGTGGACCCGAACGCGCAGTGGACCTGGAAGATTCCAGGATGTCGAGCACGGACCGCAGGCGAAACGGCTGTCGAGCAGGGCGTTGTACCCATGGGTGTCGGCGGCGCACCGCCGCCACGCGCGGAACCGCGCGTAGACTGCCACGTCGCTGGCGAGGACGCGCTCAGAGATGAGACACGCCGGACCGGACCGCCCGCGAGGCCGTTCGCCCAGCCGTCCCTGGTCTGGCCGCGGGCACGGATCAGATCGCGGGACGCGGGGCGCGCGTGCTTCGTGCCCCACCAGATGGGGAGATTCGTCTCGGCGATGGAGATGGAGCAGGGGCGTTGCGGATGGGGCCGACTCGCCACCGCGCGTGCGGTGCGTGGGCGCCCACCGCACACACCCCAAGGCCAGCCAGCAGCTAGCACCCCGCGTAGCGCAAGAGAGAGAAAAAGGCAAGCACACCGAGAAACCCACCGTCGCATGCGTGTGCGAGGGCCTCACATAATGAAACTTTGAAAAACGTTCGTATTCCATGAACCGAATGTCCAAATCAAAATCTGATTGTATCATTGTATTTGTTTCGACGAAATCTTCAAAACTAGACCACACTTAACTACACTTAGATAAAAAAATATATGGAACATTTTTTTAAAAATAAGGAACAATTCATCCAATTTTAACAACTAGACTAAATTATATGGCCACGCGGAACAAAAAAATAGTATTGGAGGAACATAAATCTTAACATTTGAAACAAATTATCTAGTGAAACAAAATACTAGTATCATACAAAAAAGAACAATATATATAAGAGGAACAAAATATTGTACACTTGGAACAAAAATATATAGAGAAGAAACAAAAATATTATACATTTAGAACAAATTATATAACTAATGGAACAAAAATATATACGTGTGAAACAATTATACTACTCGAATTTTCTTCAAAATAAGAAAAAATAGTGTAGAGAAAATAAATTTAAAAATAAATAGAAGAAAGAAACAATAAACAAGAGAAAATAAGAAAATTAAAAAAAATAAACCAAAGAAACAAAAAGTAACAGAAGAAATATAGAAGAAAACAAACCTGTCATTCGTATCAGTCATGGGCGTGGCCCACAAACCCATGTGCGCTGCATGCATGCCAGGCCAACACCGGCTGCCGCCCGTGTACTGCTAGGGTGTGCGTCTTTTTGTAAAACACGTCGTCAACGGTTGGATCTTCTCCCTCTCACGCCTCTCATGACAAGCACACAAGAACAAACATAAAGTAGACAAGAGACAATATAGGTGGAGCTTCTCTTTATTCCTCAAATCGATGTATTACAATGGGGGTGCTCCTCCAATTATATAGTCCGAACTAAGGCTAGAGATTTTGGTAAGAGCCCACAAGCAACCGGATAAGGACTAGGACTTCTAGTCCTCCTTTCCTTCTTAGAAAGTCCGGTTGTTTTACAACACTCCCCCTTGGGCGATTACCGCGAATGCATATGCCTCATCAAAAACTCCATCCGAAAACCCAGTGGGAAAAACGGTTCTTAGAGAAAAGAGTACATATCAACCGTAATTGTATTGCACATGTTGCCTCGTCAAAAACCTTACGTGAGAAACCTTCAAGTAAAAACTCACAAAGGGAAAAAGATTACAACATTAAACCTTCTGGTTATACACAATTCTATATTTACTATTCTTCATGAATAGTGATGAATCTTCAAGATTAATGCATGAACTTCGTGATTCTTGCATTAATGATCTTAAATAATCAAGTGGTATACCTTTATGGTAAATTCAAAAATTAATCATCAAGTTGATTCCTTCTGAGTAACAACATGATAAAAAAATATGCTCCCCCTCATGTCGACATCCTTTAAACTTCAGCGTTCAATAATGTCTTAGTTACATTCTACATAAATGTGTATGAGTACAATAATTAGTCCTTCAAAGACTTAACTATGATAAAGAGCAATGCTTCAAGCATTAATAACCACTTATTAATTGTGCAACACAAAATAAACTTTATCCTTTCAGAGGAATATGGGGCTAATAAGTTTCAATTCACAAATCTTCTAGATATTTTATATCAAACTTTAATATTCAAATTTGAAATAATAGCAACTCTATCTAAGTGGATTCTAGTTTATAACCAATGATCTATTCACTAGATCTTCAAAGATGGCTTATTCCACTATAGATAAATCAGTCTTCACTTTGGCATTTGAGGGGATAATTCAAATTGCCAATCACCAATATACCTTCTGTGATATGTGAGAATACTTACTATCAATACTAGATAGCTATGCATAAGTGCTTAAATGGTACATTCAGGACTATATAATGCTCACTTCATTCTTAATTTATTTGGGTCTGTATAAAGTTAATTCATATCTTCAAGATTATTGGTGTTCATTCAGAAAATGACTGATAAGTCATTCATTGACTATATCCTTCAAGGATTTTGTAATTCTTCAAGAATAGTATTTCTCTTATGTGAGAAATCCTCTCATGCAAGAGAGAAGTGATTTACATGATCCTTTTAACTTGAGTTCTTCAATGAACCATTTTAAAAGTGTTATTCACAATAAGTCATTCTATGACTTTATTTCCTTTCAGGATTTAACTCTTCTAGAGATTTTAATATTCATTCAGAAATATTATCTACCTTAGACATTTAATACTTAGTATGAGATTTAATTTTAATTCCTTCGAGGAATGATGATTCCTTCGAGGATCACCTATGGATTTTCCGAATCCATCAATTAACTGCATAATATTTAATTTATTCTTTCCATTTGCCAGATAAGTAGCAGAATATTCATTCATACATAATGGGAGTTTGTTAGTCTTTTGAAAAACCTATAAACCATATCATTTCACCATATCATTATTCCATAATGACTTATGTAACTTGAACTTGCAAGTTCAAGTATATTCTTAATGATTTAACCTCAATTGCATTTTTTCATTGACCCGATATGAGCGCTTCATGCGACTCTGCCATGGACTTTATTTGTGGATCCCTGTTCTCGTTTAGAGAAACATTGCAACGATAGAGGTAATATTGTCGACGTTCATTCTATTTCTCTCATATCTTCAGGATAAGACTATGATATAGTCAAATAATATCTGCTATCCCAACACAAAACAGTGCGCGCGCTTTGTAGTGTTAGGCTTTCATCTTCATGATGACCATTCTTAATTTGTGAGGTATTTGACCATGATGGTCTTCTTTCCGGAGTTCTATGGAGGTTTCAGTAAAATTTGTATGACAAGTTCATTTAATCCAAAACCAACAGGCGTCCCTGTAGATTTTAAATTAATGATCAAGTCATTTGCCATGGTGAGTATATTATTAAATACCCGGGATATACCACACATAGCATTATGTTTACTACAAGTAAAATTAACTTCTGGTTAATAACTTCAGGTTGTTTCTCCTAATCTCCAGTTTCCCATTTGTGAGTATTCATTATGTGCACATTCTCACTGGGATAAAATTCTATAAATAGTTTCACTTCAAGTGTGTTTCCACATCAGGTGGTGCCCTTCATGGGCTTCCTCACATTTAAATATTCTGGCATTATACTCAGCTTCATGCGAGTATGATTTAGTGCGTGTTTTTATTCGTGCTTCAAGCTTTCAAGAATATTTTATGAAGATCATTATTCCATTCAATACAAGGCATTCATATAGGCTTTCTCTCCCCCTAATGCCGGTATTACATCTTCATAAATAATAGCATACTTTCAGTAATATCCCCATGAGCTTTACATAATGGAATTTCATATCCATATTTTTAAACTTCAAGTTAATACCCATGTATGCCAATATGGTGAAATTAATAATTTTCACGCACCTAATTTCAAAATTTATGTGTTATTTGTTATGCAGTGAGCTAGACTTTATTTGTATATTATACAATTTGGTATGTTCTGCATACCTTCTAAAAATCTACAAGACTATTTTATTGTCTAACTTCTTTATTTAGCCTAAAAATATTTCGATTCAAATACTCATATGATATACTATAAGTAATTTAGAAAAATAAACTTCATGTTTATAGTTTGCAACATTAAATCTACACGAAATTTCTTTTAATTGCTTATTCATTCAAGAATTCCCCATATGCCTTAAGATTTTGAACCCATAAATACGAAATAGTTTTCCACACAATGGACTAGCAGGTCCATCTTTTATTTGTTCGCAAACTCATTCTAATTGAGTTAATCAATTTCTAATTGATTGAATAAAATCACTATTGTCCCGATTTTAAATTGGTTTGCTCCCCCTGATCTCAACCTACTTGATTAGAGATAATATGATGACTACTAGTCACATTATACATCTGCATGAAATGCACAAACTGAATCAGCATGCAAGCTGATTGTGATAGTGTGTTGTGATGACTTGCTGATCATCTCGACGGTGAGAGCTACTACTCGACAGGAGAAGCTTGAGTATATGTATAGCATGCGAGCTAATACAAGAAAACAACAGTATTGTGGCTTCTAGCCAACATAAAGCGGATTTTTAGTATAATACCCATGCAAAGGCTAATAAATAATGTAGTAACATGCAGGTTCCCACATTAGTGTGAAAAGGCTATTAACTAGTCATTCTTAGTGACAAGTGGTATATATGGATTACGAAGGCTATGCGCAGAGCTACAGACTTAGTCATTATAATGACCACAGCTACAGGCCAACTTGCGCGTTGGTTTGTCCATCAATCTAACAGGATGCAGCTCTAAACCAACAATACTACAAGATTAGGGATATGCCTATTAGATTTTTCAAGTTTATCCATGCCTCTAATACCCTATTTCTACCCTTTTTCATATCATAGATGCACTTCAGGGATGTTATGCTTCAAGCATCATCTATGAGTTATTTCAAATATACCATAGAATTAAATTATACTGCTAGTATATAGAGAATGATTGAAATCCACATAGTTGTACTATTCAATATACAATAATATGGTTTGGGTTGAATAAACTTCAAGTTACAGGGCTTATGTATTTTAGTACATAATTGAGTAATATACAATTTCTAGACTAGATTGAATCTTCTGAGTTCAATTAAAAAGCATGTACATTACTTGTTAATGTGCTTCATAAAAATTCAGTTTTCGTTCTACCTTCATGGTAGAAATGCACAATAACCGTAACCTTCATGGTTATTTGAGGCTTTTAGTGGAAAATCCGTTTCAAATAATTATCAAATAGGCAATTCAAAGCAATTATTTACAATATTCAGCATGTAATTCTTTATTTATTTCATGAGATTAAAGTTATTACTTCAGGTAAAAATTGCTACAAGCAAGTGGGCATAAGATAAGGTGAAAAAAAAAACCTATACAGAGGTAAGAAACACTAATATATTCAATTTGCCCTTCTATTCTGGAAAATATTCTTAAAATTTTGCTAAACTTCTAGTATGGAGCAAAAAGTAATTGTTCTCTCTTCGTGAGCATAACCAAATTCTTCATGAATATAATTAATAATGCACCTTATGTAGAAAATTCTATTTATGTATGGTTAAGGGGTGAGTATGAAACTTCTTTGTTCCAATGCATCTCCCCCTGATCCTAACATCACTTCAAGAATGTATCTTATTTTCCTTCCAATTCTATAATTTATGCATCACATAAAAATATTTTCTATATTGAGTTTATGCGTATTCTTCTTGAATTGCAAAAATACCTACGTGACAAATAATGTGATTCTTCAAGAAAACACATAAATTTTGTATAACTTCATGTTATTTATAAACTCAAATAGTTGGCATACAACTTACGAATTTACTGCTATTGTAAAATCATAATGCCATGTTGCAAGAAAAATACGTTGTTTCACATGGACAAAATAACTTTCAAAGTTATATAGCATTTCTTCTTGAAATTATACGTTACTATACTTTAAACCAATGATAAAAATTTCTTCTAGAAATAGTGGACTTCATGTCACTTCCTACATTATTCATGCAATTGCTACAAGCACACTTCATGTGTTTAAATGCATGAAACAAGTGCAAAATTAATTAAGGTTGGTTAATCTATTCAATATATTTGTTATTTTCCCAGAATTAGCAAAAATTATGCCACATTTATCACTGCTAGAAAAAAAAATGACACTCTCAGGGGTGTAACATGTCTAAGGTTCTTCAAGATTTGAGAGAGGTGATAAACCTAAAACCATTTTCTATGATTAAAGATAAAGTTCTAGCCACTTCAGGGATTAATGGTTCAAATTTTCAGAATTACATATCCATTAAACATGCTAGAAAAAGAATTTAAATATGAGCCTCACAAGGGGGTTTCAAAAATAAGAGCTCATATACCCTAAACCATGTTTCTATGATTAAAGGCGTTGTTTACTGCATTTATGCGTAAAAAAAAACTTAAAATGCCGCACAAACCGAATTCTTCGAGACGTTTCTGCTAGAAAATTCTCGAGTAAAACTTGACTCCGTAAAATCAAGAGGTTAAACTACAAGTTTTTAGTACTGTGCTACAAAATTATTTTCCTTCGTTGATTTTCTGCAATCTACCATACTTGGTTTTTTATATTTTGTCACGTGAACTCTTCATGGGTCAGCGCAAGGCCGTCGCTTTCGTCGGGTAAGCCCGTGTGGTCAGCTTCAGGCGATAATCGAAGGCGGGCCGGGAGCTCGTCGGCAGGATCACCTGTTCTGCGGTGATTGCTGTTGGCACTTTCAGGTGGATGATGCTAGCGTTCAAGCAGGCTCCAACTTGCTTGTAGGCAAAGTTCAGACGGATCCAACGTGTTGCAGTACTTCGACTTCAGGCGCGGCGGTGTGGAATAGTCTCGACTGCTGGCGGCATATTGCTGCTAACACCGGCACACGACTACTAACAGCGGAGCATGTAGTGCTTGCGATGCACTATTTGTGTAGCAGATATATAGATCGAGGCAGTGCTAGCTATCGAACGTGTGGCTTAAGGCGACACGGCTTCAGGTACGGTTTGTGGACAAGATTGGCTTCAAGCGACAAACCCAATTTCATATCAGGCTAGGAGTTCATCTACGGGAAGAACTCGACTTCTGGTGGAACTCAAGTTCAGGGATCGTGTACGGATGTAGTTCGGTAGTACTACACATTGGTGCTGCAGGTGGCGGCGATGAAAAGGCTTCATACGGCGCTGCTTCTGGCGGCGAGTTCGTCTACAAACTGGGCATAACTTCGTGTAGAGCTCGGCTTCTGGCAGTGTCTCAACTTCAGGAAGCTGCTCGGCTTCAAGCAACAACTCGGCTTCAGGCAACAACTCGGCTTCAGGCAGCGAGCCTAGATGCTGATGCCCCGGCGCATGGATGCCGATGGTAACGTTACGATAGATTTACTGCTGCAGGCAAGGGTATAGCCGTATAGTGATTTCCGATTTACAAATCGATTCGTGATCGGTGCGATGCATGTATGTGATGTTTTTATGAACTACCTGCATGCAAGCATCAAGGTCCTAGACTACTGGTCGCCGTCATCATGCTAGTGGTGTTTTTACACACAAAGCCCACGTAACCCTTCTCTTTCAATATTTTCACGTCCTGACGTACAGGCCATTGACACGCTTGATCATGCGAGATCAATCAAAGACAATAAGGCAACTCATCTACTGTTTGGTCGTAGATTGATTTAACAGATTAAACGTACGTCCAACTCAAAAGTTGGTTCCACCGATTTAATCTACTAAAAAATCATACCTTCTTGGATGCCAATTTGATCTACTCCACTTGCCGCGTAGGGCAGTTATCAGTAGATACATACCGCGTAGGGCGTTAGGCATTGTCGTAGACATGCCTGCTTGATGGCAAGTCGGTGCAGATCCGTTCGCTGGCGACGTTGATGTAGTCGACGTCGTCAAAGTAGTCGTCGGCGAGGGCGACGGTGAGATCGCCGGCGTCGAGCTTGATGGCGACTCCTCCGGCGTAGTCGACGAAGAGCGGTCGTGCTGATAACGTTTTGTAAAACACGTCGTCAACGATTGGATCTTCTCCCTCTCACGCCTCTCATGACAAGCACACAAGAACAAACATAAAGTAGACAAGAGACAATATAGGTGGAGCTTCTCTTTATTCCTCAAATCGATGTATTACAATGGGGGTGCTCCTCCAATTATATAGTCCGAACTAAGGCTAGAGATTTTGGTAAGAGCCCACAAGCAACCGGATAAGGACTAGGACTTCTAGTCCTCCTTTCCTTCTTAGAAAGTCCGGTTGTTTTACAACACGTCTGACGCTTCCGTACCGCATATGCGATACAAATCCGGTTGGGGATCGCCGAGGAGGGTACTCGGCCGCTTGGCCCGCCGAGACGGGACATGAGATCGGGACGCCAGTCGCTTCGTCATCCGAATATCCCATGCGGCGGATGCGCCTGGTGGTGCACCGGAGTAAGGAAGGAGTTGGACAGTTGGTTCGTGTCCGAGACGGGAGCGCTACATATTTTGCGATCCGTGCAAAACATGGACTGGCCCACCAGGTTATTATCAGGAAAATAAACTTATTCTGATTAAAAAGATGCGTGTATACGAGACTATTGTACCGGTAACAATATTTTGAAACCCATGACTTGATCATCTTCATCAGAAGTTACAAAGGATGTAAATTTTTATAGTAGCAACTTCAAATGCGTGGCTACTGATCGACCTAAAATGTGTGGAATATAAACCATCATTTTAAACCTAGTAGTAGTGCTTTCCTGGCAATACTATTCAGCGCAGAATACATGCCTCCATGAGCATATATAGTTCGTGTCTCTTTGTCATCTTACGTGTGAAGATTAGCACACCGTCCAAATTAGTGCGAAGATCGAAAGTTCGAAACAAAATGCGTGCCCTTTCTTGGATGCATCCAAGTGCCACCATGCAACATATGACCTGCCTCCCATTCTAATCCGAGAAATGTATACTATCAAAGAGATGCAATCAGTGGCTCATTGTTGCTTCTCACGTTTCTCTATCGAACTAAGAATAATTTTGTCTCCCCGCAAGAGAGGGAGTCACCTGAGATAAGAATGCAAGGCCAAATAAAGTTGACATTTTAAGAATACTTAGCTTGCAAGATGGCATTTTAAGCTACATTGTGTGGGTGAGAGTGGCGTGCGTGAGGGAGAGAAAGAGAACAGCTTGCATGTGGGTGGGTGGGTGGGTGGGGGGGGGGGGGGGGGGGGAGGAGAGGACATGAAATGTGTCTCTCATTGAGAATTTTCTTATGAAAGAGTGTTACTTCGATTTTTTTAGGGCAAAAAGTTTTACTTCGATTGAGAAGCCGTATATATGATGAAACTATATGGCACCAAGAACTATTTATTTGAAACTCGTGACTAGGTTATCTGCTTGGAAATATTTTATAGCATAGCTTCATGGCTACTAATCTTAAATTTATGGCATATAAATCATGAACATTTTTCGTCTATTTTGTCTTCCCTGTAAAGATTAGCATTCCCTCCATATTTGTGCGGAGATCAGAACAGAATGTGTGCCCTTTCATGGATGCATCCCAGGTGCCACCGTATAATGCACATGACCTGCCTCAGCTCCCTTTCTAACCCGAGAAATGTCAATACCTTATTAGAGAGATGATAAGTGGCTCACAGCTCGCCACTGTTGCTTGTCATGCTACTCCATGCATCAAACTAAAATATTTCTTCTTTTCAGAAAAGCGAAGTCACCTGATTAAAATGTCAAGCCAAAGCTCTACTTAGCTCAGAAGATGGCATTGCAAGCTACATTCTGTTGGAAGAAATTCAGAGCAGCGTGCGTGAGGGAGAGATCAGCTTGCATGGGGGACAAAGATAAAGTGAAGGGAAATGTATTTTTTGTTAAAAATATGTCCAAACATTTTTGGAATGTTTATATATCATTCTTATGAAAAATATTTGTCATATCACCCACTTTTTGTCACCTAAAGTATAGTTTTTCCCAAAAGTACATTGCTGATTATCTATGAAAAATGCATATTGTTTGGTCTAAATATTTTATATCTCAAAGTCACCTAAATTACATGTTGATTATCCTAAATTTGTGCTACAAAATTTTTATTATACAAGTAGAAATGTATTGTAATTCTGACTTTCCATGGAAATGTGTACTCATTTCCAAGAAAGATCATGTTACTCATAAAGAATCATTCAAAAAAAGTTTCACCCACAACTAAAAGATCCCTCCTTGAAGCATAGGATGGACAAGAAATTAGGTGAAATAACAAAAAATTATTTGTCTCATGTTGCAATGCAATGAAATGTAAAGTTATCAAGAAATACACAATACTTCTTTGCATATGTGACCAAGTATTTTATTCCATAAGAAAGTCGAACTCGCATTATAGGCACTACAATTTTTACCAATAATTTGTTATTCTTACGTAAAACACTATTTTTAATATCATTAAAACCTAATGGGTCCAAATTTGCAATATAAATTATATGTTTAGCACACATATGAACATAAATATATTTTTTCTAATTCAAGTGATAGGCGGTATCCAGGATTAAATGGTGCATCCCAATTCCTTCATTTCATGCCTTCATTATATTTCACATGTATAAGATTTCTTTTAAATAGAGTTTCTCCTACTTTTCCATAAAGCATATAAGATTTTTACATACCCTACCATAATCTGGGGATATCATGTACTTTACGATTTAAGATTAAATAGAGGGCACAACCTCCCAACTCATCTCCTCTAAACTTAGACCCAACCCGAGTATTACATAAGAAAAGGGGGGAATTCAGGCTTGGAACGCTCGAGTAACCTTTAGCTTCTTGCACGTTGTGTGAATTCGTTTAGCCACCTCTCCACCAGCGTCTTTTGCACGTGAATCAACATATCATCGAACATACCATATATAAGAATTGATGACCTCTTCTTATATTATGGATCAATAAACAAGCATTTGCTAAGTAACATACATGTTTATCATCGAGCATCAAACAACATAACGAAGTACAACTCATGTCAAGACATCGATCAACTATTGCTAAGTTATTCACATGTTAACACAAATGTCAAACAATGCACGCACTAGTGATAGTGGATTTTTATGCCAATTCACACACATATAACCTATTTATGGAAGAGAAGATGGAATAATAACCATTAAATTTAAAACAATAATATTTGTTAACTATCACACTACATCTTAATATTAGAATAATTCTTTATTTTAAATTGGCTACTTAAAGATTAAAATAATCTTGCACTCTGAAAAAATTTCTTTAAAATTAAAGAGAGGGGTGATGAAGGAATATGCTATCATAAATGTTATACTAGATTTATCTAAATTATTATTTATATATGTTTGCGAACAAGAGGAGGCTTATAAGTTTTATGGCTTCAAACCCAAATGTTATTGATTTTCTATGATTTACGTATTTTTATGGGTTTCGAACTAAAATTTCAATTTATATTATTTTATCATTTGGCTATATATACCCAATTGTGCCTATTCATTTGCCATATCACCATTCACTTCTTTCTTGGATTTTTATCATAAAAATTATCTGTTAGAAAACTAGCAAATATTTGTTATTTAAAACATGCCTATTAACTATTTAGATTCATCTACTAAAGACTTGTCCCCTATACACTAGAAACTAGAAGTTTCTTTAATTTTACTATGCCTTGTGGAATATTTAAATCATTTTAAATATCTTGTCATGGATATATGTTTATACATTCTTATTGCTAATGGAACAAATGCATTATACATCCAAGTGTCTATGTGATTTTATAACATTATTGGATGGGTTACCGCTATATGTGTTACATCAGTTACTATGTGTATGCCGTGAGAGCCACATTCGTGGAAATTGCTTTTGTGGGTGTTTTAATATCTAATATCCTGATTCCCTCCTGGACGTATGAAATCTAGTCCTAATATGCATGCATAAAAGTATACGCTAGAGAGAGGTGAGGATGATTATCAGTATTGACATTCATCGACTTTTCACAACCAAAAGATACTTGCTTATATTCTGAACTTGCAAGGCATATCCAGTGGACATGAAATGAGGTGAAACGACAAACTTATGCGTCATGTTGCAGTGAATGGGATAAACAGGTTACATAGAAGTACACAGCACGGTCCTCAGAACAAAAAAAAAAGAAGTACACAGCATGTATTAGTCATGCGTCATTTCGTTCTAATAAGTTCCACAACCAAGGACAGTGGAAATAAAATCCTTGACGTGAACCATCGTTTGTTTGATCGGACGGCCATCGACAAGACAACAAGTGCACACTCCCATTGTTGTACTGGTACAACGGCAACACTAGTGCCGCACCCGTTCGTCATCTCACTCATGTCACTGACAGGTGACCAGTTGGGCAAATGAGCACTTGTGCCGGCTATAAATACCAGTGCATCCCTACACAATGTCTTCACAAGCCGAAGCCTCTCGTGCATCAACAATGGCGTCCAAGCCCCCCAGTCTCCTGCATTGCCTAGCCATTGTCCTTCTGCTTGCGCAGCTCGCTCACTCGGCCATGATCCCACCTCCGAGCGGTCCGAGTGGCGGGCAACAGGGGCACCGTCCCCAGCCTTCCACCGCCTACATCGTGCACACCGACCACCTCGCCAAGCCGTCCCAGTTCGCCACCCCAGAGCACTGGTACACCTCCATGGTGGACTCCCTCTCCCCGTCCACCGCCTCCAAACGCATCTTCTACGTGTACGACACCGCGATGCACGGCTTCGCCGCCGAGCTCACCGACGACGAGGCCCGGCTCCTGTCGAGCACTCCGGGCGTGGCCGGCGTGTACAAGGACACGGTGGTGCATGTGCACACCACCAGGTCCCCGGGCTTCCTCGGCCTGAACGAGGACTTCGGGATCTGGCCGGACACGGACTTCGGCGACGGCGTCATCATCGGCTTCGTCGACACCGGCATCTGGCCGGAGAGCGCCAGCTTCGACGACGCCGGGCTCGGCCCCGTCCGTCCGAGCTGGAAGGGACGGTGCGACGACGACGGCGAGCGTTTCAACGCTAGCATGTGCAACAACAAGCTCGTCGGAGCCAGGTTCTTCGCCGGTGCTCCAGGCGCGAAAGCTATAGGTGTGGACGCCGACTTCCAGTCGCCGAGGGACGCCTTCGGCCACGGCACGCACGTGGCGTCGACGGCAGCCGGCGCGGAGGTTCCCGACGCCGGCCTGTTCATGTTCGCGGGCGGGACCGCGAGGGGCGTGGCTCCCAGGGCCAGGGTCGCCATGTACAAGGCGTGCGACCAGCGCGGCAACTGCCGTCCCACCGGCATCGTCGCGGCGATCGACGCCGCGGTGAAAGACGGCGTCGACATCCTATCCTTGTCCATCGGAGGCTTCCACGACCCCGATTTCTACAAACACCCCATGTCCATCGCCTTGTTCGGCGCCGTGCGGGCCGGCGTCTTCGTCGCCTGCTCGGCCGGCAACTCTGGCCCGCTGGAGTTCTCGCTGGGCAACGTGGCGCCGTGGATCACCACGGTCGGCGCCGCCACCGTGGACCGGGTGTTCCCGGTGAGTGTCACGCTCGGGAACGGCCAGGTCCTCACCGGTCAGTCCCTCTACGCCCAGACGGCGAACCAAACACAAATGATACCGCTACTGCCTAGCGACTGCACAGACCAGGACCTGGTGCCGGACAGGATCATGGGCAAGATCGTCGTGTGCACTGAACTATTTCGGAGTTGAACCACCATACGGCGTTGCAGTGCAGAGGGCCGGTGGCAGCGGGCTCATCTCCATCGCCACCCTGGAGCAGCGCATGGACGGGCTCATGGTCCAGGCGTTCACGCTTCCGGCCGTCACCATCAGCGCGCGCGAAGCCGAAAGGCTCGCGGCGTACATCGGCTCGGAGCCTTACCCGGTGGCGTCGTTCCGCTTCACCTGCCGCACGGTCACCGGCGAGAACCGGGCGCCGACGGTGGCCACCTTCTCGTCGCGCGGGCCCAACCACATCGTCCGCGAGATCCTCAAGCCGGACGTCATCGCGCCGGGCACAAACATCCTCGCCGCCTGGCCCGGCGAGTCGCCCCTGACGGAGGCCGACGGCGACACGAGGAGGTCAGGCTTCAACATCATCTCGGGCACCTCCATGGCGTGCCCGCACGTCGCCGGCGTCGCGGCGCTGATCAAGCAGAAGCACCGCGACTGGACGCCGGCCATGATCCGGTCGGCGCTCATGACGACGGCGACGACGGTCGACAGCCACGGCAGGCCCATCGCCGACAACGCCCGCCGCGGCGGCGGCGCCACGCCGATGGCAGCCGGCGCCGGGCTGGTCCGGCCGCAGCTGGCGCTCGACCCGGGCCTGGTCTACGACGCCACGGAGGAGGACTACGTCGACTTCTTCTGCACCCTGAACTACACCACCGAGCAGATCAGGATGTTTCTGCCAGACTTCACCGGCTGCACGAGGACGCTCCCCGACGGCGTCGGGGGCTTCAACTACCCGTCGTTCGTTGTGGACTTCAGCAACGGCACGGACGTCCGCATGCTGACGCGCACCGTGACGAAGGTGTCGGAGGGTCCCGAGACCTACACCGTGAGGGTCGCGGCGCCGAAGCACCTGGTGTCGGTGACCGTCACGCCGGCGACGCTGGAGTTCGGCGAGCTGAACGAGACGAAGAGCTACGCGGTCGTGTTCCAGAGCAAGGAAAGCTCGGCGGGTAGCAAGATGCAGTTCGGGCACATCGTGTGGGAGAACGACGTGCATCGGGTGAGCAGCCCAGTTGTGTTCACCTGGATCTGAGTTTCTGACGGCGGCCTGTTCTGTTCAGGCGCTGAATAATGTTGAGCAGCGCAGACGTGTTCCTTACTTGTTGGTGCACTTCACATCTGGTGTCCAGTAAATAAAAGCTTAAATATCACTGTATTTTAGCATGAGACGCAGAGTTCAGCGTGAATCAAAAATTTGCAATGCTAGTACCATGCCTTCTTTGTGTCAGTAAAATGCTAGTGCTTGTATGACCCTTGTGCAGTTTGTGAGTGCTATCGATGTTAATAACGGTTACAAAATGTTATCTTTAGTAAATCTGCCTCTGTGTCTGAACATGACAAAATTGCAATTGCAAGCTGGTAAGCATTTTGTCTTCTTCAGAATTCCATGTCATCCAGGTCAGCAACAGAGAGTTTCTTGCCCATGATCCTGTCAGCAACAGAGAGTTTCTTCATCAGAATCCAAGCCCAGCCATTGATGAGGAGGAGGAGGAGAACACCACGCCGTGGTGGCAAGGGCTGGCCCGATGCTTGCTCGCCATGGCTGCTGCTTGTGTTCTTCTCAAGTTCTCATCCTCCAGTTAAAGGCGGCGGCTTGGTGGTGCCGACCAGAGGCAGCGGCGCGCGCGTGGCCGACAGGGCCCGACCCGGAGCTGCGTCTGGGAGTTCTCCATCCATGGATGGAGGCACCACAGCGGGATTAGCAGCGGCCGCCGGTGATCGCGCGACACGAGTGGCCTCGCCGGCCGCCGTCAAGCCGCCCATAATATTTTGCAGAAAACCGTCAAACCGCCCATGATATTTTGGATCGCGATTAATAATCGCGATCGGGCTATATGAAAATAACTGGAACAGTTTTTTTCAAAAACCACCCTAGTTTGGGTCGTGATTAATAGTCGCGATCCGATATTTTACATAAATCCCTCTAAATATTTTTCAAAAAAAACTCCTCCAGATGGGTAGCTCATTCCCCTCCTCCCGGTGAACCGCCGCCGCCGACGGCCGCGGCGTCTTCCGTCCGGTCCAGTGTAAGAGGAAGGTTCCGTCCCATGCTCCTCCTCAAAACCTAGCACAAGCTTTCCACTCCTCCGGTCCAACCGAGATTCGATGGGTCCTGCGGCAAGGGCCGGAAGCGCGATTCGTCGCCTCCTGCGGACGCGGCGGGCCGATCCGCCGCCCTTGTTTGGTCAGTGGACCTGTGTGGGCAGATGGAAGAGTTCTCCGATTGCGTCGCGCTGGTGCAGGGAGGAGGATGAGCGAGCCTTCTCCGGTTACTTGGCTGGACGTACTTGTGTGCCAGTAAACATGGTTCAGCTGCTATACTAAGATGAAGAAGGTATGATCCTTCTTGTGGAGAGATCAGAGATGTGGTAAAAATGTAAAATTCCTAGATATTCACAGAGGCATCACTACCTCTAACTGCCTAATTGGTGATTGGAGGGGAGCACAAGCTTGTTCTGGAACGACATGTGGGGCTGGAATTGTTCCTTGAAAAAAAAAAACTGAACTGCACACCTTTGCCAATAATACATCTTATCAGATACTCTGCAGGATGCATAAAATTAACTCAGTTGCAGAAGTGAATTTCAGTGCTAGATCGGGTATCTGGATTGACATTTTGTTTCTCCCTAGTCAAGGCTTACAAAACTGTGTCATTGGGCAATGGGCACACACCAGTTCATCACGCAGACCCACTGGCTCCAGAATTCATCTTGCCAGTTAAAATACAAGGTGTTCTTACTGTCTTCTTCCGGACGACTTGCTGAGAGGGACTTCTGCGAAGAAAGAATATGTCATTAGCCTCTTGCTTTATGGTAAGAGGAACAATCTGTCTGTTCCTACCCTGCAAATCTGCCTGGCCTTGTTGGACGTCAGTTGTGCCTTGGGCAATCATCCAGCATTTTCTCAACTCTCTAGCTGTGCCATTCTTAAAGGAAACCGTAACATTGATGGGTTGGAGTCTCTGGACAGTGAAAAATAAAGAGACGGAAGGGGCAGCTTCGCTTTGAATTAAGAAGGATGCAGGTCTCGAACCCGGGTCGGCAGCCTGAGGCTGCGCCCCAGTAGCCGGTTGCGCACAGTGAAAAATGAACGAATGTCTTTTTATCAAGTTGATCCAACCCCTACTGCTTCAAAGTAAAGGCCCATCCATAAATTTGTTTTGTTTATTCATTGAGCAAAATCAAGATACTTCCCTCTTCTTCTTCTTTTTTCTTTTTTTTTTTTTGAATCGAGGACCATCCCCATTTCCATTAACAAACGGAAATACAGAGTCGCGTACATGCTTAACATGCACCAGAACAGAAGAAAGGGTGAGGAAGGTCATACCACACCTAGACTTATTCAAGCCAGACATCGAACAGGTGTTTTCCCCCTTATCATGAACATTTTCGATCTCTTTCTTATTTTAGTTGTGAAGATCAGAACACTGCCCATATTAGTCCCTACTGCAGAGATCAAAACAGAATGTCCTCACTTTCTTGATTGCGTTCAAGTGACATGACCATGTGCATGATCTGTCTTCCCTGCTAATCTGAGAAAGTTTATACTATCAAAGAATTGATCAGTGGCTCACTGTTGCTTCTCACGCTACCATATCAAACTAAAAATAATTTCGTCTATTCATAAGAGACGGCATTTACCTTACTAAAATATCTTGCAAAGCTACACTTACCTTATAATGTCGACATGGAAGGTTCATTTCTTTACAAGAACAATCTAATATTTTTTTCCTCCAGGGATCCTTTTGTTTTCAAAGTTGATGGACCGGTAAAGTGGACAGAAATTCAGAGTAGCTTGTGGTAAGATGGCATTTCAAGCACTCCAACAAAACCGAGATACTTTTACTATCACAGTATGATCGTTATTTCAGTGTTTCTTGTGCTACCGCTCCATCCAAACTGAGTCACTTTATTTTCTCTTGAGAATGGGAATCTGGCTGATGAAAATGTGTTGCAGTCTTGCTTTATGGTAAGAGGAACAGTCTATCTGTTTCTGCCCTGCAAATCTACCTGGCCTTGTTGAGCGTCAGTTGTGCCTTGGGGAATCATCCAACATTTTCTCAACTCTCTAGCTGTGCCATTCTTAAAGGAAACCGTAACCTTGATGAGTTGGAGTCTCTGGACAGTGAAAAATGAATGTCTTTTTATCAAGTTGATTCAACTCCTACTGCTTCAAAGTAAAGGCCCATCCATAAATTTGCTGTGTTTATTCATTGAGCAAAATCAAGGTACTTTCCTCTTATCATGAACATTTTCCATCTCTTGCTTATTTTACTTGTGAAGATCAGAACACTGTCCATATTAGTCCCTACCGCAGAGATCAAAACAGAATGTCCGCACTTTCTTGATTGCATTCAAGTGACATGACCATGTGCATGATCTGTCACTCTCCCCTGCTAATCTTAGAAAGTTTATACTATCAAAGAATTGATCAATGACTCACTGTTGCTTCTCACGCTACCATATCAAACTAAAAATAATTTTGTCTCTTCGTAAGAGACGGCATTTACCTTATTAAAATGTCTTGGAAAGTTATACTTATCTTATAATATCGACATGGAAGGTTCGTTTCTTTACAAGAATAATCTAATACTTTTTTTCCTCCAAGGAACATTTTGCTTTCAAAGTTGATGGACTGGTAAAGTGGACAGAAATTCAGAGTAGCTTGAAATGCCAACTTACCTCAAGCTACTGCCTGACATGCATAGGAATGGCAGTTGGCACTTCACACTTGGCACTTGACAGGACATAATTGCAGAATATATCCCTTGTTTTATTCAGCTTTTCTAGGATCGATATATGTACAGAGTTCATATTGAGCATTGACCATTCACTTTACAGTGTTACCTTTTGGGAACAGTCGAACAGAGGCCTTCTAAACTGTAAATCCTGACACTTCAACCACATGTACTTGCCGATCTTGTTTCATCGTGGTCCGTGGGATATCAGTAGTTCCAAAATTTAATTTTCTTTCACAGATCACAGTGCTCTGCGCTTACATACCGGTGCTAGAATTTCATTTCATCTGCTCTGCGTTCTAAGCATTTGCCATGGCGGGGGAACGGGAGCCACCAGCCGCTGCACCTGTGCGAGCGAAGCTGCGCCGCCGAAACCGGTGAGAGAGGTGGTTGGTTCTCCGCCGGCGCCGCCGGTCCTGCCGCTGTCGTGCATGCCTCGGGCCGCGACCATGGCGGAGTTCCACGACGGCGATAGGCCTGCGGAGCGAGGGAAAGAGGCGGCCCGACCGCCCGAGCACCAAGGCCGGCGGGCTCCCCGGGGCTGGGCGGCCGGAGCCGCCACGGCGAGTGCGGCGACTCCGGCGGGACCCAACTTTTTTATAAAACCCCCTCAATTGGAAATTGCGATCCAGTTATTTACGTTAAACCCCCTGATTTGGATCGCGATTATTAATCGCGATCCGACTCCATATTTACATTAAACCCCTTTATTTGGATCGCGATTATTAATCACGATCCAAACATTTGCAATGAGCCCCTATTTATTTTCGAATTGGTCCTCTTGTAGTCTTGTGCCTCGTCTTGTCCGCCTCCATGGCATCGGGCCTCCAGCAATGGCGAGGACGACGGCCGCCTCGTTGCAGCGGATCAATGGGGTTCCCGCTCCTATTCCTCTTTGCTTCCGGATATTCCCCGCTGCATCTCCTCCTACTTTTTCCCTTCTGAGATGCTGCTGCTCTGCACTTTCCGGATTGGGTTGTTGTTGGATACTCGTCGCAGGGCGCAGGCGCGGTCGCTGGTGGCGGCGGCGGCTATGCAGCAGTTGTTTGGGTGGAGAATTGAGGGCTCTGGCGATAATACAGGCATTGAGCTGATGTGAATCATACTTCTGAATCTGGGCCGCGTTTAGTTGGGGGTGAAAAATTTTTTACAGTATGTCGGGCGTACATTTGAAATATTAAATATAGACTAATTACAAAACTAATTACGGATTCTGTCAGTAAATCGCAAGACGAACCTAATGAGTCTAATTAATCCGTCATTAGCACATGCTTACTGTAGCAATTTGTTGTCTAATCACGACCTAATTAGGCTCATTAGATTCGTCTCGCGAAGTACACTCCATCCATATAATGGGTTATTTTTTTCGACTATATTTAATGTGTCATGCATATGAGGGAACATACTCCAAAAAAAATTCCAGATTCATCTAAACAAGGCCCTGCCTAGCTTCTGGATAGATTGGAATTTTTCCTCTGTGTTGCTGCGCTGCGCTGGTAAGTGGTAGGCCAATAGTAGATCAGTTAGGTTTTTGCAATCTATTGGCATCAATTCAGCAGCTATGAGCCTACAGTGGGAAGGAGGCTGGGTGCTGCTGCAATGCTCAGTGATTGAAGAAAGGAGTGCAATTCTCACATTTTCATTCAACAGATTACGAATTTAATCCAATTTTTGAGGAACGAATTTAATCCAATTATTGTACAATATCCCCCAAATACTGTTATCCGTCTAATCCTCTGCTTGCGCCGTGCTCCGGCTGCTATTAGCTATTTGACCCTGCTGCATGCCTGCATCTGGGTCCGGACTCCTGCATCCCCTACTTGACGAATGCAAGTCGGATGACAACTGAAAGCCGGTGCTGCGATGGGCTACGACAGGCGGTCAGAGATTAGCTAATCTGCCTCTGCCACATACTTCCCGGCGACATCAACCAGGTGTTCCCCCACCGCCCCTTATACCATCCGGAAGCGAATGTCTCTCCTCCTGTAACCTGCGCGGTGATGGCGCCACCGTTTTTGTTCCCGACGTGCTCGGAGTAGTCCAGGTGCTCTTGTCGAGAGTACCGATGACAATTCGCAGTTACTGGCCATGGAGAGATGCACGCGGACGCATCGCTAAAGGAGGAAGGGGATTGAAGCAAAAGAACGGCCGGAGTAAGGTGCCGCCGCACATGCCACTCCGGCTAGCCGTGGACGGCGTGAAGCAGAGGAGCCTCTCTCTTGTCCCCGCCCAAACAACGACCGCCCCTTGGGGATCCGAACACCGTCGGTCCGCGCTAGCAGGAGCGGATGCGAGGCAGGCAAAAGGAATAAGAGGTCCACTCCACCAAAGAGATGGCCGGAGTCAAGCGGCGCTCCGGCGAGCGGCGGAGGATTGGATCGCGATCCGAGTAATTTCACAAATACCCCTGAACATTTTTAAATAACCCTCTGGTTTGGATCGCGATTAATAATCGCGATCCGAATATTTACTGCTAAAGCTCTCCACCAACCCCATCTGATCGGACGCCATTCGGCGCGCGCCATTGACCTCCGCAACTGAGCCGGAGGTGCTGGATCGGAGACGCTTCTGTGGGGATCCCACGCAAGCGCCGCACCACCTGGAGGCGACAAGTGCAGAGGCTGTTCGATAAAATGCTCAGCTAGCAGCAGCAGAGGAAGCCGGTTATGTCTGATCCGGCGAGAAAAATAAAATGGTATTTAATCTTTCACTGGACACTAACTAGTAAAGAACACGTCTGAGATTCATTTCGTTCAGCACCTGAAGGCCTGATTGCCTGAACTGGCCTGCCGTCGGCGACTCACATCCACCGGAACTCAACAGGACTCCTCGCTTGATGCACGTCATTCTCCCACACGATGTGCCCGAACCGCGCCAACCCAGCCGCGCCGTCCTTGCTCCTGAACACGACCTTGTAGCTCTTCTTCTCATTCTTCTTGTCGAACTGCAGCGTCCGCGGCGTGACCGTCACCGCCACCTGGTCCGGCGCCACGACCCTAACGGTGTAGGTCTCGGGACTCTCCGACACCTTCGTTACAGTGCGCTTCAGCACGCGGACGCCGGTGCCGTTGCTGAAGTCCACGACGAACGACGGGTAATTGAGCCCGGCGGCGCCGCCGGGGAGCGTTCTCGTGCAGCCGCCGAAGCCGGGCACGAACATCCTGATCTGAGCGGCGGTGTAGCTCAGAGCGCAGAGGAAGTCCACGTAGTCCTTCTCCGCGGCGTCGTAGACCAGGCCCGGGTCGAGCGCGAGCTGCGGCCGGACGTGCCCGGCACCGGCCGCCATCGGCGTCGCGACGCCGCCGCTGCTGGTGCGGCTGTTGTCCGCGATGGGCCTGCCGTGGCTGTCGAGCGTCGCTGCGGTCGTCATGAGCGCCGACCGGATCATGGCCGGCGTCCAGTCGCGGTGCTTGTGCTTCAGCAGCGCCGCGACGCCGGCGACGTGCGGGCACGCCATGGAGGTGCCCGAGACGACGTTGAAGCTTGACCGTCTCGCGTCGCCCTCGCTCTGCGTCAGGGGCGACTCGTCGGGCCAGGCGGCGAGGATGTTCGCGCCCGGCGCGATGACGTCCGGCTTGAGGATGTCGCGGACGATGTGATTGGGCCCGCGCGACGAGAACGACGGCACCATCGGCGCGCGGTTCTCGCCGGTGACCGTGCGGCCGGTGAAGCGAAACGACGCAGCCGGCTCAGGCACCGAGCTGATATACGCCGCGAGCTTGTCGGCTTCACGGGCGCTGATGGTGACGGCCGGAAGGGTGAACGCCTGGACCATGAGCCCGTCCATACGCCGATCCACGGGGGAGACGGAAATGAGCCCGCTGCCACCGGCCTTCTGCACTGCCACGCCGTACGATGGATAGACGCCCAAATCGCGAGCGCACATGACGATCTTGCCAGTGATCCTGTCCGACACGAGGTCATTGGAGCAGTTGCTGGGCAATAGCGGGAACATTTCTGTCCGGTTAGTCGTCGCGTGGGCGTAGAGGGACTGCCCGGTGAGGACTTGTCCGTCTCCGAGCGTGACGCTCACCGGGAACACCCGGTCCACGGTGGCGGCGCCGACCGTGGTGATCCACGGCGCCACGTTGCTGAGCGTGGCTTCCCGCGGGCCGAAGTTGCCGGCCGAGCAGGCGACGAAGACGCCCGCCCGCACGGCGCCGAACAAGGCGACGGACATCGGGTCCCTGTAGAAGTCGGGGTCGTGGAGGCCTCCGACGGACAGGGACAGGACGTCCGACGCCGTCCTTCACCGCGGTGTCGATCGCCGCGACGATGCCCGCGCTGCTGCAGGTGTGCAGGACGTAAGCCTTGTACATGGCGACCCTGGCCTTGGGAGCCACGCCCCTCGCGACCCCGCGCGCGAACCCGAAGATGCCGGCGCCGGGGACCTCTGCGCCGGCGGCCGTGGACGCGACGTGCGTGCCGTGCCCGGCCTTGTCCCTCGGTGACAAGAAGTCGTCTCTGACCAGGCTTGTCCGGGCGGTGAAGAACCTGGCTCCGACTAGCTTGTTATTGCACATGCTGGCGTTGAAGCGCTCCCCGTCATCGCACCGGCCCTTCCAGCTCGGCCGGACGGGGCCGAGGCCGGCGTCGTCGAAGCTGGCGCTCTCCGGCCAGATGCCGCTGTCGACGAAGCCGATAATGACGCCGTCACCGAAGTCCGTGTCCGGCCAGATCCCGAAGTCCTTGTCGAGGCCGAGGAAGCCCGGGGACCTGGTGGTGTGCAGATGCACCACCCTGTCCTTGTGCACGCCGGCCACGCCCGGAGTGCTCGACAGGCGCCGGGCCTCGTCGTCGGTGAGCTCGGCCGCGAAGCCGTGCATCGCGGTGTCGTACACGTACAACACGCGGCTGGAGTCTGTGGCCGGGGAGAGGGAGGTCACCATGGAGGTGTACCAGTGCCCGAGAGTGGCGAAGTGGGATGGCTTGGTGAGGTGGTCAGTGTGGACGATGTAGGCGTTGTAAGGCTGTCGAGGCTTGTGCTCATGGTGACCGCTGCTCGGACTGCTGGGTGTTGAGACGGAGGCTGAGGCTTGTGCAAGCAGAAGCAAAAGGCTTAAGCAACGCAAAGGACTGGAGGGCATGGACGCCATTGTTGATGCAAGGGAGTTTTGGCTTGGGACGACGAAATATGCTGCACGGTTATTTATACTCGTGCAACATGGCTACAGGAGTGCTCATGTTAATAGGCGTCTCGTGATTCCAATCAGTCAATCACGCAATCGATGGTTTACTTCACGGGTTTTCCATTTCATTTCATTGTCTGTAGGCTGTGGCCACTGGAGTTGCTGTATCCATCGAGTGTTCGGTTGTACTGCTATGACACAATTCATCACAGTCTGATCTACAATATAGCTTATAATTAAGGCATGCTTAAGTTGTACCCCAAATTTTAATCATTCAAAATCTTTTTGTTCTCCATACAAGATCCTGCGTGTCTCGTTTCAAAAAAAAAAAAAAAAGATCTTGCGTGTCATAATCTCATAGACACTAGATTATTCCGTGAAAGATTAAGCTGTATGTTTCTTCTTTGAAAGATAAATGTTGCTATTTTTTTGTTCGCCGCAACTTAGGCAAGAATAATTATTAGCATAATTCTCAAGTTTAGGAGAAGAATAGAAAACACGAGAATGAGCTATATCTCGGATGGCAAGATAAATGATCTGCCATTCGAGATATTGATAAAGAAGGATAATAAATTCATTAAAATAAAACTGGTCTGCTAAGAAAAACAAGACTAGAAAAAGACGTTATTAACCGCCAGGAATAAGTTGCCTCCATCTCTTTGGCCAAACAAGGACACTGAGTTTATGGCTCCTCCTTGATTTTGGCGAGCGATATGAAGGCGGGTGATTCCTTCTATTGAAAAATCCATTCATCGCGCTCTTTCCGCAGTTCTCTAAACACAAGTATTGCTCGGATTTCCTTTTCTGTGGCTCCGTTGAAGACATTGGTTGCCTTCCATCACCATGAGGCTATTTGACAATGTCACCATGTCGCCGCCTGATTTTCTAGTTTACACTCATTTGGCATTTACACTAGAAAAAATTCGATAGCACCTTAGCGTAAAAAAAATAATTGCGGGGGCACCATCGATGTGTGATTAGTGTACGAGTGTGCACTTGCCACTTTCCCTCTCTAAGTTTCCCAAGATACAAAACTCAATATCATTCAAGAAGATGTCTTGAGTTTGGGTCTTGTAGGCAAGGTTTTTTTTTTCTATGAATAACCACACACCTTTCTTTACGAACTCGAATATCTTTTTGAACTAGTATTGGTGCATGTAGTTTAAATAAGTGCCCGCCAGTCCACCACTAGTTGTAGAACTTAGTCCATTCTTAACACGTAAACCTCGATATGGTGGTGCAGGCAATGGTGAACATGTTAGGATATCAGTTTAGGAGAGAATAGGCTAGGTCAGCCACCAGGTGGCACTTTGGATAATCGTAATCGGATGCATCCAAAGATAACTGGATAATAATCAGATGCGACCCGTTTGCAGTGCTGTGTAGAGTTATGGAAAAAGTCTCTTTTACCTCCCTGGACATGAGGCCGAGTCCGCGTTTCCTCCTTCAACCGCAAAACCAGATATCTAGCCTCCTTCAACTCGCAAAACCGTTCGTTTTACCCCCTCGGCGGTTTTGGCAGCGGTTTTTGCTTACGTGGCGGTGGGCTCCACATGTCAGCGCGGGGCCCACCCCTCTCTCTTCTTCCTCTCTCCTCTTCTCCCTCTCTCCCCACCACACTGCGGCTCTTCCCCCGACGGCCCGACCTCCACCACTGGCACATCTTCCGGCCGCTGCTCCTCCCCTCCACGCCGACCATCGCCGCTCCTCCTCTCCCCTCCGCGCCGGTCGCCGCCGCCCTTCCATTCCACGCCGGCCGTCGTTGCCCCTCCACTCCATGCTGGTCGTCGCCACCGCCGCAGCTCCTCCCCCCCGCGCTGGTCGCCGTCGCCGCCGCTCCTCCCCTCCACCGCGGCCGCCACAGCTCCTCCCCTCCGCGCAGCCCGACGGCGCTCCTCCCCTCCGCGCTGGTCGTCGCCGCCGCCGCCCCTCCCCTGCGCGTCGGGAGCAGCGCCACCGCGTGCCCCGCGTCGCTGTCCGCCGCGCCTGCCGCGCTCGCGCGCTGCGCCCCTACGCCGCCGGCCGCGCAGGGCCGTCCCACGCGTGGCCGCGCCGCCTTCCCCTCCGCGCGCGTCGCCGGTCCCCTCCGCCGCGCATCGCCGGTCCGCCGCCCGTCCTCTCCGCGTGCGCCTCCGCGGCGCGCCGCAACCCATCCCCTCCGCGCGCGCCGCCGCAGCGCACGGCGCCGCCCCTCACCTCCGCGCGCTCCTCGCCGCGCCTCCGCTGCCGCCCCTCCGTGCGCCCGCAGCCTCCTGCGCCGCCGCTTGGCCGGCCTGCAGATGGGAGTGGCGGCGGGCGGGCGCAGCTTGCCCCTCCGGGCCCTGCCTCGCTGCCTCCGCCTCCGCGCTCGAGGACGGTGGAGCCGCCGCAGCTCCACCCGACGTCCAGAGCAGGGCTGAGCAGCCGGTGGGGAAGGGGAGGCCGGCGGCCGGCGGAGGAGCAGAGGAAAGGAGGTGGAGAGAGAGGAAGAAGAGGGGAGAGGAAGAAGAGATAGGGGTGGGGCCCACGCTGACAGGTGGGGCCCACCGCCACGTAAGCAAAAACCGCTGCCAAAACCACCGAGGGGGGTAAAACGAACGGTTTTGATAGTTGAAGGAGGCTAGATGTCTGGTTTTACGGTTGAGGGAGGAAACGTGGACTCGGCCTCATGTTCAGGGAGGTAAAAGAGACTTTTTCCTAGAGTTATGGCATGGCATGTTTGCTTCGGCCGGCAGATCCAAACGAGCCAGCTCATACAAGGAAAGCGCGTGATCCGATCTGCGTGCTGCATTGGGCCCGTTAGTACAGTGATGAAGCCCAAAGTGGCTACACATGGACCGGACCAAAAGTAGCATTTGATGGGCTTTGGACTCCCTTGCGCGCAGTAGTGTGGCCCGGGCCGCCCGCACGCACACACGGCGGCATCATCCATTCATCCCCTTGCCGGCGACCTGGTCCTGCCGCTGCGCCGCCTGGGCAGTGGGTACCCGCCGCCGGGCAGCCTCCGGCGTGTCAGCAGCCAATTCTTGACGCCGGTGGTAAATCTGTATGGTTTCTTCTTGCAATTCGTCTCGGTCAACGCTAACAACAATAATGCTTGACGAGATCGACTGACTCCGGAGTCCGGAAACCTCAGATCCTAGCGATCCTTGGTATTTTGACCACTCTCGCTCTCTTTCCCCACGTTTTCATTGCAGCTTCTTTAAATATGTCCCATTTCCAATCGAAGGTTCCATCACTTTGTGCAGTGAATCAACTAGTTCAGCTTTTTTTTGAAAAAAAATGGCTCAGAGTATGGATCCAAGGATTTGAACGTACTGTTTACAGAGGACAAGGTGTTTCAGCACAGAACAGACTGGGTCCGACCAGTTTGCAGTCGGTTGAAGCCAACTCAAAGGGTAATCAGAGACAGAAATTCTCCCTGGAGAAAGCTGCATCCAGAGAGCAAGCGCGATTTTTTTTTTAAAAAAAAAGCAAACGCGAGGCCAGGTTAGAATTGCTGTTTTCTTTAAGTAAAGATTAGAATTGCTGTTGCTACCTGCGTTTCCTATCGTGGACTGCCTATTGCCTACCATGGAAGCAAGGCCCCTGTGCATGTTCTGGAGAGATGCACTGATGCAGGCTACCATAAGAGGACGTTGAACACTTGCATGTTGCAGTTGCAGGTATGCAGCAGTGCAGCACTCACAGGTAGAGAGAAAGGATGAATCGAACAAAAATGCATTGTGTGTGCAAGCAAGCTCCAAGTAGGCTTGCACGCAGATATTGCCGAGACGCTTCCGGTTATCTGAAACAGCTTAGCTTTGGGCTCTGAGAGGTGGTTTTCAGAGATGCAAAAGCAGGAGCCAGGAGGTGATGCTGGAAGTGGCCAGGTGCTTGCCGCCCAAAGAATAGCTATCTATTTCTAAGTCTGGGCGCATGGCTAACCTTGCAACTTTGCAAGAATGGCTGGTTGCTCCACCACCATCAGCATCCTGTGTCAGAGTCAGATGCCATGCCAGTCCTCCACCTCACCTTACTGGCTTACCAGCTCATCTGCAAGACAAACACAGAAGAACAAGATGAACTGCAGAAGTGAAGAAGCTATTGCGTCACCTCGTAAACCACACGCCAAAGTGGCTCAAGAGCAGGACCGGCGCCAGCGTGCAAAGCAACAACGGCGACGGGTGTCTTTATGTCCATTATTCAGGGCTAATGGGTCCTAAGTTCAGGAGAAATGACACCGGCTTCAGAAGGATCGACACAGCAGATGCACACCATCTCGATCGACCCGTCTGACGTCGGTGTCATCTCTCCTGAGCCTAGGACGCACTCCCACAACAGCATCGCATCTCTCGTCACTCTCTTCTCCTCTCTGCTAGTTCTTGCATGCTGTCTGCAGATACACACAACCATGTTCTCCTGCTTCTCTGTGTCCTTCTACTTGCAGAATACACATACACATATGCTACCTTTATATAAGAGGGGCGGCAAGCAGGGAGTGGTTAGCTAGGACTGTGTGCGGCAGGCATTTCTAGTTGCCACTTGGGGCGTTCATGCCGGTAGCGAGTGACGTCCAGCCGGTGACGACTGGCGAAGAATGCCGTGCGGTGATCCAGCCAAGCTTTGACCGGCGTAAGCTCGTGCTTTCACAAGGGAGGCCTCGCTTCCACACCGGTGATTGGCACGGGTCAACGCCTCTGTCACCAAAGCCCGTCGTTGTAAGTGAGAACGCGCTCTGGCTCGTTCGACTGTCACGCAGTATTTGTATTAACGTATTTTTTTTAGCTGAACAACTGACGAGCAATGAGCACACTGATGCTCTTCGACGATGGTATTCTCATTTCTCGATCAATTTCGCGTTTGTGCCAACAGCACAGGGGGAGCTGTACCATGGGCCATTTTAGATTCCTCTGTTCTAGTCTCTTTGATAATTCTGCTGTTGTGATTTGTGAATTGCGACCGCTCTGTATCTAGTTCACTGCAGAGAGCAAGGCTCCTCAGTCTCCAGGCTGTGACAAAGCAGAGGTCCATGGTCAGGACTGTTGGGCCTTGGCATTCTCTTTTTTGAGATGAAACCGAGCTTTTGGCTCATCTTACAATCATTGGTTTCTCCAAGAAACATGCCATTATTGAATTAAGCTGTATAGATATAGTACGAGATGAAGGCACAACAACAGGCTTGGAGTTCTTCAGCCACCATAGGTTTGATCGACGCCTTCTTTCCTGGTGATATGCAGCTCTTGTGTTCTACGCCTCTGACTTCTCTTCTGACCGAATCGTTCTGCGTTAGGATCAATAAATATAGAAGAATCATGTAGTCCTCGTGCTCCATGACTGGACTGTCGTTCCAAGCTTTTCTGTTGCTTTACTACTGTATCTTATTTGTTCTAGCCTTTTCATGTTTGTTCTGTCAGGAAAGTTTGCTGGAAAGGTCTCAATAATGCTACATGTATCTTATGTTCAGTGAACCTGGTCATTAGAAAAGAAGTAGTCTTATCGTGTATTAGTCTTTAAGTTTCTTGTTTACAAAACTCTATTTGATATCGTGTAGTCTTATCAACTATGTGTAACAACTTATGGACTGATTCCTCCTCACTGAGGGGGTTGAAGCTGGATTTTTCTATCCATTATCTAAAAGAAAGAAAAGAAGTAGTCCGGTAGCGTACTCAAAAGTACTAAAGAAAATCACATGTATTGCTTTCAAAGATACTATGATCTGCTGCAGATCAAATGTACCTGTAATATAGTCGCTATATTGGTCTGAAGTCTGAACGTCGTAAAGGTATGATATGGCTGTTGCAGTTGCGGTGGCAGGATTTCACATGCATGCATCCAACATCTTTTTTTCCCGAATTAAAAGCCTTTTCTTTGATTAGGTCTGCGTTGATACATGGAGTTCCCCAACTTTCAACAGTGCATTTAATTTATTTTAACAATCAAACTGTCTGGTGGTTGGGCAATCCATAGGCTAGAATTTTAGGAGAAACAGTCTCGCAAGGTGCATACCGATTCCTTTTGAAAGAGGCGGAGGGATAATTAGATGCATCCATATCGTTTACTTCAAAGAAAAAAAAAACATTAGCACATATCATAGGTGGTAATGAATAGCACAATGCAATGGATTGAACTGGAATTTCGTTTTCGAAAAAAAAAAGGATTGAACCAGAATATGTGATGTCATGAACCAAATGTTAGAATGTGCGGATTGAATTGTCTCCTAGGTTAGGTCCACTCCATTATGCAATATCCACAATGACAGACCCTTAGTTGAATTCTTTAGTGCACTGAATCAGTTCTTTCAGAGAGCATTTTTCTTAACTAGCTACAAGTTTAGAAATGTTCATGAATGTATGTTAACATTTCATAAAAGAAATGGCATGCTCACTGCTGACCAGAACTGAAAGTTCATAAATTTCTAAGATAAGGATTAAGGACATGATGTGTATATGTTCAAGAACCATGAGATGAAAGTTTGTATCAGGAAGATCATGCACTTTACTTCAAAAAAAATCATGCACTTCGGGGAGTTTACCTTTCTTCTTATTAAAAACTTTTGGTCCATGTTGCCATCATAATACTGTTGAATGCATGCATGATATCCATCCGTCCATCCTTTTGTGCTACGAGAAAACATGATACAGACTTTGTTGTCAGAATAGAAGCAGATTGATGATCAGGCTGCCCCTTTCTGTGGTCCACTCAAATCATGCATATTTTTCTCCGAAAATATTGCAGATAACTCATGCTCCATACAACTTGTAAACATCATTTTTTGAGCTGTTTTACGTCAAGAATTCCTCAAGTTTTCCATTCTTTTGATTAGGATGGGTCCCTATTGAAGAATATTTTTCTTGACTAGGGCCATGGCTTTGAATTGTCTTCTTCTTTGCAGACAGCTGGGAACCTTGCTGTTGCCTAGGTATACCTGTCACCACTAGAAAATCCACTACATGTAGATTCATCCACTATTATCCACTACTTTAGACTCGTCATTACAAGAAAATTTTATGCCTTTCTGGACGCAAAATAGATTGTCTGAAATTGACTAGTAACCTAAACAAAGGATCAAAGGGACAGGGAACACAGACACTTGAGATCTTATCATGATCTGACAAAATCCTTCCAGAGAGGCGAGATCATATAATCAATGAAGAATCTTCTACGAGTACATCTAAAGAAATCCTGGTGCGGATTTGCCAAATCTGTGTCAACAGTGAATTAATTGGTGCAGACCTATCATGATGCATGTTTTCATGCAGCACAAACAGTACTAAAAAAAGATAGGTTTGTGTTGTATGTTGCTTTTTTTCTTTTTCAAAAAAAAGGTATGATGCTTTCCATGCAGAGCTGCAGTGACTCGTTACTTAGGCGTCTGCGTCTCTGTCATTCGTGTATTCTGAATCTTTAAGCTGAACTCTGCTTCAGCAGTATCACTTTGTTCCGGTTACATGGTACTGAGTTTCTTTTTTGCATGACATGGTACTGAGTTTCTATAACCATACCATATGACTGAATTTCTACAGCAGTTTAACAGTGAAACCAGTTCCATTCAAGTTCATCGCTCTGATGATGTATGCGCAAAGCAATGTGAACCACACGAGAAAGACAGACGTTGACCGAGACTTGTGTGCTGGTCATCAGACTCACACTACAGACAGTAGCAGGAAGGCATGGCAAGACTAGGGTGTGTGCATCACATGTTAAAAATCAGTATTTTATTTCCTAGTAATCCATGGAAACATTTGCAAGGTTGGTAATAAGTTTGTTCCAACCGAACCGGACAAGTGGCACCAGTCTAGAATCCTTTAGCGTGAGCCCTTTTGGATCAGTCAAACTGAAAGGACCTATCCATATGTCCTTTGCTCATGTATGATTAACAAGTTACATCTTGTGCTTCACTAGCGCAAATTGGAAGCTTCTGCTGGTCGTCTGGTCAATAGAGTGCCCCAGTGCACCAGCTGGAACCTTGATTGCTGCCTGTGCTGGTCCACTTCAGTCTTAGGTGACTATGGACTAACTACTGACCGACCAGAATTGCTGCGTGCCAGTAGTTATGGAATCAAGTTCGAATAGTTTGTGAAACCAGATAAATCTGACTACCTCGTATCGATGTCGAGAGATAGCTTTCAGCTTTGAACTCAAAGAACAAAGTCTTAATGACACCAGATTTTTTTTAACCACAGATTGATTAGCTGCCGCAAGATTTTAGGGCTTATAATGGAAAGCAACCGTATGCTATGAGAAGTCAATTCGTATGAGGACTATGAGAATTCAAATCTGGACCACATGATCTTGATCCAAGGGGAGCGCGCAGGGAGAGGTGGGAGAGAGATTTGCAAAATCACCACCCCTCCCAGTCAACCCCGGGCCTTGCAGCCTTGAGTGATTTGAATGTTTTATCTGAGAGATTTGAATGTTTTATCATAGAGATTTGTGAAATGATCCAGTCAACCCGGGCCTTGCAGCCTTGAGGCATACAGGGCGCGCCGTGGATCGGGCCGCCAAGGCAAAATCTTCTTTAAAAAACGGATACGGGCCTCATCCATCTCCCTCCTCTGGTGGCCCAATAACTCCCGGCCCGCTCCGTCCGCAGCCACGGAAATCCACAGGCCGAGGTTCACCGCAGGCAGCAGACGCGGCGGCAGACGACGGCCCCCGATGGCTGCGCGTCCGCGATGAGACACGGCGGCAGTGGCACGCGAGGGGGGAGATGATTAAAAATGCAGTGGCCTCGCTAATGGTGCGCCTCCACCACCTGCCCCTGCCCCGCGCCGCGCCCGCCTCCACCTACCACCACCACGCGCGCCGCCTCCAGCTGTCCGCATCGACCTCGGTGCGCCCCGCCGCCGCCATGTCGACGACGGCGGAGCAGGCCGTCGCCGACCAGAAGCGCGCGCTGCGCACTGAGGTGCGCAAGGCGCTGAAGGCCCTCTCCCCCGACCAGCGCGCCAGCGAAGGTGACCTGCGCTGAGCGTGCTTCGTCTCGTTCGGGTCACAACCTGTTCGTCAATTTGCCGAGTAGGAACTGAGCTTAGCCGTGCTGATTTTGGTAGCTTTTACATAGACGTACGCTGGGCGCTAGTAATTTGGACGAGAAATAAAAGGGTAACGAAAATTTTGGGCAACTTCAGGGTAGATTCTGGGTCATATTTCAATTTCGTGAGACTATTTAACATTGCCGCATTGGGGTGTGTCACAACCTTATGAGAAGTGTTATTTCCTGATTAAGATGATCAGATAAATGGTAAATTTGCGATTTAAGATCAGGAAAACGGAAGCCTTAGGGAAGTCAATAGGAGAAACGTGGATTAGCGTGCTCTGCTTTTGCTTTTACATTAGTGCAGCGAAGGGGACTTTCCTTGTTTTTATTTGAAAATTTAGGAACCTTAACTAGAATTGGGATGCTGTACTACAGTATTGCTCTTCCACTTTTGGAACAAAGTATATTTCATTGTGCTGTTTAGTTCAGCGTATTTGAATGTGAATATTTTCTTTGATTTTCCAGATCTGGCTATTCAAACTACAATTTTGGACTCCTCTTGGTTCAAAGCAAGCAAACGATTGTGTGCTTATATAAGCTGTAAGCAGTTGCGAGAGGTTGATACAACAAAAATACTAGCAGAGTGCCTGCCATCAAGTCCTGGTGAGTCTGTCTATAGTTATGCTCCTTACTGATTCTGTTGCTAACAGTTTGGTTCTTAAGGGCAAGAGGATCTGGCGAAGGACCTTTATGTTCCTCGAGTGGAGGATAAGAACCGCAATATGCGGATACTCAAAATCACCACCATGGATGACTTAGTTAAAAATTCAATGAACATTCTGGAACCATCACCTGTGGATGCTAGTGGCAACGATCGTGAAGATGGTAAAATTTATTTCCATGTTACTGGGGAGCTTTCCCCCATCTAATTTATATAGGTTACTGCATCAATGGGGTGGCTAACTTGATCCTCATTTGATCCTTGCAGTATTGTCAGCCTCTTCCCCTGTTGACCTTTTTTTATTGCCTGGTAGGTTCTCTATCATTTCCTTTAGACATACTCTACCACATAGACTCGGTTGGTAATACTTGTTATTCATGCAGGACAAGCATTTGATAGAACCGGTCGAAGACTGGGACGTGGTGGAGGGTAGGATTATACATTATTTGTTGTTGCCTGTATTGAAGTTGCTGTTTTCTGGGATAATTAAAAAAGTACGCATACACTAACATGAGAAATATGATCAGAAACTGCGCGCATTCCAAATATCATTTCACTTGAATAGTATTGAAGTTTTAATACCTTTGTTTCTAGTACCAGCGGAACCAATTGTAATGATAGGATAGTTACCACTTGAGACAATAAGTATGTTGTTCAGATGCAAAAACTCATGGAATGGGATATTTATACTGCTCACACAAACTTGTAGGCTGGCAGAGGAATCAAATCTTTTTGCGACATCTTGTTCAACTAACTTGCAATCTGAAAGCTTGTAATCCGACCCTGTGGGGTTAGAACTAAGATGAGATGTATGAAAATGAAATCTGTGTAATGACATCTTAGTAGAAGTTTGAAAACGCAAGGGCATGTTGGTGCTGCGATAACCTTCCTGTTTTTTTTTTCTAAATTCTGTAGATAGGTAAAGGTGATATATATATTTGTTTTCTTCAATGTGGAAGTACCATCATGCAAATCAGCTTTGTAGTTTTTTTATATTGCCTTTACTGTAGCATACCAACGTAATAGACCACAGGTCTGTGAATTTTCAATACATCTGAATTCCATAAAATGCCTGAATACATGAACCCCGAAGATATACGGTGTTGTGCTCTAATGGGTAGTTCAGTTTATGCTAAACTCCACACTTATGCTGTTAATTGAAAGTTTTTCCCTGCTATCTTATTTTCCCCTTTTTTTCAAATTCATAAGGTACTATGACACATTCTTGCTGAAATACCAAGAACTTGCAAAGGAGAAAGGGTGGAATCGGCCTCTCTTGGGTATGGCATGCATATTTTTATATGCCAATTTTGTTAATGGTTTACATAGACCTTTGTCTTTGTAATTAAGGATCTTTTTTCTTCTGATGCTATTTTGCAGCAAGTTATTTTATATAGTTTTTGATACTCTGTTGAAATATGCTTTGCACCTTCTACTTTGTCGTTGGAATCATATTGGTTAGTCTACATCTAAACAGAAGTAAAATGGACTTTTTTAAGTGGAAGGCCACGAGTCGACTTGTTTTTTTTTCTTCTTTGGAGTAGAATTAGGTCTTTATTTGTGTGTATTGGAAGCTAGCTTTGACAGAGCAAGTAACCAGAACAAAATAGTATAGCTTGCATCAAAAGGAATGACATAAGCCTGCCACCATACTTTGAACCACTCTTTTTTTTATCATACTACATACTGAATCAACGAATAAAATGGAAGTTGATTGTGCATTTGTGCTTCTAGTTGGATTAAAGGTTTTAATTTACAGAACGGAGCAATACAGTTTTCATTTATTACTACATGACTATGAAATACCGTGTTGGTTCTTCTGTCATTCTGTGTTTTGCGGTTCCATGCAATGATGATTGATAGTATCATATGTTACATGGTTTCCATTTTGTTTGCTAAATTATCTATTGTAATTTTTACATTCCTTTTTTGAAGTTGCTCTTTCATACTCGGTGCAAATTATGGAGGAAGGCATCATCCCAATCAATTCAACTGATGTTCCTATTGATGCCCTGATCTCATCCTCTGGTGTTATTCCAATAAGCCCTGCTGCACTGGAGAGGATGTAATGGAGCTTATTGCTTATGCTTTGACAACATGTACCTCTTTCGTGTTCCCTGATTGTCCTAGTGATACTGATGCATCAGCATAGCAGGGGATTTGTCCTTTTCTTGCGGTTTTCTGCTGTACCATTTTATAATAAAGTAGACACCGGATCGGATGCCTCTTCTTTTTTTCAGCTAATTTTAGATGTATAATGTAAATTCTCCTCCTTATGAACCAAGTATTTCGAGTTATGTTGTCATCTATCAGGCAGGTTTACATTTCAGAACTAGCCTGTCGCCAGCAGAAATTTAAAACTAAAACGTTTTCGACATTTTTTACTGGATTTTGGTTCTTTACTATTGGCAAAAGAGACGATTTATGATTTTATGTTACATGTAGTAAAGACGATTTACGATATATGATTTTATAACAACTAGCCAGTCGCCAGCATGAGTTGACAAAGAAGCCCAAAGGCTGTTGGGCCGCATTAACTTGAAGCCTCATCAGTCATGACCCGATCCAGTTTCCTTTGTGGTTTATCGGTTTTGGACAGAATTCAATAAAACCAAAGTTGTCTCTTAGAACTTCAACAAATTCACATAAATAATTATCCCATAGAGTACAACGACTCCGGTAAATTTTTGACGAGGGTTTAGTTTATGTACGTTTTGCAAAGGAAAAAAAAATCTAATTAGTGACATCTCACCGACCATGATCAGCCAGTCTGAAGATAAACCAAATGTTGCAAAAACCGCAACTACATTTCGCGATAAGAAAAAGGCACATGTGAACTAATCATTTTTACCAGCAGGAGAACAGTGTCACCGCTCGATTCAACAAAAATAAAATTACAGGATTATTACAAAATGCACCGCCGAACTGTCACTCGGCTTCTTTCTCGATCATCATCGGCCACACTCTGGAAATCTACACAGGTGAATAGGATTATACAGCCAAAAAAACTAGACCCGATGAGGTGAAAAGCTTCACGGTTTTTCATTAAGCGGAAGAAACCTCTCCTGGGCCTAAAAAATCCTCAAACCCCGGCAAGCCGGTGAGGGGATTTTTTTTTAAACCAGCCCTATATATTCGCTCTAACAAGGAATCAAACCTGGGTCTACTGGTGCGACCATGCCTCAGCCCCTAACCAAGTAGCTAGAGGACCTTTGGCATTATACAGCCACAATATCTCAAGATCCTAGACGACCTCCCCTTCTTCTACTTCACTGTTTGTGCGCAGCGTCCACCTAGGCATCCTGTTGAGCACGCACAGGGGCGAGATGTAGGGGTCGTTGAACCATACCGTCCTCACCACCTTGTCCAGCTCCCGCCGAAACTCCTCCCTCTTCCGCTGGAGCTCCTCCCGTTCCTGTTTGCGCTTGGCTTCCTCGTCGGCGGCGTCCTCCGCCCTCTCCACCACCTCCTCCACCGGCGACGGCTTCCTGAAGTCGGCGGCGGCGGAGGAGTAGGAGTACGCCTTATTCCGCTCCTCGGACCGCGAGCTGCTCCTCCTCCTAGTAGTGCCCTCACGCGCGCCGCGGCCACTACGCCTTCGCCCGCCCGCCTTCCTCCTGGCCGCGCGGTGGGCGACGTCGCGGCCGCGGCGGCCAGCGGCGTCGTCGTCGCCGTCGTCCCTCCTGTAGCCGTCGTCGTAGCCGGCGCAAGAGGCGCTTTCGCTTCCCCTCCTCCTCTTCCTGTCCGGGGACGCGTCGCGGTCGTCGTCACGTCGCCGGCGCCTCGTCATCGTCGAGGGCGACGACGTCGTCCTACGCGGCTCGTCGCCGCGGGGGCTCCGGTAGTGGCGCCGCCTGCTCGCCGCGTCCTTGTCCGAGGCGGTATCGTGTTCCCGGCTCGCGGGGGCGGGGTCGACGTGCGCGCGAGAGCCGCACAGCGGCGGCGAGGCGGCTGCGCTGCGCCCGGCAGATCGGTGGGAGTGGGAGTGGGAAGGAGCCGCCACGGCCGCCATGCTCCCTCCACCGGTAGTAGCCGCGCTTTGTTCTATGGTTCGTGCAATCGTATCGTATGTGTGTCTTGCAGTGCGAAGGAGCAGCGAGCGCGTGCCTCTCCCTGGGTGGATGCCCTGACGGCGTGCTCCGAGATCACGTTGGGGAGGCGGGTGATGGTACTGCAGGATCACAGTGATTGGAGTCGCGGAGTGGAGGCCGCCGTCTGGTTAAAAAGCCGCGAGGCGAGGGTGGCCGGCGGTTCTCTCGTTTCGTTTCCAGCTCGGACAAGAATTCAGCAGCCGCGACGGTTTCCGATTAGGCCGTCCGTGGCGCGCCATTCAGTTTTTTTCTTTTGGGAGCGAACGCGCCATTCAGATGTGAACGCGCATTCGGCCCGCCCGTTCGGTTTCGGACTTACCCGGGTTCTTACGCTCGCGGCGCGCCCGATTGCAGCCCATCTGTGCAAGGTATCCGTGGGCCAAGGCCCGAGAACCATGGAAGAACCAGCCCATTAATCTGTTACACTACTCTTTTGCTCCCGTGCTTGTGCCATGTTCATGTCGGCCCGTCCATGTTCTAAAAAAAGTGCTGGTAACTGCGCAGCGAAGGTCGTAATTGCTACGGTCAGGGCAACGCACGGCACAGGCCTGGCCGGCGCCGTGGCTCGTGTTAGGGCACAGGCGCCCGGCCGTGTGCGGCAGGGGGTGGTCAGCCGCTCGGCGACTGCCTGGTGTTGCACGGCGGCACACGGCACGTTTCCCCGGCCCGCCCCGTCTTCGTCCCCCGGTCAACGCAGTACCAGCCAGCGAGCCGCTCTGTTTTTCAACGAGGCGTGCCGTCGTTCAGTCACGACGAACGGGACATTACTGGGACGGTAGAGCACGCCGATCTTGTGAAAGTAGCGAGTGCGCAAAAGGGCTCCTGGCTCCTGCCTTTGTTTTCTTCAGTCAACGGTCAGCTCGTACTCGTGTAAATCTCAAGTTGCCTGGCGTGTTTGCTGCCGTGTTTTTGTTGGTTGGTGAACAGATTAGCATCGTCATCACCAGCTACTCTACTCTTCTCTCTGAAATGTGCAACGCAGTGACGACGAACAGATAGAGCCTCGAAACGTGTTGGCGAACCGTAGCCAGTCACAGCGACACACGATCCATTAACGGGACAGTCTAGTCAGGAGCCTGAGGACTGGCTGGCACGAATAATTGTTACACAATCACAGACTAGTAGAGGGTTGATCATCTCGACCAGGACTCGGGGGTTTATTCCTAACGACCACGTGCTGCAGCTCAACACACCCCTTCAATCCGTCCGACAACGCACGGGAGACAGCGACCTCCACGCTGCTCCGTCGCCACCGCCTGCCGCGCGAGGCGTCGCTCCATACCCAACACTCTCCTCTCGTCGGCAGTCGCCAGCGACAGCCGGCTCCGCTCCGTCCATGGTCCAGCCAACCAACGCACAAGTGGTGGGGGACTCGACTCTCGGTCTGGGTCGCGGCGCGCGCACGAGCGGGATTAGAAAACGGCCCACCCGTCGGTCGGCGCGGCTGTCCTGGATCTCAAAATTAATTCGTGTACGCGTCGCCGTCCGGCGTTCGGTGGAGCGACTGGCTGATTGGACACCCGCACATGCGCACGGGGGGGCCCCGCGACCCGCGCGCCCCCCGTGCATCGTCGTCACCGCGCACGATCCGCACCGGATCTTCAGGGAACCTTGGCAGCGGCGGGGCGGCGCGGCGGGTGCCAAACTGCCAACGTGCCATGTTGCTAGGCCGTGCGGCGGCAGGCGGCAAGGAGGCCTAGTGATCAGATCACGGTGCGTGCCCCGGCGCGCGCGCGCGCCGGCGCTGCAGGATGCGGAGGACCCCGAGGCCGCGGCGGATCGCGCGCGGCGGCAGCCAGGGATCCCAGGAGGACGTGGTGTGGCACTGTAGCGGCGCAACTAACACGTCCGCGGGAGCTACCGGACGTGCGTGCCCTTGGCGGGACTGTGCGATGTCACTGCAGGTGATACCCAGCGCCCGGCCCCGCCACTTCGCGGGGCACGTCGATCAATAATGCGAGCACGTACAGTCTACTACAGAGGCCGTCGCGTATCTGGCTAGCCCGTGAACGCGCACGCGCCGGGAGCCCCCGATACGATGCGACGACACGACGGCCGGAGCGCGAGATGCATTGCACCGTGCTGGTGCCGCTGGCAAAGAGAGATCGGAGGAGGATTGTAGAAAGATACGGCTCGGCTGGTGTACCCCCAATGATTTTCGCAGCTGGATGGAATGGAACCTGTTTGATGCCTGCGTTTTTCGTACAGGTGCGGGCGTGCCATTGTGCGAGCGCGGCGGATGATTGGTTTGGTGTGCGGGCAACAGCATCTACAGGATGCCGGCCGGGCCGATGCCTAGCAAGGAGCAATTGATTGAGTGCCGTTCGTCTGTCGCTGGGAAAGATGTCTGTGTGTGTGTGTGTGTGCAAGCCAGCGATTTGGCATCTGATCACTGATCTAGTAGTACATGATGAGCATAAACATTGGTCTCCAACTGGACATTCGCAAACGTGTGTCGCAGACTCACAGCGCGTCGGCGAACTTGCCGATGAACGGTGGACGCTGGACAGTCCGTAGCCTAGTCTCCTAGCTCACATTCGCAGAGAAGATACTACCCCGACTGTAAACTGTAAAACGAAATAAAGACAATACCAGCGCCGTACTACGATAAAGATCGAGTAAAAATGCAGTACAGTCACGTCCAAGAGAGACAAGATCGAGTCACAAAGTTCAGACCCATTCCTCCGGCCCTTTTCACCCACGAGGTCGCGCATTTTGAGGAGTTACACACAGGACAAACAGTGAAAAAGTGCCAACGAATGCAATGCAGGAGATAATAATCTAAACGAGTGACGATGTACACAATCGGTGATCCAATCCAATGCAGAGTTTCCAGACGAACGAACGATTGTTCTTGATTCCTTAATTTCTCATCAGTTCATGAATGAAACAACAGCATCACCTACACCTACACGAAATGAAATGCGTCGTCAATTCGTCACGCAGCTACTACACATTTTTGCCGCGGCTGATCTCACAAGAACCGCGATCGGCCAGTACTCGATGCATGCTCAAGGCATTGCAGACTTGCGCACTACAGATGCTCAAAGATCCAAGCTTTTTGCGAGATGACCGTCGGCGCTTCACTTGGCGCCGACGCCGAGCGTGAGCTCCAGCTCCTCGGCGGCGACCTCGTGGATCCGCTCGCCTTCCCACGGCGTGACGACGCGGCCCTTGTCGAACTCGAACTCCGCGGGCCCGCCCCGGCCGATGTCCGCGGCCGCCATCCCGTCCAGCTCCATGGAATTGGCGCCGGATGCGCCGCCGCCCGGGTTCACGAGGTTGTAGGTGGGCGACGCCGGCGCGGTCGTCGCCGCCGACATCTGGAAGCTTATCCATCTCCCGGAGTCGACGGTGGAGCAGACGTCGGACTCGTCGCACTCCGGGATGGTGTCAGGGTGCTCGCGCCGGCGCGCGCGGGTGGGGCTGGCGGGTGCGGAGACGGCGAAGAAGGGGTGCCGGAACGGGTCGACGACGGCGACGGCGTCCCCCCAGTCGGGCTTGCGGACCTTGGTGGGCGGGCGCGACGCCGCCGTCGGCGAGGAGAGCGGCGGCGTGACGGGCGCGCTGCTAGAGACGCGGAGCGGCGGGAGGTTGGGCAGGCCACGGAGGAACGGGAGCAGCGAGGAGGCCGCGGCGGCGGCGGCGGCCGGGTTGGCGTGGGTGTTGCTGCCGCTGCTGTGGTCCACGCGCGTCGGGCTCGGGAAGCTCGACGACGCCGGACTCGCGTGGTAGGATGGCACCGGACTCGGGTAGCTCGAGGACGGCGCGCTCAGCAGCTGCGACGACGAGCACGGGCTCATCATCCCGGGGGGCGGCTTGCATCCCTGCAAAAAGCAAAGAAACGCAAGGTCAGCTAGCTTCCTCGGCTAGGCTCATGTCTGTTTCCGTCGACCAGATCTGCTAGCGCCCGCACGGCCGCCGCATCCAAGATCCCGGAAGAACGGGGAGAGAGAGATCAGGGAGCAAGCAAGAAAGTAAATGAAAGAGCAGAAAGCTCGGACCTTTCGGTAGGTGGTGCCGTCGTCCTCGACGACCCAGCCGGCCTCGCGGCAGAGCGCCTTGAGCACCTCGTTGTTGTCGCAGTGCTTGGGGAGCTTGTAGTTGCCGAGGGCGCGGAGCCCCGTGAAGATCTTGGCGGCGATGGCCCGGCGCCGGCGCTCGCGGCGCTTGTTGTTCTCCCGCTCCTTCCACGTCGGCGTGCGCCCCAGGCCGCCCGCCGCGGCCGCTGCCGCCGCGGCCGCACCCGACGTCATGCTGGCCGGCGCTGCCGCTGCTACCTCCCCCTCCTCCCCTGCAAGGCTAGCTGCAACTTGCCTTGTTGCCTCCTCTTTCTTTAATGGCGAGGTGGTGGGTGGCGTACCGCGCAGCGAGTATATTGACTAGTGGGGGGAAGGAAGGAGGCGACTGGCGAGAGACGGAGGGAGGGAGGGAGCTGGCTGCTGCTGGGACTGGGAGAGTAGAGTGGCGGACTGGTGGGGTGAAGCGTGATGGCATAGTGTGCGAGCTGGAGCCTGTAGCCGCTTTGAGCTTTCGCCCTCGTGGGGCCGGCGCGGGGCTGGGCGGCGGGCCCGGGCTGGCTCACGAGGGTGGTACGGTAACTTTACTTTATTGCAACTGGATTGGCTAGATTCTACTTACTGGCCATGGTGGGTGGGTGTGGCCATACTTTTTCCTCGTCCCCCTTCACCCCCTGGAGATGGAGCCCGGGTCTCTGCCGGGGGCTCGGCTTTTGGCGAGTGGGAGTGTGTGTTGCTGCGCGTGACTGCGTGAGGTGAGTGTGGGAGCAGTAGGGCCGGTGCGCAGGCGGTGCCGGGCATGTGTGTCATGTGTGGGCGCGCCTTGGGATTTGCGACGACGAATTTTACGGTGGTGTGGGGTGACGGCGCGATGCCGTTGCCACCGGACCGGAGGAGCCGAGGAGGAGAACGTTTCTTAATGCAAAGTGGCGTACACGCTTTATGGGGCGCGCTGTCCTCTACGGAGTACTCTAGTAGTAGTAGCGTGTGATCACGTGAAGATTTGATGAGCTCCTCAGTGACATTGGCCATGGCAGAGCAGGCTAAGGGCACGGTACAGTACAACCCCTCCCAGTTTCTTATGGAAATGCTGTACACTACACGCGACGGAGTTGACACGAGTCAACTACGCTACACGTTTGGTCTTTGGAGCTCCTGATCCGGATGTGGTGTGCGATTAAGCTAGCCACTTCCGGGCCTCACGGGAGCAATGTGATCTCTGAGGCCACGATTAGGATAATCAGCCGGGAGAGACAGGGCTGTCAGTGAGGCAGCGAGTGACAGCGCATTCAAAGTTCTGCGGCTTTGACCGGCCGGTACCCAAGCACTCATGAGTTTGTAGTACTCTGCTGACGGGTCCCCTCCTGATCCATGCCACGCCGTCCGTGGCCGCCGGTAATCAAGAGAGAAATCTATCAAGCCCAGCCCAGCGCACAGGGGCGGCGGTAAATTGGACGGGGGGAACGGCGGACGGGGACCATCTGCCGCCACCGTGGTGGCGTGGACCGTTTGCCGGGACCCCCCGTTCGGGAGGTTTGACCATGGGATTCTACAGGCCGTAGCAAAGAAACCGGCCCATGTGGTTGGTTAGCGAACAGCAGGTTCTATATTGGCCCACTTATAAATGTTGGCATCCGATGCGTCTTTTGTTTGGGCTGCAAATTTAGGCTCTGCAAGTTTGCAACATCAGGCCATATCCATATATACCTGGGCCACAAAGACTGGTCCAACTTGAGATTATGGAGCGTGTCTGGGTCATCATCATCAGGCCATGTGATATTTTTTACAGCTTAAATATTAAAAAACTAGTAAGATGGCCCGCGCAAATTGCGCGGGTAGCTAGTCTTTTTTTTTCTAATCTTTATGTTATACTTTTAATTAAAACATTGATCTAAATAAATTTTCAAATTATTGATGTTACTATAATTATGCTTCCAAACAATCCGAGCTGAGGTATCGTTTATAATTTTGTTCATCTCATATTCTATGGATAGACATTAGTGGGAAAAAAGGCAATATCTTATATCTTTTTATATTTTCCAGTAGTAATATAAATATTTATATTTTTGGCCTGAATATATATTTTTAGTTTTTGAGAGTTTTAGTCATCGTGCATAAATCCACATGCATGCATGCTTTCATGTTGTTTTTATGATTGCTACACCTTTTCCTTAACATGTGTCACGCACATGATCTATAAATTAGCTAAAGTTATTTCAACCCATAAAGAATTTTTGACGATTCATCATAATCCTCTCAAACCAAACTCTTTCAATTCGTTTACAATCACATAATATAGACCTTTCTACAGAGGTGTCTTAGTTTAGCTGTGCATAATTTTTTATTTGATTTGATGAAATTTTACCGAGACTATTACCCGAATAACTAAAAGCGAATCAATTACTTCCATCAATATATATGTATTTTTTTCCTAATTATTTTTTTTGGTTTATTACACCACACCACAATAAATAGACCCCTCTATAGTTATCTTTATTCTCCATTTATTGATTCATACCCACGTATCTTTTCTTTTTCGCCATTTCTTAACTCATCTTTGTTCGTTTCTATAGAAGAAAAAATTAAACAAATTCATACCCACGTATATTCTTTAACTTCCTCTTTTGTATGTTCCTTCTTGAATTTTCCATTTGTCTTTGTATTGGATTTCTTTATTTGTTCAAGGCTTGCCATTGCTAATTTTCTTCTTTCTTGGATGTTGTTGTCATAATATGTTTGTTTTCTCTCTCTCTCCTAGAAGCTTTTATGCCACGGTAAGCTTGTGCTATGTTGCTCGTTCCTATATTTCATTGAACATCCTCAGCTCTTTAAAATGTGCGCTCGTATATAGCCTATCATGAATGTCATCCGGATCAGTCGGGCCAACGTCACCCAAACTTGGGTATCGCGAGTTTCTACACTGAATGTATTGGCTAATGTAACTTAGAGCTTGTTTGGATGCACTTAAAGTTAGGCGTCTAAATTTAGCCCTATCCTATTTTGATCAAGGGCTATTTTTTACCCATATATAGAGAAAGTACGTTATACCCCCATTAGCTGGAGGGAGTAGACCTCAAAGCCTCAATTCTTGCTATAACTGTCACGGAGAAAATATAATTGTCCTTAGTCCTGCATCTAGGCTTTCTATTATTCGTAGATGGCGGTGTTGGATTACACTTTCTATTATTCATGGATGGGTTATGTTGGATTTGTGCTTCAGAAACATACCACATGGATGGTATGGGTAGCTGAGTACATATTAGAATGAGAAGAAGCTTGATGTCTTGATTACCCTTCACTATTTTGATTCGGATGCCATCCATGTTTCACTGTGAAAGCGTATAGGTTTTAGTATGAATATACTGTGAATTTTCTTAACATGGATCAATGTACATGTAGCCATATATGCATGATGGTGCAACTAACCGAAGGAAATTGTATACATCTTGTTTTACTATTTTGCCTTCCAATCGGATTATACGTAATGCAAAGTAAACCAAAAAAGCAACACACGTGGGCATGGATTTTTTATTTTATTAGATTTATATATTTTTAATTCCGAAATTACTATTTATTGAGTATATATATGGCATGGACTCTTTGAGATAATATAGGTCGTTAGATCTTCATAAAATCCGACGGTGGAGGTTCTTCTCTTTTTTAGATTAACGTGGGATTTTCTAGGCCCTCTCGGTGAACGTGGTGGCTCCTTTTGCTTCTCTTGTAATAAGATAACAGATAAAAGATATTTTTTGCAGCTTGAGCAGTACCCTGGTCTAAAAGATATGATGCAGTTTCCTCTGCCATGACATGCCCATCCTACTAACAATTGCGTAATAATTCCACCGCTGCTGCGCATATATGACGAGCACGAGGAAGACAGACACGGCCGGTAGGCGGTACCGCCACGTCGCCGGCGTTGGAGTGCACGATCCGGCTGGCGTCTGATGGCTGGATCGAGTACCCGACCATCACCGGCGGCCGGACATAGTCGTACACGTGCGGAAGTAGGCGCGCCGCAGTAACGCCCAGGTAGTAGCCCACCGCGAGCGGCTTCGAGTTGACGCGCCACACCGCGTTGCCGATCACCTGCTAAGCGGCAGCAGGAACATGTCCTCAATCAGCCGGAGGTGCTTCTCGACCGTCATGGCCTCACCGTTCAACCCGAGGACGAACACGAACTGGGCCAGGTGCACGCCGTAGTAGTACAAGAACACCTTGGCGTCGCCTGGCACGCGCCCACGAGGCCGCGACTTCCACGCCTTCTGGCCAATGCGCAGTGTGAGGACGAGCGCCGCGAGGATGAGGACCCTCACCGCCTTGTCCATGGCCCGGTACACTCCGACGAGCGCGTAGTCGGACATCTCGGAGCCTAACGTGACCCTCGCTCGCAGATGCCGGAGACCAGCGGCACGCCGAGCCTGCACGCCGAGCATGACGAGGGAGACGCACGGCGCCGCGCCAGCGTGGGTCCCGAGGTGGCGCAGCTGGTTGAGCTCGGCGGCGATGGCGACCGAGAGCAGCACGATACAGAGGACGCCGTTGGCGAGTCCGGCATTGAGCTTACTCCGCCACGCCTGCGGGAACTGGAACGGGACGGCCTGCAGCCGAAACGCATTGGGTCGCCGGCGATCCGTATGCTCGCTATCTGAACCTTCGCTGCCCACCAGATCACCAGTGCCGTGTTCCATGGCGGGTACTGGACTCTCATCTCGATGGAACAGTCACTGCCTTCCTCGACATCGAGGTCTCCGCTCGCCGACGAGTTGCGCCGCTGGAGCCGCCGGAGATCAGATCACGGCAGCCGATGAGGTTCACCCAGCCGTCCCCGGGACTGTACACGCCCTCCAACGACATTACCAAGCTCGTATGGTGCCCATGGCTAAGGAACGCCACGCTGCCGGTTCCGTGCCCCGGCACCAGGCATGCCTGACCTGCCGACGCCACCCACACGCCCTGGGCGAACAGAGCCACGCCGCCGTGGACCGGTCCTCCCACGGCGGAACGGCTCGGAAGTCGGAACACGACAGACAGTCAGACACCCTCACGGTGCCAGCCGCGTCCGTGTCGCAGCGGAGTACTGGTACGGTGACCAGCGTAGCCGCGACACCAGCTGCACCGGGTCGAAGTAGGCGGCCGACGACGCCGCAGTCGTGCTCCTCATCTCGCCGAGCACGGCTCGCGTCGTCAGTGTGAGCTCCTTTGGATACCGAAGCACGAGCAGGATGCCGTCGTCCTCCGTCACGGGCGGCTGGAAGCCGCTCTGGCCGGAGTTCTTGGCCCAGTCCCACGGGTCAACGCCGCGGCGCGTCGGCAGAACGGCGCTCCCGATCATGCACAAGATCCTCTCGCCGCCGTCTCTTTCCACGTACACGCCTTCAAAGGTGATCCTGAGCTTCGTGGCGCCAGGCGAAAGCTTGAACTCCGGCGACGATGACTCGGCCGCCGCTGACATTGACCGCCGTCCTTGCTCTGTTCTCGTCATCGAAGTGCGTGATCACGAACGTCGCGAGGCATGAGCGGCGTGAGCCGTGAGGCCAGCGTCCTGGCGCCAGTCGCCCTTCTCCAAGGGTAGCTCGCGCGTCACGCGGCTGGCGCGGTGGGCATCGTCAGCCAGCCCGGCCGCCTGAGGAGAGCACAGGCTCCCGCTTCCCAGTGGTGCTCGACGTCGGCGAAACGGAGGTAGGCTAGTGTTTGATCATATGGGCGTGAGCGTGCAGGGTCCACGGAGGACGAAGCGACCCAAAGATGAAGCAGCAGCAGGCCACCAAGGAACTGAAAGTTCGATCCCATTGGCGGCAGATCGTGTTGCTGCAAAAGACGAATACGGCTGAATATTTCAGAGAACAGGACAAATGTTTGTACATTCTGCAACGCGATAAAAAAAGTTTGTACACAATGAACGATTCTTTTTCTTTTGAGAGAAACATGAAGGTTTTACGGATGCACTAAAATTCGTGCATTCTGTAATTGGAAAAGAAAAATATCAGATATGACCTGGTTACTGATGTCATACTGACCTTATGCAGAGACCTGTCCATGAACCTATCTGATAACTGATAAGCGATCACAATGATAACGATTGACGAATTTGCATTGGATCTGTGACCTGGCAGCATTATAGTATTTCTGAAGATGAGATACAGAGATGATCAGATCAACCGATCATTCCCAATCCTCATGCCGAGATTCATGCTTCGTCAGGAGGAGATTCTACGTATGGTCAACGGTTTTATCAGTTGTAGCCTGGGTCCAGTCATCCAATGCTTTGATCTTTTTGGAAGAGATCATCAGATGATCCACTTCCAATGTTTATGCCATTATCTGCGTTGTTCTAGATCCACCACATGTTCCATGTTACTGATGTCATGCTGACCTTATGCAGAGACCTCCATGTTGCATCTGCTCGCTTGCATTGGACCTCTCTGTCCATGAACCTATATCTGATAACTTTATACGGAACAATTCATTTAACACTGAACCATTACAGCTTTTCATAATAATAAAAACTCTGACATACATGATTTGATAATCAAGCTAACTAGATCCAACGCAACAAAGTCTGACCCGGGCCTGTTTTCTTCGTTACGCTGCGCTGAAATGTCTATTGATTTTCGCTGCGCGGCGCTAATTCTGTGCGAGTGAAAAAATTGCTAACGCTGCGCAGAAAAAGAAGTGAACATGCTAGTTCCATCCCTTTGCCTTCAATCTTTCCTGATGCAGCTGCAGAAACAGACTAGTTCTTCTCCCCAAGCTCGAGCGCTTTAGATGGCCAGGGCGCGGACACGAGGCCTCGCATGTCGGCGCGGCACACCGTACCGGGCAAGTGTGCCCCTTGAACAGCCACACGGTGATGCATCGCGTGTGGAAAGGATGGGAGCAAGGCAGGCTCACAGGGGACATTGCTCCAGCGCCAGTGCTTTCCTCGAAAGCCTCTATGCATATGGAGCACTGGTCTGCAGTACCGTGCTCAACGGTCTGCATGACGGTCTCGGCACAGGCTCGCACCACCGCCTTGGGCTCGATGTACACAAAGTAGACCTTCATCTTCATCAACACATAGAAGTGGTAGTGGCTCTGAAGAAGACATACACAGATGATCCAGTCAATCACTCAGTCCCAATCCTCTTGCCCAGATTCATGCTGCACCAGATCGACTCAACCACCCGTTCCGCAGTCTTCAGGCATCATTGAGAGATCAACTTGGCTACTGGCTTTCGTTGCTTACTTAGCCCTTATGTCTTCATGGAAATGTGGTGAATGATGGCAACATTAGTTTGCCTGGATCCAGTACTTTGGGGTTTTTTTTTTCAGAACGATCATCAGATGATCCGCTTGAAATCTTCATGCCATTATCTGCGCTGTTCCAGATCCACCACATGTTCCACAATCTCTCAGTCAGCAAAAGTACAGGACCCTGCTAGAATATTTGCTGCGAGGCACCAGGCCCTGGCCGTTGGCACGCCGGGTGCTCCTCCGGGCCGCACTGCCAGCTCGTCACAACGGTGGTGTAGCGGTTAAGGACCTCACAGATCGATACGCCAGAGTGGTTCGCCACGGCCGCCGTGTCGCTCGCCGGACAGGGGCTGCACGTCGTGGCGACAGGCTCGTCCGACTGGAACCGCTACTGCATGTTGTACGCGCTGACCTTCGACATCACCCTGACCGTGTCGAAGTAAGCAACGTCTGACGCTGCATTGGTGCTCCGCATCTCCCCGTGCACCGTGGCGCTCGACGACATGGTGAACAGCCACAGCAGCAGTACGCCGTGGAACTGCAAGCTGGACAGCATATCGATCGGCTCGCTGTTTGCTGCAACAAGGGGATCTGGCTGTATCAGGAAATTGTTGGCACCTACGGATTTCAGACAAGCGTTTGGCAGATGAACAGGAGTCCGAAGTGGCAAATGCAGCCAGCCAACACTGCAAGTCTGGAACAGATGGCTCGTTCATTCTCGTCTCAACGGGTAATCCGTTTCCCCACGTTCGTCAATCGCTGCAGGAGGACTGGAGGAATTGACCGATCGTGTCGACTTGCCTGATTGATTGCCCCACGAGAAGCAAGCAGGTGTCTGTGTTCCTCCTGATCATGCGCGCCGCGTCGGCGTCGAATCCCGCGAACTGCGGCAGTGGCAACCTGCGGCCCACCAGAGTGCGATTCTGAAAACACGTATCGGCCCGGCCCACCAGAGCTTGACGAGGACCTCTTCGATGCGCCTAATCCGGACCGCAGATCCTAGATTAAACGGCTCGTAGAGGCCCAGGGGTGGACGGTATTTGAAATACCGTCCACCCGGACGGTATCTGAAATATACATTCCAACCCCTGCCGTCGCAGGAAACGCCGCACGCCTGAGCACCGCTGCGCTCGCGTCGGTAAGAAGGTTCGCCCGACCATGGACAGCACCCTCTCGCGGTCTTCTCTTTCGGTGTGCACGCCTTCAAATGCGATCTTGAGCTTGGTGGTTGGTGCGGCCGGAGGAGCCCGATGTCTGGAGCTCTGTTCTTCCGGGAGACAGAGAGCACGAGGACGCCGCTACCGCTAACATTGGCGGCCGTCCTTCCGCGGCGGCGCTCGTTGTCGACGTTCGTGACCACGACCACGAGTTCACGAACGTCGCGAGGGGGAGCGGTCAGGCACATGCAGCCTGTCGCGGGCGTCGTCCGGCGGCGGCACATCGCTGCCATTGAACGGCATCAACGGCGCGTGGCTGGCTGCCTGGTGCCGGTCGCCCTTGTCGAAGGATAGCACGCGATTCACGCTGCTGACGTGGTGGGCGTCAGCAGCTAGCCCGGCCGCCGAGGAAATCACGGGCTGGCACTGGCAGCGGCGCTCGACGTCGGCAAAATGGACGTAGTCATGTGCTTGCTCCGTTGGGCAAAGCGAACCCAAGGATGATGACGCGCCGCCAGATAATGCAGCAGTTGGACACGAATAAGGAACTACTCGTACAAATTTGAGCTCGTAGGGATAACGGATTGCTGCAACTGCAAGAGACGAACTTTTATGTATCAGAACAAGTTCAGTTGCGGGCAGATTGATGGCAAAAAAAATGAAGAACTTCAGGCATGGTTACTGACATTTGGCAGAGACTTACAAGTTTCTGCTTGGATACTGGTGGCCGTGAACTGAAACTCCAGATAAGCGATAGGAGATCACGATTCACCCCCCCCCCCCCCCCCCCCCCCCCCCCGGTCTACAAAGAGTAGAAGGCAAATTCTTGTAGGAATATATGCTCTATGTTGGGCTATTTGGCTAGACAGAAATGAACTGATCTTCAAAAACACTATCCCTAACTCTTTTTTACGGGTAATATTCAGAGGGGCTTATTGGACAAGGAGTTGGGCAATTCTATATGCGGTCCGGAGATCACCGTGATGGAGATCTTCAACAAGTTCGGATGGAAGAACAGAAGCCTGCTCCAAGCTTAATGTTATGAGCTTATGCTTCACTTTTTTCTTCTGATTTCGGTTTGAATTAGGCTACTGTATCGAGTACTGATGATGGGGCAGCCTGTCTGCTGTGTGTATTTGTGTTATGGCCATAAGCACTCCCTGATCTAAAAAAAAATGTCGAGATTGAAGCTGACCGTGCTCGATCGGCTCAACCAATTGGTCTACAATCTTCAGTCATCACTAAATAAAGCCCCAAAAGATAAAGAGAGAAATTTGGTTACTGTACTTAAGGTTGGGATGAAGACTTCTGATTGTCTCTTAACTCTGTTGCGTAGTCTCTGGCTCTCTGCGTTATGTTTCAGTCTGCCAGAGAAATCGCCATTTTAGAAGTGGATCAATTTCTCGATGGCATCTGGCGCGATTTGATAAAAATACAACGAGCAGAATTCTTGCACGCACTAACCTTTTGCGTCACTAAAATGAAAAAAAAACTAGAACTACTTGGAATTTTCCAAATGAATAAGGCTCCAAGGTTCTGGCGATTGACGAGTTCTTGTTCTTAAACATACTCGTCATTCGTCAAGCAACTCTGCTATCTTTTTTTTTTCCTTTTTTTGGGGCGAATTCTACTATCTTTTTTAGCTGACGACTCCGTGTCCTTGATCATCGGCAAGCTGAGCCCGACGGCTTGCACGCAGAGCCTGACGAGGGAGGCGTACGGCGGGTGGATCACTTGGCTGAGCTCGGCGGCGAGCGATGCCAACAGCACGCGGCTCACCCTGCACCTCGCGGAGCTCGTCGGCGTGGCGCACCCAGAAAACCGAGCTGCGGCGCTCGAAAGACCGATCAGGTATACGCTCGCCGGAGTGTCTCCTCCGGTTCTTCCACGGGACTCCTCGTCTCCGGCCGCCACAGCAGCTTTGCTGTGCCTCCTGGCGGTGGAGCTGCAGGAGGAGTCGACCGATCGTGTCGACTTGCCTGATTGCCTCACGAGAAGCAAGCAGGTGGCTATGTTCCTCCTGATCAGGCGCGCCGCGTCGGCGTCCACTCCGACCAGTCGCGCGACGGTGCCGGCCTGGCGCCCTACCAGAGGCGTTTCCTATCACACGTATCGGCTCGCCGCCGCCGTCAATATACGCCCACTGACCACCGGCGAGCAGCCCTGCGCCGGCGGACCCGCGGGGTCTCTGCCTCGCCAGAGCTTGACGAGAACCTCTTCGATGCGCCTAATTCGGACCGCAGATCCGCGATCGAACGGCTCGTAGGGCCCCAGGGGTGGACGGTATTTGAAATACCGTCCAACCCGGACGGTATCTCAAATACCGTCCTCCCCCTGCCGTCGCAGGAAACGCCGCCGGCGCTTCACGACGCGGCACGCCTGAGCACCGCGCCGCGCCGGACGTCCCTCGCGACCCTCCCCGTTACTCCGGCGGCTTTTCGGCTGCCCCGTCTCCCATGCAGCGAGCGAAGGTGCCCAAGCTGGCCAAGCACCGACCGCCCCAGGTTCCTGCCGCGCCCTGCGTCCGTCTCCTTGGCTTTTCCTCCGTCGAGTACTCGAGTGCTCGTCAGTGTAGGCTCCTTCGGATACCGTAGAAGAACTTGCAGAATGTCGTCGTCCGCCATGGCCGGTGGTAGCGAGCTGCTCCGGCCGGAGTCCTCCGCATCACGCCGCGGCTGCGGCTCGCGCGGCGCCGCCGCGTTCCTGCCGCGACCTGCGTCCGTCTCCTTGGATTTTCCTCCGTCGAGTACTCGAGTGCTCGTCAGTGTAGGCTCCTTCGGTCTTCAATTCGGATACCGTAGAAGAACTTGCAGAATGTCGTCGTTCTTCCACGGGACTCCTCGTCTCCGGCCGCCATGTGCCTCCTGGCGGTGGAGCTGCGGGAGGAGTCGACCGATCGTGTCGACTTGCCTGATTGCCTCACGAGAAGCAAGCAGGTGGCTATGTTCCTCCTGATCAGGCGCGCCGCGTCGGCGTCCACCCCGACGAGCTGCGCGACGGTGCCGGCCATGCGCCCAACCAGAGGAGTTTCCTATCACACGTATCGGCTCGCCGCCGCCGTCAATATACGCCCACTGACCACCGGCGAGCAGCCCTGCGCCGGCGGACCCGCGGGGTCTCTGCCTCAACAGAGCTTGACGAGGACCTCTTCGATGCGCCTAATTCGGACCGCAGATCCCCGATCGAACGGCTCGTAGGGCCCCAGGGGTGGACGGTATTTCAAATACCGTCCGCCCCGGACGGTATCTCAAATACCGTCTCCCCCCTGCCGTCGCAGGAAACGCCGCCGGCGCTTCACGACGCGGCACGCCTGAGCACCGCGCCGCGCCGGACGTCCCTCGCGACCCTCCCCGTTACTCCGGAGGCTTTTCGGCCGCCCCGTCTCCCATGCAGCGAGCGAAGGTGCTCAAGCTGGCCAAGCACCGACCGCCCCAGGTGTCGCTGGTAAACGGAGGGAGGAATCCTCCGCATCACGCCGCGGCTGCGGCTCGCGCGGCGCCGCCGCGTTCCTGCCGCGACCTGCGTCCGTCTCCTTGGATTTTCCTCCGTGGAGTACTCGAGTGCTCGTCAGTGTAGGCTCCTTGGGTCTTCGGATACCGATACCGTAGAAGAACTTGCAGAATGTCGTCGTTCGCCTTGGCCGGTGGTAGCGAGCTGCTCCGGCCGGAGTCCTTGGCCCAGTCCCACGGATAAGCGCCGAGCATGGCTGGCTGGCTGGCTGGTGCCAGTCGCCATTGTCGAAGGATAGCTCGCGCTTCACACCGCTGACAAGGCAGGCGTCAGCAGCCAGCCCCAGTCGCCGAGGAGAGCACGGCTGGCGCCTGGCAGTGGCGCTCGACGTCGGCGAAACGGACGTGGTCATGTGATTGCTCAGTGGAGCGAAACGGGTCGAAGGATCGAGGCAGTACTAGGCCGTAGCGTATAATCAAACTGTCACCTCAATGTCTCGCGGAGCAATAGTACATTAGTACTTAGCTCACAGTTGCTCTCATGGATCATTGTTCGTCAATGAAGCAGCTGTTCTGTTGCAGCACTCCGGGCCTGCGCTAAGTTTCAGTCTGTCAGAGAGATCGCCTCTGCGGAAGAGCCTGAATTGCATATAAGTGGATCCATTTCTCAATGGCATCTTGGTGCGATTTGATGAATAGACAACGAGTATAATTTCTTGCATTACGACTAACCTGTTGTGCCAATAAAAGTCTAAAAGACTAGTGCTACTTGGAATTTTTCAAATGGAGAAAGTTCTTGTTTCGAGTTTGTTCAGCTGGCTCGCTGGCTTGTGTCCACTTAGAGTCCGTTCTATTTGGATTGTAACCGAGCAATATCAATTTCTTTTTCGTCTTAATACAATGATACGCGCCATGCGTATTCTAGAAAAAAAATGGAGAAAGGTCCAATGTTCTGGAATCGGCATCAAGGATAATAGTATAGCACTTTCTCAAAAAAAAAGGAAAAAAAAGAAGGAAAAGAACTTAAGGGTAGCACTGTACTTCTACCCGCCAATTTCGCCATGACATTGACATTGAGCATGGAGCCATAGACAGACAGACTGTCTTCACAGACGCACGCAGAATCGGTCCATCATCCAGGCGTCGGGCCCGTGGTCCAGAGACCCTGGAGTACAAGCAAGGAAGTCAACGCAACGGGGGACGGCCGGACAACGACGAGCGCTGTGCCCCCTGCGCCTGCGTGAGGCCCCCGCTCACCTCTGCACAAGCGGCAAACACCACGCGCCGATCCATACTTCCTGGCTCCCGCCGGCGACGGCTGGCCGGCCACGGCAGCACTGCCAGCACCTCCGGATTGACGAGCGCTTGTTCTTCTTCGTGACCGTGCTTGAGCACATTTCTCGTTTTATTAAGAGGCGAGAGTGAGAGACGGAGACGAGCGCGCTTGTTCTTCACACTCGTCAAACTACTAGTATATTTTTTTTTCTGCTTCCGGTTTTGGATGTACGTTTGCTTTCTTCCTCCTCACGTGGCTTGAAAACCGAACCACTTCAGAGTCTACATTATCAAATTCTATCATAGTACAAAATAGCCGGCTATAGCTCCGCTATCTTCCGCTATAGCTGATTTTAGAGATGTACCGCTATTTGCTTCTACGTGCAATTTAGCCGCTATTTGACGCTATAGCTTCATTTAGCCCGCTATTAGCTGTTTTTGGAGACCTTTCGCTAAATGCGTTAGCCCGCTATTTTGTACCATGAATTCTATTAAAGATTCAAATGTTTATGTGGATGGTGTTCCACGACCACGATATGATCCAATCCTGTGAGGAGCTACGGAACCACTTCAGCACTGCCAGCACCTCCGGATTGACGAGCGCTTGTTCTTCTTCGTGACCGTGCTTGAGCACATTTCTCGTTTTATTAAGAGGCGAGAGTGAGAGACGGAGACGAGCGCGCTTGTTCTTCACACTCGTCAAACTACTAGTATATTTTTTTTTCTGCTTCCGGTTTTGGATGTACGTTTGCTTTCTTCCTCCTCACGTGGCTTGAAAACCGAACCACTTCAGAGTCCACATTGTCAAATTCTATTAAAGATTCAAATGTTTATGTGGATGGTGTTCCATGACCACGATATGATCCAATCCTGTGAGGAGCTACGGAGGGGATTGACTGAAAATAGGAGAGAAAAACTCAGACTACACATAGTTTTTGTTTGTGTAGGTATCATGTGGGTGCTTTGAAAAACGAGGAACGACATGGTCGGCTCGACAACCACAGGACGATGGCCTTCCTCACGCAGAAGTCGCTGCTGACACTGGAAATTACATACTCACGTACGTGATCCAGGGGCAGGTGATGTGACGTCATAGCACAAAATCTCTCCAAGTGCATCACGTTTGCTAGCAGCGAAGAGTTTGGCTATTACTTTCTTCGGAGATGCGTGCGGACAATTAACCCCAGATTTTGGCAAGTACATGATCGGCTTTTGGAGATAAAATGTTTCTTAATTGCCTTGGCCGAATCAGATTGAAGGAAAAAAGGAGCTTCATTAGCAAGGTCTCTACACAAGGGAAATTAGAGTCCGCGTATATTAGTATTTCCTTTTATTTAGATATCTATTATTAGGCAAGGTCTTGTACGACTAAATTAGGAGTCATTGGTTCAGGGTATAAATATGTACCCCGTCAGTCATTGTAATAGTTTTATCACACGATCAATACAACTTGGCGCATCGCCACCCTTTACTTTTCTGTTATGTTTTTACATTAATCACTGGTGTAGCTTTGGCACTCAATGCGGGGCTGCAATGTGTTGATCTATTGCCGGCGAAGGGATAAGTCCAAAGTTTTACCAAGCTATCGAGTACCTCGGATCTCCGACCTATGGCGCATCGCTTCCGTCTTGATCTACGGTATTCACCAGTTATCCCACCTCGATTAAGATTGCATCGGCTAAATCTATCGTCTTACTATTAAATTGACTTTGATTAGCTTTTGTCTTATTGAAATAGACGATAGATTATTTAATAGCCTGTTGCATCTTAATTTTGGTTACCGTGCTGTTGAGATCTAGTTTTATTGTGGATAGAATTATCTGCTAGTGAAGGTTAGATTAATGTCCTGCTACCAGTGCTTTTAGATTGCAACTTCCGGGCGCATCGCTGTCGTTTCACCTAGAAGGATTGGTAGTAGTATTAGTTTAATCTTTATTGGTTGATGGCTCTCAGCAGCAACAAGATGAGAAACCCAACAGTGTCACGTCGTGTCAGTCCCAGCATCCTGGTTCTGTTAACTGGCCGATACAACGTCATCGTACAACTCGTCAGCTGAATGGTTAAGCTCACTGGCACGCCGCGCAGTACACCACGCGCGCCGAAATGTTTTGCGTTAGTGTGTGTTTACATTCTCAAAGGAAACACATAAAAGGAAAAAGATGTGCATGTAAGCCTTTTTTTCCTGTTCAACTGGCACCGATCATCCATTGCACAGTAATTTATTCTATCAAAATTTGTAGCATTGCAACTGTTATCCTCATACTTGGTTTTGGTTAACAATGACCCAGAAAAGTGGCAGGCATTGTAGTGATGGTTTACCTGTTGTTTTTTCTTTCTTTCTTTCTTTTCTTTTTCCTGCCTATGGTCTAGGGTCTACGGTCTTATATTTTTTTTCTGCTATACCAATAAAAATTCACAATATCTTATGGAGTTTGTTAAGGGAAAAAAAACACTGGAAGACGAGCAAGAGAGCCCAGGAGTCTTGGGGCAACGCACTAACTGATGTCACTTCACCCTCCAGTTTCCAGGGTCGCACGCTCGAGCTCTGCAATGCAATTCAGTCGGTCGGTCGGTCAGTCCGTTCCAAAAGATTGGGTAACCGTATCCTTCAACAGATTTGGATTGACGAGATAAGTGTGCAAATAACTGAGACCTTTCCTACTGTGTTTACTTCAATTCGTTTCTTTGTGCAAGGAATCCAAGAGATAGGCTACAAAATGAGTTTTTGTTTGCCGTATTTGTCACAATCGTTCCTGGATCGAATTGGATTTCAGATGGAAAAGGACCCGGCCAGTACAGCTCTACAGGATTGTGGACTCTGATATATGCGGTAGCGTAAACACACACTAAGCAGGGTAGTGCTCCAGGGCTCTAGGCAGTTCAAATAACTCACAGCACCTTTGCAACTATTGAAAGCACCCCTGTTACAAGCTATATGTTCACCATCAACAATATACACATGCAGGGCAAATTTTTCTCATGTAAAGGAAATGGTTACCATGAAAAACAACAGCAGCGGTAACATAGAACGTGCTCAACACGGGACTGAAAGGAATGAAATATATAACATATACAAGTACATGCACGTCATATGAAGGAGCATTATCATATTTCAAAATCAACAATAGTCAAATACCGGTAATGTTAGACATTAAGCATGAACTACGGCAGTCAGTCAGTTGAGATATATGACCGCCACACACATAAGAAGCATACTGTTCAACTTGTTGAAACACGATGTTTGGACACGTCATATGAAGGAGCATTATCATATTTCAAAATACAGTAGTCAAATACCGGTAATGTAGACATTAAGAATAAACTCGGGCAGTTAGTCAGTACTGTTCAACTTGTTGAAACACGATGTTTGGACTTTGGAGACTACTCTGCCCCCTTCAGTCAAGAAAGATTATACAATGATAAAGGAACCAATGTATACAAACAAACATTATGCATAACAACTTGGAATCCACCATACATGATTATAATATAATAGACGTGACTCGTGAGAACAAGCTACCATGATGAAAAAAACTCATATGGCGACACGAGAAGTTGACAAGTATAAAGATCAAACATAACGAGATGTAAGCAATGTCAGTTGATGAACGGTCATCTGTATTCATTCAGTACCATTCAACCTGTTCAACAAAATGCCTGCACTACATAGGCTCAGAGACTACTTTCCCTCCTTCAGTCAAAAGAATGCATGCAAAGGTTATAGTGAATTTTTAAAAAAGAAATAGCATGTCCAGATAAATGACGTATATGACCATACAAAATCCGCATAACATGATTACTAGCAGAGCAGATGTAGGAAGAAGAAACCAAAACCAATAAAAACATGTGCATCCATTCATTTGGTCACACGAGAAGCTGATATGACCACAGTGTAAGTATTTGGTGTTCATATGAGTGGTTATCACCTGAAGCCAAATGAAAGTGCACCCCTTATGCAGAGCACATATGTACTTCAGGATCAAGATATCATAAATAGAATCCTCATACAACCTCAATCAGTGCAATAATAAAGTTCGAAACAATTTTTTGGGGGGGAAATAAAGTTTGAAACATTTTGCTGCATAAATTGTACTAGATATGGCATGCACCTTCTACAGGCATTTGATGTTTACATTCTCAAAGGAAACTAAAAAGAAAAAGATATGCATGCAAGCCTTTTTTTGTTTCCTGCTCAACTGGCACCAATCATCCATTGGACAGTAATTTATTCTATCAAAATTTGTAACATTGCAACTGTTATCCTCATACTTGGTTAACAATGACCCAGAAAAGTAGCAGACATTGTAGTGATGGTTTACAATGTTGAACACAACACAGAGGATCTTTCATATGTGATGATGGTCGCAAACATACAAAACTGATTTCAGTCGGCCATGCAGATATGTTGAAAAACAGAGTTTCAACAGTTCCTGTCGTCATCCCGATAGTAACGCACCACATAGGAGAAAAATTCAAATTTTGAACTAAATACAAAAAAACTAACAATTTTGGTTAACCTCAGCCAGAAAAACAAGTGCTTTATAACTGAATAATTTCCAAGTGAGATTCCTTGGAGCATTTTGATGGTGTCATGCATGCAGCATATGTTCAGCCAGAAAAGGAAACCGTAAGGCAGAAAGATGAGTTTCAATCAGGATTTTACTAATTTGGTATGATATTCATATTTTCAACTAAATGACCTCCTTACACCAGGGTAGAAAGCTACAGCTAGTATACATCACACGATGATTTGGATATTCCTTAAACCCAAGTTCAATGACCTTACAAAGTTACAAATCAACAATGAACAACGGAGTAAGCATCACCTCAATTCTGCCTATGGGCGATATAGTTGGCCAAATGCAACAGAGGTGCTGCCTTCTCTTTGTTGAAACCAGCAAGCTGCTCCGTAGCATCAGAAAGCAATTTTTCTGCAAACTCACGAGACTTGTCTAACCCCAACAACTTAGGGTATGTCGTCTTGTCACTTGCCAAGTCCTTCCCCGCTGTCTTCCCTAGCTCCTCCGATGACTTGGTCACATCAAGTATATCATCCACCACCTGGAACAAAAGCCCTATTGACCTTGCATACTTCCGCAGCCGCTCAATTTGCTCCTCTGTACCGCCCCCGATTATTGCCCCAATGACCACTGAAGCCTCAAGTAATGCAGCAGTCTTGTGGAGATGGATGTACTCAAGGCGTTCAAGGGGCACAGTTTCAGATGTGCCAGTCATCTCAAGATCAACAACCTGAAAAGAACAGATGAAGCAGTTTCAGCAATTTAAGCACTTGTGACAATCACGTGATAATTTTCAAGCTGTAATTCAACTGGATGGTGGATGCAGACAAATAGACCATCCACAGCATCTCTCAGAGGGCGAGAGGCGCCATATAAAGAATTGTCAGAATTAGTACATTGTCCAATTTTTGCTTCCTTTTTTTATTCGATGATGAACGGTGGAAAGGGATAGAATAGAATCTGGCAAACCAAGAGACCTGGCCGGCGACGAGGCCCTCCGAGCCGATGCATCGCGCGAGCTCGCCAATGGCGCGGACGACGCGGGCGGGGTGCTTCTCCGGGTCGACGTCCGGCGGGTAGTTGCCGACGCTGGCCATGTGCTGGAAGGAGAGCGAGAGCAGTGCGTCCCCGGCGAGGACGGCGATGGGCTCGCCGTAGACGACGTGGCAGGTGGGCTTGCCGCGGCGGAGGTCGTCGTCGTCCATGCAGGGCAGGTCGTCGTGGACGAGCGACATGGTGTGCACCATCTCGACGGCGGCGGCGGCCGGCATCGCCCAGGCCTCGGGCCCGCCCACCACGCCGCACGCGGCCAGGCACAGAGCGGGCCGCACCCGCTTCCCGCCCGCCAGCAGCGCGTACCGCATCGCGTCGTGCAGCGTCGCGGGGGGCTCCCCGGCCGGGATTGCGGCGTCCAGGGCCCGGTTCACCGCCACCGCGCGCTCCCCCATGTACCCCTTGAAGTCGAACTCCGTGGTCGCCGAGGCGGATGCGGCCGCCGTGGCCACGATGGCGGAGAAACGGCGCCGGTAGTGGTGGTGGTGGTTGTGGGCCGCGAGGGAAACGGAGGAGTGGGTGGGCGCCCCCGCCGCGGCGGTGCCGGGGCGGAGGGGGGAGAGGTGGACGCGCGTGGCGGCCAGCGGGTGGAAGTGGAAGGCCATGGCCATGGGTCTAAGTGGGGGGCGTCGTGGAGATTGGGGATGGCCCCGAGAGAGGAGAGGTTTGCGATCTCCTTATCTTGAGGTGAAGGGAAGCTTTGGCGCAGGCTGGCCGCGTCAGTGGAAGTGGAGTGGCCGCCCGGGCGGTGGTGCTTGCCTTTGCCAGCCTTGGTGCACGGCCACTTTTTAAGGAGCGAGGGGGCGGGCAACGTGACACGCCGTGTCTCGCTTTCCATCTCCATCCACAGTGACGCCGGCCGGAGGCAGAACGCACCGGTCGATTCAGTTACCACTGACCCGGAAGCGTTTCCCGTTCAGGCCAAAGACTATTCAAATTTGGAGGATTCGAATCGTGTTCGATTTTTCTCCGTTTTAGGTATTTGATTAATGTTAGGATAGGATCGGCTCACAGCCAGCTAAAAATTGTGGGGCAATATTAGCTGGATGGGGTTGGTGAATATCTTCCATTGATCCTCTGAATATTTCCGTTGTGGATAAGTCCAAAGTAAGTTGCGTAGGAAAATCTCTCATTTTTAACACTTGCCGAGGAAAACAAGAGTAAAAAAATAAGTAAAGAAAATTCACTATCCCAAACAATAACTTCTTTTCAAAAAATAAATTCTCAAGTTGTACAAGGCGATATTTTATGAGAGTTCAAGAAAAACTACTTAAAATGGGCCATTTGTTCCGTTTGGTTGGGTTTTTCTTTTAATTCCACAGTAGGAGTAGTTTTTAGTGGCCAATTGAGTCGGATCGTAAAATGTCAATGTGGATAAGGTGCTTCTACGGGTTTTTCTTAAGCTTGAAGTTGTGAAGCTTAATTCAATGCTAGAAAAGTCTGACTAACATGGAGTGAGAGGCTAATAATTGGACTTTTCTTAATTTCCATTCCATATTGTCATTTTTGTGTTGAAGTTCATGTTCATCAACAAGCTTGTTCGTGCAAACCATTAGACGGCAAAGACTAATTATAACGTCTCCTTTTCGTGCGGTTCATTAAAATTCTTTTGTCGTTTGTCTTTATTCTTGTTCCTTCTCTCAAATTGTGGTCCGAGACAAAGGTTGTCTTTATGCATTTTATGGAGTTTGAGGTTGTAATAAATTGAATATATATATAGTTTAGTGCTGAAAATTTCCAGTGCCACAACGTGATATTTTTCCCATTCTCAAAATGTCACTTGTCATGTTAGGCTAGTCGACAATAGTAGATATTAGTCAAATAGTTTTACTTTTACTCATGATATTCTTTGACATTTTGCCACTTCCCAATTGCTCATGCTATTCTTTGATATCGATGTCCTTTAGAATCAAAGCACACTTTCTAGCAGAAGCCAATAATTCTTTTTAATTATTTTTACTACCATATGGCAATGAAATTTGGTGGTCAACTTGACTTATGCTCATAAACTCATTGGAGCATGCCTTTTCAAAGATAATTATATTGTTGAACATTGAGTATGATATTACGATTAGCTCATTAAGGACATTCTCACACTCTAGTGGCAACGTGATCGCTCAAACGTCTTTCATGTGGCACAATCATGGAGATGTGCAACATGGCTCAACCAAGCGCTCGATGAGTTGATTTGGATGTCAACAAGCAACTGCAACTTCACAATGGAGCGTGTCCAATGTATAAATTACTCAATCCATTCTCAAAATGTCACTTGTCATGTTAGACTAGTCGAGAATAATAGATATTAGTCAAATAGATTTACTTTTATTCATGCCATTCTTTGACATTTTGCCACTTCCCAATTCACACTAACATACTAATATACTATGCACTACTACTCCTTGATATTTTGTCGCTTCTTGATTGAAATTTATTGACAACAGACACCCGACTCACATCAACAATGTGTGTGCTATAATCAAATACAAACATCTTATTATGTCATAATTCTTTCAGCACTTGGGCCTCAAATTCCTCAGATTTTTTTTGGCTTTCAAAACGTTGCTTACCAGATTAATCTAATCAACAATAAGGGTCAAATAGTTTTACTTTTATTCATGTCGGTTGTCCATGGGAAAGGTATACAACTCAATTCACAATAACAACATATAACTTAAATTCCAATATGAACATCATGTTTTTTACACTACCTTAAGGCCTCAAATTGTTTCATGTTCTCTGTCATCGACACATCGATATTCTTTAGAATCAAAGCACACTTTCTAGCAGAAGTCAATAATTCTTTTTAATTATTTTTACTACCATATGACAATGAATTTTGGTGGTCGACTTGACTTATTCTCATAAGCTCATTCGAGAGCATGCCTTTTCAAAGATAATTATATTGTTGAACATCGAGTATGATATTACGATTAGCTCATTAAGGATATTCTCACGCTCTAGTGGCAAGGTGATCGCTCTGAAAACATCTCCCGTCTGGCACAACCGTGGAGATGCGCAACACGGCTCAACCAAGCGCTCGATGAGTTGATATGCATTTTATGGAGTTTGAGGCCTAAATTCTAGTATGAACATCATGTTTTTACACTACCTTAGGCCTCAAATTGCTTCATGTTCCCTATCATCATCAACACATCGATGTCCATTTGTTTGACATTTTGGCACTTCCCATTCTCAAAATGTCACTTGCCATGTTAGTTGACAATAATCAATAGTGGTCAAATATTTTCACTTTTATTCATGTCATTTGGTTGACATTTTGTCAATTCCCACATCACACCAACAATACATGCACTAAAATACAGTATGAACCTCTCTCCTCATGTTACAATTCTTTTGGCTTATTTGTGCCTCAAATGCTCTGTTCGTTTGGCAGGACCGAGCTAAAAAATCTATTAAGTTTGGCTGATTCTGGGCTGATTCAATAGTGCTCTATGAGAGAAATAATTTGAAGGGCTGGGCTGATAAGCCAAGCGAACAGCAATGACCCATCCAAATCAAATAGTTCTTTGTGCTACTCCTTGGTATTTGTCACTTTTGATTGAAATTTATCAACAACAGACACCGACTCACACTAACATCTGAGTTATAATCAAATATAAACCTGCTATCATTATGTAGTAACTCTTTCTGCATTTGGGCCTCAAATTCCTCATATTTTTCTGGTTTTCAAATTGGGCTTTGCCATGACCAACCCTTGTGAGAAGGCACAACCCTGGTTTATGGTTTCATAAACTAGGAAGGGGAACAGGCAACAAGTTGAAGCAACAGGAGAGTAACAGCATCACCACCACATGCCGTGAGGTGCGTCCATGTGATTGGCCCGGCTTTCCTCGCCAGGCCGGTGCCCGCCTGCCGTCGGCATCCATCCTAGCATGCCAATGCCCGACACGTGCCGCCGGCAAGCCCAATCCCTCGCACTCCCCGCCCCCACGCCCACGCACCATGTGAGGACAGGCAGCTCCGACGAGACTCACGACGCCGGCGCGGTGCCCTCACGTCGCAAGGAATCACACAATTCAAAACTCCGGCAGCCAGAACCCGACAGCGGAGCCGCGAATAAGAAATGCAATCGCCGGCTGGAGCCCTATCAGTCCTACTCCTACCACGAAGAAACATTTGTATTCCATTATATAAGTCTTGTCACCATCTATAACAACACGCCATTACGGAATTGACAATGGCTCCACCTTCTCCCCCCACCTGACGAATCCCTAACAAACTGTCATAGTGTCGTTTCATCTACGTCGAAACCGGAGGCAATCGTCGTCGCCTATGGACGGACTCCCCCCAACATGGGCCAAAATTAACACACACAAGTGTAGCGTCGATAGCTTCGAGAAGCAACTTGGATCGAGCGAGCGCGTACAATTACAAAAAGAACAAGAAGAATCAATGAATCTTCACCGTAGTCATCGGCTAGCTCTTCATCTCGCCTTCCTCCAGGTCGACGGTGGGCAAGCCGCTCACCCTGGCCTTGAGGGGCACGTCCTCGCCGTCCAGCATGTCGCTCTTGTTCCGGGGGATCGGGGTGGCCGCCTTCTTCTCGGCCTCCACGGCCCAGCTGTAGACCACCATGCCCATTATGGCGAGCAGCATTCCCATGATGTTCTTCACGGTGAGGGCCGAGTCGAACAGGATCCAGCCGAGGATCAGCACGCACACAGTCTTCATGTGGCCCAGGACCTGGAATGAGGTGGCAGAGAACCGCCCGATGCAGAGGTACTGGCTCATGTTGCAGAAGACGGCTAGGGAGCATGAAAGCAGTATGAAGAACTGCAAAACGATTACAACATGAGCTGTTAGATCAAAAGGCAACAGTTAACAGAATAAACACTTTCCATGTGACAGGAAGAACTGCATAATGATTTGAACAACAGAAAGCAGCATGGACAACTGCATTTATCAGCTGCAATTACAAGGTACTAGCTGCTGAAACTTCTTTCAGCAGTTGGCAATAAAAAATGTACTACAACCAAGTAAAAGCCATGTATTAGACAATAAAGAGATGAGCAAAATCCTTAGGAAGAAAATTAAGAAATATCTGGGAAACAAAAGACAAACTGTTGTGAGTTGTGACCATTCCATGACAGAATCTGTTGTCTTTGCTACATGTGGGCAACACAATTTTACTAAATGCGGGCTACTTTCTGGGGTGTTCACTCCAGTAAAATGGGAGAAATGCATATATCAGTTAAAGAGCTTATGATCCTGGCAATGGATTCAGAGTAAGATAGAGCACTCAGGACAAGTAGCATTCATAATTCATAAAGGAAGTGTGTTTCCAAGAACTGGAAATTGTGGTAGATGTTGTAACTTACAGTTGCCCCTCCTGAGAAATTGTAGTTCAACAATGATCGTCCATTGAGGTAGTAATCCACAAAGGGGCCCAGTATAATAAGTGAAATTGCTTGAATTGGTGCAGTTTTGCTCAGCAGCTCAAATGATCCAATGTTGTACTTCTTCTGAAAGGAGCCAATGGTCTGGGAAGAGGAAATGTAGGGTCAGCTCAGCTCAGAGTATGGTGGAACTTATTAAACTGCAGAAACATTCTTATAGAAAGTAACTTCCCAAGAAAAATTCTCATTCAAGACTAAAAGTTTTGACTTTCCACCTACAACTTAGAAGCGTTATAAAAGTTCAGTAATTTGAACAAACCTCGGAGGCCACGCTTTTGCTAGGTAAACACAAACTTCAAAGACCACATTTTTGTTAAAAAACATCTAGAGATTTACATTATCATTTGGAGATGTAATAAGGATAATGTGAAAAGGCTGCAAATTGCTTGAAATTTGTTGCAGTTATTTTGAACTTGGAGGATATGTAACAGGTAAGGAAATTTCTACAACAGAAGTCAGCAAAAAATGTAAGGAAGACAGATAAGCATCTATGAAGAGTACTGCAGAGGTGCAACTTATGATGCATCATATCAACTAACAAATCATGGATTCATGATATGATCGAACTGACAAACTTTAGGTACCTTCTTACCCAGTGACCTGTAGTATTGTATTTCAGATCTGTGTTACAAAGTTTCGAATTCAATGGGCATGTGCCTTATTGCCTAGCTATAGTAACTACACCTTGAACTGGCAATAACCGATAATGCTGTAGGATACAGCTGCAGTAGTGAAGTGATGCTCAAAGCAGCTCAATGGCTTGAATAATGGTGGGAGCAGAAAGGGAAGGCATCAAGAGGATATTAGGGCATGCCAGATACTTAAGTAGTATTCTCTAGCCAATTTCAACGTATCTTATCATTACTGACCATATCAGCCTAACCAATTCGAACATATCCAATCATCATTGACCAACACGCAAAAAAAAATGCCATTGCACATTGCCAGTGTGTCATGATGGCACCTAAAACTAGAACTCTTGACATCATAAGCACCCAATGTGCAGTGCAAGAAGTTTAGCATCAAAGATGGTGATACTCACAATCTGCTGCAGCGACGTGCAGAAGACGGCCACGCACGCGCAGATGAACCCCTTGGCATTGACCTCGACATCCGTGACCGTGCAAATCCCGACGCCGGCCGCGACGACGACCACCGCGGAAATAACCTTGGTGGTGTAGTGCTTGCTGTTCAGCACCCATTCCATGAGGCATACCACGGGAATCATGCTCAGCTTGGAGATCTGCAGAAACTCTCGCCTTGAGCCACACGAGCAAGCAACACGGCAGGCCAATGGCCGGCGTAGGTAGTAGGTACCCTGCTGTCGGAGCATGGTGTACCTGGTAGAAGCCGACGGAGTTGAGCATGAGGCTGAGGTTCATCCCGGTGATGGAGGTGTTGGCGACGAGCGAGAACCATACGAGCTCCCAGAGCGGGACGTGCTTGGAGACGGAGTAGCCGGTGGCGTTGGAGATCCAGCCGACGAGCGCCGTGACCGTGAAGTGGAACCCGGTCAGCGTGGTGGCTGCGGCGCATTCGCAGGCAGGGAGAGAAAAAGCAAAACAAACAATTAGACACGCTCCCAATCAGATCCGCGAATTCCAAGAGCGCCGGCGGATCCGGGTTCCAGATCCGCGCGGGGGAGGGAGGAGAGACGAGGGGGAGCGAGGGGTACCGAAGGCGAAGGCGTAGCCGGAGGAGGACATGAGCTGCTTGTTGGCCATGATGATGCCGACGGAGCTGACGACGTTCATCGCCCACGCGCCCACGTCGGACACCGCCGGCGGCTTCTTCTCCGCCTCCATCTCGCCTCGACTCGCCCTCCTCCCGGCAGCAGGCAGTCAGGCAGCAGCCTCACGCGAACCCGGAGGAAGGGGGAGCTTCGGATGGGCTTTGTCCCCCCTGCCGGTCTGGTCTCGTCTCGGTTGCCTCACGCGGGAGGGGCGGGGCCGCTCGGTTATAAAGCACGGGGGGCGTTGCCGCCTAGGCAAGGAAGGCAGGAAGGGGAGGGAGGGTTTCGAATTGCGCTAGAGGGGGGCCGGGGCCGGACGGAAACGTCAACGGGCAGCGGTGAAAAAACTCGCGCGGGGGAAGGGGAACGACGACGACGGATTGACGGGGGCGGCGACGAGACGACAGGGACGCAGCAGGAGGGAGAGGGGCCCGCGCCCGGGGCTCGGGTGGTGGTCGCCTGGATCTGGTTGCCCCCCGGGCCGGGCCGCGCTGCGGATGGCGCTTTTCCTCTTTCCCTGCAGCTTCCGCCTTCCGCCCCCTTTTGCGCGTCGCGGCGCAGGAGTTTTTCCCCAAGCGGCAGCGGGCAGCAGCCACCGCACCGTAGCGTGCCCGTTCAAAAGTTTGGACGCGGAGCACCCGCGACCGGGTCCGCTCGTCGTTACTGAGGTGAAAGCGAAGCTCACTTGTCCACCGCGGGCACGGAAGCCAGCGAGAGCCTCTTGCTCGTTTCGTTTCCATGTTGTTGCGTGCACTGGGACACGCTAATACAGTGGCGCGAGAGGACAGGCGCTCTGTGGCTGCGCCGTGGATGGCCAATTGGCCATGGACGGACCTTTCCTGGCCCAGCAAGCAAGCAAGGGTTCCAGACGGCGAAACCTTTCTTGGCACGGCGGCCACCGTTATGAAACTGCCCGGCAGATCCACGCCTTTTGTGATTCAGTTTAGTGGGAGGACTGCTGCTGGTCTACTGCGTACATGCCTCGAGATCTACCACGTAGTACTCGTAATAAAGAATAAAGTCATGTACGCCTGAAGTTTGTTCGAGGTCGTTTAGATACTCTCATCTCATGCTCCGATAGCAAACCAATTTCCCTTTTTTTTGAAAAGAATTTTTTTTTGGAACTTAATAAGCAGGCAAAGTTTGGGTTTTGACTTATGAGAATGTGGTGGCGACTAAACCATGACAAAGGTTCTGAATTTGCGGGGAGGGCTGGCTGCACGTCAGTTTTCGTGGACGGGAACATCTTGCGTCACCCCCATCAGACCATGAGAAATAATAGGCCGCCGATAGAGGCATCGGAGTGGCGATTCAAACATCGTCATCAGCATCGAATTGAGACAAAAAAAAAATCCCGCATCAGGGTTCAGACAGCGAGCGCTCTGGCATCCGATCACCACGGCCGGCGATGATTGAAATCGCAGGCCCCAGCCCAGCCGGCCTGCCTCTGTCCACGCTGAAACAGTGGAACAGATCAGAGAGTTTCGTTTCGATACGCCAGGCTACCTTTCATCTCATCATCAGCGATTAATGGTTAGGCCACTGGACCATCGAACCTGCTCGCCCGGCCATTTGCTCCGGTCTCCGGTCTCCGGGGTTCGGTCGGGATCCAGTCTCGTCGCCGCCGTGCTCCTTCTGACCGGATCTTCCGGAGGGCTGCTCCACGTGGCACTGGGACGGACAGTTCGTTTGACTTGGCAGATCACACACGCTTCGAGCGGAGCGCACATGCGCATATACTGCCTGGATACATCGATGCATGGTGCAGATGTTTAGGCATACCACGTCCAGCTCATGGCGGATCTCTTAGAATAGCCGAGGCTCAATTCAAGTGGTGCAGAAGCTAAATGAAGGCATGTAGCAACTCCTGCCATTGGACGATTAGAACAATACATTCTCATGTTGACCGGCGCCTCCCATTTTGACATAGAAAAAATGCGTTTCCTTTTCTTTTTCCCATCGCGGCGAACGGCCTGGCCGGCCGGTGACTTGCTTATGCGGTTAACCCATCGCGTTCGTTCGGCACCTACAACGTGTCAACGTACAAATACAGCGCCTTTGATCGCGAGCCAGGGTGAGGGCCACGAGAGGTCGTTGAGACGTGAACCGATGCCGCGACGCGATCCGGCGTTGGATCGCGTCGCCGATGCTGCCGTAGCGCCGCGATTGGCGTTGGCGACGCGCGTGTGTCCCTCTCGGCGTCGCGGAGAATTTCCTCGGCACCGACACGCGAGGATGGACTCAGAGATGCCACGGGCCGGATTAGTTTAGCTTTTGGGCGGGGACGCGGGCGGTGGTGCGCCGCGCCAGGTCCCCCACGACCGCGGCCCGTGGGTGTGGCTCGGCCGGCGACGGCGTCCATGTTCCCGTGGGACAGGGAGGAGGGGACACGGTGGGTGCGGAGTGCAAACAAGCGCCCGATTTGTCTCGTCCCGCACTCCCGCTCCCGCTTCGAATCTTGGAAGCGCATGGACGTGCGCTCCACTCGGACGGCGACGAGTGGTCGGCTCTCCAGGGGCGCCAAATACAAGACGGGGTGGTCATGCTTCATGAAATAGTGCATGAGCTCAGTCGTAAAAAACAAAAAGGGGTGATTCTAAAGTTAGACTTCGAGAAAGCATATGACAGCATTAGATGGGGTTTTGTGGAAGAAGTCTTAACAAAAAAGGGCTTTGATAGCAAACTTAAGGGGTGGATAATGAGCACAATAAAAGGGGGGAAGGTCTGCATTAACATAAATGGGGAGGACGGGCCGTACTTCAAGACTCACAGGGGCCTGAGACAGGGAGACCCTCTCTCTCCCCTGCTGTTTAACTTGGCTGCTGATGCCTTGGCTCATACTTTAAAAAGGGCTAAAGACCAAGGTTACATCAGGGGGGTTGTACCACACTTGATAGATGGGGGTATTACTCATCTGCAGTATGCAGATGATACCACCATAATGATTCAGGGGGATGAGAACTCGGTGAAGAATATCAAGTTTTTACTATACTGTTTTGAATGGATGTCAGGTTTGAAAATAAACTACCATAAGAGTGAGGTGTTCACTTTGGATATGACACTGACCAAAGGGACTGGATTGTTAAGGCACTCAACTGCAAACTGGCCCAGCTACCAGTAAAATACTTGGGCTTTCCAATCAGTGACAGAAAGCTGGGGGTGAAGGCTTTCAAAGGGGTGACAACTAAGATGAGAAATAAGTTGCAACCTTGGAAAGGTAGAAATTTGTCTTCAGCTGGAAGACTGACTCTTACTAATGCATCTCTGTCCAACATGCCAATATACCTGATGGGGGTTTTCCTGTTCTATGAGGGGACTCACCAAGAGATGGACACTATCAGGTCACAATTCTTTTGGAGGGGAGATGTGGACAAATTCAAGTACCACATGGTGAAGTGGGAGAATGTTTGCTTACCAAAGGATTTTGGGGGATTGGGTGTTCTGAACACAAGGTTGCTTAATGAAGCTCTCTTATTAAAATGGGTGTGGAGAGTTTATAATGGAGGGGGGGATGACATTTGTGCTCAGCTGCTCAGAGCTAAATACCTGCACAAGAAAACTCTAATGCAGTGTAAAGAAAACTCAGGCTCACAATTTTGGAAGGGCCTAAACAAAGTCAAACACAAGATTAGATGGGGAGGCACCTTCAAAGTTAATAATGGGGAGGACATATTGTTCTGGGAAGACACTTGGATTGGAGATATACCTCTGAGGCTGATGTTTCCAAAGCTATATGACATCTGCAGAGACAAAGAAAGCAGGGTGAAGGAGTGTTTTGTTGAGGGAGAATGGAGGATTGATTTCAGAAGAGCCTTTGGGCAGGAAGAAGTCCATGCATGGGAGGAGTTGACGATGCTACTAAAAGACACAACTCTAAATGAGGATAGGGATAAAATGATTTGGGCACTTGAGAGAAACCAAACATATTCCACAAGATCCATGTACAGGGCACTTGCCCATAGGGGGGTGATCAATAAAAGGCTACAGCAAATCTGGAAGAGCAAAGTTCCTGGGAAACTTAAAGTCTTCATGTGGTTGGTACTGCAGAATAAGCTACAAACTGGGGAAAATCTTAAAAAGAAAAAGTGGAAAGGCTGTCAGTTATGCCCAGTCTGTAAGAAAGTAGAATCAGTTGATCACCTATTTTTTAATTGCATTATCTCTCAAACAGTTTGGGCCTGCTTTGCGGAGGCCTTGGGGTGGACAAGGCGTCCGGTAGGTTTACAGGACTTTTTAGATCATTGGATTGCCTTGGGGGAGAAGAATGTGGGGGTTAAAACTTTTATGTTTGTTATTACTTTGTGGGCGTTATGGCTTGCCAGAAACAAGCGTTCAATCGAGGGGGATTTCAATTCAAAGCCGACTAACATTCTTTCGAAAATTTATGCTTTGGCTCAGAGATGGCGAGTTCTGTTCAGGGGTAAAGGAGAAGGCATCCTCGACGAAGTAATGAAGAAGATGAAGGACTGGATGGCAACTTTTGAAGAATCCAGGCGGCTTCAGAAGGAAGAGGATGTGTTCATGTAGTGCAGGCAGGGTTGCTAGATTGATGGCTTGGCTAAACTTTAGTTGTTGTTGTTTTTGGGTGCTCCTCTGTCAAACTGGGATCCCCAGTAGTCTCGCGATGCTCTAGTGGAGCGTGTACCAAAACATTTATACGCTTTCTATAAAAGCAGGGTTCGGCCTTTTTCAAAAAAAAAAAAAAAACGAGTGGTCGGCTCGGCCCGTTCCGGTGCTGCCGGCAGCCGGCGAGCCGCCCCGCTCTCGGCTTTCAGCCTCTCCGGCCATAAACGAGGAACAAATCATCTACCGCAGCTAAGTCACTGTGGCCTAAGCATTTTGAACAAAAGGGTACTGGTGTTTCTTTTTTCGTACGAAATCCGTATGACAAATTTCAAGGTCGTATAGGTACGAACATCGGTGCCGCTGAGGCCTGAAGAGCTTTGCTCTGACGAAGGGTGTGGTAGCGAAAACAACTAGGTTTTCTACTATCCTAGGGCCGTAGGGGTCACGTGAAATGTTTGTTTTTTTCCGTGTGTTTTAGCAGGACTGCTTATGCAACGGAAATGGTGTCCAAAGATACACGATGCGAGAAAGACAGGTGTTTAAAGAGAAGGCACGAGCGCAACAGTAACACAGCACGGCACCGGAAAGTCTGGCAGTGACCTTATAGGGTGATGACAACCACTTAGTCCGGCCTAACATTAGAAGTGGACCGATTAGATCGGTAAAGCAGTGCCAAATGCCAACTTAGAAGACTACGCGAGGAAGCCTTTATAGACTAGCTTGGCGTCATCCATCGACTTTTAAACATAAAGTAGGAGCCCGTGAAACATTACATATTCATACCTACTCTATCGAAAAGAAAAGAAAAAAACAAGTGAAGACATTTCATAACTACAGTCTGTGTACTACGTTTGGTTTGGTCATTAAGCTCGTCATACACTAACTGGGCCGAACTTCAATCTGGGCCGGACTTGAAAGAGATTACATTTCTTACCAAAATTCATATATGGGCTCTTGCCTGTTTATCGCGGGCCCCAGCCTTCCTCGCTTTTTCCTTCGCGGTCCTTCCAGCTTCATCCACTGACAAAACCCTGGGCTCGTTCCCCGCTCTCCCCTAGGCCTAAACCTCACCTCGCCTCCGCCGCTGCTACCCTCTCTCAACCTCGACCAAAAAGGCGAAGCACCGAACCGGCGGCGGCGGCGGCCCGGCGCGTGGTGGCCATGGCGGAGCTGAAGCGGCTGTCGGAGAGCCGCGACCTGACGCGGATCGAGCGCATCGGAGCGCACTCCCACATCCGGGGGCTAGGGCTGGACTCCTCCATGGAGGCGCGCGACGCCTCGGAGGGCATGGTCGGCCAGCTCCCGGCCCGCCGCGGCGCGGGCCTAATCCTCCAGCTCATCCGCCAGGGGAAGATAGCCGGCCGTGCCGTGCTCATCGCGGGCCAGCCCGGCACCGGCAAGACCGCGCTCGCCATGGGCATCGCCAAGTCGCTCGGCGCCGAGACGCCTTTCGCCTCCGTCGCCGCCTCGGAGCTCTTCTCCCTCGACCTCTCCAAGACCGAGGCGCTCACGCAGGCCTTCCGCCGCGCTATCGGCGTCCGCATCAAGGAGGAGGCGGAGATTATTGAGGGGGAGGTTGTGGAGATCTCCGTCGACCGCCCCTTATCTGCCTCCAGCGCTGGCGGCAGCTCGGGTGCCCCTTCCGGTGCTACTACGGTTGGTAAGTCGGGGCGGCTCACACTCAAGACCACGGACATGGAGACGGTGTACGAGCTCGGGGGAAAGATGATTGAGGCCCTCGGGAAGGAGAAGGTGCAGAGTGGGGATGTGATTGCGCTTGACAAGGCGTCCGGAAAGGTCACCAAGCTTGGCCGCTCCATAGGGAGGTCTAGGGATTACGATGCTGTTGGCCCGCACACCAAGTTCGTTAAGTGTCCTGATGGTGAGCTACAGAAGCGCAAGGAGGTTGTGCACTGTGTCACCTTACATGAGATTGATGTCATTAATAGCAGGTATCTTGCCACCCCCTCCCCATGATTTTTTTTTCATATTTGGACAGCTCATACAGCTGTAGAATTCTAAGTTTAACAGGTTTAGCAAGGGAATTATCATTGGACCTTTATATTGTATTAATGTAGTGTGTGGTTATGTTAAAAGTCAAATGGTCTTGCAAATTACCAAGAGAGAAAGTACACATCAGTAAAAAATATTCCTAGCAACAATTTGGAGTCTAACTAAGATTGTATACGTTGACTTGCATATACATTTTGTATGCTGAGTGTAACTGATGATTTATCAGGAGCTGCTAGTGTTCTGTTTTGTCTTATATTTTCAAGGCAAAGTAATACTGTCAACGCTCAGAATCAATTATTAGCATTTAGCTCAACAAAATGTCACCCATCAGTTTAAATTATTCTTTTGTACTTTAGTTCTGACTTAATCACTTAACATCAGCTTCAATAATGTTTACTGCTGTATCTCAAGCTGCATCCTTGTACACCTGAGTACCTGACCCTTTTTGCATATGTCATGTCCACTGAAAAAGATAATTTAACATATATGTTATTATGTTTACCCACTGCCAGAAGCTTTGCTGAATCAAAAATTTTAGTTCTGAAAATCTAAACTCCAAGCAGTCAATAACCTGATGCTTTGAGCCTTTGATGCGTCAATCTGATAAGTGACTTGAAATTGCATGATGTAACCAAACTAGATTTAGAAGTTGTTTTTCCCCATCTATTCAGGTGCACTGAATAGATATATTGATGGTATGTCATGTGTCGGAGCTGCCTTCTCTTGATGCTAGTTATTTCCTCCAACAATTCTAATGTGCTATTTGGTTCCTCCAATATATTCTTCTGGGTTCAGATTCTAGGCAATTGGTGTCCATTGCAGCTTAACCAGGTCTTATTTCTGTTCCAATATCAACTAGAATCTGCTGCTGCTTTTAGAAGAAATCTCAGTTTTCATTACAAACCTGAAATAATGTTTCCCCTTCCAATTTAGGAATCACCTAAGGTTTGTCGTGACATTTGAAAACACCATCCGCATAAGAATGAAATATCTGATTATTGTTGTTTCAGAACTGAAATATGATCTGAAATGCAAATTGGGTCATGTTTACAACCTTTTGGCTAGCCTCATAGGGAAATGGTATCGTCCGTCCTATTTGTGCAACCAGAGTCAAAGGAAGGGCCTGCAAGACTGATTAAGTTTCTGGGTTGGTTCAGGGCGCACAAGTAAAATAGATAACCCCATGGAAACAAGTTAATTATATTCATACAATTTATCGAGTAGTCAATGACATTCTAGAAGTCTCATCCGTGCATATGTAAGCATTTGGACACTACTCAAAGATGGGCTTGTAGTATGCAGAATTGCAGATACCTGTAGCCATTTATATTAGAACCAATTCTGACGCCATAAGCTGTTCCACCCTGTTCGCTTGGATATAATTGCATTTAGTCTTTTCTTTCTTTTTATTGAAACTTCTCGTAGTTGTTTGCTGCATTTCTCTCTCACCAATGAATGTGTCGTACAATTTACTTTCAGCCAACTAATTTCTGTGTTTTGTTATTTTCTGTCTAGGACACAAGGCTTTCTTGCACTGTTCACTGGTGACACTGGTGAAATTCGTGCAGAGGTTCGGGAGCAGATTGACACAAAAGTTGCAGAGTGGAGAGAGGAAGGGAAGGCTGAGATTGTGCCTGGCGTTCTGTTTATTGACGAAGTCCACATGCTAGATATCGAGTGCTTCTCCTTCCTCAACCGCGCACTGGAAAACGACATGGCTCCAATCCTAGTCATCGCAACAAACAGAGGGATCACATCCATCCGTGGGACAAACTACCGGTCGCCACACGGGATCCCACCAGACTTCCTCGACCGGCTCCTGATCATCACGACGCAGCCCTACACTGAGGACGAGATCCGGAAGATCCTGGACATCCGGTGCGACGAGGAGGACGTGGAGATGTCCGCGGACGCTAAGGTCCTGCTCACCAAGATCGGCGTGGAGACCTCCCTGAGGTATGCGATCCACCTGATCAACTCCGCCGCGCTGGCCTGCCAGAAGCGCAAGGGGAAGGTGGTGGAGATGGAGGACATTAGCCGGGTGTACCAGCTGTTCCTAGACGTGAAGCGATCGACACAGTACCTGATGGAGTACCAGAGCCAGTACATGTTCAGTGAAGCTTCGGGGGAAGCAGATGGAGGTGATGCGATGCAGTCCTAGAAGTACAAGGTGGCTGGGTGCTGCGTCGTGTATTTCGGATGCGTCTTGCTCGTTTAAGGTTGCTGTTAGCCTGACAAGGCGTGGTGTGTGCGATGGACTCTTGCTAGCTGCTGTAGGTGTCTACGCAATTCGTTGTATCTGATCAAAATTTATCTCAGTTAAGTGCCGTGATTTGTTTAAATCTGTGTCGCAATCCCGTGCTGTATGTCATGTGCTAAACGCCTAGATTTGTCCAGGGTTTGCCGGAATTGCGGCAGCTCGAAACGTGGGCATCGAGTTGCTGTGTTGTTCTGGACTTATAAAAGGCAACGCGCTTTTGGGAAGTATTCGAAGCTCCTTTTGCTGGCCCGGAGTGTGGTGTCCATGTGAGGCGTGACCATGTGTCAAGTGCCATGCGCAAAACCATTGCACGTGCGCTGCAAGCCTTGCTTTTCTGAGACGTGCTCCTCCGCCCGCTGCTGACCACCGGCACGGCACCCCCGCGGCCGGCACCGCCCCCACGTCGCCACCGGAGAAAGCCGTGGCCGTGCTGCTCCCCTCCGGCTCACAGTAGTGTTCGTATCGCAATTTGCAATTGCAAGCCAAAAAAAAGGGCATTACACGAACCGATGGTGATGAGTTTGCCTTTCCAGAAGCGAGGCACACGCCGGCGGTTTCCTCAATCCCCTCCCTCCCCCCTTCGTTTATTGCTCCTCCCCCACACGCGACACGCCACGCACAGACGCACAGTGCCACCAGGCAGCAGCACACACCCCCCACCTCCACGCCGCACCCCCCGCAGCGCGCCATCCAGTCACCAGGCGTGATCATTGATCCCCGCGAGGACGCCACGCCACCGTCGGTCGGTCGGGGTCCCCCGCGCCCTCCCCCCCGCTCCCCGCCTCCGGTTCCGTGAGGCGTCGAGGGTCTCGCCTCTCGTGCAGCAACTGCTCCCCTCCACACTCCCCTCCACACCCCCTGCTCTCCCAATCCCCCCATCACTCCCAACCCCAGCGCTCAGCGCCACCGCCGCTCCGCTCCGGCTCGGCGCTGTCCTTCCGGAATCCGGATCCGTCGTCCTTCCGCCGGCGCCATGGAGCAAAGAGATTCCAACTCCGCCGCAGGTACACCCACTCCTCTCCCCTCCTCTCAATCCCTCCGCCGTCTGATCGAACTGGGCTGGGCTGCTTCCCGGGACAGCTCGATCGCGCAACCGGGGGCCCCATTGGATGCTCCCGGATCGCCCATGTTTGCTGTAGTTACTGCGCGCGTAGAGCTGGTTGGCGGGCGCTGAATCGCAGTGCCCTCCAGTTGATTTCGTGTTTGTGCAGCTACCGGGACCGATGTGGCGACCTCGGCCCCCTTCAGTCTTTTTGTCTGTGAAGGTCCAATCGTTGGGATTATCAATTGAACTTACTTGCATTGGTCGCCATTTTCCTGATATTTATTTTGGGTGAGTTTGGTGACGGAAAGTGAACACAATTTTGATGGGGATGGTCGACCTCCTTCCTGTTGGCAATCCCTGTCATGAAGCCTAAGCCGGTGTTCTGGTGCATTTCGTGCCATCACTGTTTTGAGGTCAAAACCATGCAAACACCAAGCAGAATATGTGGGGAGTTTGGTTTAACTGAGAATGCTGAATCAGCACAGTAGGAAATGGATGGAACCAAAAGGCTCATCAGGATACTGAATGGCTTACTCTCCCGAGAGTCGCCATCTCTTTATGTGTACTCATGCCTGACTTAACTCGGACCCTTTACCCACTTCTACTCGAGAATAAGTGATAATGCGCATGCACATGTCTGTATGATACTTGAATGAAGAAATTACCTACTGCAGATCCATATTCCATATTTGAGGTGATGACATGATATCTCCAAACGTTAGGAGTTTTGATGGACTACATTCAGCGGGATATAGGTCAAAACAGTGCACAATGAGTTAGCAACTTAGTAGCAAGTGGTTGGGTTTGCAATAGTTTAACCTAAGCATGCGAACTGTGACCAAAGTGTGTGCAGCTTGCACATTCCTTGATCCATCGAGCTCAATATTATTACATTTCTTTGAGTGTCAAGTGCACTGCACTGGTGCCTATTATACTGGCGGTTTGTGAGAAGCTTGTTATTCCACTTTCGAAGTCTGACTACAAATCTTTCTCCTTTGCGTGATCACAGGAGGGAAGACACAAAATACTTCAGCACCACCTGTTGAAGGTGTAGCTGGAGGAGGGACTAGTTATGGATGGGTGGATGGAGGCTTACGAGGTACAAGTCTGGGTGCTGGTGTAATTGATCCTACGAAAGTACACTCAGAAGATCTTTTGCATGTCTGGTCAATGCCCAGCACTGCAAATGTGAGCCAACAGGAAGCACCTCGACCTCTTGAGAAAGTAAGTTGGCAGCTGGTTTCTTGCTTCAGTATGTCACTAAAAGAAAAATCTTTTAGTTGTGAATTGTGATACTACTGTTAAATAGTGTTTTCCTGATACAGACTCTTCTATTTTGTTGCTTGTTCTTTAAAGTGTGACATTACATTTTCAACTGCAACCAGATTCATTGTGCTTTCAGTTGCCCCATTTGGCTCATTACTATTTGACAATGTTCCTTTCTAAAATTTTCAAACATTATGTTTTCCTTTAGGTTAACCTTCTAGCAGCAAGAAATGAAAGGGAAAGTTTTCAAATTGCTTTACGCCCAAAGGTTTCATGGGCTACTTCAGGTATTGCAGGGTCCGTGCAGGTTCAGTGCACTGATCTCTGCTCCTCCTCAGGAGACAGGTTTGTTTGTTTAAAATTTAGAACATCTTTACTAGGGTAGACTAGCATTTGCACAGTTCTATTTCGATGATTGTAACAGTGCTGTACCAGGTTAGTGGTTGCTCAGTCCATAACTTTGCGACGTGTGGTGCCTATCTTAGGTGTACCAGATGCTCTTGTGCCTATTGATCCACTCAGTCCTCAAATAAGCCTATACCCAGGGTACTGCTGCTGTGCTTTGGATAACTAACACTCTGTTTTCCCCTCCTTCACATAAATGTAACTTCACTTTTGTTTGTACAGGGAGACAGCTGCAGTATGGGTATCATTAAATGTTCCATGTGGACAACCACCTGGTTTATATGAGGGTGAAATATTCATTACTGCTGTTAAGACAGAATTAGAGTAAGCCTTTCCTTGCTTCTTTCTATCTCGGTGGCTTAGAAATAAAAGTTACCTTTAGGCTTGCCCAAAAAGGGCGGCCTTTGGTGCAGTGGTAGAGCTTCACCGCCTGTGACCGGAAGGTCCAGGGTTCAAGCCCCAGCCTCTGCACATTTATGTGCAGGAAAGGCTGTGTGCTAAACAACCTGCCCCCAGACCCCGCATAGTGCGGGAGCCTACGGCGTTGGGTACGCCCCTTTTTAGGCTTGCCCAAATAGATAACAAAAACAAATCCATCTTGTTTAGGCATGCTTCGGCACCGATGTCGATTGGGTTATAACACCGACCCAAGTGTTCAAATGTATGTTAGAGCAAGAGATGTCATTAAACATATTCTATATGAATGTATTGGGTATAATGTGGTGGAAGGATCACTCTTTGAGTGGTATAAGCCTTTTCTTTAATGTGTTGCTTGAGATGTCAAATTCAGAGCCTCTACCCTATAAAAAACTATGGAAACATTCAGGTCATGAAAGTATGAAACAATCGTCTTATTGTAAAGAAATAGTTTCACAGTGCTATTAAACAAAAATCCCAAGCTATTGTTACAATCTGATACTTAGTTTCTGGTCGCAGTCCCAAAACAGAATCTCTACCAAAATCTGAAAGGTACAGGCTATATAGAGAATTAAAAGGTTGTCTTGACGTCACTGAACCGAGAGATTACTCGTCACCAGAGGAAATGGTATTCTGCTCTGACAATACATTCTCAAAGATTAACGTTATTGTTCCTTTTCATTTTTCTAATAGTGCTATACCATTTACATTTAGGTACAAAGGCTAACAACAGCTTCTACCACATTGAAGAGGATGTTGGATAATCCAGCACTCCAGGACTGTCAAGAGAATAATGGATTTGGAGACATGATGGATGAAGATGTTATGAACAATGTTTCAGTTCGTTTGAAGCTAAGCCTTACTGTTTGGGATTTCACTCTCCCAGTGACACCTTCGTTACCTGCTGTTTTTGGTGTATCCTAGCAATATTCCCTTATATTATGTTATATTTCCTTTTCTGTGATGTGCAACTGGTATGGGCCTTGGTCATGCATGCCTATTGGCCCACTTGGCGCCGGGCAGACCTGTTAGCAGCTGCCCTGGCCCTGGCCAAACTAGCTGCTGGGACACGCGTGCCATAGGGCAGCAGGGCCGCTGCCTTTCTTCGTCGACGTAGAGTCTAGTGATTTGGAAATTAGAGTTCAATTTGGACTTAAGAAGGTTGTGTTTAGGAATGATGTGTTCAATATATAGGGATTTCATTGTTAAAGTTTGTTTGTCATCAAGTTTGGGGGTCCCCATATAGTAAGGGCCAATATACTCGTTTTAATCAATCAAGGAACAGAGCTTTTAATAAGTTGAGTTTAGGAAATGATGTGTCCAATATATAGGGATTTCATTGTTAAAGTTTGTTCGTCGTCAAGTTAGGAGTCCTATATAGTAAGGGCCAACACACTCCTTTAATCATCTCGACTCACCGGGGCCCCTCCTTCACATACTGCCGTTATCCTCATTTTTGGTGAGAACATGCCATTGGCAACATCCTATCCCCCCCCCCCCCCCCCCCCCCCCCCCCACACACACACACACACACCCAGACCCACACCCCACCCCATCCCATCCAACAAACCAGCTCCCTGGTAGCAACACATAATCAGAATTACATTTTAGAATTTACGGTTGAGTGTTTTGTTGCAGCTTCTGACAATTCACATTTGAATTGTTATATCAATGTTTTGTTGCAGTTTTTGACAGTTCACATTTGAATTGTAATCATATATATTTGTGTTCTCCTTGACTGCGCCTTAGATATCTGAAACTGTCATTGAAGATCGTTTCTGTTTGGAGCATGGCACTGAAGGATGGTATGATGCACTAGATCATCACTTTAGGTGGCTCCTCCAATACAGAATCAGTCCATTCTTCTGCAGATGGGGTGATAGCATGCGCATTCTAGCATACACATGTCCTTGGCCTGGTAATGCTTAGATTTCTTTATTTTCTCTGTCATAAGGAATATTCTGGTTCATATAAACTAATCCTCATATGTGACGTTATTTTCTACTCTTTCTTCTACATTTCTAGCTGATCATCCGAAGGCTAATGAATATTACTCTGATCCAAGATTAGCAGCATATGCAGTACCCTATGCACCTATCCTATCATGGTACTGCTTTAATCCTTCTAAATTTATATCGCCTTAACTGATTCGACTTGTTACTTTAATTAATTTGGCTTCTTTTCTAACAGCACTGATGCTGCAAAAAATTCCTTGAGGAGAGAGGTTGAAATCTTAAAATCGAAGCCTCATTGGTCGAAAGCTTACTTCTATTTGTGGGATGAGGTGTGTTATTTACTTTTTCTGCTACGCATCCTGGGAATGCCTATGCAAACTTGCAGAGGCATGCAGTTGGGCGAAAATTGTTGCAGCTATTGTTATGGGTTCAAATCTCCACTCTTCTTAAAATCAAATATACAGTGTCACTCCTGCGAGTTCTTTTAGTTTATGAACATCAGTGGACACACTCCTTCAACAGAAAGTTGAATTTTCCCTAATCTTCTAGTGTGCCTTCTGAACAACTTTATGGTCCAATTAGGATTTAGGACATTCTTAAATCTACAATGTTGAATCTTGAAACTAGAATGTTGTTATTGTTAACCAAATGCCTATTGGAGGCTATATCATTTCTCTAACTTTAATTTTTTTTTTGTTCTGAAAGAAAATATATGAATTTTTAAATCCTTCCATCTAATTTTGATGAGATGAAGAAAATTATTTGCTATGTTATTTGTTGGTGTTCTATTGCCCTTACATCCAATCCTGCCTGATTTAGTATATGTTGGAAATCTAATTTTAATGAGTTTATCAAACCTATAAGCAATGGTTAGTCTTAGTAATACTCACTCCATTTCATTTTACAAGGCGTGCATGCATTTCAAGAATCAAGCCCTGCAATCTTCAACTAATAATAAGCCTCACAAAATATAAAACTTGTAATACAAAGTGGTATTGTTGTGTCCACGTTTGAATGTAGTTTCTTATTGTTATGACATTGTTGCTACAAATGGTACTATAATGGAAATAAAGATCAGCGGGTGCAAGCAGTAAAGCTGAAGGCAACTTGTATATGCACTGCCACTGTGCAACTAACCATTGCTTATAGGTTTGATAAACTCATTAAAGTTGTGCAAATAACAAAAAAATTGTTGTTAAAGTCTCTTGTTTGTTACTTCAGCCACCAGAGGCGAATTAGCTTACAATAATAATTGTTTCTTTTTTTTCAGCCACTGAATGTGGATCAATATGACATGATATGCAGCATCTCTAATGAGTTACGGTCATATGCACCTGATGTGCGAATTTTAACAACTTACTATTGTGGTGAGTGTATGACAAAATCTGATGTCATTTTCTTGATGAACACTGCCGTTATTTAGGAACATGCTCCCACACTTGGGTTAGCGGTCATATGTGTACACCTTTCTTTATACTTAACCTGAGGCTTAGCAGACAAGTTTGTGGAAAGTGAATGCAGTGGAAGCAAAATTCGAACATGTGGCACAATGAACTAATAGAGTTAAAGACTTAGCATTACTTGTGTCAGCATGATGTCTGTTGTGGTTCTATTTATGTTTATGAGTGTACATATGATTTCATTACATAAAGTGGCAGAAGATTTTTCACTTATGGGATACATTATAGGATAAAAGTTTAGATGATTATACCTACAGAAGCCATTGCAGTTGACAACTCACAATTTTTTCTAGAATAAAAATATTACTTTCTTATAATTTGGATGATCTATGTAGGCCCAAGTGGCTCTGAACTGGCTCCTTCTACATTTGAAGCTTTTGTGAAAGTTCCAAATGTTCTACGTCCTCACACACAGATCTTTTGCACAAGGTATGCACTGCTTCTGGTCTGGCTTATTTTTACATTCTACTAGGGTGCTAAACTGGTTTATTTATAGCGTATGGTATTAAGATACTAGTAACATAACAAATTAGGTAAAGCATGTTTACATTTTATTGTATCTTGCACCATCGCCATACAAATCCTGGGGTGAACACCCTAGTTTATGTAACAAATGGACAAGGTCTCGAGAATTCATGTTGGCATGTTACCAAAATAGAATGTACTATCAATCCCTGTGTTGGAGAACAAAATTTCCTCTCTCACCAGCCATTGGCAGTATGATTATGTAGCACTGACAATATGATGGAACTTACAGCTCCAATACATGTTGGGGATGTGGTGTCACTGTGTGGATGTTGCATATGCGTCACAGAGGCTAGTACAAGCATTTATGGCTTGGTGCAAACTAGTGATAATGTTACATTACAATCTTTGGTCCAATAAACGTTTTGGTTATTGATCTGTTGTCTTTTTATACAGTGAATGGGTTCTTGGCACAAGAGAGGACCTAGTGAAGGATATTGTTGCTGAATTACGACCTGATCTTGGTGAGGTAAGATAATTCTATTCCTCCAAAATAGTAAATTTGTAAACCTTGTCTTTTTTTTTAAATTGCATTTAAGCGCATACCATTCTCAGATAGGATTATGATATTACATTATTTGTTTTCTAAGTAATATTGATGCTAACAGTATAAAATCTACTCCCTCCTTCCTTTTATATATGACGTTGGATAGTTCAAAAATGAACTAACCAACGTCATATATAAAAGGAAGGAGGTAGTAGTAAGGTAACTGGGGAGTGCGCCCTTTCATAAATTTATGAAATAAGTTTGTGAACACTTCCTCCTTGTGGGACATTTTTCTGTTATTTTTTTCTTTTGTTGTTTCTACGTTGATCTAGTGCTCAACATTGGCCCTTTATATCAATTATCAAGTACTCCCACCGTTCCAGATTATAGGCCATTTTAGCTTTTCTAAACTTTGCTATGCACCTAGATACGTGTTATGTCTAAACACATAGTAAATGTTGTCCTTGTCAATTACGTTTATTTGATTTTTCTCATTTACGTTGAACTTATTCATTTGCTACTCAAGCATGGAGTTCTCTGTTATCTTTAAAGTTTGTATCTTGATTGGCTTATCTGTATCCTATTTAGGAGTGGTGGACATATGTTTGCATGGGCCCTTCTGATCCTCAACCAAACTGGCACCTTGGCATGCGTGGAACCCAGCACCGGGCTGTGATGTGGAGAGTGTGGAAGGAAGGTGGGACAGGATTCCTTTATTGGGGTACCAACTGCTATGAGAAGGCAATGATTCCAAGTGCTGAGGTATGTTGTGGCATGGAAAGCGTCTTTATATAGTGACCTATCGTTAATATATTAACGATCAAATTATTTTTCTTGTCTTATGTAAAAACCACCCAGTGATATTTAATTCTTAGTGTCTTTTTTTCAACCTGTCCTATTTTCAAGGCTTGCAGTACACACAGGTAGTTTTTGGGGTTTAGTCTTTATGGTGAAGGATGTTAGAACTAAGAAATATTAAATAATAATAAAGGTCCTTTGTCAAAGCAATTTTGCTTGTGTGTGGGACATGGCCACATGGGCTTGATTGTTGAGCTACCATGCATAATAGTACAAGTGTATGACTGTAAGGAAGTGAACTTAGCTATGTTGTCAATGCTATTTCTACATATAAGAGAGAAAGCAAGACTATACATGAATAGATTAATTTGTTCATGCTAGGTAATAAATGTCAAGTTATATGCTAATGACACTTATTTTTTACTCCAACACTGACAAAAGCTCTAGCAAGTATGTAAGTGTCTGGTGATTCTTATTTTATAATATTTGTGTTCTGCAGATATAACTTGGTTTAAAAACTTTAATTCTAGTGTTGGTTTTGGAACTGTTGTGCACATTTTATTTTTTACTTACAATTTCTGTGGTTAATGTTAAAACATACCATTTTGTATTCTTAGACTAGGAATCACACGTTATTGTTTTGACTAAGTTCACCTGTACATTTGCAAGTGTCCAACCATTTCTTCATTTCTGATTGTCAAACTTGGCGGTGCTACAGATCTGTTTCCGACGTGGCCTTCCTCCTGGCGATGGGGTCTTGTTCTATCCTGGTGAAGTGTTTTCTTCATCACATGAACCAGTCGCGTCCACCCGACTAGAGCGCATTCTGAGTGGCATGCAGGTGATAATTTTGTTGAGAATACTTTTTCTACAACATTTTATTTTCCAGCCTTCGAGTTAGAAATATTCATAAGAAAAGTAGTTGCTGAGCACTTCATCTGAACTGGATTTCATGCCTTACCAAGTATCTGCAATTATGCTTGTCATTTTTCAAGGGTCATACTTAGCAGCATGCTAGTCCATCCTTTCCAAAGTGTAGCTCAAACCTGTCCAACTTTGACCAAGTTTATAGAAAATAAATTAAGATATAGTTTGATATTAAATAAATAAAGAGTATTAAACTATATTTCATGATATATTAAAACTAGTTTGACTTGGCCAAAGCTACAAAATAAGTTTGACTTAAAGACAAAGCTAAAACGACTTGTAGCTGTTCAATTTATTCTTATTGGAGAGCTGTGGGCAAACTAGAAACAGTGTACCTATGTGATTGCTCGCCTGTTGTGCTCATGGCTCTTTGTTATTGCTCAACGCAGGACATCGAATACCTGAAACTTTATTCTTCACGGTATGGGAGGGAAGAAGGCCTGGCCCTTCTCGAAAAGACTGGCATGTATCTTGGCCCTGATCGGTATACACTCGATCATGGACCGGTAGATGTGATGCGGGGTGAGGTATACCGCACCTGCAGGTCTTAAGAGCACGGGCCTGCCAGATGTTCATGTTCGTTCAGCGTAGCTCCTTTTTGTTGTATATATATGTGGTGATATGCTATGTCATCTACTCCGTATTTAGCCGTGTAAAACTGGGCAGAAACTCTTGAGGATCAATCAGCTCAACAGACAAAGCTGGACTAGCAAGTTGCCTGGTGCATCATCTTTTCTGGCCGGATGAATCTGGTGTGGCTTCATGGAGTTGCGTGAGGTCCAGAGGGAAAAAGTCACAAAGAAGTCTCTGGTCCTGGGTCAGAAAGGCCCAGGTCGGGCCAAGACGCGAGGCCCAAATAGCTACTGGAAGTGGGCCCTGTCTGCTGCCACAGGATTGACACGAGATTCGCGTTCTCTCAGCCTCTCGATTCCCCCAAGCCGTTCCCATCCGATCCGAGTGATGGCATATGCCTCCTCCATCCCTGCGTGTCGGTGAGTCGCGTCGCGCGCCCTACACTACTTGCCGCCCTAGTTCTAGCCCTACTAGTGCGCCTACCCCGTGGAAGGAGAAAAAGGCCTGAAGTTGAAATATTCTCTCGTACTGTATAAGCGATTTGCAGCGCAGGTTAGCCTTGAGAAAGAAAAGAAAGGCGCATCAAATCGGCGTTTCCGCCGTGACGATTCCCGTCTCGCGACGGACGACGCTGACGCCTGCCGCCGCGGTGCCCCGTCGCTTTCGAGGTCGGTAGCGCCATGGCCGGACGCGGCGAGCTCCGGACCCAAGGCCCCCGTTGGGTTTAATAATCTACGTTATCCTCGGCTGCGGCGTCATCACAGGTAATAAGCTTCCAAATACAGGATTTCAGCACAGGCGCGCGGTCGCTGTCGCCCATCCACCCACGACGATTTCGCCCCAAACATGTCCGCCCGATTTACATCTACTACACGTATAGTATATTTATCCATATCCATGTGAAACGAGCGAGAGGGGTTCAGAAAAAAAAAAAAAACACTTGCATCGAGGTCCTTGTCACGGGTTCCACAGAAGCCTTGCCCTCCCTCCCTGGAGAGCCGAGAGCGAGTGTCGTTATTTATTTGTTGGTAGCTCCGGCCTTTCATTGTCCCGACCATGGCCCCCCTTGTGTTCCAAGAAGATAAAAAGGCTGGCAGAACAATCCTTCTGTCTGCCCTTGGGGGAAAACCAAAATAAAAGGAAGTGATCCTTTTCCCGTGTCGCGAAAACATTTCATCCAGATGGATATGGATGTGTGGGTGCTGTTTGCCAAGTTGCACCGGCATGTCTGCCAGACAAAACTGTTGCGGCCTTAAAAGGGGACGCTGTTGAAGCAGTGGATGAGCTGTTCGTGCTGCCATTTATCAGCAACGGATTTAGTTTCTAGCTTTATTTTTTATTACCTGTTCCATTTGTGAGATAAGGATATGTGTGTAGTAGACCGGAGATCTCGAGCTGATTCGGATGATCAGGGAGTGAACGCAGGCGATGGGGCCAGTCCCTGATCGCCTGATCTCATCCAGCAGTACCCGTGCTCTGACCAGCAGGTGAGTGTGAACCAACCCAATCTTGCGATCACAAGTGTAACTGCGAGCGCTGCCGTTGCTTTGCTCCCGTCTGCGGTTACTGTGCGCTCGCTGGGCCGGCGCTTCGGTCAAATCGGTTGCCAAACTGACGTGGAGAGCCCATCTCAACTTCCTGGCTCCTCCTTGCAATTGCAACCGCAGATTCTCGCTTGCCTAGTCCGCCTGCCTGTTCTGGAAAGGGAATAAAGTCGTCGCAGTTCATGGACTCGGATGCAGTTTTTATCAGCGAAAACGATCCATTTAATCTTCATTAAACACGGGAGAGCTCAGCTCGGCGCGGCAGGCCAACACGTAGTAGCTCAAATCATGGCCTTTTTGGTTGCCTGAAAACGACTCCCCTCCCCCCCGCCATCTGAATCATTGGGGTGGCCATTTGTCTCGTCCTGCTTGGACGTAGCATTTATCCGCTCCTTTTGTTCCGGAGCTGGGAACGCTCTTCCCTCCGGAGAGAACGGGCGTCGGAAATTCACCTGTTAAATCACTAGATTAGCAAAGTGAGACGGTCAGATCTCAGATGGACGGCCCTTATCTTCAACTCTCTGCTTGCGATAATGCACCCGTTTAGGGCATTGCGTTGGTGGTCAACTGGTGACCGATCGCTGATGGGACTTCACCTTCACTACGAGCTTTTTTACCGTCCAGACATTCAGGTGGGAGCTTTTCAGCTAGCAATTATCCATGGCCAATGGAAATGCCCAATGGAGCACGCGACACAAGCAGCAGGGAAGGAAGCCTTTTGTGGAGTGGACCACAAGCAGAATGGCTACCTGTGACGAGTGACGACTCATCAGAATTCAGACAGTGTGTGAGGGTGAGATCGAGCTGGAACGGAGGAAAAACAGAGACCATCCAACCATGCAAATAGACTGAGTGCCAATGCATGCATCTGCATGGACCGGATGGAGGAGCAGGCAGCTAGTGACCTTTTACAGCTGGTTTGCTTGTTTTATTTATTGGAAGTAATATCATGGTGCCGGTACTGAATAAAGAAAGAGCGCAAAATGGAACCCTTCACGGTGGTTGTGATTTGAAATGAAAAAAAAGGAGTGAATGGTACGTGAGCGTGTATTTTATGCGCTTCTTTTGTCACAATGCACCACACTCATCGTCCACCGCCCAGAGTGGTAGGAAAGATAGTGAAAAGGAAATGGAAGAAGCTACGTAGTTTTGTACTTAGGAATGCATAGAATTGCACTGCGCATTACAGCTTCTTCTACAAGACGGATGCAATGCTCTGCCCAATGCCGGCACTACTTTACATGTGTTAACGGAAGTTGATTGATGGCTAATGCTAAGTAGGTACTCCGTATTCTGTCTTCAAGAGTCGTATTTAATTGAATGATAAAAATTCCTTGCAATGAACCGTCTCAATTTTGTTGTTTGCAGCAAGATAAAAGCTAGAGAGGAAACAATGCTCAAGCTGTTTCATCTTGAGGGTACCTTTATTTTTCCTTTCTATTCTTAATTTCTTTGCCACCACACGTTAAAACTGCTATTGTGGCACCTTATTTAATACGGAGTACAAGTACTTTTTACCCCCAAATGGAATCGGCTACGATTGTCCAATTCAGGCTGCTACGGCCTTTAATTACGAATGATGATGATGCGAAACAAAAAGAGAGTAATTATTCAATTTCTAAAAACACTGAGGTTCAGCAAATAATATCAAGAAATCATAGTAAAAGAACACACACCCAAAAGCCCTTGTGTAGTGTATGTACTACTCCTAGCTCCTCCAAAAAGGACCACATCAAATCCCCGTCCCTAACCATGTGATTGGATTGGAAGCAACCCACATTTGCTCCCTTCAAAAGTAGTAAAAAAGTGGGAAAAGAAGCGGTCAGAAAACCCACACACCATCCATCTCTTTTCTCTTCCCGGGGGGTTGGTTCGCTTTACCACCACTCGCATTCCCCTTCCGTGCACGACGCCAGATCCCAAAAACACAATATATGGTCTCCTCCCACGGTGTTGCCTTGCGACGGCGGCTAAAAACGGAGATATTCGCACGGAACCCGCGGCGAAATCGCCACCCAAATACGGCACTCTACTAGGATAATCGGTTGGACCCTTCCCATTGCAGCGAGCGACAACGCATGGACGACGACGACGATGGGTCTGAATATCTGAATCACCACGAAGGCAAATGCAGCAGGGGGCAAGGCAAGGCAACGCGACGAGCGGTGGCGGCTCACGAGTCACGACTCACGAGCTGATGATGCTCTGTCTGTGCGCCCTCCGCCCGTCGGTCAACCACCCCCTGCAGGCAGGCGTAGGCCCCGCACGACAAGTCAGCCAGGCCAGAGGAGGGCAGCGGCCAGAGGCCACCCCTCACCCCCAGCCTGGTTCGCTTGCCGAGCACTGGAGATGCCACTGCTGACTTTTCATCGATCCCATCTCGCATTTTTCGTGCGCTGATCGGACTCATGATCGGCGGAGGGGTGCCCGGCCGGGGGCAGCCGGCCAGAGCCGCGCCGGGGCCGGCCTTTTTCGGATCATCAAGTGCGCGGGCTGATCCACACGCGGCCGCCGGCCGGCCGCGCTCCCACCCATACCTCCCCTTTCGGCTTCCAGGTTCACAGCTACCTTTTCGTACCCGTTGCCGTAGCCTTGGCTTGCTTCGCCCACTTGACCACGCGCACCCAAAGCCTTATCCCACACACGTAACGGGACGCAGCGCAAGAGCATCTCCCACGCTCCCTCCCGTTGTACGGTAGTACGCAGCTGCTATCAGCGCCGGGCCAAACGGCGTCGGCGGAGGGCGGGCGCGGCCCGCGTGCGCCCGAGGCGCCCCGCTCCTGAAGCAAGGCCGGACCGTGCCAAGCAGAAAGGCAGGGACAGCCGCAGCAGCAAACCCGCGGGCGGGGGCGACCACGTGCGCCACGCCTCGCGTCGCCGGGGGGAGGACGACACGGGCCAGCCCCATCCATGCGACGGTGCACGGGGAGGCCAGCGTGCCGGCTCGGCCTCGGAGGCTCGGCTTGGTAGATGGTTTGGGATTGGCTCGGTGGTACGCGACGCGACGCGATGCTGGCTGGGGGGATTGGCTGCTTGCTGCGGCTGTGGGAGTGCGCGTACAGCCTACAGCCGGAGAGCCCCACACGCCCGCGCGCGCTGGGGCTGTCGTCTCGTCTCATCCCGATGCCCCTCTCGCTCTGACTCCCACTCCCACCACCACCACCCCCGTCTCGCGTCCCCCCCTCTCTCTCCCCAATAGAAAAGCAAGCCGCAAAAATAATCGCCAAAAGAGATAGAGAGAGAGAAAGAGAAAGGAAAGGAGAGACGCGAGGCCGAGCCGGGGGGTCTCTCCTGGAGGAAGAGGAAAAAAAGAAGAAAAAAAAAATCCCCGTCCACCGCCCGCCGCCGCCGCTCCAGCAACGCTTCCCGGGCCCGGAGCCGGCGCCAGTGCTGCGGATTCAGTGGGGGTGTGGCAGCGCGGGAGCGGGGAGGCAGATCGAGCGGCAGCGATGACGCCGCACCCGACGGAGCCGGGGGCCGACCAGGCGGCGCCGGGGCCACCGGAGGCGGCGCTCCCCTTGGCGGCGGCCGCGCCGGCGCCGGTCAAGAAGAAGCGGAATCTCCCCGGGACGCCAGGTGAGCTAGCGACCGCCCCCTCCTCGCGCTTCGGGGTTGGTGCGCGTGCTGCTACTACTACTACTCCCTCCCTCCCCTCCGCCCCCGCTCTGAAGTCTGAACGGTTTGTTTGCTTGCTCGCCCGCCCTCCGCGGCCGCAGATCCGGACGCCGAGGTGATCGCGCTCTCGCCGGGGACGCTGCTGGCGACCAACCGCTTCGTCTGCGAGGTGTGCGGCAAGGGCTTCCAGCGGGACCAGAACCTGCAGCTCCACCGGAGGGGCCACAACCTGCCCTGGCGCCTGCGGCAGCGGGGGCCGGGGGCGGCGCCGCCGCGCCGGAGGGTGTACGTGTGCCCCGAGCCAGGGTGCGTGCACCACTCCCCGGCGCGCGCGCTCGGGGACCTCACCGGGATCAAGAAGCACTTCTGCCGCAAGCACTGGGGAGAAGCGCTGGGCCTGCCCGCGATGCGGCAAGAGGTACGCCGTCCAGGCCGACCTCAAGGCGCACGCCAAGACCTGCGGCACGCGCGAGTACCGCTGCGACTGCGGCACGCTCTTCACCAGGTGCGTGATTGCTTGCTTGCTGCTTCTTCCTCTCTCCCCGTAGCCCGATTCGTGAAAAGCTTGCGTTTTTTTCCCCTCTTGTTTGATTGATTCGTTGGGTGGCGTGCTTGCTTGGTTCAGACGGGACAGCTTCGTGACGCACCGCGCCTTCTGCGGCGCCCTCGGGGAGGAGACCGGCAGGGTGCTGGCGCCGCCGGCGCCGCCATCGCCCCGGCCGCCTGATTTGGATGCCGAGGAGAATGTGGACAGGGACAAGGAGAAGGGGCAGGAGGAAGAGGAGAACGAGGGCTCTGCCGTGGCCGATGTAGAGCAGCCTCAGCGTGTGGAGGCACCTGCGCCGAAAGAGCCGCAGCGCGTCTCGTCTCCGCCGCCATTGCCACAGGAGCCACCGCGCCGTCCCGTCTCCACCGCCATTGCCACAGAAGCCACCGCGCCGTCCGTCTCCACCGCCATTGCCACAGGAGCCACCGCGCCGTCCGTCTCCACCACCATTGCCACAGGAGCTACCGCGCCGTCTGTCTCCACCTCCATTGCCAAAGGAACCGCTGCGGCGTCTGTCCCCGCCTCCATTGCCAAAGGAGCCACAGCTCTTCCCCTCGCCACTTCCGTTTCCACTGGAGCAGCGGCCTGCTGTGGCAGTGGTGCCAAATGTGGATGGTATGCTCCTTTTGCATCTTGTTCGTGTGCTTGTCTTATTGCCCATACATAGAATTGATGAGATTTGTGGCAAATGAGCTCTTTTAGTCAACCTCAAGGCTGTAATACGAAAGCAATGCATGCGTCTTGGCTGTTAGCCCAATTTGGCTGGCCATTTGGTTAATTAGCTCAATCGTGATAACTGACTTGTTCTTCCTTGTTTTGGTTTATGTGTTATAGAGTCAGAGGTGGTTGCTGAGACAACTGTAACCGCCAAATTGGAGGATGAAGCTGATCAAGATGAAGATACATGCTTCCAGGAAGCTGATCAATACAAGGAAGCTGAACTTGAGGTCTCCAATCTGCTGGACAAGGACACTCCAATGCTTCCTTGCTTCCTCCCATCACCCTCAGAGGCAATTGGTACCGATGGGAGCAGCACTACCTGTGGTGCTGGTGGCAGTGTTTCCAATTCTATCGCGCCATCTACAACAACCAACACTTTCGCCGGTCTGTTTGCTTCAGCCACAACAAGCACCACTTCCCAGAGCAGATCTCTGCGTGATCTCATCGGTGTTGATCCCACCTTCCTTTGCCTCGCGATTGGTGCGCCCTCCTCTCTATTCCCGCAGACAAGTGCAAGCAATGCAGGCACCTTTGCTCCACCTCCGGCGCCACACATGTCCGCGACTGCGCTCCTGCAGAAGGCAGCTGAAGTTGGAGCTTCACAATCAAGCTCATCAGTTCCTGAAGGAGTTTGGGCTAGCCTCTTCCTCCTCCTCGTCAGCTCCATCGAAGCAGCAACCTCATGGAATGTACGCGGATCACAGCGTGCAACCATGGCACCACCCGGGTACTCAGCACATGGAGGTGGAGCATCATCGGAATCATCAGCAGAGGGAGATGGAGTCCAGTTCGCAACCATGGCACCACCGGAGTATTCAGCAAATGGAGATGGAGCGCCGTCGGAATCATCAGCAGAGAGAGATGGAGTCCAGTTCACAACCATGGCACCACCGGAATACTCAGCAAGTGGAGATGGATCGCCACCGGAATAATCAACAAAGGGAGATGGAGCAGCGGTGGCACCACCACCATCACCGGAGTGATCATCAAATGGACATGGAGCGCCTCCGGGGTAATCAGCAAATGGAGATGGAGTCCGGCACGCAACGGTGGCCTGCCACACCACAGGAGCAGTCAGCAGATGGAGGTGATGGAGCGGCACCACCGGAGTAGTCAGCAAATGGAGAGGGAGTCCAGGGCAATGCTATCCGGTGGTCTAGGCCTTGGTCTTGCATACGAAAGTGGAAATTCAGGGTTGCCCGACCTGATGATGGGACCATCACCACTGTTCGGTCCCAAGCCTGCTACGCTGGACTTCCTTGGTCTTGGCATCGGAGGGACCATGACCGGCTCCACGGCCAACCGTGGCCTCCCGGCATTGATGGTTGGAGGAGAGCTGGACATGGGGTCCTCGCCACAGGTGCCGGCGCCATGGGAGGACGCCAAGAGGAAGACCAACGGCCGCACGATCCTGTGAGGTTTTCGTTTTTTTGTAACCTTTTGGATCTCGTGCCTCGGCTCGTTCATTCTTTCAGTCTTCGCAGCTGTGTTGGTAGAGCTAGAAACTCTGTACATAGCTCGATGCTTCTCCCAATCCTGCATTCTGTCTGAAAAAAAAAAACGAATTGAAGCTGTTATTATAGCCAAAATTCGATGCCGGCAAGATGGAACCTGACTTTTGATGCCCCGTTGCTTTCAGATGTGACGAGGTAGTAACAGGGTAAGTAGTCGCCTTTATTACCGAGATCTTGCTGTGCTAATCCAGTACTGTTTTTGGAAAGATCCGAGATTAGGACAGCGACGCTGACATGCTGAAAGCTGTTTTTACTGTTTGTTGCTGCTGCTAAGTCGGCAGGGTTTCCTAATTACCTAACCTGCCGGCCAGCAAGCTTGTTCAGCAGCCTTGGTACTTTGGAGGAATTTATCGTGTACTTGGTGTAAAAAAAAATTGCTTGATTACTTTTCCTAATTACCTAACCTGCCTGGTGCAGTCAAAAGCTTCTGGCAGCGTCTCTGTGTGCCCCCTGTAATCTCTTTCACTGCTGTTGTTATCAGCAGGGGGGGCTTTTTCACGCAACAGTAACGAGCTGGGTAGACCCTGCTGCTCAGCAGTACGCCGAGGCCAACACCCAACAGTTAACAGCCCGTCCGGCCGTATAATGTTTCCTCAGACGTCTGTATCTCTCTCTGTCAGCGACAGATAAACCGCTAAGCATGTGTTCATCCGAATTCAGGTCCTTTTCCTTGATCAGTTCAACGTGTCCCCGGAGAATTTCTACAACGGCGAAGCAGGCGGCGGCGATACCGTCTTGCCATGGGGGCCATGTCCTCGAGGTTTTCATTCACTCACGCCACAATCTTGGTCGCTGTGGAGCCAAGAAGGCAGCCAGCAGCGAAGGATGGGTTTGCATCCTGAACGTGTCAGGTTTCTTTCGGGAACGGGAAAGGAGAGGACGGACGTGTCGAGGCCCTGGCCCGGTCGTACCAGGCGCTACAGTGTCTTGTTGGTCCGACGTGACGATCGTGGAGTGTGGCAAACACTGAACCACTCAGGTTGGACGATCAGGGAAGAGATCGGCTAAGGCATCGTTTATTGACAAAGCCACTAATGTTAGCTGGAGGCTTTAATCGGAACTGAGCGAGGATATTGTTGGTAGGTAGGTGCCCACACGTGCCAAGATAGGGATGGCTTGGGTTGGGGCACACATATAGTGGCAGATGATTCTCATTCTTTCGGACTTTTTTTTCATAGAAAAAGGTACAGGAAGTCTTATAGAAAATTTGCAGTGTTGTACCTCTATGGCTGATAAATTGGTACTGCCTATATCATCCATCCAAAGTACCATCTCAGATCCGCAAAAGGATCCAACAGTTCCTGGCCACATGAAGTAGAGTTTATATTCATGTACAATCTACTCCGTAGTACTTACTAGCAAATATCTAGTCACTGCCTGCCTCACTGGGTTTTAAAAAAAAATCAATGGCCAGCCACAGAACAAGCGTGACACTGCCACTCGTCGTAACTGAAACTGAAAGCAATTCTGTTGCCGACTGCTGTTTCATTTCACACCCCGTCCAAGACCCCAAGTTCACCGGCGTCTCCGAATGCTGCAAGCGTGTTTGCTGATACATAATCCTAGTGACTACTGCCTACTTTCCCGAAACGGTTGGCCACTCACTCACTCTCAGCCTCTCAGGAGTGTTGAGAACCACACCCGCGCCGCCATGGCGCCGGAAGCGCGCGGCATCGAAAGCTTCTGGACTGGATCATGGTCATCGCAGTACCATGTTGCTGTGGTTCGAAATGGACGTTTTCCCGTTTCGACGGGGCATATGTGAAAGGCGGCATCGGTCGATCGCTCAGCTTATCTGAACTGATCAGATGCGTGTACTTGGTTTCTGCATGGAGACGTTTGAGCCAAGAGTTTTCAGGTCGATGGCGACCTCTGCTTTCGAGAAACCAGCACGTGTGTGCGCCCATGTTAAGGTCGTGTGTGCTGAAGCATTACGTAGATCAAAGACCCCAATTTTTGCTTCGTGTCGCGTCTCTGAGTTTGCATGTACAGTTTTGACAATAAAAGGACAGAGATGATCAAAGTTTAGGCGAAGGGATGCCTTTATTCCAGTCCAGCATCTGCACGAGACAGTTGCACAATTGCACTTGACTCTGTGTCATCGTGTTGGAATGGCAAACATTGGAGGAATGAAAAAATCTCTGTAATGGAGTGCCGCGACGTGATCCAGACAGAGGGTCAGTTTGGACTTTTTGTTTTTTAAATATATATTCCCTCTGTCCAAAAAACAAGTCGTTTTAGGATTTAAAATTTGTCTCATAAAACAAGTCGTTTTACCCGATTCGGTAGGTTTGCATGTGCATGTAGGCATGCAACAGTCGGTTATCATCAAATCTGGCTAAAAGATAGAGGTAATCAATGTCATTTTACACTTTTGTTAATCCGTCCTAAAACATCTAGAATGATATGTCTTTTGGGACGGAGGGAGTAAGTGGTCAGTTTGGTCTTCGGAGTCGAGTTTTGTTGTGTGGCTCCACGGAGAGAACACGTGGTCCGTGTCAGATACATCCATGCTTGGACAAGATCGAAACCCAGCTGCGGCGTGCCGGCGTGGGTAGGATAGCCTTGTTGAATCTTGTTGGAGATCATGGCTGGTTTAGTCTTTGAGAACCGTGTCAGTTTAATTATTCTCTCTGTCTACGTGATCTAATGCAAAAAGTTTTTACACTTTTACTCTTTTCGTCCCAACCAGACAGAGCGTGAAATTATACCTCTAGCTTATTCTGCGGCTCTTTCAATATGAGTAGAACACCGTACCGAACGGCGAAATTCCGCAACAGATTGTAAGGATGTACTCCCTGCACCAAAAAAAGAGAGGCGTTTTAGAAGTTACACACAAGAATTAAGAAGAGGTAAAAAAGTAAAAAGCGCATAGAAAACGAGGAGAGATGGAGGAGGAGAAAAACAGAGATAAAAGTTGCACTAGAAAACGAGAACTCTCTCTTTTTGACAAAATTTAAACCCTAAAATATTTTTTTTGGGTGTGTGTGGGGTGGGGTGGGGGGTGGGGGCGGAGGGAGTACTCCGTCTGTTTTAAAAGGCATATTCTAATATTCTATACAGTCACGGACAATGCAAAACAGGCCACGGACAGTGAGCCATTAGATGCACAGGTAACTTTCACATTGCAGTACAGCATGGGGGATAGCCTCATCTGGATCTGGAATGCATCATTATGTTATTGATGAAGTGACCTATCTTAGCTGGGAGGATTTAATTCGGAACTAAGGGAGGATATTTGGTACGTGCCCACGCTTTTGATTGATAGAATAAAAGTGCCGCTTAGGACACACAATGCAACAAAATGATTCCCATACTTTTCGATGCATCATCATCATAGAAAAAAAGATACAGCGAGTCTTATAAAATAGTTCCATTGTTTAGTTGTACTGCTGCAAGCATTTTCTTTTATAAAACAGCTACAAGCTATAAATTTTGATTGAGGCGTCACCTATACGAAGTTACTGTTTTGGCAATATATATATAGTTCATGTAAAAATGTGTTTGATTTGTAAGATCTCCTGATCCAGACTGCTCGGGGAAATTTGCAAAAGCAATTTCATATGTCACTTGGTTTTTTACATTCCTTGTAAGATGTTTCATTACAAATGTCCACCACGGCTCAATTTTATTGCAAAAGTCCACCTCGTTTCACAGACAATACTGATGGCAGTTTTTCTTAATGAGTCAATGTAACAGGTCAAGCTAGCAGAGCCCAGTGGCTAGTGCTTGGATTAGGATTATTTTTGGATTAGGATTATTCATCAAATTCTAGTGATTTTTTTTGTTTTCACAAATAGCAAAGCCGAGTGTGATAATTAATGTTTAAGATCTCATCAATAACTCTTTTAGTGGAATAAAAAATTGTCTGATTTTTTTGGCAATGTAGACTCCTAGTCCTAGTCTCCTAGAATTATTCTAAATTGATGACAAAGGTGGAATTGGTTGAGCAGGCGCAACATGAGGTGGTATTTGCAACATATCCAAGTTGTGGTGGTATGCATTATTTACAACAGAGCCATATATAGAAGGAGCTCAATTTCAAATAAAGGTGTCCTGACTATCATTGAGCTAGAGAACACGACACGTGGTCCGTGCCAGACATGGCTAGACAAGAAACCCAGCTGTGGCACGAATCTGGAAAGGTTAGCCTTAGCCGTTACACTCCACAGCACCATCCAAAATGCACCGGCTAATCCCAGCTGTACTACCTGCCCAAAGTAGGTCTTGCCGGAGGAGATCTGCTAGAATTCAGCCAGAAAGAAGACAACCGTTGGATTGCTCGGAACCTCGAACTCATACTCTATATGGCTTTGCCAATGAATGATAGATGCTAAGCCGTCGGGTCAGCTGCTTTCACACAGCACGTTAAACAGAGGACAGCCTCATCTAGAGCAATCTCCGTCCTGTTTAGATCTAGAAAAAAGCGTCTTTTTTAACGAAAAGTTGTCCACCTAGATCATTTCTATCTATATACACGTTTTCATAAAAACAGTTCCTTTTCATACTTTTTATACATTTTCTCGATCCAAACACGTCCAAAACACGTCCAAAAGCTCTCAGCCGGTGTTGTGACGTTGTGTGCATATTGTTTAAAAAAAAAAAGGTGTTGTGTGCACCATCCGTCTCATTATCTCCGGCGTACTGCAAGTGGGCAGTGAGTAGAGCCGAGCTCGTACCAGAGGTGACTAATGAATACCGCCGGCCCTACAGGGTTTCAGATGCCGGAGATCCAAGCAAACAGCCTGGACTTCGTCATATGGTTCCGAATGCGTGCAAGGCCAAAGCCTCAGCTTCCCCATCTCCCCGTCCTGCCTGACAGAGGGAGCCAAATAAAAGGGTGTGGAAAAATCCAGTCCTGAAAGAAGTGGCCAGGGCACGACATTCAAGGACGCGGAACAGTAGATCTGGGAACAGTGAAGCGGCCGTGGTACGCTCGATCGGCGGCGTTGAGCACGTGCCGGTTGACAACACGGCCATAAAGCTTTGAAACGCCGACCAGTCTCGGTTGCTTGCTGCTTCCTCTACGGCGCGTCGGTAGAAACGTGAGTCAATTCCTTATATTATTGGAAAATACAACCCATCCCTTATGTGTCATTGGAAAATAGCTCATCCCTTCTATGTCATTGGTTATAATTTTTGATCCCTTATGTGCCATTGCCGTTAAAAGAGACTAACGGAGCCGTTAAATGGAAGGGTGAAAAGACCATAATACCCCTAAGTTAGAATGAAACATATTTATTACATTTCATCCATGTCATGCCATTTCAATCAACGCCAATAATGAGATGACATTGAAAGTATGCAAAATAGGTCATATAGAGATATATAAAATAAATAAAATTTATTGTTAGACCAGAATACCCCTAGTTAGAATGAATTTTATTTATTTCATATATCTCCGCATGACCCATTTTACATACTTCCAATATTAACTCATTATTGTTGTTGATTGCAATGGCATGTCAAGGATGAAAGGTCACAAATATGTTTCATTCAAGCTAGGGGTATTATGGTCATTTTGCCCTTCCATTTAACGGCTCCGTTAGCCTCTTTTAACGGCAATGGCATATAAGGGATCAAAAATTATAACCAATGGCATAGAAGGGATGAGCTATTTTCCAATGGCACATAAGGGATGAGTTATATTTTCCAATGGTATATAAGGAATTTACTCTAGAAATGTGGTGGACTCCTCACTTGAGTTTACTTGAGCAAAAGGCCCCCAGGTAGCGTTTTTGAGTGGGCCGGTAGGCGATTTCGGCCGGAAAAATAGACCCAATTAATTTTAGCCCGCATGTCATATAAGGCTCGCGAGGCCCAGGTGCGCGCTGCGCACGGCCCAGCATGAGGCGGCCCAAATTATATGCAAGTTTTCTGGGGACTGGGGGGTCACATGATGGGCGCGGCTGGGCTCTTTGCGCTTGCGCACGTTCAAGTTTTTTTTTTTCATTTTAGCAAATCTTCGCGTTCCAATTGGCGCTAAAAAAAGGGTGTGGCGCTAACAACCGGAGCACCAGCAAGGCGCCAAGTGTCATTTTGCGGCGCCTGAAAGAGAGAAGACGGAGGAGCACAGCTGCACACTTCAATCTTCGCACACACCCCTGTAGCAGATGCAGATCACGGCTGTTTCGGGTAATTCTTTTCAAGATTTGGAAAGATTCGATGCCCTAAGCATGTCTCATGCCCGGCCATGGCTAAGAGAATCGCTCTCGTGGCGGCCGCAGCGAGGTTCCTCGCTAATCAATGTTATCTTCAGGTCTTGCAATTCGCTTATCTTTCTGCCTGCCTTTGCTGCGTTCCTGCTCCGATTCGGTTCGAGATGGCCACAAGTTTTGCATGTTATTTGATCCGTCTGCTCTCGGTTGGTAGCTTGGTACGAATTAGCAACTTGATGTGGTGGTGGTCCTGCAGAATGGAGATGCCTTCGTCTAAGCTTTACTGTTGATCAGCGAGCTAGAATTCGTGATTGTCATGGTCGACACGACGCTCTTGGATGAAGGTTACGTTTTGGGGACAAAGTTTTAGGTAATGTCCAACGGAGGGACGAGATGTTTCTGCTTAGAAAGAGTGAAACTGAGCAAAGATTCTCAAAAAGTTCATTGAACCTATATGCAAATACATGTGCACCCGCACACTCTGCAAAATTCAAAAAAAAAAAGAAAAAAGAAATACAAGTGCATTCCCACATTCTCAAATACCGCTGGCAAAAGCTCCCTAATCGATTTGCCACTGCTAAATTAATGATATAACACTTAAATGTCAGTTAGTTAAACTTGGTATTTTCAGTGCCACTGGAAATGCCATCTAAAGGATTTTAAAAAATTAACCAGGGATTAGCGTTTAAATGGTTAATGTGTTAACCATTTAAACGCTAATCCCTGATCTTCCGGCATAAACTGAAACCAAACCTAAAGTAAACAGCTTCTTTTTCAGAAAAGATGATTATACTGGTCTTTTTCAGGAATAATTACTAAAGTTTATTTTTGTTTATTCGCTGGTTGATTCTCACCAATATTTTTGCTCCTTCTGACACTAGCAAGATTCCAGTTTATGCATCTGCATTTTAAGTTACTCAATCATTGCAGATGCATGTCAAGCAGGGTGCACTAGAGGCTGGACCTGCTAATACTGCTTTCACACATAATATCTTGGAAAGATTCTGCAAGTACGCCACCACTGCTTTGTTTGCAGCGTTTCCTATTGGCACCAGATTAGCATGGACCATTACTTAATCACACTGCTGATTCCATCGCGTTTGCTTAATCGCCACCACAACATCACTCACCATCATACAAGTACGGGGATGAAAAAACAAAGAGAGGTTGCTTCGTCGCCGATCACCTCACTGCTGACGGAGACGGCCGGGCGAGAAAAACGCGGCAGGCACATTGCTGCCACGTTTCGCCGTGCCATGGGTCACGTACGACCTGGTTACTGGCTAATCGGGCATATCCTATCTGGCTATCTCAGCTTAGGCATTGAAATATATTTTCCTAGATGATGAGGCATTGGAATATATGGAGGAGGTGCCACTATTTTAGTGAGGCAAAAGGTCATGTCACATGGTTAGTGGCGTAATTCAAGGAAAGGTGAAAGATTTTTAGGGTAAAGTTGAGTGCGGCACAAGAGTAAAAGTTTGAAACGGTGCGTGCAAACCTATGTTCCGTACGAGTAAAGATCAAATCCGGCCTAGAGTGTTGACGCCGTTCAAAGGCCTCTTCATTAGAGATGTTATTTTGGATTTTTTAAACTGGTCTAGTGCTAGCTAATTTGTCCTTCCTAATCTTGAAAATAGTTTTCATGTAGTACTTCATCATACAGTAATTTGTGTTCAAACCAAACACAAGAACTTCATGGGGGGTACACTTAATAAACCACATTCCATCATGCTTCCTTCTCCACGTTGTAACACTACTGCATTTGCCATCACTACAAGTTTACAACTACATCATGGGCTCTTTCAAGAGAAGCAAAATAAAACAGCTATTTGCTCTTGGGAAAGCTAGCTATCCTAAGATCCATTGACCTTCAGGTCTCGGTGACACCGCCAATTTAAGACGGGTGATGCAAGATTTAGGTAGATCCAAGGAGATAAGTTGGAGGTTGGGAAGCAGGGGCATGACTTGTCCGGGAGTAAGGGCGCCTGTATTAGATTACTCACCTCAAGAGCATTAACAAAAGCAAGTGGAGATCATGGAGCATGTGAGGGAATCGCGCACATGATGATGGAGATTAGTATTGCCTAGCTCCTGAACCGGTTCCTGCCAATCTCAGGCAGACAACTATGCAAGCTTAGTGCTGATCCCCTAGCTAATCTCGATTGGGAACAGCCTAGATGTGCGTGTAAAGAACATGATTATACAGCTTCAGCACAGCTAGGCTCAGCTAATGAGTGCCATTAAGAAACATTAGTCTCCTTAACACCCTGCAGATAGGCACGCTTGTTCCTTGTGAGGAAGTTCTGTAAACTTTAGTTCGCCTTTTGTTTAATTAGATGACGAGCTTTAGTTTGCTTGAAAAGGATGGTTCCAGTAGTGGTGGTTGTGATGTCTACTACTGTAAAGAATTTTGAAAAGGTTTACCGTGTCCAATAATTCATTAGCATTTGGTTTGGGGTCGCACAATCAATTAGCTACTATATAAACACGTCAACATCGTCTAAAAGAAGGTGCTTAAAACAGCTAATACTACGCTATTAGCTCATGCAGAACCCCAACAATGGCCAAAGCAAAGTCTTTGAAAGTTCTCTTTGCTCTAATTTTCTTCCCCAAAAAACAACCGCGCGCACAGCCTGCCGTCTGACAAGGCAGATCTCGCGTAATCTGGGCCGGAAGCCCTACGTGTGCTGTTACTTGCACCCAGCAGCTTCTTCCTCGTGGGGACGCCGCCGCCGACCGGCCCCTACATTTCCATGACCGTCCGTTCGATCGTCAGATCGTCTATCCATGGCGGCTGAAAGGAATAGGATAAGCCTTACCGGAAACGCACAGGCACAGGTCAACATGGGTGAGCGAGGGGTGCGAGAACTTGCCGGTAATGGAAGGCGGATGAGTACTTGGCCAGCTTGGCCTGCACGCGTGCATGCATCTAACGCCGTAGCTGTCGTGGTCGCAGATCTTCCGAGCAGTCAGGGCAGGTCAGTCCATGGGATTTCATCGCGCTGCTTTTGTTTTATTTCCCAGCATGTGCGTGTCATCGGTTGCTGTGGTGTGGGTTGGATTCGAACACATCCGAGATCCGGTCTCGTTTTACCTGTACCGTGGCGGGCTTTACAGTTCAGAGACATGGAGCGTGGCATCAGCTGAAGCCTCAAGTAGAGGAGGAGGTTCCTCTGCAGTTGAGTCTCTGCAGTTGAGTCAATGACACGTGGGTCCGAGCGGACCAGGGCCCATATGTCAGTGACTCAACTGCAGGTGCAGTAACTGCAGAGGATCTCATTCGCAAGTAGATACGCCCTGACTGGAGTGGATAGATAGGCAGTTGCTGAGACGATAAGCAACCGGTTGCTACAAGTGGTAAATCGTACGAGCAGATAAACTTGTAGCTTTTCTTGCGTCAAAGAAAAAGTGTTTTTTTTTTTTTTTGCTAGGGCATCCAATGCAAAAGTTAGAAAGTTGCACTTGTACCGGTAGAAGTAGAAAACGAGATGTTGGGATCATTCATCGAATCGAAGTGCCGCCAACGGTAAACCTGCAGTAAAAAGAAAGAGTGGAATTTCCGCTGGCGCACCCTGCACATACTGCCCAGCTCTCCCCAAATCCCGATATGTTCTCACGCTCCAAGAACAGATCACGCTCGCTCAGTTGACAGCAGCGCCAGTAGACAATGGGAGGAAGGGAAGGCCGTCCTCTACACGCACGGATCACCCGCGTCCCACGTCGCCGCGAGTAGCAGATGACACGCGGGCCCCCGGGTCCACGCGCCAGCGGCACCCGGCCTCCTCCGCCGTTGGTCTCCAATCCACGGCGGCCGGCGAGGCGGCGACTAATCAACCGGTGGGAGGGAGGGAGCAGCGAGTGGCGCGTTTGGAATCCCGGAGCAGAGAGCAGGAAGAAAAGCAGCAGCAGGTGGTGCGGGTGCGAGCGGCCAGCAGGCAGCCGCGGAGGTTTTCTCGCCCCGGATCGGCGGGGTGGCGACACGTCCTGGGGCGCGGGGGCGGGTGGTCCCTGGCGCCCGACCCCCGCGCGGCGCGACGCGTGGAGATCCAGTTCACCTTCACCCCCCAGGGCACGCACGCACACAGCACACTCGTTGGCGCAGTGCAGGCCATGTGCCTACGCCCCTTGTCTCCCGGGCTAGCTACTCCCACAGTGCCGGCTCCTGCTGCTACGGCTCTCGGCCCCACCTCTGGCCTCTCGCGGTCTCGCCTCCTTCCTAGCGACCTAGCCTTATCCACTGTTCCTTTTTCCCTCGCCTGGAAAAAATTCCCGCCATCTTATCTCCTAATCTATCTTGCTGTATCTGTGACCATGCTGCTGATGGATATGCTTTGATCCTCCTATGATGGCATGGCATGGCATCACGTACTGGATCGGTGTTCCGCATCAGCGGTGCATTTGTTGTGTGACTAGTGACTCGGCATGTTCTCCCTCGGTGAAACATGTATGAGTTTGCAGCTTTGCATCTTTGCTTTACGTTACGGGGAGCCTCGGCCGGATTTGTTTTGCCTTGTCGTTGTTTCTTCCGGTCGAGAATAATTGTCGTCCGAGGGAACTGATTCTGCTAACTGTAGTTCCGACCGCAAATCTTTATAGCTGTAACGGGTTAATATGATAACAGCATATTACCATGTTCTTTTTAACAAAGATACCATTATTTCATCATTTTTATATAGCTAATTTGAGATTTTGTTTGTCAAAATCAACATACATATGATTTGGCTGCACCTTATTAGCAGACAATACTCATTTTTTTTACATGTGAAATGTTATTTCTGTAGACCTAGGCATGCATACATGATAATTGGCCACTTGAATTTGCACTGCACATTATTGCAAATATTTATGGGGAGCTATTGTAATTTCATGCCAACATCATTGCCATTGCAGATTCATGTGTACATCACCCTCAATTTTCACTTGTACATGCTGATGGTGTGGTGTTTACTTCTCTACCCCCCCCCCCCCCCCCCCCGTTTTTTTTTTTTTTTTTGCAGTAGTACATAACTTTGAAGCACAAACTAAAGGGTACTTCCAAATTAAAGGTAACGGGATAGCTAGTGTAAAAAAACAGTCCGCTAGCGCACCATGAAATAACATGCTACCTCTATAAAGACTCGAGAGAGAATCTCCTGCCCGATCTTTTCAAAGAAAGTGAGAGCCCTTTCCAGGAGCAAGTGCCACCTTGTCGACCACTCTTGTTTAACCTAGAAGGTCGTGCAGTCCCCAGTAATCTCCAATTTAAGCCCTGACACACATCGTGCATCCGGCCCCTACAAGCATCAAGTCTCCGGAAGGCCGAAAGCGAGACAGGGAAGAACAAAAGGGCCATAGAGAGTAACAGTTGGTTCTTGGAGCAAACAATAACTAAACCATGGGAAACAATTTCACCACCTCTGCTGAAATTTGCTCGAAGCCTATTCAAATTAACTTTGTTAAATGTCACTAACATTGCTAGTATGTTCTAGAAGGTATGCTAGATACAACCATGCATCCAATAAGATTGTTGTTGCCTCCAAATTAATTGCGAGATGAGAAACCACTGCTCCTCTCTGGTGTAGTCCTGTAGACATGACCCTTTGAGCCTTGGTTACACGAATGAGTGCGTGACAGAGTAGTACTCCATCATGTTCATCAGCACATCAGCTGCAGTGTCACGTAGCTATTGCTCCCAAAGGAAAACAAAGTTGCAGCAGGCAGGTGATTTCCATGCCCGGTCTGGCTCGGAAAGCAAGCAGCCCTACCCGGCCGGCCGGCGAGCCCCACCGCCACCGGCGTTGCGTGCCTTTGCTACCCTATATATATTACTCCTAGGTCTCTCTCGAGACACGCACCCCTGCTTACTTAACACCCCCAACTGGGTGCCTTGCCCTTGTGGTCCTCCCCCTCCTGATCCACTTCTCCTCCTGGCTCCTGCTCCTCCCACAGCACACCACACACCCACCTCTCCTAGCTCTCCAGTCTCCACAGCTAGCTTCTCTCTCTTTCGGCTTGACAAGGAGAGAGACAACGAAAGGCGTCTAGTTGCAGCAGCACCTGATCCGCCCGGGAACGCAGGGAAAGCATCATGGAGCAATACGACGAGCTCTTTCCTTCCTCCTACGTGGACTCCTCCTCCCCCATCCCGGTGCCCAACGGTGCGTGTTCTTCTTTGTAGTTCGTACATCTCAATTCTCAGCTGCAGTTTGTTGTTCTCTGCCAACGCAGCTGTAGCTGTCAAGGACATGCATGGCAATTAACTGATGTGCTTTGCTCGTGCGTATATGTGTGTGTGCAGGAGCGGCGCAGGGGGAGCGGCCGAAAGCGCGGCGCAGGAGGCGGCGGGCGGCGAGGTGCGGCGGCGACGGCGGCGAGCTGGACGGCGGAGGGGACCCCAAGAAGCGGCGGCTGAGCGACGAGCAGGTGGAGATGCTGGAGCTGAGCTTCCGGGAGGAGCGGAAGCTGGAGACCGGCCGGAAGGTGCACCTGGCCGCCGAGCTCGGGCTGGACCCCAAGCAGGTCGCCGTCTGGTTCCAGAACCGCCGCGCCCGCCACAAGAACAAGCTGATCGAGGAGGAGTTCGCCAAGCTCAAGCAGGCTCGCGAAGCCGACATCCTCCACAAATGCCACCTGGAGAACGAGGTAATTAACCTGCTGCTGCATGTCCCTGAACCACACCTCTTCTGTTCATGCCCATGGATTGACGTACGGCGCCGAATTGCATATATACTGAGCACTAATTCGTGGGTGCATGCATGGCAGTTGATGAGGATGAAGAAGAGGCTGGAGGTCGCCGAGGACGAGGTGGCGCGGCTCAGATCCGCCGTGGCGAGCCACGCCGTCTCCGGTGACGGCGGGGACGCCACGGGCCGCGTCGTCTCCAGCGGTAGCCCGAGCTCGTCTTTCTCGACGGGCACCGACCAGCAGCCGGGCGGCGGCGGCGATCACCTCGGGACCGACGACCTGCTCTATGTCCCTGACTATGCCTATGCTGACAGCAGTATCGTCGAGTGGTTTAGCCTGTATGGAATGATGATGTAAGCGATCCAAACGATCGCGTAATGGTATGGTATGTCGCCAGATTAATTCTAGCTAGTCATCACAGTGTCATTATATTGATGTGTGCTAATCTCCAAGCGTGCGTGTTTAATTATGTATATAAACCAAGCTCTTAGTGGCAAAATATAGCCAGCTAGGTTATTTAAGATGATGTTGTGTTACCCACATATATTGGTGTCTTTTGCTTGAGTAGTACTCTTGATGTACTAGTATCTTCCATATGGCCTGATGGGTAAGTACTGTGCATGTGCTACCTGACAAGTGACAATCATGGCATCCTTGCTGCATGGGGAGGTACATTTGAAAAGAGAGTATCCAAATATACAGTTTTTAAGTTCAGGCTGATCGAACGGAATCCATACTGATCGAAAGGTTCTAAACTTTAAAAGATAAAAAAATAATCAAACATCACAGATTGATGTGATTAAATCACTATATTCTGATAACTGTACTGCACAGTTACTTTTGCTGCTTTGTTTCCCTGTACTTCTCGAGATTGTCCCCTTGATCTATTTATTAAATTTATATTAGCATGTACATTCAGTTTACTCACATGCAAATATCTCAGCTCCGGTTAGCTCTGTATAACAAAATATAACGTTTTATCTCCCATCCTGGTGTGTTTGTTAAGGTAGGGGCTTCTCAGCTCCATCTTCCTCTAAGTCATGTCCTTCCTTGTGACTAAATAAGCAAGAAACAAGGTGCCGATGAAACTGGCGCACTTTCACTGGCTCATGCTGCTGCCTAGATCTTGTGAGGAAAGCACAATCGTGACAGCCTCCGAATATAGATGACCTCATTCTGTCATTCAGTTCAGTCACTAGTTAAAGAATAAGGCTTTTACGGCACACTTGAAGTACGGTGTTTAGGGTGCCTCCTCGCAAAAAACAAAAAAGAAGTACGGTGTTAAAACAAATTGTACCAAAAGGTGTCGGTGCGAAAGGGTGTAAATATCTTATTTTCAAGCAAAGCGGCAGAGTAAATTTCATTTACCTTTGGACCTATCCTCAATTGTATAGTGGCAAAGTACTATTAGCAAAGACCAAATTATTGACTATAAAATATGAAAGCCCAATCCAAGGTAAGTACTCATCTATGTAAATAAATAAATAACAATATTGAAGGCACTTGTTCATTTTAAGGGCTTAAAAATATCCACAGAAACCTCAGGTAAAAGCCTTTGACAAAATTCTACTTTCTAATTCCCCCACCATATGGGCGTAGCTAATTTACGCGCACCCGTAAGATAGCTTCCGTACGCGCGCAGTGAAAACTTTTTAGAAAAATAGATAATGAAACATTTTAAAAACTTTCTGCAAAAGTTTTGCGAAAAAACTTCAGAAAGAAGTTTGAGAAAAAATTTAGAAAAGTTTGTGGAAAAAGTTTGCAAGAAAATTTTTTTAAAAAAAATTAAAATAAACTTTGAAAAAAAAGAAAAAAATACCACATCGTCGGCGGGTGCCGTCGTTCCCCGTTGCGAGCTCGTCGCGCGCTGGGGACGCTCGCCGGCGCCGCCGTGCAGATCCACCGTGCGGTTCCGCCGCGGGTGGTGCTAGCCCGGCGATGGGGCCACCTCCCGGCGGGGAGGCGTGCGAGGGCGCGCGGGGTCTGGCGGCTGGGGTTGTAGCTCCCCGGCGCGACATGCGAAGCCGGCGGCGAGGCGTAGCTCACCACACGCAACACTCATGGGCCGGCGGCGGGGGTCGCGGCACGCAGGGGCCAGTGGCGCGGCATAACTCGATGTGCACAGCACACAGGGGCCGGTGAGCACGCAGGTCTCGGGGCGCAGCTCGCGCACGCGGCGGCAGGGCAGCGGAGGCCACGGCGATGGTCAACGGGAAGGGGAGAGGATTGGGCTACGGAATGGATGAGGACGAAGAATGAAGAGAGCTGTAGGCCCCACTCCGAGAGGATAGGAGTGTGGGTGCGTGTACGGTTTGCAAGTTACGCGTGTGGGTAAATTTAGCTTCGTGCCACCATATCCACAGTGCCACCATATCCACAGTAACATTTGTGAGAGAACACCATACTTACATTACTTTCTAATTTTTGTGTGCTGGCTTGCATCTATGACACGATTGAACCAACAAAATATAACTTCATTCTTGCCATTGATTTAGATTTTATTTTTACAAAAAATAAGAATAGGTATTATTCAATACATATACACTTGTACTAACTGCAGTTACATTTTTTTATTTTGGGAAAAGGCAATGAGCTAGGAGACTTGAAGAGAACTCCCAAATACATAAATACATTATGTTATTTTGAAAAGGTACATACCAAATTAAGGTTCATGCAACATATAAAAAACATGCATGGATGCATCTATGCTATAAAGTGCAAGATAATTAATGCACGTCGAGGTTTGGCCCCAAGGATCTCAATTAGTAGAAGGAAATGCACTCTATATATCACGGTGGAATCACCGGGATGCTTTGAGATTGGCATGGCAGATAGCTTGGGTTGAAGGTGACACATGTGGCGTCCATTAAGCATGGCGCCTTTATTTTTCACCCATTGAGCGTGCTGATTTAAGGGGAGAGAATTGATTTTATAAGCGGAAGCAGGTCATTCCATCAGGTCATGTGTGTTCCCCAAATAAATCTCAATTCCAAACTCATTGTGACGTATGACATGAACGTGCTTCAACTATAATGTCACTGCAGCAGCCTCTTGTAGTGCTCGTACATCGATCTGCTAGCACTCAGCTAGCTAGCTGCCGGAACCCAAATTCAAAAAAGGTGGAACTAACTATTTGTGAATTTTTATATGAAATTGTTTGTCTCGGCAGAAACATAGGAAAAAAATACAGGTAAAAATTGGTGCGCTGCGAGGGAGCATTAGCTTAGGATAACTGATCGAGCAAATCTCAATACAGACGCAATGCATAGATCAAGCAAATCCAGCAAACGCACATCACGAACAAAGTACCAACTAATGAAAAGCGCGGAAAAGATACGGTGGATAACGTAAACCAGCTAACCACGAACTGCCACGGCGCCACCTTTCCACAAGGTGACATGTCATCATCCACCGTACCGGATCGGCCGACCGAGGTGGACCGAGTGCGAAAACACCATGCACGTCACCGCCGAGCGCGCGCAACGCAGGATAAAGGTCTAGCTCGAGAAGATCACGGTCAGTACATCCGTCCGTCGCATCGATCGCCATGTATCCCTGTCATCGTGTTGGGTGGGTGGTGGGCGTGTGGGTGTGGTTGTTCCGATCCCCGGCGCGAGCGCGATCGATCGTTCAACCTGTGTTCGCCTGTTCCTGGGCGTAAGCTGTCCCATTCAACACTCACCCGTCACACGGTTCAATCCCGACAGAGATGCCCGGCAGCGCTGGGTGGCATCGCCAAACTTGGGTGGAGATCCAAGACGTCTAGCCATCTGCAGTGGTGGCGATGGCACCGCGCAAGTCGTCGCACTTCCGGGTGCGGTAGTGTCGTAGTTCCCCGAACGGCTGAGGCGCCGGGCCAAGCAGCGCCATTTAAGGTTAAGCGCCGGGCCGGTGAGCGATCGACACACACGCCCCGATATGCCCGATATGGGAAGGCAAACGAGCGAACGCAACGAAGCAACGTCGGCGTCCACCCGTCCGGCCGGAGCCCGCGATTACTCCCAGGCTCCCCAGCCTCAGCGGATAAGGTCGCGATCCGTGACGAGCAGACGGGGCGGATGCGACGCGACGGGCGCGACACAAAGCGGCCGGACCAGGGCAGAAGGCGAGCGAAAAGCCTGCGCCGGCGCGCGGCTTTGCGCTGCGCATGCACGGACCGCACCCGGATGCCCCAGCAGCGTCGTCCTATCCAGCAGGTACTAGGTGGCTAGATAGGCGCCTACGCCATCGGTCCGGCTAGCTTCGCTAGGGTGCTTGGGGTGCCCAACTGTCGATCCGCCATTGCCCCGGCGCGCCAGGCCTCCGGCGGCGTCTCGCGTCGCGGCCAATCAGCTCGCTCTGCGACGGCACCCGGCCACGCGCGCGAGTGCGGGCCGCATGTGGAGGGGCGGAGGGCTACGGCAAAAGCCGGCTCGGCGTCGGAAAAATCAGGGAGGTGGGCTTTTTGTTTGAAGCATCTGGTCTGGGTACAAATGTAGTCTATTCATCTTCAGCTTTAGATACGCTTGCCTCCTCAAGACTTTGCTTTGCGGCCTCGCAGGAAAAGCGGATAAAACCTTTTTTTTACATGCTCATCCATATTCTTTTGAAGCGGAGTAGATATTTTACAAATACGGTTTTTTTGAAGTCGAAAGTGGCGCGGAGTTGGATTGGACGCGGATTAATAGATTTTTAGAGTGATTAATAATTTCTAAACCAAAACTATAATCTAGCAAGATAATACGAGAAATACTCATCTTTATAATTCATGGACTGCGGCATATTTTATGAATCACATCTTTTTAAAATGACACGTTGAAACTATAATCTTGACGACAAATAAAAAAATTATACGTCCAAAATATATATGAAGCCACGCGTTAGGGTTTGCCAATGGACAATTACACAATAAATACATACACAATGATGCCATGTCTTGTGGGCTAAAAAATTATATGTGTGTGTCTCATTATTTAGGTTGGGCTCGATTTTGTACTGTGGTGACCTGATGGACTTGCTAGGTTAGTCGCATATCCTATTATAAGCACCGCATAATCTAACTTCAATTATCGGATATATCATACGAAAAATCTAACCCACGACTCGCCACGCTATTAGCCAAACGCGCGACGCTTTTGGCCCAGTAGGCCTCTGCGCGCAACGGTCCAGCGTCTCCCAAGTTGTCTTCCTCCTCCAGCCTCACAACACCGCCACCGCCACTGAGACGAGCCTGAAGGAGCGAGCGGGAGGTGGAAGGAACAGCCGGCATTGGCCAGGTGGCGGTCGATGCCAGCGAACCTTAGGGTTACGGTTTTGGGGATGTCGGGCAGTATCCTATGTCACCAGACTTAGAGGGGAAGATTTGGGGCAGTGGATGTCTGGCGGTGGTGATGTGTTGGCTGGCGGTGGAGGGCGAGCCGTCGGTGGGGTCGAAGGAGGAGGACGGGTTAGGGCCAACCGACCAGGGTAGAGAACAAGCTGGCGGGTTCGCGTGGCCGCGGTGGTGGATGACGGAGGAGGCGGTGAGGCTGCCATATCCGTGGGCGGCGGGGGCGGGGGAGTGGAGGTGGACGGTTTCGCGTGGGCAGCGGGGAAGAGAAGGTGGATGGGTTCACGACGGATGGCGGCAGAGGCGGAGGTGGCCAGAAGCCGCCGGAGTAGCGGACGGTGGGGGAGAAGGACGCGACGAGGCGGGCAGGAGTAGTGGGCAGTGGCAGGCTGGGGAAGTAGAAGAAGGGGATGGTCGCATGCTTTGCTAAAGCGCGACGGGTCGCGTGTTAACTTTGTTTGTATCATACCCATTGGATTTCGTTTAAACCATATTTTCTGCGCATCCGTGCACAATCGGGTTCGAATTATCTATATTCGAACGGGTATCGAAATGCATCAACATATTCGCAAAAACTAGTATTCGAAACGGATCGGGTGTGAAAATTATCCTCACCGTCTTTGCGTTGCTGCCTCGTGGTACACCCTACGCGCGTGCCCGCGCTATGCTGCTTGCTTGCAAAGTTCTAGTAGGCCCCTGCCGTGCCCCCAAGAACCGAGAGCCACATGCACACGGCTGCTTTCATGCTCCGTTCAGCAACGTGACGTTCAGTTCAGCCGCTCAGGTGGCGAAGTGGCCAAGTGGGCACGGGCGCACCGCGCACGGCACGGGACCGGGACCTCTCCTATCGGGGCGCGGGGCGGGTAGGTCTTATCCAAACAGTACATGCGCGGTGTCGACGGCCCGCCGGCTGCGCGCCCCACCACGGGGACTCTCTGGCGCCGATGCAACAGGAGATGCCCGATGACTTGTCAAGCCAGCGCGGCTGCACTGCACGGGCGCACGCCGGATGCGTCGCAGGAAGAGGGCCAGCGGAGGCCGAGGCGGCCACTCGCCCTCCAATCGACAACGAACAGGCGGCGCTATTCAGATGTTTCGCGAAATTTTTTTTGAGTGGGTTCCCTCACATACATGACATATTAAATGTAGTCGAAAAATAACCCATTATATGGATGGAGTGTACTTCGCGAGACGAATCTAATGAGCCTAGTTAGGTCGTGATTAGACAATAAATTGCTACAGTAACATGTGCTAATGACTGATTACTTAGACTCATTAGGTTCGTCTTGCGATTTACTGACAAAATCTGTAATTAGTTTTGTAATTAGTCTATATTTAATACTTCAAGTGTGTGCCCGACATACTCGAAAAAAGTTTCGCGTTTTATCTAAACAGGCCAGAACACACATGGCGCCGCAGTCCTACTCCCCTACTCCTCTGGCCATGTGAACAGGCGGTGCGGGCGCTCAAGGCCGCGTTTAGATGTTTCCCGAAAAAAATTTACAGTACGTCGGGCACACATTTGAAGTATTAAATATAGACTAATTACAAAACTAATTACAGATTCTGTGAGTAAATCGTAAGACGAACCTAATGAGACTAATTAATCCGTCATTAGCACATGTTTACTGTAGCAATTTATTGTCTAATCACGACCTAACTAGGCTCATTAGATTCGTCTCGCGAAGTACACTCCATCCATATAATGGGTTATTTTTTTCGACTACATTTAATATGTCATGCATGTGAGAGAACATACTCGAAAAAAATTTCACGAAACATCTAAACAGGGCCCTGACGTACGTCCGCTCAGAACAATATCCTGTGCAAGGCTGCAGTGGCCAGCGGGCCACCGGCGTCGAGCCGTCGGGCACTGACGGTCTGGCACTGTGTCTACTGTCACGAACAGACGATCGAGCGCCGCTCTCTGTGATCAGCTCGGTTCTCGAGGACCCAAGTGGTGCGACCGTGCGAGGCGAAGAAGCGATGGCGTGACGCGACCGGCAACAGGGAGACGATCACTGGACGACGCCGGCACGAGCACGACGCCAGTGGATCCAGGACGAGGAAGAAGAGAACTGCTGCTTACGATGACACCCCATAAACAATCTCGGCTGCTCAGCACGTGTGGCGCGGATAAAATCGATGATCCGCCGGCCGGACGCCGAAAGGAATGTACCGTGCTGCGTCAGGCTAGGATGTCAAGTCACCGGTCAGTGCTGGCTAGGCTCAGAGCGAAGGAAGGACCTTTCTACTCACGCTGCATGCGTGCACATGGCTGATGGCGCGCGCAGCTACGGTGCCGGCGGCATATTCCTCCAAGAATCTTGGGGATGGGTGTTCGTTACGGGCAGGGGCAGCCGCCGTTCTTGTTGAACAAGTCGGGCGGCTACTGGAGTGGCTGCAGGGCGTAGGCTACAGCATTTGACGCCACCAATAATCGTTCATATGCCTACCAATATGTGGCATGCAGCGCCGCCACGGCGCCACCGCTGGGTGAATGTTGCGCGCGCAGGTCCTAGCCCCGATGCTGATGATGTTGGGGGTTCAAACATTGATGAATCGGCACACAGCCAGGTTTATTAGAGCAAGTACTCCGTACTAGCTACAAGCCGGCTGACATGTTACCTTATTTGCATAAATTCTGTGTATTCGGCTTTCTGAAGAAACATTTCTACTGTATTCAGTTAATTCGGCAGCAGTAGACTTGCTTCCATATTCCAACAACTTGATCAATCAATTGTCATGTTAACTTTGGCTATCTGACCTTTTTTTCCTCTAATCGATGTAATAGGCAACTCTCCTGCCGGTTCGTTTAAAAAAAAATCAATTGTCATGTTGGCCTCATTGGCCTTTGTATTCCTTTTGTTGTCGTCCTAATGAACTTGCTATAATAGACATTTATACTGTAATCAGGATCACAGAAATGTCTGAATTACATCAAACTTCTATGGTTTCTTCCTTCTAATCCTTCCGACACCGTATAGTGACAGAACCCTGCAATTTTTCAGGATGCTTCGTTCACATAAACACTTAATGTTTCTCCTGACTATGAAACTACGCATGCTTGTCATTTCTCTGTTCCAGAAATTTGAATCAGAATACTAAAAATCTTCCTTTTAATGCGAGTTCAGAATATAGCAACCTTTTGGGATGTCTGTTCACATAGGTAGATGCGGTTGTACTGAATTCCTGGAACTATACATACTTGCCATTTCTCTCTTCCAGTAATCAGAATGAGAATGTGCTTTGTACAGATAAGCATTTTGGTTTATCTTCGGTTTTCACCGCACAGCAATGGTAACTATTCTGAACTTCTGATATAGTTTTGGGAACTCGTCATTTCTAAGTGAAAATGAAGCACCATTTCTGGTGACAATCTGCAGAGCGATCTGAAGCTGTGCTACACAGTAAATGCATTGCAGATTGCAATTGCAGCAAGGCTTCAGCAGCGGTATGTAACGGCGCCTGGCCGCTGATCAACGCTTGCCGTGGGAAGATGCATGGGTCCCAGGTAGAATGGGAACCGGCTGGAGCGCGGCGCCGCTCCGGCCAGCCGCGGCATGACCGCATCCGCATGAAGCACGACGCGTTTCTTAAAACCCCAGTCCCTGGGACACAGGGGGATCTTATTCTTATCCAGCAAGGAAACGTAGGGCCATAAGCGGCAGATCTCCGCCGGGTAAGGTCCTATGAGTTGACAGAAGCTCGCGCGGGAGGTCACCGGCGGCGGAGAAGCCGCGCCGCGGCTGCCTTGCGGCCGGCCCCGAAGATATGCAGAAGGCCCCTTGAAACTTTGCAGAAAGAACCCTAATCTGGATCGCGATAAATAATCGCGATCCAAATATATGCAAAAGACCCCCTAAGTTGGATCGCGATTAATAATCGCGATCCGATATTTACATATAACCCCTTTTTGGATTATATTTTTGCAAATAGCACCCGGGGTCCTGATCGATTCCTCTTTTCTCGCCGTCAGGCGCCGCGCGCCGCCGCCGCCGTCCTCCCCTCCCCGAGCTCCTTCTGGTATCTCCAAGAAACAACACATCCTGCTCGTCCTCCTGCGTTTCTGGCCTCCAGTGCCGACTGACGACGACAAGCCGCAACCCGCTGGCACTGAACCATGGCGTCTATTTCTAGGGCGGCTAAAGACAGCGGCCGTGATCCGTGATGGGGACCTGCTCATCTCTTAGGGCGGCTAAAGGCAATGAGGCAAACGCGTCACACAAAATTGGCAGCTCTCCAGCGATCTCCTGACTTCACCGCCGGCGTAATGACGCTTCGTTCAGAATGCTAGTGACAGTGCCAGCTAAACCTCCCTTTTCTTCAGGTCTAACTCCCATGGTTAATGGAGCTCATGCTTCTGTGGTTAATTTAAACAGCCAATGCTTTTCAGGGAAGACTGATGGATACGGATCAGCGTGCTCGGCTTCAGAAATCTCAAAGTAGCACCAGCAGGATTGGTGTCTGACATCGTTGGTAACGAAAGTTTCGCAGAGGATGCCATTCATCATCATCCATTATATTCTTGCAAGGAAAAAGTCCCTTTTACCTCCCTGGACATCAAGCCGAGTTCGTCTTTCCTCCCTAAACCGCAAAACCATTTATCTAACCCCCTCAACTATCAAAACCGTTTGTTTTACCCCCCTCAGCGGTTTGGTTGGCGGTTTTCCGCTGACCTGGCAGTGGGGCCCACATGTCAACGTGGGGCCCACCTCCATTCCCTCTCTTCTTCCTCTCTTCGCTGCCTCTTTCCCCACCGCTTCTCCGCCTCGTTCTCTCCGCCCGCCTCCTCCGGCCGCCGGCTTCGCTCCCTCCGCCTGCCGCGCCCTCCTCCATCCTCGCGCGCGGGGCGGAGCGGCCGACGCGGATCGAGCTCGGCCGGCCGAGCTCCTCCCTGTGCCCGCGCAGACCGAAAGGAGGCGACGGCGGCGAGCTCCTCCGCTCCTCTTCCCTGGCGGCTCCTCCCACGTCGGAGGGCGAGGAGAAGCACCGAGCGGCCGCGCCCTCCTCCTCCCCGCGCGGCGGCGAGGCTCAAGGCGACGGCGGCCTCGAGGGCCCAGCGCGGCCGTGCCCTGGCTCCTTCGCCTCCTCCCTCCTCCAGCCATGGAGCTCGCGATGGGCGCGGCCTACCTCCTCCCTCCTGCGGCGCGGTGCGATTTGGCCGGCCAGGAGGAGCAGGGGCGGCGGCCGGCGCGGCGCGGGGCAGCACCATCTCCGGCCGGCCTCGTCCCCAGCGCGGCGGCGACAGCAGGAGCTCCCAGGGACGACGACGACGGCGAAATACGAGCAGAGGAGGCGGCGGCCGGCTCGAGCGGGCGCGGCGGCGGCGGCCCCTCCCTCCCGCGGCGGCTCGTGGAGCTCGCGCGTGGCTGGCGGCGGAGATGGAAGCGGCGTGAAGAGCGGCGCGAGAAGGGGAGCTCGAGGCCGGCCGCTCAGCCCCTCAGGCCGCCGGGGAGCGGAGGAGCGGAGAGGAGGTGGAGAGAGGAAGAAGAGAGAGAATGGAGATGGGCCCACGCTGACATGTGGGGCCCGCTGCCACGTCACCCAAAACCACCAACCAAACCGCCGAGGGGGGTAAAACGGACGGTTTTGATAGTTGAGGGTGTTAGATAAATGGTTTTGCGGTCTAGGGAGGAAACGCGGACTCGGCTTGATGTCCAGGGAGGTAAAAGGGACTTTTTCCTTCTTGCAATCAGGGAAACTTTTTTTTTTGACGTGTCCCCCAAAGGACCCATGGGCCATGGGCTCAGATTTGTCGATCATACCAGACCATGGGTTTCGTTTGGCCCAAGAGGATGATTTTTCTGACTGTAGCCCATCAGAAGAAAAAAAATAGAAAGATAGTTTTGACTGAGTCTGAAGCTCACACTCTCTCCAGAAAGAAAAAACTAAAGTACTACCTGACTACATGAGTCAGGGAGAAGGAGAGTATCGATCGTTACTTGCAGCATCGTCTACAGGTAACATTCGGGCTCTAAATGTTGGTGTTACATCAGACTGATACACAATGCTAATTTATGGCGGCTTTCCTGAAAATCTGTTTTTACTCTAAGATCTTCTATCATGAAAACGATGCAAAGTTGTTCTACTCTCCGCATGGTCTTGTCATAATTTGTTTCGAGTCCTAATTTCAACCATATAAGCGCCGGTGCAGCTTGTCAGGCAGTACAATTGTTATCATTAGATCCGATAAGTACTAATTTACGGCGGCTCTCAAACATAAACTATCGTCCACTACTAGACCTCCCTGTCGTCAAAACGATTCAAAAAAAATTCTACTCTTTCTGACTTGTCTTCATGTGTACATGTAGTCACCGTTGCAGCCGTCTAGTTTTGTTATTTGCAATGACAAATTAAGCCACTAGCTAGTAATCATAGAGCACTTTGCTATCACGTCTCTATCTGCCAATGGTTCCATTTCGTTTCCCACGTTGGTTAGGGCTTGGATTTTGTATTGTTGTGTCGATGAGTCATTTTCGGACTTGTGCCTTTTGTATTGGGATTAATTAATTAATTAGTTGTCTGTATATCTGTCTGAATCTCTCTTAATGCACGTCACCTGTTTTAAATGCAGGATTAGGACTTCATGTATGGGTATGAAACGGCAGCGTGTGGTACAATTATTTGCTGTGTCCCACGTTTTGGGTAGAGGTTATTGTCACTGATTAGCTTCCCGTATTAAGAAACTGATCTTTCTTCAGACGAGCCAACCCCAAGCCGGTTTTGTCATCTCGGACAGACAGCGTCGTCATCTGATTCGTTTGTTGGACCAAATGCACCCAAATTCAACGGCCTTTTGCATCAGAGGCGCATTTAAAATGCCACCGATTTTTGACCTCTTGGTATCGTACGAGTATCTGATGAAGGAGTGGGTGAGCAAACGGCGACACGATTTGTCTCGCTCATCAGTCGTATCTGTTGCATGCCCATCCTGAAGAGTGAAGACGCACTTATTTGCTCTGCAAAATACAATAAGATGCAGTCGGTGACAGTAACATTTGACCTCGCTGGCATGAAATCTAGCCACTACCCAGGGTTTCAGATCAGCTGTCTCTGATGTTAACTCTTCCCTGATGATACAAACAAGTGAAGATCACTAGAACACCGTAGCTTAGCTTGTACTCCTCCGCGATTTCGGAGCTCCAGAGTGGGAAAGCAGCTGAAGCTTGGTGTCATATTTTCCAGCTCGTGCGTTGACCAATCGCAGTGATGGGCTACCGCGGTAGGTGGTGCTGGGAATCGCGGACCTCCCTTCGACTTGTTCAGTGTTCACTTGACGAACGAACCCATGGCCTTTTAGGCCGCGTCTAGTTCCCTTTCCGGTTCCGGGAACCCTACGGCTTCCATCAATTTTCCACAGCAGCTCAGACTAGTACGGCCCGTCACTTGTGCAATAAGACCACCGTGGTCACTGCTCGGATTTGACTCACACAAGTGTGTGTGCCTTGGCAGTTGAGGAAGCATGTGGAGGGCGCCAGAGAGGACAAACCACAGCCGTGTTGAAAACAGGGATTGTTACAGGCGAAAAGTGTCGATCGACTGGCGTGGTTACCGGATTGACCGTGCATCTACCCCAGCTCTGCATTTCAGGGCACGGTTCGTTGGTAACCAGTTGATTTTTCTTGGATGCCATGAGCTTGAGGTAAGGATCAAGCAGGTGGATTTGAAAAAAATGGGCGTTTCGTGCGGCCTGAAGCCGCCTTCTGATGGCGTCCTAGTGGTTTGGGTTGTTGCAGGCAGCGCTATCAACCCGGCCGTCAATTCAACGATTCGCATCCACGTCATCCCAATCAATGCACATGCTGCAGTCTTGCAGCGAGCTCTCCCCGTTGACTTGTTGACTTGCACAGGTGTACAGTAGTACAGTACAGTGTACAACTAGTAGCAGCTGGTCAACCAAACGGCAAATGATTTGATTTTTGTACGCAAATTAACGTGGGAAAGGCGCCTGTTTATGCTGCAAAGCTGATGCAACGAAGACGTACGGCATCAAATGAATAATTTTTTTTTTAAAGTGATGAACGAGCCGTTTTCTCTGAATCGGGGAAGATGGATAAGGCAACCATTTCTCGGCGCTACCACACAAGCTAGGACCGCCAGCATGCGTATCCGTCCGTATCACACGAGCGCGGGTAAAGCAAAGCAGATGTTGCAGTCCTGGAGCGTTTTCCTCGCCGTCCACACACCACACACATGCTGACGTGCGCGCGACGGATCTCCTCTTGCACACAGGCAGCGTTCCGGCACGCCTCGAACGCTGACGTGTTGCGACGACTTCGAGGTGTGAAGTGTGAACTGCACTTGGGTCGCGGAGATAACCCATACGATGATCGATTCAGCATTTCAGTAGCCTGGCCTGATCCTTATCGTGACCTCGCGCTGTACTCTCACTTATCTTTCGTACTAGTATATTCACTTGTGAGAAACGCGCCGCCGCCGCTCTCGTCGTGTGGTGCCCCACGTGCGCGTGGCGTCCATGTCGGCCTGCGCGCCCCCCCGTTGAAACCCGCGGTCAGAGGTCAGCGCGCACGCGGCGGTCGCGCCCGGATCGCCCGCATTGCCATCCCCTTCCCCAGTTCCCCGCGCGATCTGGCACGACGGAGACGTACGAGCTGTTTGCTCCTTGGCACGCTTCGGCCGGCGGCCTCGGGTCGGCTAGTTCACTCCTGCTACTCTACTCCGCGGCAGAATCGATAGCACCCGAACGCGATCGGGGTACACTCCACGGCCGACGCGGCGGCTAGCGCGGCGAGAGGGACGGCTCCGTGTGGTGCGTGCACGGTTCGTGCGCGGGGCAGCGCGTTACGGAAGGAAAAAACGGACGAGATGGCATGCGATGCATCGTTGGCCGTCAGCGCGGGGGCGGACGGTGGAAGGGCGTATGCGCGTAGCCTGCTTGCCGTTGCTGTTGCTGGGCGGGGGGGATGGCTAGACAAGGACCCGCCCGCTCTGCACTGCAGCTAGGTATCTGCTGGAGCAGCAGCGGCCAAGCAACGGAATCGCGACGGGGACCGCGCGGACGGGGACGTCCTTGGCGTGGCCGGTCTCGCTCTCTGGTATGGTGCCGCCAAAGTCGTCGAGTCTACGCGCGTGACGGGGAGGCGTCTCTGTCGCGTGGCCAATAGCCAAGGGTGTCCTGCTCGGCTGCTCCTGCACTGCAGCGCCCATACATCTGCACCCTGCACTTGCCTCTGCCTCGCCCTGCTGAGGGCGGCTGGATCGCTGAATATTCGTGCTGCGTATCTGTCTGATTCGCCGCCCCATCTATTTTTATTTTGCGGGTAGACCCATCTATAGGAGTAGGATACCACTCCAGTGCCTCTGTGTCCTGGACCACTGGAGGTAGGCACTCGAGGTCGGCCCAGACGCTCTCGGTCAATGCGGGCTCGCAGCGACGGCGACGAAACGATGCCTGACACTTGCCGCAATCGGCAGGCTGGCTGAGGAGCCTGCTAGCTGATTCGGCGATCCCCTCTCGATCGCGTGTCCTTGTCCGCCGGTCAGTGCACCGTTGCTTGCTTACTTACCGTGCAGCGCACCTGGCCGGCCTCCCGGCGATTTCCACGACATCCGGCGGTACAGATCCGCACGGTAGCTCAGTTCGGACTTTGACGTGTACTTCAGCCGGGCACGTATCAAGTACTTCCTCCGTATATATACTCGTAAATAAACGAGAAAGAATCACCGGGTGACGTTACACGGTTGACCGGCGTATCGCCGATTCGCTCCGCCTGCGGGAAATTCGACTGATCACCGTGACTAACGACGCCGTACGAGTCCATGAGCCCCCGGCCTGATGAGCAATAATTTACGGCTCCCTAAGTCTGATAAAATTCAACGAGAATAATCTGCCAACTAGTCTTCGATCGGTTTGGCCAGAAAAAGATATAGTGGACTTATGAAGTGACCTAAATCATATTTTGGGAGATTCCTGATGCGAGCCAATTATGCGTTCTCACTTCATGACCACCATGAAAAAAAATAGCGAATTGTTTTCGCAGTTTTGTTTACAGAGATTACAAAAAAAAAAAACATGCTCCTACACTTGCTAATTAAGAGGAATTTTCAAGTAGTAAGGTAACATGAGGCCTGCTAATAAGCTGGTTTTCGGTTATTAGGAACAAGAATGAAGATTCACACATGCATGCACACAGGCTTATGGAATGTGTAGGTCAGAACTCAGGAAGAAAGGGCGATGTTAGGTCCAGACTTAATGCACACATTAGATCGTAATTAAGCTAGCATTATTATATTATAACCTGCAAACTTGCACAATTCATCATCAGCCTCTCCTGGTGCAAGTTGCTATTTCCTTGATTGTTTCAACGATATGATGGCATTGGATACTCCACAGAGAAAAACAAGTTTGAGTCATGTATGCTGACCTATTTTCCTCTTGCGTTGAACTCCTAAACTATAAAACTAATCACAAGGTACTTTATTCAGATATATTTTATTACACAATCAGGAACAACAATCAACTAAAACTGACTTAAGGAGATGCCTTAATAATTCATACATATAAAATCGGATAAGGGAACCCCAAGAGCTGGCAAATGACAATAATAACTTATAGTATCTTCCAAATGATGCATGCATGATGGAATTCTAGCGAAAACCATTCTTGGGGGGGGGGGGGGGGGGGGGGGGGAGGGGGGGGGTAAATAACATCTTTGTATTCAGAAAGACAGGAATTTTCAGCCCATCTTCTACACTGAAATGATCTTTTCGAAATACTGGTCTCATTTTATATTCTGCTTTCTGACTTCCCTGGGGCAGAACAACAGTTTCAACCTGTAGTGCGAGTTTTTCATTTTTATTGATATAAAAATAAAGTACAATATATTTGCTTAGGCAACATTGTTTACTAAGTAATCTTGTGTATCTGACACGTGGACGTACTTGGAAGTTGCAATTACTTTAGTATAGGTCCATAGAAAAATAGGTTTGGACAAATGTTAAATTATTTTTCTTGAAATTTGGTTCAAGTCACATAAGCTATAACCACTGAGTTTGTGTTTCGGATAATATTCTAACTGTATTATTTTAGTTTTTTTTTGGTATTAAAAGTACCAAGCTTAGTTGACCCAAAGCGTGCTTGCAGGATGGATGTCTATCCGAACCCTTTCGTAGTGTGTAAAGAACTTCTATTATTTTTTTCAGATAATAATCTAACCGCAACATTTTAGTTTTTTGGTATTAATAGTAACGAGTTTAGTTGACCCAAAGCTGGCGAAGGACAACTAATTTACACCGACTTTCGAAGATACATATGTAAAACAACAATTCATTAATTACATGTTTAATCATAAGAAGCCCACGAGCTACAAATAATTTTGGCTGGCGCTTCAATTATGTGTGCTTGTGTAGGATGGGATTCTATCTGAGTAATGCGTACAAAGTGGCGGAGTTAGAGAAAAATACTGGGGTGCGGCTCCTCAAAACATGTGTAGACATTCAATCAAAACATGCCAAAAATTTAGAGCTAATAAGAGGTTGAGAAATTTTCGTGGGTGCGGCCGCACCCGGCGGCCACAACGTGGCTCCGCCAGTGGCGTACATAATTTCTACTCAATGGATCACAAATGCAAGCATTTGCCAACACCAAGTAGATTGTCATAATGGTTGAAAATGCTGATCCCATTTAGGTTGTGTTTAGATCCAAGAAAAAGGATGAAAAGTGTTGTTTCTATAAAAATCGTGCATAGAGATAGAAATGAACTGACATGGTTCTCCAAGATGAAAACTTTTCACCTTTTTAGGGTCTTTCCGGGCATCTACACACGGCCTTATTCTTCTCTGTTGCGTGACTTCTGTGTTGCCCCAATCCAAGAAAAACATTTTCAACCAGTAGGCAGTAAAATATTTCAGCCGGTACTCGGTGCCCTTGTCTCTGCTGGTTACCCAGAGGGTAAAATATATCTCAGAGCCGGTGTCGCTTATCAAGTGTGTATATACCTGACATGTGAACGTACTTGGTAGTTGTAGTTTTTTTTTTTTGAAAGATACTAGTTGTAGTTTCTTCCCTACTACTAGTAGTCTATTGCACAGTGCACATGGCCGACAAGGCAAAATATCTCAGCGCTTGAACTGAGCTTGAGCATTCAGAAATTCCGCTACGAACCAACAGGAAGCACATGCTATAAGCCGACAGAACAACGGATTACTATGCAGACAAGAGAGAAATCGCTTTGGCTAACGCAAAACAAAGTAGATTTTTGAATGGATACTGAAAAGTCTTGTAGGCTGCACTTTTTAGGGCGACCTTTTCCCCTCTTCTTGGACGTTCATCCAAAAGAGTGCCATATACTACTGATAAAGCGAAGGAGATCAATCACTGATCCACGTTTACGATTGTTTTGTTGTCACTTGCATTCCCTAATTCAGCTTGTCAAAGCAGCCCTTGTCCCCACACGGCCGTATACGAGAGCTCAAGAAACGCGGCGCCAGCCAACCACCAATGGGACCGATGATGGCGTCAGCAGCCAGGACCCAACGGTCATTCAGTAGCGCAGACGAGAGATACAGTACAGGCACGTCGACATTGGGAGAAGACTCTGGGGATAGCCGGCCCACACCACAGTCCACACCACCGGTGACTATGCAACGGGAGGGGCAGTCCGCATCGTGGCCCACGTTAACAGTGACTGGCTAGTGGGCCCAAGAACCTTTCCACCACTCCGTTCTGGGCGGAGCCGGCTGGGGGTGATCTCCTCTGCCTATATATTGCATCCCCTTGGCCTTGTGTGATAGAACACTGCACTGTCTTCCCTGCCACATAGAAACGAGCTGGCTTGAGCACCACTAAACCATTGGCGTTCGATCTCTGCGCAGCACAGAGCAGAGCTCAAGAAGGCGGCCACAATGGCTTCCGCCGCGCTTCCGGAGGCCGTCGAGCCCAAGAAGAAGGGCAACGTTAGGTTCGCCTTCGCCTGCGCCATCCTCGCCTCCATGACCTCCATCCTCCTCGGCTACGGTACGAACACAAACTCACTTCGTCATGGCTAGTGTCTTTTGGTCATGTACATGTAGTAGTAGTACGGAGTCCCTTTTCGTTTTGGCTAGCTTTTGCCTTTTTGCATGGGCTCATGCCGGAGAACTTTGCTTTGCAGATATCGGTGTGATGAGCGGGGCGTCGCTGTACATCAAGAAGGACCTGAAGATCACCGACGTCCAGCTGGAGATCCTGATGGGCATCCTCAACGTCTACTCCCTCATCGGCTCCTTCGCCGCGGGTCGCACGTCCGACTGGATCGGCCGCCGCTACACCATCGTCTTCGCGGCGGTCATCTTCTTCGCGGGCGCCTTCCTCATGGGCTTCGCAGTCAACTACGGGATGCTCATGTTCGGGCGCTTCGTGGCCGGCATCGGCGTGGGGTACGCGCTCATGATCGCGCCCGTGTACACGGCCGAGGTGTCCCCCGCGTCGTCCCGCGGCTTCCTCACCTCCTTCCCGGAGGTGTTCATCAACTTCGGCATCCTCCTCGGCTACGTCTCCAACTACGCCTTCTCCCGCCTGCCGCTCAAGCTCGGCTGGCGCGTCATGCTCGGCATCGGAGCGGCGCCGTCCGTGGTGCTCGCGCTCATGGTGCTCGGCATGCCCGAGTCGCCCCGGTGGCTCGTCATGAAGGGCCGCCTGGCCGACGCCAAGGTCGTGCTGGGGAAGACCTCCGACACGCCGGAGGAGGCCGCGGAGAGGCTCGCCGACATCAAGGCCGCCGCCGGCATCCCCGCGGATCTCGACGGCGACGTGGTCGAGGTGCCCAGGAGGGAGAACAGCGAGGAGGCGCGGGTATGGAAGGAGCTGATCCTGTCGCCTTCCCCGGCCATGCGGCGCATCCTCCTCTCCGGCCTCGGCATCCACTTCTTCCAGCAGGCGTCCGGCATCGACGCCGTGGTGCTCTACAGCCCGCGCGTGTTCAAGAGCGCGGGGATCACCTCCGACAACAAGCTCCTGGGAACCACGTGCGCCGTGGGCGTCACCAAGACGCTCTTCATCCTGGTGGCCACGTTCCTGCTGGACAAGGTCGGGCGGCGGCCGCTGCTGCTGAGCAGCGTGGGCGGGATGGTCTTCTCGCTGGCCGGCCTCGCCACGGGACTCACCGTGATCAACCACTACGCGGGCTCGCAGGTCCCGTGGGCCATCGGCTTGTCCATCGCGTCCACCATGGCCTACGTGGCCTTCTTCTCCATCGGGCTGGGCCCCATCACGTGGGTATACAGCTCGGAGATCTTCCCGCTGCAGGTGCGGGCGCTGGGGTGCGCGCTCGGCGTGGCCACCAACCGCGTGACTAGCGGCGTCATCTCCATGACCTTCATCTCGCTGTCCAACGCCATCACCATCGGCGGCGCCTTCTTCCTCTACGCCGGCGTCGCCGCGCTCGCCTGGGTGTTCTTCTGCACCTTCCTCCCGGAGACCCGCGGCCGGACGCTGGAGAACATGAGCAAGCTCTTCGGCGCCAACGACGAGGACGACCTCCACGGCGGCGCCACGAAGGACAAGAAGCTCGAAATGGCCGCCGCCACCAACTAACTCCAAATTACAGGACCTCATCAAAGCTTGTGAAGTAGTAGGCACGCGGCATAGCTAGCTAGCTGCCATTGTTGCCATATGATCTAAGCTGAAGTAACGTGGGAAGATTCGCTGATGCGGCGCAGCTGGAGAGCGACGGCCGGCAAGCTCAGGGCCAGCTCGTAGCGCTCTTGAAGCAAGCAGCCTCTTAATATCTCCTTTTTTAAGTACATGGCCTGTGATTATTCACTCTTTGGTTTGTCCGTGAGAGATTGTGAACTGTACTCTACTCTTAGTAGTTGTTGAAGTCGCCGAGGCCAGTGCCAGGTTGCCACTGCCCGAGTGTGTGTAGAGGCCTAGAGGGCAGGCTAGAGGTGTGTCAGTCACGTTGTCATGGAGGCCTCGCTGTTGCCTCGCTGCACGGTGTCATGGAGGCTAGTAGGAAATCTGTAGTGGTTCGAGGATTTCTGCTGAGGGAGTCAAGCAGGCCACGGAAAAGGGTGTAAGGAAACAATATCCACCTATCTAAAGACTTTGTCGTTCTGCGATCATGCGGCGATTGTTTACCCTTATCAAATTGGCGACGGCTGGCTGGTTAACACGGCAAGTTGAGCTTAATGAAATCGCTCACGGGTTGGAATCTGGGATGGTTAACAAGGAACTACTACAATCGATGCGCTAATAAACTTGGTGTAGTTTGTCCGTGCTCCAGAGTCCTGACGTAGTTTGTCAAGGAACCTGGATTACCCACACTGAATGGATGAACTTATATAAGTTTAGTTAGGACAACCAACCATGTTTTTTTTTAAGAAAAAAGGGACCATCAACCATGTATGTACGGAGTACTACATGTACCTGTATGGCACGCGCATGGGGAGCGATAATTGCCGTGCCATGTGACGAGACCGATCTCGTGAAACTCTCAGAGACACGTTAGGTACAAATTTATTGCGGGCGGTTGGGCAGGCTTTATTTAAAACGTGCTGCTTTGCCCTAAGAAATTAAGAAAAGCCCAATACTCCCCCACGAGCCCAGCAGCCCGCACGATGGCTGCAACTTGCAGCCCACGGGCCTAGCACGACCGAACGTGTACCACACACTTCCGCTGCGTGAGTTTTACACTCTGCTCAATCGTGTTCGCACATAGCGCATTTTCTTCTTCGTCGTCCCTTTCAGATTCTCTCTCCAAATATGTCTCTGTGGATTCGTGTTCAAGTTGATTAGTACCTACGATTTGCTTAGGCCCGAATTACACTACTCGATACGGATATACATATATAATCACCGAGGTTTTTTTCGGTGCTCCATACTACCTTATACTACCTTATACTGGTGTTCAAAAAGGACCAGTATAAAAGATCTGACGGCACAAATTAGTTGTATACTACTAGACCTTCACATGTAGTATAAGGTAGTATAGGTCGAGTAGTATAGTAGTATAGAGGTATTATGGGAAAAAATATTTTTAACATGTGATATAATGTGGTATATATCGAGTAATATAGTGGTATAGGGGTATTATAAGAATTTTTTTTATTTTTATACTCATTTGGTCCGATATATTTATTTCTTTTTACACATATGTTTATTTAGGTTAGGAGCTGCAATAAAAAAATTATATTACAGTCTAATTATAAAATTGTCCATCCCTCCATACTTCATAGTATGAATCACCGCATGATTGGAGTTGGACAAGTCTTTTTATTTAGATAGAAACATAAATGGTTTTCTTGGACGACATCCGTGCCTTGCTTTGACTCCCTCGGCGGATCCTCCAAACACAAGGTCCAACAACTAGGATGGGCATGGCTGCTAAGCGGTAAGCACTCACTGGAAATTAGTTTGTCCTTTGTGCGGCACTTACTGGATTTCTAAAATACACCATGATGTAGAATATAAGTATACTACTCCTTAATATAGTACAAGAAAACGAATTTAAAGAAATTAATGTGATATTTTTCTGCACAAATACGACTTTCAAGTTTTAACGAACTTATGTGCACGTTGCTGCATTAACGCCCACTTTTAAGTCTTCCATCAACTCTTTCTCGCTGTCTGTCTGTATGTTTGTATGCATCTCCAGTGGTCGTGACGGCCCACACAATCCAGATTATATCATAGGATCGATCTCCTCTTCCACCCCCCGCATGCCTATATATGCATCTCCAGCAATCAATACTGCACTTAGCACTGGATCATATCAATTTAAGTGTTATGGCCACTGCCGCGCTCCAGGTGGCCGTTGAGTCCAAGAAGAATAATGGCAACGTCAAGTACGCCTTTACCTGTGCCATCTTCGCCTCCATGGCGTCCATCATCCTCGGTTATGGTACCCATACTTTTCTCAACTCGTCATCTCTTGTTAGATACGCCGGCCGGCCATTCATTTGCATGCTTGTCAAGAGTTTTTGCACAAACAGACAGTGATGACAATTGACCCCTGTAGACATTGGGGTGATGAGCGGAGCGTCGCTGTACATCAAGAAGGACCTGAAGATCACGGACGTGCAGCTGGAGATCCTGGTGGGCATCATGAACCTCTACTCCCTCATAGGCGCCTTCGCGGCCGCCCGAACGTCGGACTGGATCGGCCGCCGCATCACCGTCGTCTTCGCCGCCGCCATCTTCTTCGCGGGCGCGCTGCTCATGGGCTTCGCGGTGAACTACGCCATGCTCATGGCCGGCCGCTTCGTGGCCGGCGTCGGCGTGGGCTACGCGGTCATGATCGCGCCCGTGTACACCGCCGAGATATCGCCTGCATCGGCGCGCGGCTTCCTCACCTCCTTCCCGGATTTCTTCATCAACTTCGGCATCCTCCTCGGCTACGTCTCCAACTACGCGTTCGCCGGCCTCCCGCTCCGCCTCGGCTGGCGCGTCATGCTCGGCATCGGCGCGGCGCCTTCCATGCTCCTCGCGCTCATGGTTTTCGTCATGCCCGAGTCGCCACGGTGGCTCGTCAAGAACGGCCGCCTCGCGGACGCCAGGGCCGTGCTGGAGAAGACCTCTGCCACGCCAGAGGAGGCCGCGGAGCGCCTGGCTGACATCAAGGCGGCGGCGGGCATCCCAAAGGACCTCGACGGCGACGTGGTCGAGGTGCCTGAGGGTCGAAAAAGCAAGGAGACGCAGGTCTGGAAGGAGCTCATCCTATCCCCAACTCCAGCGATGCGGCGTATACTGCTCTCGGCGCTCGGCATCCACTTCTTCCAGCAGGCGTCAGGCAGCGACTGCGTCGTCCTTTACAGCCCGCGCGTGTTCAAGAGCGCGGGCATCACCGACGACAACAAGCTCTTGGGCGCCACCTGCGCCGTGGGCGTCACCAAGACGCTCTTCATCCTTGTGGCCGCGTTCCTGCTCGACCGCGTCGGCCGGCGGCCTCTGCTGCAGTGCAGCGCGGGCGGGATGATGGTCTCGCTCGTCGGCCTCGGGACGGGGCTCACCGTCGTGGGCCACCACCCTGACGCGAAGATCCCGTGGGCCGTGGCCCTGTGCATCGCGTCGACACTGGCCTTCGTCGCCTTCTTCTCCATCGGGCTCGGCCCCATCACGGGCGTGTACCCCTCGGAGATCTTCCCGTTGCGGGTGCGCGCGCTGGGCTTCGCCGTAGGCGTGGCGTGCAACCGCCTTACCAGCGGCGTGATCTCCATGACCTTCCTGTCTCTGTCAAAGGCCATCACCATCGGAGGCAGCTTCTTCCTCTACTCTGGAATCGCGGCTATCGGGTGCGTGTTCTTCTTCGCCTACCTCCCGGAGACTAGAGGGCGGACACTGGAGGAGATGGGGAAGCTGTTCGGCATGGCAGACACGGGTATGACGGAAGCAGAAGGCACTCGGGGACAGGAAAAGGTGATCCATAATCCAAATGGCTGCAAACTAGATGGAAATCAAGAAACAGCTGCCACTGTATCATTGTCATAACCGACGCAATCTGATATGTATATCATAAACTTACTGTGCCAATGAGGTGCTCTGCACCTGAATGAGAGCGCCGGGAAAAGGTATCCGATACCAGAACAAGAAGTTTTTTTTGGAAGAACTGAAATTGCTATTAAATATTACATTGAAACTAAGGGGTTCAGTGATTACGATAAATAACCGGGAATAAAGAACCAGACAAGTAACATATATGAATCTGTCTTTAACTGGATATCTAGGTGTGTTGAAAACTTGAAATGCAGGAACTGACTCCATGCCAAGCAAGCATCCTTTGGACATTGAAGGGTTGAAATTATTTCGTGTGAATGTCAACACATCCAACTCCCAGCTTGCAAGACGGGAGTACTTTCTGTTCTTCTCGCCCTGGCACTACTTTATGGTCCTGTCCATACTCCATAGTGTAGTGTTGAAATCGATACGGCCTACTATGGCATGTGAACAACTTGCATTGACACTACCATTGTTTTTCTTTACCTTTTCTTTTGCGACGCTGCTATTGTTTTTCCATACTTGAAGGAAGTTCCAAGATCAAGAGGGAATTGCAGACACTTTCATTCGTTTTGTGCTAGAACCAAACGAAGTACGAAGCTTAGCCCGTGTTTACGAAGTACGAAGCTTAGCCCGTGTTTAGTTCCCACCCAAAATTTTTTCACCCATCACGTCAAAGGAGAATCTTAAATGCATGAATTATTAAATGTAGACAAAAAAAGTGAAAAGTTATATGGATATGCTGTAAATCACGAGACGAATCTAATGAGCCTACTTAATCCAGGATTGGCAACACTAATGCTACAGTAATCATCCGCTAATTATGGATTAATTACCCTCTAATTACCATCGTTAGATTCGTCTCGAGATTTCCACCCTATCCATATAACTTTTCACCTTTTTTACATTTAGTACTTCTAAATCGGTAAAATCAAAACATCTTTTCGTGAAAAGATTTCGTGAACTAAACAAGGCCTTAGTCACCTGTGAAACATCTAGTTCCTACAAAGTCAGCCTGTAAACAGAGTATTGTGAGTTGTAGCAGGAATCGTTTTAATTTTTTATTGAGTGGATAGATTAGAATCGCATCATCCACACTGATTACCATGTGGTGGTATATTTTAAGGGAATATGCACACATCGTTTTTTCGTTAGTTAAAGTTCATCATATTTGCGCATTTGTGAATTGACAGATAAAAACAATAGGTCAGCAGCTTCCACAAATTACAGGACAATTTTTTATTGCCATAAACCACAACTTACATTACATCCATGGTACTCCAACAAAAACAAGTTTGCATTGGCTACAACCAAACCAAACAACAGGTTCCTACATCCAGAAGGCTAGAGGAGAAAATGCTAAAACACACTTGGACACTGGACAAGAGTTGGTGGTGCGGCCAAAGGTTTGCAGCTCTCCCTTATGACTATACTTGAGGCCGAACGTGGTGGTGTGGCATCCTCATACTCGAGTCTCTCACACACCACACACTCCACAATGCAAAATTTTGCACCGCCCATGTACGTCAGAGTAGGCCCACGAGTCACCTTGTCTTGGCTCCACAACTTGTCTTTGACCATCTTTTAGTTCGGCTGCGTGGTACATGTGCTCCTATGGGAGATGACTTGGCGGAGAAAATGTCACCATCCTTATGAAGCCCAACCCATGCTTCCAGGTGACTGTCAAAGTAGCTTTGATCTTTGAAAGGCAACACCCAACCCAAGCCCAAATTAAAACACACATCTCTCACCATTGCAGTGCTACTTCTGTTTCTTCCAGCAGCAAACCTTGTGTGGATGATGTTTCACCAAATATCTGGTGCTCGTTCCCTTGCCGTGGCATTGCAACAAACACCTTGAGGATAGAACACACAGTAGATGTCTTCTCTTGCTCGTCCTGGCCCTGGTTCAGGCAAACCACCGAACGACTGGTGTGCGCTCCATTGGAGGTTATATCCCATAAGGCTCCCGCAATCTCATGGAGGAAGCGAGTCTTGCCATGACCTGCCTAGTCGCCTCTAGTTGCTTCGCTATAACTCATTGATTTCTTGACACCTTGTCCAATGCCTTGGACTCCAGTACAAGTCGTGCCGCTAGCCCCTGCTGCATACTGTCAATTGACTCGAGACTAGAGTGCAACTGAGCCAAACCACAAAGCAAGGCAACCACCATGCATCCTACTCCATACTTGCCAACGACGACATCCCTTGTGACCTGACAAAGTCCATCAAAGAAATTCTACCACAACCACACACCTCTAGGAAGTCAAGCGCCACTGAGAAAATCAACACCCGCGCTCAATTCAACCTATCGTCGTCTCTAGAACCAACCGAATCCTCAATCACTGCAAGAGAAATCCACCAGAAATCCTCAAATCGCCGCCAACTTCGTCACTACCGATCTCCCACAAGCCGAAGCTGATGGAATTTTGCGATACGATTGACAGATGTGCGCCAAGGATAGCTGAATCTGATACTGCTGTAACCACCCTTGGCTGCACTAGCGAGCTCAAATCGGGAGCGTGAGTAATTCACAGAAGAATCGGAGGATAGGATCTCGAATAGCGGGAGGTGGAAGAACCTTATGTTCCCCTTTTGATTCTTCTTTTCCTTTTGTTGCCTATGATGGATCACACTTATGTTATGTAGCTTGTAGCATTTGCCTTGGGCTCCCTCTTGGACCGGACTGTGACTTAGCAGATGGGCTTGACAGATTTTAGCTTCTCTTGGCCCATGGCATATTTGGGTCATGATACTAAGTCTCGAACCGAACGCATGCGTGCACTTCAGCACTAGGACGGAAGGTGCATGAGTGAGCGTAGCAATAGAGGAAGCATCGCTAGTGAAAGAGGGCTTGCTGGACTACCGTATCAGGCAAGATGATTTGATGATCGATCTTAGAGGATAATTACGGTCAATTGAGGGAGAAAAAGGAGGGATTAAAAGAGGAAGCTAAAACCATATTGTCCATTGATTAATTTCAACCAGTAGATCCAAAGTTTATTTTATTGACTCTACCATTCTCACACTCAAGGTTTTATAATGAATAATTTGATTAATTCTCCTACTTACATTCTGTTGAGGCTGAAGCAACACTTTACATGTTTAAGCATTTAAGGAGCCCTGACACTTAGTTTTGAGCGGTATAAATCTGATATCGAGATGAGAGGTTGCCAAGCTGCCACAAGGCTCAACAAATTAAATTGCACTCACCTGGTTATCTATAGTGACACAATACATTATGTGAGTACAACGTTACCTTTAATGTGCCATATTTGTTGGTTGCTCGTTTACTTTTGTAAACTTTGGGATTTTTTGTGTTAGGAAAACAAGTTCTGCACCAAGGCAAGACATGATGGAATAATTGTTGTCAATGAGATCTAGGTTGATGAAAGTGTCTCTCATGGTGCCTTAGCGGACCCTAAAAGGGTCAGTTTGACAGTTGGACATTAACCGTGTATATATAGATTATATAGTTTGTGATTGAAACAATATTTTTGATTTACAGGTTCTGTACTGGCCACTTAAAGAGCTGGGAGGAATATCTGGTTGTCCTGAAAATGTACATAGGTGCAAGTGGATATTCCTTTGATAGAAGCATGGAACTCTGAGTATACGGAACTACTCTTGTAGCTTTTTCTCACAACATTTTATTTCTTCTGATCTGTTACCATATATGAATTTTACTTCTGTTATTCAAAGAATGGGTGAATTCATGGGTGCATCATTCTATAATGAGTGGACCAACAAGGACACACACATTAACTTAGCCAAACATTGTAAAGCTGATGTGGTTAATCACAAATGTCTTGAATATTGGTATGAACATTTAACTTGTCTGATATACAAAAGACATCGTATCAAACTGGCTATCTTCCACAGTTGGATATAAAAGGATCTGGATTAAACTCCTGTAGTTATGCTAGTCCCATTGTATTGTTAGATTCTTAATGGAACATGTCAGTTTGTTCTCATTGTATATTTGTACGGTACAACTATACAAACAGATTTTGTAATTTTCAATTATAGATTCTTGTTCCCTATTGTCTGTACTCTTAAGGGTAAAATGAAAACCCAATTTCAATTTTGGACATCTTAGCAAAAAAATATTGGTCACCTATGAAACCTCTGGTTCCCACAAAGTCAAGCTACAAACATATCATATTTTAGATGTTGTGACAGGAATCGTTTCAATGTTAATTGAGAAAATATATTATAATGTCAATTATTATGGTATATTGATATATTGTAAAATGATGTGCATATCATTTTTTTGTTCTTTAAGTTTGACACCTCCATGTATTGGTGCATTGATATATAAAAAAATACGGATCAACAACTCGCATAAATTACTATACATTTTTTTTTGTTGACATAGACGGTAATGTTGTGAAGTTAGGTTCTCGATGAACCCTCAGTTTCCCGAACATGGAGAGAGAACGAAGAGAAAGAGGGAGAGGCACAACTTAGGGGGAAGTGGGGAGTGCTTCCGGTGAGTCCCCTACTCATGACCTCTAGGGTCCTTTATATAGTAGAGGAAGGAGGGGTGGCATTTAGCCCCCAAGCCCTGGTGGGTACAAAATTTTAAAAAACCCATTTTAGCCTTTACATGAGCCTTTCATTATCACTTGGGCTGGACCATTTTCTCAACCAGTAACTTACATTACATCTAGGGGTACTCGGAAAAATAAGTTTGCGTTGGCTACAACCAAACCAAACAGCAGGTTCTTACGTCCAAAAAGCTATAGGAGAAAGTGCCAAAAAATGCATGGACACAAGACATGAGTTGGTGGTGCAGCCGAAGGTTTGTAGTTGTACGTCCCACCTTCCCGAGGCCGGGCCCGCTTACACCTGGCAGGTCTTTAGGGCCTTCATAATTCCTTCACAGACAAACCCACGTCTTTTTTGCGCACTTTGTCCTCACTCGTACGCACCCGAGAATGAATTCTCGGTCAGTCACCCATCCCTAAATTGCTCCGGGCAAAGCACGCTTAACCCCAGAGTTCTTTGGAGTTGAGCTTTCGAAAAAAAAGTTGCAACTTGTTAGTACGAGTATTCTATCAATCCAATTCAGCTTTGGTCTGTCACAATCTCACCCCCTTAGGAGACCGAGGTACTCGTCGATCAACCCTAGACCAGGAACGTTTCCTTCGACCACGTCCGTGTGCCAAGTGATAGCGCATGTGCCATGCCGTGTGACCACTTTGGGTCCCACACCAGCCATGTGCACCATGCATGTGCAACTGCGGCCCCGCGCCCGTGAAACCACGTGAGTCGGCTCTAATACCACATGTAACGTCCCGCTTACACCTGACAACTCTCTAGGACCTCCAGAATTCCCTCACAGACCAACACACATCTTTTTTGCACACTTTGTCCTCACTCGTGCGCACCTAGAAATGACTTCCTGGTCAGGTCATCCATCCATAAATTGCTTCAGACCAATCACGCTTACTCCTGGAGTTCTTTGGAGATGAGTTTTCGAAAAATAAGTCGAAACTTGTTAGTATGAGTTTTATCAATCTTATTAAGCCCTGGGTTGTCATAGCAGCTCTCCCTTATGACTGTACTTGAGGCCGAACGTGGTGGTCTGGAGGATGAAACCATCATGATCACCAAAGGCGTCCTCATACTCCAGTCCTTCACGCACCACACACTCCACCATGTAAAATCTGGCGCCGACCATGTACGTCAGAGTAGGCCCATGAGTCACCTTGTCTTGGCTTCATAGCTTGTCTTAGACCATCTTCTAGTTCGGTCACCTGGTACATGTGCTGTTGTGGGAGACGACTTGGCAGGAGCAAATGCTGCCATCCTCATGAAGCCCGACCCATGCTTACATGTGACTTTCAAAGTAGCCTTGGTCTTTAAAGGCAACACCCAATCCCCATGGCACCTCCACTCACACAACCTGGTATCAAAGGAGAGTCTGATTGCTTCGCGGTCTGCCGACAGACATGAAGATGGTTCATCCATCCGATGCACGATGTATGAGATGATCACTTCTTCTATCCTCAATGGTGGTGGGAAAGGCATGCTTTGCCATGACCAGCCAAAGTTGGGCTACGCATACCTTTGGCGCCAGTATGCCAATGCATACAGCATATCGGCAACAACCATAAATATGTTAATGCCGCCGAGCAGAACGGATCAGGGAGGCAAGGGCCGATGGCCAGCCCTGCAGTCTCTGTGTCATCGACAAGGGTCTCATGATGCCGGTTGCTCATAGCAAAGATGTTTCTTTCCAGGGCACGCGGGGTAGCGGCAGCCTAGCAGGGGAAGAAGAAGTGGGGGAGAACGAGGAGCACGCGACCATGACAGGGCAGTTCCGGCCATTCGCTTGGTAACAGGCCATGCCCGAGTCAGCTCCAGTGGAGGCCCTCCCAGACAAACTTGCTGGCTCGGTTTGTGATGAGCCAGCTTCCTAGGTCTAGCTCATGATGTGTTTTGTACTGGGTCGGCATGTGCGGCACCACCTTTCACGGCCCGCAGCGGATCCACTTCATTCCCCTCAAATAAAATGTAAGTTTTCTTCATGCCCTATCCATCCGGAGAAATATCTTGAGAGGTAGAATATTTTTTATTTATTCTATCTTCCTTTTATTAGCGCAAATATATTTGAACTAGCAGATACTTTCATAATTCCTGTGAGTGTGGAAATGTTGAAATGCATCGCACACAAATTCTATGCAGTACCACATGATCATGGAACGAGAACATGCAACAAATCGAGGAGTTTCTAGGTACAGTCGGAGAGTCTCGAAAGGAATTATATATGTGATAATAGACATGCATTCACACAAATATTTGGAAGACTCATTCACATACCCCTTTTCAGTTGCTCCTGATTACATTTTGGGTTCACATGGCTTTGAAGAACAAACCAACGGCTTTGCAACTTGCAAAAAGCACACGCGACGCTGACACCAATAATTCACACCATCTCAAGGTTATACACGACACAAGTACACGACGAACGGGACAAACAAAAAGGGCAGAAAAAAATTGATGTCACCACGAGCCATGAGTCTTTGGATTAGACCTCGCCATCACTTTCGTGACTCCTGAAGCACCGTCGTCTCTGGTAAGCGAATCTTGCCACGCTACTTCATCCTTAGCCATGCTCTGTGAAGTGTGAACCGAGCACTATGACGCTGTGGCAGCTAGCTGTTTCTTGATTCGTGTCTAGCTCGTGCGCATTTCCACCACCTTCTCTTTGGCAGCAGCGTTCTCTTCTCCAGCCGTGTCCGTATCTTCCATGCCGAACAGCTTGCCCATGTCCTCCAACGTCCGGCCACGAGTCTCCGGGAGGTAGGTGAAGAAGAACACCCACGCGAGCCCGGCGATGCCGGAGTAGAGGAAGAAGCTACCGCCGATGGTGATGGCCTTCGACAGAGACAGGAACGTCATTGAGATCACGCCACTGGTGACGCGGTTGCAGGCCACGCCGACCGCGAAGCCCAGCGCGCGCACCCGCAGCGGGAAGATCTCCGAGGTGTACACGGACGTCATGGGCCCGAGCCCGATCGAGAAGAACGACACGTAGGCGAGGATGGAGAGGATGCACAGCGCCACGGCCCACGGGATCTTGGCGTCCGGGTGCTGCCCCACCACGGTGAGCCCCGTCCCGAGGCCGATGAGCGAGATGATCATCCCGCCCGTGCTCGTCAGCAGCAGCGGCCGGCGGCCGGCGCGGTCGAGCAGGAACGTGGCCACCAGGATAAAAAGCGTCTTGGTGACCCCCACGGCGCAGGTGGTGCCGAGGAGCTTGTTGTCGTCGGTGATGCCGGCGCTCTTGAACACGCGCGGGCTGTAGAGCACGACGGAGTCGATGCCGGAAGCCTGCTGGAAGAAGTGGAGGCCGACGGCCGAGAGCAGGATGCGGCGGATGGCAGGGGTTGGGGACAAGATGAGCTCCTTCCAGACCTCGGTCTCACCGTTCCGTTCCTTGGGAACGGCGACCACGTCACCGTCGAGGTCCTTGGGGATGCCCGCCGCCACCTTGATGTCGGCCAGGCGCTCCGCTGCCTCCTCTGGCGTCTCGGAGGTCTTCTCCAGGACGGCCCTGGCGTCCGCGAGGCGGCCCTTCATGACGAGCCACCGTGGCGACTCGGGCATGCCGAACACCATGAGGGCAAGCAGGGCGGACGGCACGGCGCCGATGCCGAGCATGACGCGCCAGCCGAGGTGGAGCGGGAGGCGCGCGAACGCGTAGTTGGAGACGTAGCCGAGCAGGATGCCGATGTTGATGAACACCTCGGGGAAGGACGTGAGGAAGCCGCGGGCCGCCGCCGGCGAGATCTCGGCGGTGTAAACAGGCGCGATCATGATCGCGTAGCCCACCCCCACGCCGGCCACGAAGCGCCCGAACATGAGCATCCCGTAGTTGACGGCGAAGCCCATGAGCAGCGCGCCGGCGAAGAAGATGGCGGCGGCGAACACCACCGTGAAACGGCGGCCGATCCAGTCGGATGTCCGGCCGGCCGCGAAGGACCCGATGAGCGAGTAGACGTTCAGAATCCCCATCAGGATCTCCAGCTGCACGTCCGTGATCCTCAGGTCCTTCTTGATGTACAACGCCGCTCCGCTCATCACTCCAATGTCTGCAGAATTAAAGACGGTACACAAGCATCACCTAAAAGCTCTTGGAACACAAAATTAAAAGATTTTTCGACAAGAACGAAAATATGTAAAAGGTTACCGTAGCCGAGGATAATGGAGGCCATGGAGGCAAGGATGGCACAGAAGGAGGCATACTTGACGTTGCTCTTCTTCCTAGGCTCGACGGCCTCTTCGAGCTTGGTGGAAGCCATCGTTGACGGCTATCCCCTGTAGCTCTGATTAGAGAGGTGAAGAATGATGAGTGTCTGAGTGTTTGCTGAAGCTCGGTGTATTGAAGGAGCTGGATATATATAGATAAAGAGAATGATGAGTGTCGAGTGTTTGCTGAAGCACGTCAGTCACTAGTTAGCCCTCTTCCAGTCAATGGTGACGTGGCCTTGGACCGCGACGAACAGGCAGCTCGGCGGCTCCTTCCTCCATCCATCCAGTGCAGCAGTCACCGGTGGTGTGCAGACGTGCATGTGTCAGCTTGTAGTCTTGCTCGTTCGTCTGCTAGGCCCATGACTCCTTGTTATGCAAGCGACCTGGATGTCGACGGGACCTGTCAACTTCGCTGGAAGCTTGGACACATGGTTCACTGGCTCACATGGGTCATCCGTGTGATTGCCATTGACCCATTGGCAGCTTCTGTTTCTGAGGTAGTCTTTCGGCACATGTTGATAGCTGAATTTGGGAACAAAATGTAATTTTGGAAAATAGAGTGATGACATAATCACAGAAAGATTCCGGGTTGCAAAAGAATATGATTCCGGATATGATACTATCTAGTTATTTGTTACAATGTTACTGTTTGTTAAATTCATCACAATAGGGTATTGGACTAGCTACTTTAAAGTAATCCAAGATTATCTATAAGGGTGAATTAACTTGTACTTGTCACCAGAAAAAACATAGTGTTATCAGATCATGCAAGTATGTGTTATGGTCCCACGGAACTATTGCGGGCATGGATCCTTGATGGACCAAAAGCAGAGAAGAGAACAAACATAACCAAATATGCGTTAAGTGTAAACCAATAGTTACCTAACGAAATGTACTAACATATTTTTATAGGTGAAACTCTGCTTGGTGATTGTGACGACGACTGAGCAGTGCATGTGGGACACATCAGAAGAACAACCGGGTCTTTTTGTACTATGAACGCCCATGTGCAGACAAGTTTGCAATCCTGCAGCTGATTGATTTTCTGATTCCATCAGATCTCGGACCAATATTAAAGTACTACCTATGATCAAGGAGCAGTTGTAGATGCCTTCAGAATTCAAACTCTCATATGTTGGCCAGCTAAATTATGCCCAATCAAACTGCATTCCGAATTATTTGCAATTGAGTGTCTCACTGTTTTATATATCAGAAGTACTTGTGACAGATTATTTAATTTGCACATTCAGAGTTCACAGTCTCAGGTTTGACGATTAATTAAGTATTTTAAAGTACTATCCCACTACCCTGTGACAAGTTTAAGACTTATTTTAAAAATTCACTATTATTAGACTTGGTCAAGAAAAGTACGAGCTTGTTCTGCTCTGAACAACCCAAGTCCTAATAATTTGCTTCAGGGGACGGATTTGGAGTTTTGGCAGTAGTTGTAGCTTGCTCCAGGCTATATTGGTAAGTGATAACCCTCTATTGATATTAAAAAAAACCTTAGAAGAAGGAACACACTCGCACATACGGTATTAACACACAGCCCATGTATATGTGCTATAATTGATGTTGTGTACTTGCATTTGATTCTCCCTCTAGCACATTAAGGCTTTTTAACATTTTGGATCACCTAAGAGCGAGAAGAAATTGACCTGGTAAGCAAGTGTTGACCCAATGTTAGTTACGGTCAGCCCGAATTTATTTTTATGTTCTTCTCTTTCTTTCCTTTCCTTTCCTTCTTGTATTTTCACTCTTGTTTTTAGGTTTTGAGTTGATATTTCTGTTTGTTTTTAGATTATTTCTATATGGAGTTTTTGTTGTTCCGTGGTCCATTTCATATTGTTCATTTTTTATAATAAAATCTGATCAATTTTCTAGAAGTTTGTGAGGTATCATAATATGTTATTAATTGCTTATGGTTCATTAAAATGTCAGATCTATGGTTTAATCACTTTTTGATTTTAAATGTTTGTTTTTATATTGTCCCAAAAATGGAATTTCAATTGTTGTAGTATATTTTAAATTGTTCCAGTAATGTAATTATTCCTCTAGAGTTTATATGTTTCATGATATGCCTCTCTTTCATGGTTAATTCAATTTTGTAGGGATTTATGGGGTTTTTGGGGCAAACCATGAGAGCTTTATTGATTTGACACACCATTACCATCTTTGCCAGCAATCTCCACAAACCAGTCTGGGAGAGAGCCAACCCAAGAGAAAGAGGGAGAGGACTCCGATGGCATACTTGCACACCTGTGGACAACGTCATTAGGTCACTCTCAATGGGGTTTCATGGCATTAAATTCTATTTCATATCACCTGCTTTATTGATGTGGCGAAGAGAGAGGAGGGAGTTTTATGGGATGAGAGGGGAGTCTCATCCCCATGAAACCCCACTGAACAATCTGACACAGGTAACTTTGTCCATAAAACTTTCACTAACAATGGCCTTACCCTCCCAATTAACAATGGAATCATCGAAAGTAACAAACAAACTACTAAGCCAAACCAGCTGACCTATTGTAACGTCCCGCCTCTCCGAGGTCGGGCCCGGTTACACATTGCAGTTCTCTAGGACCTCTAGAATCCCTCACAGACCAACACACGTCTTTTCTACGTACTTTGTCCTCACTCATGCGCACCCGGGAACGACTTCCCGGTCGGTCACCCATCCTGAAATTACTCCGGGCTAAGCCCCGGAGTTCTTTCGAGATGAGCTTCCGAAAAAGAAGTTGCAACTTGTTGATATGAGTATTCTATCAATCCTATTAAGCCCTGGGTTGTCACACCTATCAAGCAGCCCACGCCCGCACAACCTTTAATCATAACACATTAATCTTGATATAAATCTGAGCCATCAAATTTTGTGTGTTGGAGTCTTCTAAATACTTTAGTGAAATTATGTTCTCCCGTGACATTCGAATTATATGGAGCCAGCTACTAATGACTCATGGCCCATGATTAATAATGAAACAATACAAAATTTCTAGAGCAAGAAGTGAACCGAAGTAATCAGAACAATGGTTTGTTTTACTTGAAAATGGGACAAGGCTTTGTCCCTACTAAAACAATCTAAAAGGACAATCTGAAACTAAAAACAAATTAGAAAAAAGTGAATAGACCTTAAATCTATAAAAAAATTAATTAACCACGAACCAAAAAAAACATATTATGGAACATCTTAGAAATTCTAGAGGATGATTACATTGCACAACAAATAATTTATCACTGATGGAAGAACGATGGGAATTGGGAAGGAATGGCTTTTCTACTTTGGTAAACGCTGACTATTTGTAATCAGCATCGGTGTACTTTTTTTTCCTCGAAAAGCATCGGTGTACTTGAAACCACGAGACTGATCTCGAGGTGTGTACACGTACTAGTATACTATGCGAGTTTGGCTATGCTCAACACTTCCAGAGAAGTTACATTATACTGATCCAGTTTCTGGATCGGCAGCTATTTCACATTTCCATCACTCTGTGGGCATTTCCACCACCTCTTTCGCAGCGTCGCCTTCTGGGCCGGTCACGCCGAACAGCTTGCCCATCTCCTCGAGAGTCCGGCCGCGAGTCTCCGGTAAGTAAGTGAAGAAGAACACCCACGCGAGCGCAGCGATGCCGGCGTAGAGGAAGAAGCTACCACCGATGGTGATGGCCTTGGACAGGGACAAGGAAGGTCATGGAGACCACGCCGCAGGTGAGGCGGTTGGACGCCACTCCAAGCGCGCACCCGAGCGCGCGGACACGCAGCGGGAAGATCTCCGAGGTGTACACGGACGCGATGGGCCCGAGGCCGATCGAGAAGAACGAGACGAAAGCCAGGTTCGACGCGATGCTCAATGCGACGGCCCACGTGACCTTGGCGCCGTCGTCGTCGGGGTGGCGGCCCACGACCGTGAGGCCCACGCCGAGGCCGACGAGCGAGACGACCATCCCGGCCGTGCTGCTCAGCAGCAGCGGCCGCCTGCCGACGCGGTCGAGCAGGAACGTGGCGACCAGAGTGAAGAGCATCTTGGCGGCGCCCACGGCGCAGGTCGTCCCCAGGAGCCGGTCGCTGTCGGTGATCCCTGCGCTCATGAACACGCGCGGGGTGTAGAGCACGACCGCGTCGATGCCCGAAGCCTGCTGCAGGAACTGGAGGAGCACCGCGGAGAGCAGGATGCGCCTCAAGGCGGGGGTCGGGGAGAAGACGAGCTCCTTCCAAACCTGCCTCTCCTCGCCGCGGCTCCTCCTCGGCACGGCGACCACGTCGCCGTCGAGGTCGGCTGGGATGCCCGCCGCCGCCTTGATGTCGGCGAGCCGCTCCGCGACCTCCTCCGACGTGTCGGAGGTCTTGTCAAGCACGGCCCTGGCGTCCGCGAGGCGGCCCTTCATGACGAGCCACCGGGGCGACTCGGGCATGCCGAGCACCAAGAGCGCCATCAGGGTGGACGGCGCGGCGCTGATGCCGAGCATGACGCGCCAGCCGAGGTGGAGCGGGAGGCGGGCGAATGCGTAGTTGGACAGGAACCCGAGGAGGATGCCCAAGTTGATGGAGAGCTCCGGGAAGGAGGTGAGGAAGCCGCGGGCCGATGCCGGGGATATCTCGGCGGTGTAGACGGGCGCGATGGTGAGAGCGTAGCCGCCTCCGACGCCGGCCACGAACTGGCCGGCCATGAGCATCCCGTAGTTGGCGGCGAAGCCCAAGAGCAACGAGGCCGCAAAGAAGAAGACGCCGGTGAACACGACGGTGTTGCGGCGGCCGATCCAGTCGGACGTCCGCCCCGCCGCGAAGGAGCCTACAAGGGAGTAGAGGCTAATGATGCCCATCAGGATCTCAAGCTGCACGTCCGTGATCTTCAGGTCCTCCTTGATGTACAACGACGCTCCACTCATCACCCCAATGTCTGCAGAGTTAAATTAGAACAGCTTGTGTATACATCATGACCAACATGGAAAGTCCGATCATGGAGAGTGATTGGACTGGGAAGATGCGATGCGATGCGACGACATGGAAAGATACGCGTACCATAGCCGAGGATGATAGAGGCTGTGGAGGCGAGAGTGGCACAGGTGACGACGTACTTGACGTTGCTCCTCTTCTTGTTGGCCTCAACGGTCTCCGGGAGCGAGGCTGCAGCCATCGTCTACACGTCCTGTTGTTCTCCGCTTATAGAGAGTGCAAATCATGGAAATAGTAATAGTACCTTCGAAGGCTTGATTGGTGTGTTCCTGTGTTTGTATTGTGGGGGAAGTATTATATATAGTTATATACAGGTCTGGACTTGAGATGACGAGTAACCCTCCCGGATTAGAAGATGAGCAAATCCAGGCCAAGTAGCTGTACCATTCATGTTCCTCCTTTAAAAAAAAAATTACTTTGAACTCTTCGCACCGATTTTACTCACGTGCCATCTCAAATCAATGGATGCATCTTTCTCACACCGCAACCACGAGCCGAGGGCAAACTTTAGTTTATCCCATTCAAATCACGGGCAATGGTTCGAGACGTTCTGTGGCAAGGTCCTAGAAAAATGCACGTTCAGTCTTTCAGAGCATGGGAAGATGAACTAATAAAATCTTTTTAAAAAAGATTTAACTAATAAATGCAGCATCTTCTGTATACCCAATGTGAAGTTCTGTGCCATGGCACGAGCATAACTCGTGAGTGAGCATAACTCAACGGTTAATCTCAAAGAGGGATCTGAATATTCTGAAATATTGGATTCTCGGCCTGAATGTGCAACTTTGCATACTTAACGGCTAATCTCAAAGAGGATCTCATATTGGACGAGACGACTTGTTTCAACCGTCTGAGATACTAATATTTATCTCAGATTGTCAGCAAGAATCCCTCCTGGCTATCGTACTCAACGGCCTGGTCATCTGGTTTTTTTTTTTCGGACCAACGGCCAAGTCATCCACACAGTCACACTTGACACTTAGACCAGAGTTAGCTAGGAGATCATCTGTTGTGTATCTAAATTTTGGCAGAATTGTTAGATGTTGGTAGGAATAATACTTGGAAATATAGTTGGCTCCACACACTCGGATTTGAAGGTATTTAAATGCCAAAATAACTATCGAAAGTTTCGAACAACAAGGTCAAAAAGGTAAGAAATGGCACCAACAAGATCAACAATCACTAGTACTAAGGTAGGATGGTAAGTTAACTTGGTGGGGAGTGAGTTGTTACTGGTTTGTGTCCTACAAACCATATGGGCATCTAGATGACAATATCTTTAACGGTGTCAGACGGGTGTTTATGCAGACGAACAACTAAGTCAGTCTCAAGTTACTACTTAAGATTATATCAATCATTAGGGTCTTGAATCTAAAATTGAGTGGCAGCCTGGCAGGTGATATGAGTCTTCATAATTACCAATCTATTTACAGTTCCAGTATTGGGAAAGCATAAGTACTACCCTACTATCTTGATGTTTGTTGAATTGGGCCTAATTTTATCTTGAGCGCAGGCCCCTCGAATTACACAGGTGCTGCATACCAATACCATCGCACTTGGCAGAAGATACATGTGATGTACTCAAGCAGTCAAAGACTCATCCCAGGAGTCTCGAGCTGCTGCTATCCGTCTCACGCCGGGCGTCGTCTTCTGCTTCGTCGGCGCCCGCAGCTGCTTTCGCGCCGAACAGCTCGCCCATTTCCTCCAGCGTCCTGCCGCGCGTCTCAGGGAGGCAGGTGAAGAAGAACACCCACGAGAGGGTGACGATGCCGGCGTAGAGGAAGAAGCTGCCGCCAATGGTGATGGCGCTGGACAGCGACAGGAACGTCATGGAGACGGTGCCGCTCGTCACGCGGTTGCACGCCACGCCGACGGCGTAGCCCAGCGCGCGCACCCGCAGCGGGAAGATCTCCGAGGTGTACACCGCCGTCATGGGCCCGAGCCCGATCGAGAAGAACGACACGAAGGCCAGCGTGGACGTGACGCACAGGGCCACGGCCCATGGCACCCTTGAGTCCGGGTTCCGGCCCACGACGGTGAGCCCCGTGCCGAGGCCGAGGAGTGAGACGACCATGCCGCCGGAGCTCGCCAGCATCAGCGGCCTCCTGCCGACGCGGTCGAGGAGGATCGCGGCCAGCAAGACGATCACCGTCTTGGTGACTCCCACGGCGCAGGTGGTCGCGAGGAGCTGGTCGTCGTCGGTGATGCCGGCGCTCTGGAACACGCGCGGGCTGTAGAGCACGACGGAGTCAACGCCCGACGCCTGCTGGAAGAACTGGAGCCCGAGCGTCGCCAGCAGGATGCGCCGCACGGTCGGGGTCGGGGACACGATCAGGTCCTTCCAGACCCGCTTCTCCTCGCCGCTCCGGCGCTTGGGCACGGGGACCACGTCGCCGTCGGCGTCCTCGGGGATGCCGGCGGCGGCCTTGATGTCGGCCAGGCGCTCCGCGGCCTCCTCCGGCGTCTCGGCGATCCTGTCCAGCACGACCCTGGCGTCCGCGAGGCGGCCCTTCATGACGAGCCACCGGGGCGACTCGGGCATGCCGAACACCATGAGCGCGAGCACCACGGACGGCGCGGCGCCGATGCCGAGCATGACGCGCCAGCCGAGGTGGAGCGGCAGGCGGGCGAAGGCGTAGTTGGAGACGTAGCCGAGGAGGATGCCGACGTTGATGAAGACCTCGGAGAAGGAGGTGAGGAAGCCGCGGGCCGACGCCGGGGACACCTCGGCGGTGTACACGGGCGCGATCATGAGCCCGTAGCCCACGCCGACGCCGGCAACGAAGCGGCCGAGCATCAGCGTGGCGTAGTCGCCGGCGAGGCCCATGAGCAAGGCGCCGGAGAAGAAGAACGCGGCCGCGACGACGACGGTGAAGCGGCGGCCGATCCAGTCGGAGGTCCGCCCCGCGGCGAAGGAGCCGATGAGAGAGTAGAAGTTGAGGATGCCCATGAGGATCTCCAGCTGCACGTCCGTGATCTTCAGGTCCTTCTTGATGTACAGCGCTGCCCCGCTCATCACCCCTATGTCTTCGAATTCCAACAGCGTGCAGATGTTTAATTTTGACCCATCATCCATGTAGATAAAAGGGCGTTGATTTACGTGAGGTGAATCGTGTACCGTAGCCGAGGATGATGGACGCCATGGAGGCGAGGATGGAGCAGATGAAGGCATACATGACGTTGTTCTTCTTCTTGGGCTCGACGGCCGAAGCCATGGCTGACACCTCCTTTGCTCTCTGCTTTGAGCGTTGATGCCTATAAGATAATTAAACAGTACGGTCGATCTAGTGATTTAGTACAGAGTTTCCAATTTTCAAGGGACAATCTGATCGATCGCTCCTCGGTCGACTGAAATAATGGCGGCGGATCAACGCATCCGTCGCGTGCTCATATCAGAAGATCCGGGAAGAGATCGAGCCATTTTTTTTAATTTGGGCGTAGCTTGTGCGTGCAAACAAGCTCTGAAACCGTGGAGTACTGATTGACTAACGGATTGAACCAAGATTTTGGGCCATTTTAAAAATGACGACACTTGACGTGTGATCAAGGAATCTAAGCAATGTGATTATTTAATTAAGGATATGTGTACAAATTGTTTCGTATGGGCTGGAAATACTATGACTTCTTGTTCGCGTTAAAAACATCGTAGGACTTAGAAACATCGTTCACTTGTCACCCTTGTTCTTATGCGAACCGTGAACGAGAACGACTTCGGAGTCGGGACAGCCGGATGGCAGAGGCCAGCCTGACAAGTGGGGTATGAACACGTGATCAAGTTTTGGGCCGGTGCGCGGCCCTTAGAACAAATTCGGTTTATTGGGCTGGGTAAAGACGTAAAATATTTGGGCTGCTAATGAGCTAGTACATGTGTATTAAATCGTTTACATGTGAAGGGAAACTTCTTGGAAGATGAAGCAGAAGAACTTTAATCAAAATTGAGATCTCAATAGAAAATGAGAAGGATTGAAGCAATTTAGCATCCACAGTTAACTATAGCATCACTTCATTAAATCAATTGAAAAAAATGGACGCTTGGACACTTTATGGATTCCGTTTGAATAATACGACTGCACAAACAGGTCACTGTATAATTTGTTTACTTCAGTTGAGCTCAGCGAAGCTGGCAACAGCTTCATGATTTCCGTCTACGTAGTTTATGAGCGTCAGACACTTGATGGCCGTGTCATTCATGCCGACCGCTTCCAACAGATCGGAGTTTATGAGCGAAGAAAATGCAGACCAATATAGAGATGCATATGGGCCGCAGCAAGCCCCCCGGTCGCAGCAGTTGATTGTTACCGAGCCCATATTACTGATGAAACTTTTGCAAATTCCTGTTGTTCTGGGAGGTATATGCACTTGGTTCAAGCTAAAGAAAGAAGTTGTGCACTGTGGACATGTAACGTGATCCGGATTAACCTAACCAGAAACTACCATGTACCTAACTGATTCAGTACTCGCCCCTCACCTTAGAGCCAAGAAGACGGACACATCCGTACAACATGACGACCACGATGACCGCATGGCACACGCCGACAGGCCCCTCGCCCACTTCTCCCGCTCCTGCCGCCGGGTCATGCTGCCATGGCTGGGAAAGCCGCGGTGCGATGCGTGCGACGGCGCGCGCCGCCAGAAGCCAGTGGCGAGCGCCCTCATCAGCAGCCAGCAGAGCTCCACACGAGCACGAGCGACATGGGGAAGGACATGACGACCACGAACCCGCGGAACGCGCGCTGCACGTACTGAAGGACGGAACCAACGCCGGAGCGGCTCCGTCGGGCACGCCGAGGATCGAGGAGAGCGCGATGGCGCACGCCAGAAGCCTGAGTGAGGTCGTCATGCCCCGTCGGCCGTGCAGTACACCGTACCACGGCGAGGTCTGCATCAGAATCACACGCGAATCATTACTGGATGTGCAGTGAAGATGAACAGATCAAACAAATCTTTGTTTTACAGGGAAGCCATTCCATCGGAAAATCAACAATTCGAAGTTAACAAAGATATCGAATCAAGAAGTGGATATCGAATCGACCCGCATATCGCTGCACGAAATTGATGTTTCCTAAAGAAACTAATATACTCCCTCCGGTTTAGTAAAGGAAGTCGTTTTGGACAAGATTTGAGTCAACATTGGGAATATAAATCGTGAATAGCTTTTAAGTCGTTGAGTTTGGAAATGTGAAAACTACATGAATAGATTTGTCTTGCAAAATACTTTCATAAAAGTATATATATGTTAGTTTTTAATAAATATTTTTATAAAAATAAGAAGTCAAAGTTGTACTTTGGAGACCGTGTCGCTGTCCTAAACGACTTCTTTTACTAAACCGGAGGAAGTATCGTGAGCGGTTGGAAGGGTTGGGCCGGAACTTGAATATTCCAGGGTCAAACCATCCGGCCCGGCCCAGCTGCCTGCGTAACGAAACAAACCTCAAGTCCCATCCGACGCCGCAACAACCCTCCTCGTCCGCCGCCGCTCCCATCGCCCGTCTTTTTTTTTTGGCCTTTGTCGTGAAAGAAGTGCACAAATAGACCTTTTAGAAAAAGATTTGCAAAAATGGACTCCGATCTTGGCGCCAACGATCATGGCGTCGAGGTATCACGTCTCGGCGCCATGATCTTTGGCGCCGAGGTCTAGAGAGCAGCGTCGACGTGGATGCATATCTGACGGTGACGTGAAGCTCGGCGCCGGAGTTTATGGCGCCGACCTCGGCGTCGAGATCAACGGCGCCGAGGTGCAAGTGTGCAGCTGCTGCTGTTCTTGTTGAAACGTTGCTTTCAAGCAACAGGTGTGAAGTACGAGCTAGTAGCTAGTTTTCTCTCTCCGCACAAACACATGCATGACCCTGCGTACAAGCACATGCATCATGCATGGCCTGACGCCCTGTTTTTTCTCCCATGCGTACAAGCACTCATGGCCTGTTGACCGGGCTCTCAGCATCCAAGTCGATGCTGCTCTCTAGACCTCGGCGTCAAAGATTATGGGACCTTTGACGCCGAGGTCAGGGTCTATTTTTGCAAATCTTTTTATGAAGGGTCCATTTATGCACTTCTTTCACGAAAAAAGGCCAAACCCCCCAAAAAAAAAGACGGTCCCATCGCTCACATCCTCCTCGTCTGGCCGCTGCCGCTCACCACCACCCCTCCACCAACCACCACCTCCGTCTCACCGCCGCCGCCAAAAGGAAAAGATGGTCCACAGAAACATCTGCTCCCACGCTGACCTCAAAGCCCTGCCGGTCCGCTCCGGTGAGCCCGTGTCTGTGCAGCTTGTCTCTCTGGAGTTCGTGCGCATAGCGCGCGAGTCGTATGCCCTCCTCCGCCAGCTGGTGGATCTGGGGTCCTGTCTATGCCCCCATCTGGATCTCCTCGCGGTCGTGGCATGCTTGTCGCTGGAGCTCCACAAGGTCGAGCATGATCTATTACCCCAGCTCCAGGAGGCGGCCAAGCTGGAAGGGGTCGTCGTGGAAGCCCTCCTATTCCTGAAGAACCCATCAACTACGCTCTTACGTCTGGTGAAGCGCGTTAAGGAAGTCGAACTGCGCGGATCGCTTGAGGAGCTTGAGGTCTCACGCCGAGTCGAAGAGGTGGGCCTAGTGATAAGGATACCGCTGATCAGGTACTGAAAGGTACTCGCAACATTGTCTGGCTTCAGGAGGAGCGTCTCACGTGGATGCTCGAGCTGGTCAACGCTCTGATGGCGACCCCGTTTCGTTTTCCCTGCTGATTCTGAGTAGACTATCAGCTGTTTCTTGCCAGCTCTCAAATTGCAAAATAGCAGTCCTTAATTTTATTGTTCTTTGTGCAAAGGGATGAATGGCCAGCTGATGAATGTGATTAAACTATACATTATCTATGTTAGGTACTTAGCAAAATTTTAGCTTAAATGAGACTTCCACCATGGAACTGTCTAATAATATCCTTTCAATATAATTGGTATTTTCTTGCAAAAATAATGTATGCGGTGTTGGGTATTTTCTTAGCTTCAGAATGATCCCGAAACCAATCTGCGCCATTTTATTTCTGATATATAATAAAATTCTATCATGTGACATTATGCAAATTCCCATTCCTCCTTTTCTGTCTTTTCCTTTTAGATGTGTACAAATGTAGCACAAGCCCTTAGCCCTGGGTACCTCTATGACATTGTTCAGTCACATATCAGAGGACACCTGATCGATCGATCCCCCAATGACTGAAATAGGCGGCAGATCAACGCATCTGTCGCGTGCTCATATCGGAAGATCCGGGAGGAGAGCCATTTTTAATTGACTAACGGATTTGTAGTTGTAGCACTTGATTGCTACCGAGCCCAGATCACTGATGAAACTTTTGCAAATTCCTGTTGTTCTGGGAGGTATATGCACTTGGTCCAAACTAAAGAAACAAGTTGGGATTAACCTAACCAGAACACTACCATGTACCTAACTGATTCAGTACTCGCTCCTCCCCTTAGAGCCAAGAAGACGGACACACCCGTACAACATGACGACCACGATGACCGCATGGCACACGATCAGGTTGCCGTACACCGCGGCGACCCGGTAAACCTCCGTGAAGCTAGAAAAGATCGCGGAGCTCACCGCCTTGTTCGCCGCGGTCGCCGCCTCCCGCAACCACCGAGGGCACCCGCGCGCCGACGCGTCCGCCTCCGCCCACGGCGCCGGGCCGAGCGCGATCCAGACCAGCGCCATCAGCGACAGCAGCATGGTGGCCGAGAGGCCCCTCGCCCACTTCTGCTGCTCCTGTTGCCGGGTCATGCCGTCATGGCCGCGGTGCGGCGTGTGCGACGGCGGCGCGCGCCGCCGGAAGCCAGTGGCGAGCGCCCTGACGAGAAGCCAGAAGAGCTCCACGAGCACGAGCGACATGGGGAAGGACATGACAACCACGAACCCGAACACCGCCAGAGCCCTCGGCAGTGGCATCTGCGCGCCGGACGAGACGCCGGCACCGCGGAACGCGCGCTGCAGGTAGTGGAGGACGGACCCGACGCCGGACGCCTGCTGGAACACCTTGGCGACGAGCGCCGTGAGCACCGCGCGGCGGAGCGGCTCCGTCGGGCGCGCCACCAGCTCCCGCAACGTCCCCAACTCCTCCCTCCACCGGCCGCGCGTCGCCGGCATCGCCACGGGCGGCTCGTCATCGTCGTCGTTGTCGTCGTGATGTTTGCCGAGCTCGGATTTTATCTCGGGCAAGCGCAGCTCGGCCTCCTCCAGTGTCACCGACGTTCTGGAGAGCACGCGCCGGGCCTCGCTCTCCCGGTCCCGGGCCACGAGCCACCGTGGCGACTCGGGCATGAGGAGGACGGCGGCGCCGAGCAGCGCCGGTATGGCCGCGCCGGAGGCTGCGGTGACTTGCCAAGCGACGTGCGCCGGGAGCTTCGAGACTCCCATGGAGTGGCAGAGCGAGCCGAGGATGCAGCCGAGGTACACGAAGCCGTCGGGGTGCGACGCGAGCACGCCGCGCGCCGAGGCCAGGCCGAGCTCGGCGGCGTAGGTGGGCACGGCCATGAGTGCCAGGCCCGTGCCGACGCCGTTAACGAAGACGCCGGCCGTGAACGCCGCGAAGCCCCGGGCCAGCGCGCCGGCGCAGAGCACGGCGGCGGAGAGCAAGACGGCGCGGCGGTCTCCGATGAGGCGCTGCGCTCCCGCGGCCGCGATCGCGCCGAGGATCGAGGAGAGCGCAATGGCGCACGCCAGGAGCCTCAGGTCGCCCTGCGCCGTCACGGACGTGCAGTACACCACGGCGAGGTCTGCATCGGAGTCACGCGCGTATCATTACAGGCCGTGCAGTGCAGATGAATGGATCAAACAAATCTGTGATTCACGCGAATCATTCCGTCGGAAATCAGAAAAAAAAAATCGAATAGACCCGGCATATCGCTGCGCGGAATTGATGCTTACCGTATCCCAAGAAGAGAGGCGTGGCCGCCGAGAGCACCATGGCGGCGGCGGCGTACTTGTGGGGAGGACGCCTCGTGGGCTTTCCCGTATCCAGGGGACGCCCGTCTCTCGTGTTCTTCCTTTTGCCGAGCATTTCTGCATACCGGTGTATTCAGGTAAAACAATGGATCAAGAATATTGGAGTACGAGATGAATTCGAAAAGTTGTATGATAAATCTTGAGGAAGCATCACCACTGGTCAGTGGTCAGTGCTGACCGAAACGCCAGTGCAACTACATGCAGAGTTTCAGATCCCAAAGCGAATCAACTTGGAGTAGTTCTTAAAGAAAGTAATTCCAGTTCTGACCAGCACTTTCCACCAGCCTGTAACTGGATGGAACATGCAGATGCAGATGAAAAGAGGAAAAGGGCGCATTGAACTCGTGTACCCGATGAAGATTTGTTTCAGTCACCATGAAGAAATTTACCTGGCAAATAATCTCTCTACGCCTCAATCAACAATCTGCTCTTCACTCAGGCTGAAGCATTAGTTCGCCTTCATCTTCACTCGATCTACAGGTCACTGGAATCCTCGGTCGATTAAAAGGATGATAAGCTAGCGTTTGCAGCACGGACTGATCGAGGCAGGAACCAGGAAAAATTCTACGGGATTGGGCGTTTCTCACCCATGGGATGGTTCCATATGCAGTTCCTTCTAGATAGCGTGTTTCTCATGATCTATAGGATGGTTCTATCTCCCTAGTAGACGGGGCCGTCGTTGTAACGATCCATGGAAAAAAAAAAACTCCGCAGGAGAAACTCATGACGCCAAGTAACGGACGCCCAAGAAACTCTCCTCGGTTCGTTGAGCAGCAGTAAGACTAACAGCTACTAGTACTATACTGTACGAATTACCCGGGAGCAAGTCGTCAGTCAGAATATCGAGCCTAGTGCACCGTAGTATTAGCCATTTAGCCTCAACAATAGGGGATGCGCTAACAATGATGTTATCAGTTTATCACCAAGATCCACACAGCCTCAGTTGGCGAAGCCATCTATGAGTTTATCTCCTCACGTTACCACTTCCCAGGATACAATGCTTCTGATACTGCCTCATCCGAACCAGAAGGCTTAGATCATGTACTCTCCACAATTCCACAATTCCACGTGCACATCAATTCCTGCATTTTTTCTCTTTTTTTTTTTAAAAAAGAAGGCATTCTTTGATTCAGTGTCCTTTCCAACACGTCGTAAAGTCAAAGCTACCCGCGAAGTCAGAAAGATACGCACCTGCTCATAGGGACTGCTGGGCAAAACCGCAAACCAGTTGACTAATAATGTAAAAAAGTACCAATAGCTAATCCTCCAGGTTGGGAACAGCAAAAAAGACGAACTCAACAACTCCCGAGAGCCAATAAATCACAAGACAGGAGTAAGCCATGGCACATCAAGATATAACACGCTATAACTTCGCACATTATGTATTACGGAATCATCTTCCTACCGCCCACGCGACATTGGTTACCCAGTTACCACTATGTTACATATATATGGTCACCATATATATAATTTAGACTTCTCCACTTGTCCATAGTACTATAATATATATAGGGCAGCATCATAGATTACCAGATACACCATACATTTTTGTTTTCTAAGTAACAAACTGCATGTCAACCATGTTCTTCCACTTCACCGGTATAATCTGTGCTAAGCAATGGAGCTTTGCTCAAAAGAATAGACCAGCACTTGAGGCAGTCCTGATGATCTGAAAGAGAGCTGCATGGAGAAAAGAATAGAGAACTCAATTTCCTATTAACAGGGTTAGAAATATCTTCGTGCTATATAAAATTGTGGTGCTTCAACGCTAAAGCTCTGAAAGTCGTCCAGTTAGCTATGGTGACATCTGATCACTCCCTGCCATTTTTACAACTTCCAATTCTACTCCAAGTCATTACAACATTAGCTGTCACCAACACACATCCAGAGTAAAGCATGTAATGTAACCGTACCATCTTGGCATAGATCAGTGCATTCCAATTTCTGAATCTAAGAAGTGTGTTACTAAGGGCCTCTTTGGTAGGGCTCCAGCTCCGGCTCCACCGGCGGCTCCGGCCGGAGCCCTGCCAAAGGGTCTATTTTGGCGTGGATTCGAGGGTGGATCCGGGGGTGGAGCCGTTTTCGGCTTCCACTGCCGAGACGGAGCCACAAATCGTGGCTCCGCCCCGGCCCCCTAGTGGCATGGACGAGGGTACCCTGGGGTCCGCCGGCGACGCTTGGAGGAGCGCCGGTTGGGGACCGCCGGCGGCGCGTGGAGGAGCGCCGGTCGGGGACCGCCGGCGGCGTGGAGGAGAGGCAGTCGGGGTCGAGCGCCGGTCGGGGTCCGGCAGTGGCGCGTGGAGGAGCTGCCGGTCGGGGGCCGGCGGCGCGGACGAAGAGGCCGCCGGTGGCACGGACTGGAGGAGCACGCGGGGAGGAGGGGCGGCCGGTGAGGGGCGGCGGGCCGCCGGCGTCGTGGGGGAGGAGGCGCGGTCTGGGAAGGGCGGCAGGCCGGCGGCGGCGTGGGGAGCAGTGGAGGAGGAGGGTCACGGCGGGGAGAGAGAGGGGCTGGGGGAGAGGGGCTACGGGAGAGGATAAGGGCTGCAGGAAAGGAAAGAGAGGAGGGGAAGGAAAAAAATGTAAGAAAGGAGAAAAAGAAAAAGAAAAATGGAAGGGCATTATGGTCATTTCACTTGTTTTATCCATATCTACCATCTAGGTGAAGCTATTTTGCCAAACGTTTTACAAAACGGATTCAGCTCCACCAATGAATCCGCTCCACCAACAAATTCGGCTCCAGAGCCGTTTTCAAGTTAGGGGGTTATTTGTGAATTTTTAAGGCGTGTGGACCTAAGTGGCACAACTTGACAAGTACCGGGTGCCGAATGTCGATTTTTCAAGTTTATGGACCTAAGTGACACCCCGAGACAAGTTCTTGGACCCGTGGTGCATTTAACTCATATTTTTAAACAAACTGATGGTTCAAATGCCTGTAACAGTTGGCTTAAAAAAAGCCTGCAAACAGTTACTGAACTACAGATAAAAATACTACTCTTCAAAACAATAAGCATGCTGCTGTAATATGAAACAACTGAGGTCAAGCTGTCTAGGTTGACTATTAATAAATTTGGAATGGATTTGGTCGGTAAACAAATGCGATGGACTATGCAGGGCGGACTTGGCACAGTGGTAAAACTCTCCACTTGTGGCCTGGAGGTCATGGGTTCGAACCAGCCTCTTTGCAGGATTTTAAAAGAATTTTGCAAGGGTAAGGTATCGGGAATTCCCTTCCTGAGACTGCACCTTGTGTGGGAGCTTTCGCACTGGGTGCACACTTTAAACAGATGCAATGGACTACCAAAGGGTAAAGGGTATACAGGAAGATCAGCTATCGACCATAAAGCATAAACATAAGGACTTACATGATCCAACGACAACGAAGACAAAGAACCCAAGCAGAATAGGTCCGACAGGGTAATCATCTGCTTTCTTGATTGTTTCAGGAACAGCGCCCCTCTTTGTGATGTTCTTCTCAAATCGTGCAATTTTCCTATCAGCAACACGCCTTGAGGTAGTCTGCAAAAAGGGAACATTTCCAAACAGATGTTACGAAGAGACACTGCATTGGGTTAGTGCAGTACCAAGGAACTGATATGTAGCAACATTTTCATGGCATGATGAACAATAAATTAGAGACCAATATGTCCAACACATTCTGTTTGAATATCAGTTCAAGTGGTTTATATATCAACTTCTCAGCTACTCAAGAAAAGGACAATAATAAAGTCCTAATCAACTACATGGCGAATCAAGACTCAATCGCCTCTGGAAAGTACCTTAAAGTGATAAGCATTAATATCCTCGTGAATCATGAAAGCACTCAATAACATATCACAATCAGGATGGCTAACCCATGAAAATGCACAAGCAAACCAACTCGACCTTTGGAAAAGAACAATAATAATTAAAACACATGTTTGCATGCAAATATAACGTAAAACTCATCCTACACCAGCACACGTCGAGTGTTTACATGCAAATGTAACGTAAAACTCATCCTACCAGTGCACATATCAGGTTTTTGCATGCAAACGTAACGTAAAACTCATTGTACACCAGCACACGTCATTTACGGTTCAGAAAATCGACACCTGGCTTATCAGCATCCCAAACGGCCAAATATAGCATTTTGCTAGCCAGCTATGCTCACCACCACTTACCCGCCAACTTTCTAACCCTTGAATAGGAAGAAAGCACCAAAGCGGCAAGCATAACACATCAATCAAAAATTCAAAGTAAAGGATATGACAAACACCGCAGAACACTAACTAAATGCATACATGACATTCATGCAAAATTTGCAAGCAGATCTTAGAGCAACATCGCTATATATAACATGTAACCACTCTCAATTCATAAAGGAGTATCCTCACCTACGAATTCGAACATGGATTTCTTTGCGGTCAGTGGAATCAGAATCGTGTGCATAACATAGACAGAAAAGTATGTAAAAAGAAGGTAGAGGATACCAGGGATACCAGAAATCCTTTTTTTGCAAAAGGTGGATCCCTTTTAAAAAGCTAGACGAGATTCTAATGGAAGAATCTTCTGATCTTCGCACGGAAAAAATATTGCATGCCAGACAGAACCTAGATTCTACATATGCATTACAATATTCACACCAGGTGCCGTCGAGCGGATCAGCGACAAAATACGGCGAATCGGCGCCTCGGTAGAGGGAGCCGAGATCGAATCGAACAGATCTACGAGAACCCGTACAGGATCAACGGAGGATACAACGAAGCCTCTCCCAACAAGACCGAGTGTTTCATCCCCCACAAAATCTTCCATAAATAAAAAAAAACAAAGGACCGAATACGCGACGGTAGAAGGTGTAGAGGACGAGCTAGGGCGGGCGGGCTCACCATGGCGAGTGACGCTGGTCGGGTCGCCGCTGCCGGACGCGGCGGGCGGCGGAGACGAAGGTGGGGGCGCGAGGAGAATTGGGAGATGGGGACGGGGGTGTTGCGACGCGAGGCGAGATGGTGACTCTGTGCTCGCGAAGTGTCTGAAGCGAAGCCTGACTGCGCTCCGCGTCGTCAGGTTTTGTTGACCCCGGCCGGCGCCCGGCGAACCCGTCTCGCGTTTCCCGTGGGCCACACCGCCTGCGCCCGCCCGTCTCGTGAGCCATGGGCCCCGTGGCGCGCTGGTGCGTGAGTCGTGACGGCGGTGGTGGACAGTGGAGTGTGGTGCGTAGTGATGGTGACATGACATCGTGCGAAATCTGTTTGCCTTGATGGGCGTGCTTATCCTCGTTTAATGCGATCAGTGTTGATACGATCATACCTTGGCCGTATCTCTCTCCCGATATCTGTAGACGATTTGTTCATTATTTTCCCGACGAACGCGATTTGGAACATGGTGATTCTCATGATATCTTGCGAAAATTGGGTTGCTTCAAATCGGGCGAAATTAAGATGTTCTCATAAATATAATGGTAATAAAATCCTAATCCTAGTTTTGTCAGACTCTTGTATGCAAAAATTGTGCCTTGATCCATAGAAAAACTGAGCCCTGGAAAAAGCTAAAAAGTATGAGCGTCACCTTTTTCAATTTATGATTAGCATACAACGGCAAAATTGGTAAAAATGTAAAAGGCTGGTTTTCATTTAAAATTAAGTGGTAAACATTTTCCGAAAAGATAAAAAACTAAAGCTAATTTCATACACTAGATCTCTGCGCTCAAATTTATGAACCATAGAAGATCAGTCCTTTTCATAGCTCCGGCATATAGAGCACAGTATAGCACTAGGGATATCGCCTCTCGCTAAACGTCGGTGGTGGCTTAGCTAACCATAATGCCGTATCCGTCTCCGAACATGGTTGTGTCGAGCGTCGACCCTTGTAGCATGTGACCACAAAATTGTGAATCTTTTAGGATACAGGCCTGACAAAACCTATAAGCACGAGAAGACACGGGCATTGTTTGCATTTTGTACTCTAAAGATGGTTTTACATTTTTCTTCGTCAGGATTTTGTCTTTAGTGCTTGCAGAGGAATATTTTCAACCCGCTTTCCCACAATCCATTTACGGAATTTCTAACCAACACTCAGCTGTTTTTTTTTTGTCATCGCTCTATTTTTTAGTGACTGTCTCTCTCTCTTCTTCTTTTTTTTTTTTTTTTTTGAGGGAGGGAGTGAGTGACGGCTTAGCTCCAACAAATCACGGCCCGGCAACATGATGAGAGCCAGTAGCGTAGGATATCGTTAGGCGTGGTTTGGCCAGACACACAAGGCGGCAGCCATGCACGTCTACATTACGAGGAGGAAGCCACCTTAAAAAAAGAACCGTTCTTTCCCTATTGGACTAGACTTTTAGCGAGATTGAGCCTTTCTCTTAGTGGGTGTGCCTCAAAAACTGTCGGCCTTTGAGCAGCCTTTGATGGGCCTCGGCCGACCCCGTATAAACCGGATGTATCAGTTACCGGCCCTTGTGCCAATAGATAGCGCACAGAAAATGATTTTTTTTCTATGACATGTGGAATCAGTGGCATAGGATCAGTTAAATTTTTCTGTGTCTGCACTTGCACACAGCCCAGGTCCGCCACCACCCGCGGGCTACAATAGAGCTTGTCAGGTCCGGCCCATAAAAGAGCAAGTCCGTGCCAAGCTTCTGGCCCGGCCCAGTAGGCTTAAAACCTCTGCGCAGACACACAAGGCGGCAGCGCTCCACGTAGTCCGCCAGCAAAGCTTCTTCCTTCGTCCTCATCCAAACCCCAACCGATCCCCCCCCCCCCCCCCCACCCCACCGCCGCAGATAAAATCCAAAACAAAAATTCCAAGGCCTCCCGCCGTACGCTCCCCGCACCCTCCCCGCTCGCTCGGCCATGGCGTTGCAGCTCCAGCTGCCGCGGCCGCCGCCGCTGCGGCTCGCCGCCATCCGGCTCTCCGTCCCGCTCCCTTCCCCGGTCGCCCCGGCCCGTGGCGCCTCCGCTTCCGCGACCGCCCTCCGCGCCCGCGCCGGCGGCGTCGCTTTCTCGCTCCAGACTAACGTGCGCCTCCTCAAGCCCAACCGCCGCGTCCGCCGCTCCCGGGACCCCTACTACGACCTCGACGAGGATGACGACGACGACGAGGGGGAGTTCGAGGAAGAGGACGGCGACGAGGGGTACGACAGCGATGTAAGTTAGCCCCATTGCCACCCTGCTACTAGCCACGACATAGGCTTCCTTGCTAGAACACCCTCTCGATTCTCATAGGACAGCCTGATCCCTGCCACCTTTGGCCTTGGATCATCTGAGCAATGCCATGTTAATAATGCGAGCCTTTTGCTCTCTGCGATTCACATGGGTAGCCATTTGGCTTTCAAATGCACAGTATGACAGTACACACGGGTAGCTGAACGAGTTAAACCAATGTCCCTGTAAACACGCTGTGATGGACAAATTGGCTAAAAACTAATGGGTCGACAGGCATATGCTGTCGTTTTTCCCACATCTCGTTCAACTTACATAGGAAACGAATGTGACTACTGACTCTGTAGCATTTGGGCTTTCCTGCATTTCCTTGAAATAATTCTGGTGTGCAATTGCTCGTCTTTGTTATTCTGTGCCCTCTCTGTTCCCCCAAACTTCATCAGATTATATAGGAACTAAGTTTGATCATGAGTGTCTGATTCCTCAAAATCAGCAGCAAAAGATAGTAGTCATTGAAGCATGTGCATTGGGTAGATTACAGATTGCTCCCTGATCTCTTTAACTCGGCTTGCAAACATTATATTGTTCACAGAAAGACCTTCAGATACAGAGTGGCCAAATCTCCCGCAGTGTGATACTGTGATTTAATACGAAAAGGGCTCAGAGGGTTAGCTAAAAGTTTACTGGATGGCTGAACTGATTAACAACACATATTTACTGCATATCAGTCCATCAAAATCCATATGTATGATATTGTGAATAAACTATAAAGTACCTCATTGTGTTCAAGAACCACTGAATGTTCTAAGATACATTTTTTGTTTGTATAGCATGTTGTTTATTTATCCATGGAACATGACATCACCGTCAGTGCTTTCGTCTATGCCACTATCCTAACTTGATGCCTGGTTAAATTTTCAGGATGATATGTCAGGTTTGGAATATCCTGGTGTACTCTATTCAAACAGTCCTCGTGCTCCAAGCAAGAGGCCAGGTATCTTAAAAGCTATGCTGGATCCTTTTGAAGCAGTGACTACTTTATTTCATACTGAAAGTCTATTGCTCCAGGACTGCAAGCTCCACTGATAAAAGAACACTGGGAAGGAAGACAACCTGAAACTCATGATAAATATGGCAGTCCAGAAAAGATCAAGTCTCTGCACCCTAGGAATAAAGTGGGACGAGCATCAACAGATCTTATGAACATGGACAGTAAAGTAGAGGTAAGTTAATCAGCACGTAAATGTAGCTTCTGGCTTGTCCATCTTATTTTTGGGGTTTACTAAGTAACAATTGTTTGCTGTTGCAGTTGAAAAATGAAAGCATTTCTCGAAGTGTGTTTCAGAAACTGCAAGAAGAATATGACTTTGATGATAAATGGTTACCGCTGGTTGATTACTTGTGCACATTTGGACTAAAGGAATCTCATTTTACTTACATCTATGAGAGGCACATGGCCTGCTTTCAAATCAGTCAGGCTTCAGCAGAAGAAAGGTTGAATTTCCTGCTAAATGCTGGGGTTAAAAGCAAGGATATGAAGAGGATACTGGTTAGGCAGCCACAGATTCTTGAGTACACTCTTAGCAATCTGAAGTCTCATGTTGATTTTCTGGTGAGCATTGGGGTTCCAAGTACACGAATAGGGCACATTATCTCTTCGGCTCCTTCTATGTTCTCTTACAGCGTGGAACAGTCTCTGAAGCCAACTGTAAGGTACCTGATTGAGGAAGTAGGTATTGAGGAGAGTGATCTGGGCAAAGTAGTGCAGCTAAGCCCACAGATTCTGGTGCAGAAAATTGATAGTGCATGGAAATCTCGATCTCTTTTTCTATCAAAAGAATTAGGTGCCCCCAAAGATAGCATTGTTAAGATGGTCACAAAGCACCCTCAGCTGCTTCATTACAGCATCGAGGATGGAATCTTGCCTCGCATCAATTTCCTGAGAAGCATTGGAATGAGAAACTCTGATATTCTCAAAGTATTGACAAGTCTTACTCAGGTATTATTTCTCCACATGCCTAGTTCTTTTCTGTTTACAATCATGTTTGTTGTTCGATGTACATGTCTCTCATGGTAGATGTGACGTTACACATTTCTTTTCAGGTGTTATCTTTGTCCTTGGAGGACAATCTCAAGCCGAAGTATCTTTACTTGGTCAATGACCTTAAGAACGAGGTTCAATCGTTAACAAAATATCCAATGTACCTGAGCCTGTCTCTTGATCAGAGAATCCGTCCCCGCCACCGTTTTCTTGTCTCATTGAAGAAAGCTCCAAAGGGTCCATTTCCTCTGAGCTCCTTTGTGCCCACAGATGAGCGGTTTTGCCAGAGGTGGGCTGGAACTAGCTTGGAGAAATACCATACATTCAGACAGAGCTTGCTGCTGACAGGATTTGCAGAGAAGAGTGGAAGGAAAAAATTAGTCTCAAGACGATAGTCGGTAGATAGCTTGCTGGTGGGAAATGGGTTTCTTTTGAGGCCATGCTCTTAATGGTAAGATGATCTATTCTACACAGCCCTTCCTGATTCTTTGGGGTTTATTTGGATAATGGTTTCTGTAGGATTGATTGGTTCACTGTTTTCAGGAATGGGCTTCGGCGCTGACTTGATACTCGATGATCAGCGGGTTTATAATACATCACTAACGACAGCTTATATTGCATTGTCCATATCACCTCCCTTTACATACATGGTGTAAAGTCTTCATCGCATTCCCCCCATCAGTTGCAAATGGGTGGCCATCTAAGATTGCATCATGCCAGAGTGGTTGGCTGGAACTCGGTTATCTAGTTCTAGGGGTATCTTACCTTGATCGCTAGAGTAATTAACTACAATTTCCAAACACAATGATACATTTAGAAAATCGTAGCCTAACAGTGTAAGATGGCCATTACAGGCAGCCTTCTGTGCCACTATGATCCTGTAATGTCGTTTAACCTGGAAATTCCCTTTTGGTCAAGGCTTGTGTTATCATGAATTACAAATGCACTTGTATTTCCTCTACCATTTCTTGGTGGGTGGGTGCGTGTGTTAAAAAACCTCTTATGATGTCTCGTCTGTGAGTTCATTTTCTTTTGTAGCCTAATCATACACGATAGAGTAGCTACTGGCTATGGTAGTTGATCCTTGATCGTCTGGCAGAGGCTGTCGAATTACTGTCGCACCAGGTGCTATTGTTGATTTTGCTATAAAACCAGGGTAATGTTTGAAGGCCGTTCTAGTCATCTAACTTTAATTCCTGTCTAAATTTAAACTCAATATTGCCTCCTTTCTTAACAAAATAGGCATTACGTAGGTTCATTATTGATAGAATTTCTGCAGAACAGTTAGTGGCAGGACATTATTGTTGATTCCAGTCTAGCTGTCCAAAACCACCAAATTTGTTTCTGAATTTGCAAAAACTGTTAAGAGTGACTATAGATGTAACTATAGGAACCTGTCAACGACTTCTGCCGTAGAATGCTGACGGTGTTACAGTATATGGTAACAGATGAACCATGCGCTGCAGTAAGGGCCATACTATAATAGCATATTGTACATTGCCGTAGAATGTAGAAATTCTACGGCTATAATAGTTGCTTATGTACTTGATCCCTATGGTAATGTACAATCTGCTGGTCAGTTTGCTTATGAGACCATGTTTTAAGCAGTATAAGCACCATTCCATCTATGACCTATTGGAGATTCAAGACTAACAGATGACGGAGAATGGCTAGAGCGACTTACGTCAGCAACATGTAAAACAGGTGCAGTATGCCAGTATCCATGGTTCATTCCGTTCCAAGATTATCAGAACTAGAGTGACTTATTACCATCCAAATCCCAAGCATCTTAGACCAGAATGCACCGGTATAGTCTGATTTCACAAGAAAATTTCTACACGAATTTACTCCACCTATGCCCCGATGCCTTTCCAACCATATATATAACTCACGCATGAGCAAGTCATAACATATTTTGTATGACAACAAAATCAACTTCCCGTCCTGTATTGTTTTTTTTTTTTTGAACGACTGCTTCCCGTCCTGTATTGTTGCTGACTGCACGCCGAACTGCATCTGAAGACTGAATAACATATATCTAAATATCGAATCTACCATAAATGTAGTAGAGTGTGTTTGGCGCTTTCAGTTTGCTCCTGGTACACTCGCAGATTTGATTTTCTCACGTCAGTAAACATCATCAAGGGTCTCTGGAAGCCTCAAGTCATCACTGCAAAATAGACTGCATAGTCCATATGTTAGTCAGGTTAGTTTAGTGATAAAAAAAGGAGAAGATATAAAACAGTGCAGCACTGTCCGAAGTGCTCAAATACCAAAATAATTTGTTTTGAAGCCCTAACTGGCTATTCGCATTCAATTTGAAGCTCGAGTTAAATGAATGCCTTTGATGTTTCTATGTTACATAAAGACTAGAGTGCCTGTTAGATCAGTGGTCAATACAAGGTAATTGAGTGTGGCTAACATAAACAAGAAATCTCACCTATCTTGGTCTGCCGATGCCTCATCCACACGATTTGACACATGTGATGATTCTGTGGTATTGTCACCTACAGGGTTTGCAGAATCAAGAAAGCTTATTACTATTAAAATACTGGAAAAGGCGCAGTAAAATACAAGCCCAACATGGACAATGCTCCAACCTTGCGTGGGACTTGCTTCACTAACAGAGTAAATAGACAGGTTGTGCGTTGGAGGTAAAGCCATGACTGACGCAATATTAGTATTTCCTTGATCACACCCTTTATTCAGCTTCTCCCCAAATAATTCATGATCACTAGTAGACAACTGTTCTTCTGTAGAGATGGGCAGATAAATAACTCAAGTCCTGGTTTGGGTTATACAATGCACCCAGAGTGACACACATGACAAAGTCAAGGTTTTTATTCATTACTCACCAGTATGATGCTCATGAATAACACTAACATCTGACACCTCGTGTGGTCTAGGGAGAATAGAATGGCCAACTTCCCGAGCCAACATCCTGTATTTTTCAACAAATTGAAACTTCCAAGTTTGAAAATACAAAATAGACACCTTTATTGCAGAACATGTAAATAAAAAGAGAAGAGCCGAATTGCACAAAGATGAAAAAGAAATAGTGCATGAAAACAAAAATAGTTCAAGTTTTCAGTTAGTAACCTTTTTTTTTCCCCTCGAACACACTATCATTATATTAAAGAAGAGGGGTAGGCTCCCAAGCACATCCATACACACTCACATCATCAGTTTTATCAGTTAAGTTAGTAAACTTATTTTGCAGGGACTTACCAGCAAAACCAAAAATCTTAAAGGACAACAAATTTTAAGCTGTAACTTATGTATAGCAACAAAGGCTAGTGAATTAAATGGCAGTAACCAGTAGCCTGATGCCCACGGTAAAAGTAAGGGAACCACAAAAGGCAGGTCATTCAAAATTTGACAACAGTAAATAGAGTAGGTTTACACTGCGGACTGTGGTAGTACGATATAAGCAGGCAGCAAGCAACAGAAAACAGACAAGTATCAGATCCTTACTCTTGTCCATGTTTTTCACAATAAGGTTCAACGAAAACATGATCTCCACAGATGAAGTGAGAGGTCCTTGAACATCTTTCTGATAAGATTCGCTTTACTGTCTCGGGGTACTTGAAGCTCACATAACCAAACATGCGTTTCTTCCGAAGTGGAATTCGCACATTATTGACAGGACCATAGTGGCTGGAAGAAATGCCAGGATAATATCATTTATAGTTGCACAGAGCCATAACAGGTAGAGGCTTTAAAGGCACCAAACACTAAAACTAGACAGCAATACCTGAAGTAATTCCAAGCATCATTTTTGGTAAATATGCTTTTAGAATCGAAGGTAATAAAAATCTGGTTAGAACTGTTTTCTGCAGAAGGCAAAGGCATCACCAATTTGAAACCATGATGCTGTCCACGCCTGAGTTTAAAAATCTGTAGAGTTAACTCTCCAAAATCATCTTTGAAGAAAGGCAGTTACAAGAGCACTTAAAATATAGCTCACAGAGAATTGTGAACATGGATAACAGAAGGATTCTAGGTGTTGACATGCTAAACCATGCAGAGGCATGAAAACAACACAAATCTGATTAGGATCATTTCTAGCATAAGGCACCCCCAATTTGGAACCATGAACCAAGTACTTAGGTGTGAATGCCACAGGGACGGTGTAATGTGGTTTCTGTCTGAAGGTGAAACAACTGTAGGTTAACATTCCAAAACCATCTTGAAGAATGACAGTTATAATAGTACTTAAAACATAGCTCACACAAAATTTGAATATGGTAAACCAAAAAGATTCTAGGCGTTAACATGCTAAACCATTCAACAGATATCATTTAACTGGAAATGGTAGAAGTAGGACTACACAGTGTGAAGTACAATATGTAAGCAGTAAGCAACAGAATACAGCCAAATATTGGATCCTTACTCTAGTTCATGTTTGTGCTTGTACTCTATGACACGAACTTGATCTCCACAGATGAAATGAGGGACCCTTTCTGATAAGATCTGTCTGGCTGTTCCGGGGTCCTGGAAGCTCACAAAACCATATGTGCGCCTTCCTTGAGGTGGGATTCGCACATCATTGACAGTACCATACTGACTGGCAGTTGGCACAAATATCATCATAATGTTATTTACAACTGCATCACTACATAACACATCTTCGTCAAGCACTAAAGTTAGACAACAATACCTGAAGTGGTTGCGAACGTCTTCATCAGTGAATTTGCTTCCAACCAAGAAAGTAACAAAAATCTGGTAAGGATCACTGCTAGCAGGAGGCACTCCCAATTTGAAACCATGAACCAAGTACATAGAAGCATCTTCCGCAGGGACAATATACTGATGTTCCTGTCTGAAGTCGAAACAAGCGTAATCATAATGAGAATGCTTAGAACAATAAAACAATTGCAGATTCGTACTCATAGAGAAATAATGCAAGCTAAGAAACAAACATCTATCTAAAGTAAAACTAGCTGAGATGCATCAGATCAGAAAAAAAAACCTCTCGATCACTTTGATGGTGTTAAGTCGCATGAGTAGATCTGTTAAGCTACAACCAATCTTTCCATGAAGCAGGCCCTCCACGAGGAATCCCTCAACCCGCAGAGGCTTTCTATATCTGTCAATGTACATATTTGCAAGAGATTCAACTGGGAGACTTGGCGGTCGCAGCAAAAACAGGAGTTCTCTTATCTCTTTCTCCAACATGAGCTCCCCCGAGCCAGTGGATTTAGGAGATGGGCTCTGAAAAGTTCCAGTAGGACTAATGGGGGTGAGCGGAGCATGAGTTCCATGAAAACTGCCGCTTGGACGTAACTGAGGCAGCCCAGGGTGCAATGGTCCAACCTGAACATTGATCGGTACTGGAGCCTGAAACTCATGACAAATGCCAGTGAGGCAAAACTGAGGCTGTAAATGGGGCAAGGGGAACGGAGCCTGAAATTCATGAGAAATGCCACCCGGGTGAAACTGAGGCTTGCAAATGGGGAAAGGGGAATGGAGCCAGAAATCCATGAGAAATGCCCCTCGGATGAAACCGAGGCCATGAATAGGAACAGTGAAATGGAGCCTGAATTCCTTGAAAACTGTCGACTGGATGAAAGTGAGGGCGCAAGTGGGGGAATGGTCGTAAGCCATGCTGCCCTTTAGGTGTCTGCAGTGGTGGTAGCTCTGAGAATTGTTGCGCCGCCTCAACAATCAGGGGAGCTATTTTGTCATCTGAAGCGAGTAGTTGTCTGATCTCTGCAGGTGTTTTAGATGAGAAGATGTGGGCAACGATCCCCTCCGGATTCTGTGGGTGAAGTGGCCGGACCTTATCCAGCAACAAGCTCTTGCATTCCTCTAATTCCATTTCTTGCTTACTGCAGCACAGATAACAGGAAGTTGTAAAACAGTGCGATTTGGGAAGCAGGATTCGGCATCAGCAAATGCAGGCAACTCCTTTGTGGGAAGGTTGAAATGCAAGTAAACACGGAACAATGGAGAGCAGTAACGCAATCAAAACACGAAAAGCCTGCATCATCCTCCCCACATACCCAACAGAGAAGAACTAGCAACTTGTACAGGTTCGTGTTTGGTCCTTCATAACTCCGAGATTAACAAAAAGATGTGCAGATTTCACCTTACAATCAGATTTTATTTTGAACTGGTTTTTCCTATTTTGAACTCTACTAGTCGCGATTAAATTAATCCCCAAAATCTCCCGCATGCCAGGCCAGAGCGAACCGTTGATCGAGAACTGTTCCTTTCAAATACCCGTCTCCAGGATCCAACCAAAGCTCGCCCAAATCTAATCCTCCGATTATCAAGCCATATACAACGCGAGCCGCCGCAATCACAGGACAAGAGGAAACGCTAGATAAACTAGCGCACCCGCGAAAGCGCGACCACAACCAGAACTCGTCGAAATTAAGCCCCCGCCCTAGCCCTCCAAGGCCCCCACCTCCAGAACTCGGCGAAACTAAGCCCACCGAAAGCACCACTTCCGCTGCACCAGATGCTCCGAGAACCCCAGCAAGTTAGTGCAGCGAGTTCTTCGCGGTCCCAGCGCACTAACCTCATCTTCCTCGGGGGGAGCACAGGACCGTACGGCACCAAGCAACGCAGATGGAGTGGCCGGGGGCGAAGGGAGCGGAAGACGGAGCGGCGCGGGGACTTGATTGAGAGCGGCGACGCCGTACGCCGCGGAAATGGCGCTCCGCGCGCGGATGGAAAATTGCCCAGGCGGGTTGGAGAATTGGAAAGGCGGTGGCCTCGGCCAGTTGGGGCAGAGCGAGGTTTTTCTCGCCGTGAGCAGGAGCGGCGCTGCGCCGTGAGCAAGTCGGTCGGTCGGCCGCTTGCCGCTATAGGACGGATGGGCTTTTTTTTTCTCCGACTTCCTCACAACGTGGGCGCGTTTGGACTGGAGCGCGCGCACCGTAGCACGGCGCACCTGCGCTGTCATGGAAGGCCTCTTTTTCCTTCACGGGGCAATTGCAATTTACGGTTGTTTTGAAACAAAAATAGATTTTACTCCAACCTCACTTTGGGTCCCTTTGATTGGGTTGTGACTATGATCGTGAGAAAAAAAAAGTTATTATGCACCGTAAAATGTGAAAGAAAAGGTTGTTGTGGTTGTGGGCTATGTGAAGCGTCCCTACTTAAGCAGAGACTAAATGTGATACAAATATCAGTCCCAGGAGGCTGATACACATTTATTCCACAGATGGTTCAGTCATCGTGCGACCTCAGAGGGGCACGGTACTCGATACAGACGATAGCAGAAATCAAAAGTACAACAATACATAACCAGAGATAGACTGTGACTGGCGAGTCAGACGACTCAGAGATAAGGAGTTGCCGGCGGCTGGGCGCATCCCTGAACACGATCCGGTGGAGATCTTCCGCTTCTTCAGAGCAGGAGCAGCCTTCCCACCACTCGGAGATTGCACGTCAGGAGAAGGAGAGGATGACAGAGTGATATCCGAGTCGCGCAGATCACTCTCACTTCCCCGACTGCTTCTTCAGATCCAACGGCCCTGCGTCGAGCCGGTTGATCCACCCCCTTTGGCATCTCAGGCAAAGGAGGGAGGGATACAAAGGCAACTCGACCCTGCAAAAATTGGGTTCAGTTCTGAGATTACACCCAATGGGTGGAATTGAAATAAAAACAAGAACAGACTGACTAAATACCTCAGGGCGTGGATTTCCCAAGTTAAACGCCGGAGGACAGTCAGTGGTCCTCAGGGACGTTCCAGGTGCGAAGAATTTGCCAAGCCGAGCGGCGGCTTGGACTTTGTCGACGCGCTCGGGGGCTTCGCGCGTGTTGTCCCCCTCGGCGTAATACTCATACGCCGGGTGAGCCCGCTGCTTGAGTGGCTGGACCCGGCGCAGAACGAAGTTGGCTGCCACACCGACGGCAGACAACCCATTGTCCTTCAACTGGGAAATAAGACCCAGGAGTTCCCGAACCTGATCCATTTCACTCTCCTTGGGAAGAGCGGTCCAGGATTGGGAGGGAACAGGACGAGAATCAGTTTCTGGAGAGATGGCAGGCGAGTGGTTTCCTACGTAAAACCACTCGGACTGCCACCCCTTATTGGAGGTAAGGAAAGGGATATCAAAATACTCCCGAGTTCGACCCTCGCGGAGTTGGAGTCCGGCGCCCCCGACTACTTGTGGGCAGTCGGTTCGGGGATAAGGCTTAAGAAGAAAAAGATGAATGAAAAGATTGAAGTGAGGCTCTATCCCAAGATAGGCCTCACAGAGGTTGATGAAAATGGCGATGTGAAGGATAGAGTTGGGATTCAATGCGCAGAGGCAGATCCCATAGTAATGCAGCAGCCCGCGGAGGAAAGAATGCGCGGGCACGCCAAAACCACGGAGAAAGAAGGATTCAAACACCACCAAATCAGAGGAGTTTGGGGTGGGGAAAGACTCACCGGCGGCGGCGCGCCACTCAGCGGTTTGCTGATCAGGGAGGACGCCGTCGACGACGTGCTGCTCGAGGCGCCTGGTGGTGGTGATGGATTCCCTCCACTCGGCGGCGCGATCCACGGCGACCTCGGCGGTTCCCTTGGCCTTGGACGACCGGGCCCTGGCCGGCGACTTCTCCTTCCGCTTCGAGGCTTCCTTCCTCTTGGGCGCCATGGCTACGAGCGGTGCTGAAGAGCGAGGAAGAAGGTTGCGGGAGCAGATCTAGGGTTTGCTCTGGTGCAAAGGGAACTGGAGCGTCGGGGAAGGCAAATGGCAAGTAAAGGAAGAAGAATGCGGCGGGGATGGTTTATAAAGGAATAAACCGTTCCTCCCGCACGCGGCGCGGCGCTTGTCTCGGGAACTCAACCGACGCAGGCACGTCCCGTCGCTTTGAATTCAAAGATGCAGCAGAGAATCGCGATATCTCGCGATATCTCGCCTTCCGTAAAGCGACCGTTAGGGACGCAACGGACTTTTAGGAATAATGGGCCTAAATGGGCTGAAATATAGCACGACCTTTCGGTTCTGTTACGATAATAAATTTGTGGGTTCCTGAGCTAGGGTTCAGGGGCAGAAACCACTCGGTCGTGAGGCTAAAATTAGTCGACGACTAGACTCAATTTTGCAATTAATATTGCATCCTTGCAATTGATTTTTACGTAAGGCATGCGATACTATCGCTAAATTGACTCAGAAATCTGGGTCAAATGCTGACAAGTATAAATCTTGCGAGAAGATGGCTTACCATATGGTCAAGCTGAGTCGTGGGACACGACTCGGGAGTCATGCCGAGTTCAAAGAACTTGAGGATAAAATCCTTATAGAGGGGAAACAAAAAAGCCCCTGAAGGAAAAGATTATCTAAAATCCATGTCCAGAGGCATGGGGGCTGAAAAAATCGGTCGGAATTCATGGCTTTCAGAGTCTTGACACGATCATGCTGAGTCGTAACAAGACTCGGAGGCTACACCCAATGGGTGCACCTGGAGGTGCACACCATTGATGGATCAAGTTCAAAAAGAGATTCATAATATTTATTTTTGACCCTCGACCAGAATATTCTATTCTACTCAAGGCTCGGGGGCTACACCCAATGGGTGCACCTGGATAAAAGTTGAAGACCTTTGGCCAATTTCATACTAAAATTGGCCAAAGCCCGGGGGCTAAGTGTATTCACTTCGCTGTCGCGTCGTGAAAAAGAGCACTCCTTCCCCTCATTTTGACTGTAATTGAGGAATTATTTTCAGGAACGTCCGAGTAGGCACTCGGATCTTCCTTGAAACCACTCGGATCTTCTTCGAAACCACTCGGATCTTCTTCGAAACCACTCGGATGAGATCTTAGACAACTTGGAGCACTCGAATCATGCAAGAAAAGATGGAACAATTACAGCCAACGATCGGCCAAGAAGTGCTCGGGGGCTACTGTTGGGGATATAGTACCTGGGTACCTCACGAGCAAGCCTGGCAGCCCACCAAAAGGGGGCGGCCCACCTCATCGTTCTGGACCTGAAGACGTGCGGGACAAGTCGGCGCACGGAGGAAGGATCTGGAAGGAGAAGTCCTAGTTGGAATAGGAATTATTGTAAAAAAGGAAAGGATTCTTAGAGATAGGATCGGATACAAATCGACTTGTAACCCTGCCCCCCGATATATAAGGCGGGCAGGGACCCCCTCAAAAAATAAGCAACCACAACTCGAGACATCAGACAACAGCTCAACACGCAATACAACACCCCAAAACAGGACGTAGGGTATTACGTCGAGTCGACGGCCCGAACCTGTCTAAACTCCCGTGTCTGTCCAACTTAACCATCTTGCTTCCGATCTTTGCGATCTTCCCTGCATTACAAATCACTTCCGTGGGCTACCCCGTGGAAGACTGCCGGAGATAATATCACCGACAATGACGAAGATGGTGATGCCGGGTCATCAATCCCGCCCTCGATTATCAGCTCAGAGCATTCGCCCCTTGCCATAGTACCTTTGCGTACGGCAAGTCCAAGGGACCTTCCTTCCCCCACTCGGAGAGGAAAGCGCCCGAGAGTGCGCGTATCTACTTGGTAAGAGAAATTGTCAACCTTTAATTGACTTTTATGTTTTCCTGTGATTGCTCATTATTTGCTTTGTCCTGCAGCATGCCGTCTGAGATCCCCTTTGCGGGTTCTGCGCCGCAGCCAGTCGGCGAGACAGAGATCCCGACAATCCAAGTGCCAGAAGTTTCTTCCCACTCGGCTGATCCTCCTAGCGATCAGCCTGTGGAGCCACCACCAGAGTCACCGCGAGCACCAACCCCAGCTCCGCCGAGTCCTACTCCAGCGTCGCCGACCGTAATGCCAACTCTTCCCCGGGGCAGCCCCCAGCCTGCTCCTGTGATTGAGCAGACTGCGGCGATGGAGGGGCCCCAGACTGCAGAAGTCGGAGTCGCTACTGAAGATGTCGTGGCTCCGGGTGGTGGTGCCGCTATGACTCCTCTGGCGGAGTTCAGGTCGCTCCATCGTCGTATGGGGCTGATAGCCGAGGTATTCCTGAGCCACCTTTCTTGTTTAGGTAGAGTACCGAGTGGTACATTTGTTTGTTGTGTCATCTGATTGTCTTTTGCAGGAAATAGCTGCTGATGCCGAGGCCAAAACTTCGGAGATTCAAGAGCTTGCTTCTGCAGCCGCTAAGGTCGACTCCCTGGTGGCCCGAGTGGCTGAGCTTGAAGCCGCTGCGTCCCAACACCAGGCCGAGTTGGAGGAAGCCCGGCGCACCAATCGCGATCTTCGCGGAGAGGTGGAGCAGGCTAAGCTCAACGAAGCCCAGGCCGCACAGGAGCTTAGAGGTATGCTATTCTTTTTTTATGTCAGACGTGAATATACTATTCAGATCTGACTTTGTGTAGATTACCGGTACCGGATTATGGCCCAATTTGCAGAACTCACTGCCAAGGTGACTCGGCTGGAGGGCGAGGCGGAGGCGCTGCGCACCGAGAAGTGCACGCTGGAAGATGCTGTCCGAGTGGTGGCGGAGGAGATCGAGCCGGAGGCAGCATCATCTTCAGCTTCTATCCTCGACCGCACTCGGGCGCTTCCACGCTTCTTTCGGCGCCAGCTTTGCTCCATCAGCCAGGCCAGCTGCGGGCATGTCTTGGCGGTCCTGAAGTCTCTGTTCCCAGCATCAGATCTGGAGCCACTCGGCAGCGGGTACGCTGCTGGCACCTCTGAAGATGATGTGAGCAGACTGCTGCTTGAAGTGGAGCCGATCGCCAATGTCCTGTCCAAGGACGTTGTCGATGACTCTGAAGATGCGGCCCCTTCTGGTGTTGGTGACCCTGCAGTTTAAATTTGATAGAATCTCTGTAGTATGTGACAGAAGTAATACTTTTGAACAATGTTTTAAGCCTTTGTTACTGTATATAAGTTTTTATGGAACTACTACTCCCTTTCTTTCTGCGCTGGCCTTAATTTCTGAGTGGTTGACCTGTTACGGAGTAGATTAGCCTCGTTGGTCTTAGTCTCATGCCGCCGAGCTTTGTCGTGCGTGTACAGCTTTGAGTTGGCGAGTACTTTCCCCCACGATTTAAAGTTTGTTCCACTCATACTTTATGTGCGTGACGCGAAAGAGGAAATTCGAGTAGTAAATATAGATGGGAGATGAAATCAACTTTATTGATAACTCATATTATAATTATGCCGAGTCGAGACTGGGGATGATTATCCACAAAAATCACTCGGGAAAACATGTCTTAATGAACAAAAAAGATGAATACATAACTGAATCAGGCGTAGAAACGCTGTAGGTGCTCGATGTTCCATGGATTTGGAATGTCTACGCCGTCTTCCGTTATGAGGCGATATGAGCCTGGGCGACTCACTGACTTGATGATGTATGGTCCCTCCCAAGGGGACGCAAGCTTGTGCGCGCCCTTAGTGTCTTGCTTCCTCCTCAGAACCAAGTCGCCTGCTTCAAAAGACCTCTGCTTGACGGTTCGATCATGATACCGTCGAAGGACCTGAGCGTAACGCGCGGCTTGGATCTGGGCAGCCAATCTCTTCTCCTCGATGCTATCGAGGTCTTCAATGTGCGCCACTTGCGCGTCGTATTCATCATAAAACTCCACTCGGGGTGAGCCGTATGCGATGTCCGTTGGTAGGATAGCTTTCGAGCCGTAAACCAGAAAGAACGGGGTTTGCTTCGTGGCACGACTCGGCTGGGTCCGCAGCCCCCAGACTACAGCCGGTAACTCCTTGATCCATCGTCCATCGTACTGGTTCAGCTTCTTGAATATATGGGCCCTGAGAGCCTTGATTATTTCGCCATTGGCTCTTTCAACCTGGCCATTGGCCCTTGGGTGCGCCACAGATACGGGGCATAGCTTGATGCTCCTCTCGCTGCACCAATCTTTAAACTCCTGTGCCACGAAGTTCGTACCATTATCTGTAATGATACGATTTGGGACTCCGAAGCGGTGGGTGATGTCGGTGAAGAACTCGATGGTCTTGGCTACCGTGTGCTTGCTGACTGGTTTCACCTCGATCCACTTGGTGAACTTGTCAATAGCCACTAAGACATGGTCAAAACCACCAGTCGCCTTCTTGAATGGACCAATCATGTCCAAGCACCAACAAGAGAAGGGCCAGGACATTAGTATAGTCTGCAGCTGTTGTGCTGGTGCGTGTATTTGTCTTGCAAAATACTGACACCCTTGGCAGTGCCACACAATATTTTCTGCATCTGCTACAGCAGTCGGCCAGTAGAAACCAGACCGGAAGGCTTTACCAACGATGGTTCTAGCCCCGGCGTGATTGTCACAGATGCCTTTGTGTATGTCTGTCAAGAGCTCAACACCTTCTGCGCGACTCACGCACTTCTGGAGGATTTGAGAGGCTCCAGATCGACGATACAGCTTGTCTCCGATGATGACGTAGCTTTTGCTGCGCCGCACGATTTGTTCGTGGGGCGACTTCAGATCCTTATCTTCTGCGACTTCTGTGGGCAATATGCCGCTGTCAAGATAGTCGATGATTTGGGTCCTCCAGTCCAATGCTTCGTTTACCACTAATGTGGCTGACTCCGGGGATTCTCTGACTTGTTGCTCCGCGACAGTGCCATCCGGGTTTATCTTGATAGATGGTTTAACAAGATCTTGGATGAAAACTCCGGGTGGGACGCCTTCACGGGTGGAGCCCATCTTGGCAAGCTCATCAGCTGCCTTGTTATAGTCGCGCACCACGTGATGGAACTCTAAGCCATAGAATTTCCCTTCCAACTTCCTTATTTTTTCACAGTAAGCATCCATCTTCTCGTTGGTCCTGGACCAATCCTTGTTTACCTGGTTTATGACCAGGGCAGAGTCCCCGCGTACCATCAGGCGTTTGATGCCCAAAGATACGGCGATGCGGAGATCGTGCAAGGCTGCTTCATACTCGGCTGCATTGTTGGATACTGGGAACATGATTTGAAGGACGTATTTTAGTTCCTGTCCACTGGGGGAAATCAGGAGTACGCCTGCGCCGCCTCCTTTGATCTGGAGGGAGCCATCAAAGTACATCTCCCAGTACTCAACTATCTCGTCGTCAGCCGGAGCTTGGTTCTCTGTCCAGTCTGCTACGAAGTCGGCCAAAACCTAAGACTTGATAGCAGTACGTGGAACAAAGGTTATTTGGTGAGTGGCCAATTCTATTGACCACTTGACGATTCGGCCGCTGGCGTCTCGGTTATGGAGTATTTCTCCTAAAGGATTTTCGCTCACAACCGAGATTGGATGGGCCTCAAAGTAATGTTTCAGCTTTCTTGCTGAGATGAGAACTCCATAGAGTAACTTCTGCACATGGGGATAGCGTACCTTGGACACGGTCAGGACCTCGCTGACGAAGTAGACTGGTCGCTGAACTCCCTTTGCGTGCCCTTCTTCAGGGCGCTCGACCACTAGTACCGTGCTAACCACTCGGGGGGTAGCAGAGATGTAGAGGTAAAGCTGTTCCCTTGGTTGAGGTGGGACAAGGATGGGCGGCTTCTGCAGGTAATCCTTGAGTTCCTGGAAAGATTGCTTCGCCTCGTCATCCCACACGAGCTTGTCCTGCTTCTTGAGCAGTTTGAAAAACGGCAATCCGCGGATGCCGAGTCGTGATATGAAACGACCGAGCGCTGCCATGCATCCAGTGAGCTTCTGCACATCCTTCTGACAGGTTGGTGGTAGCATCTTGGTGATGGCCGTGATCTTCTTGCGGTTTGCCTCGATGCCGCGGTTGCTGACCATGAAGCCGAGTAGTTTACCTGAGGGGACTCCGAAGACACACTTTTCCGGGTTGAGTTTCCACCGGAATTTACGTAGGCGTTCGAAGACCTTTGTCAGATTCTCTATCATGTCCTCGGGGTTCATGATCTTGACCACGATGTCGTCGATGTAGGCTTCCACTATGTCTGGAATCAATTGATCCAGACATGCTTGGATTGTCCTCTGGTAGGTTGCACCTGCGTTCTTCAGACCGAAGGCCATTGTATTGTAACAATAGGCGCCGAACGGCGTGATGAACGCGGTCTTTATCTGGTCTTCCAGTTTTATGCCTATCTGGTGATAGCCTGAGTAGCAATCGAGAAAACAGAGCAGGGCGGAGCCTGCCGTGGAATCAACGACTTGATCGATGCGGGGGGGAACGAAGGGGTCTTTAGGGCAAGCTTTGTTGAGATCTGTGTAGTCAACGCACATTCTCCAATCATTATTATTCTTTTTTCTTACAAGAACTGGGTTAGCTAACCAGTCGGGGTGAAACACCTCCTGAATAAAACCAGCAGCTAGCATCTTTGTAATCTCTACCCTAATCGCCTCCTTGCGGTCCTGCGCGAATCGACGAAGCCTCTGCTTGATCGGTTTAGCAGTTGGATTGACCTTCAAGGAGTGCTCGGCAAGTTCCCTTGGGACACCTGGCATATCGGATGGTTTCCACGCGAATATGTCGGCGTTTTCCCTTAGGAATTTGACGAGCACTTCTTCCTATTTGGGGTCTAGCTCAGCCCCGATGATGGCCGTCTTCTTCGGGTCGTCCAGGTCCAGCGAGATCCTCTTCAGCTCCGTCTCCTTGCTTGGCGCGATGGCTTCTCTTGCGGGCCTCTTGGCGGGGATCTCCAGAGAGTCCTTGTCCACCTCCTGCGATGCAGCCAGTACTTGCGTCATGCGCTTCGACATGTCCAGGGCAGCTGCCGCGTTGAGGGTCTCCTGTTCGCATGTGTAAGCGACTCGGATGTCCCCCAAGACGGTGATTACGCCCTTGGGTCCTGGCATCTTGACCTGCAAGTAGACGTAGTGAGGGATCGCCATGAACTTGGCGAGCGCCGGCCTCCCGAGGATGGCGTGATATGCAGTCTCAAAGTTCGCCACCGTGAACTGCATATGCTCGGTCCGGTAGTTTTTCCGGTCTCCGAAAGTAACGGGCAATGTAATGTGCCCGAGTGGTTCTGCCCCCTCTCCCGGTATCAAACCGTAGAACGCAGATTGGGGGGGACGCAGGTCGAGAGTGGTCAGGCCGAGCTCCTTCAATGTGTTAGCAAAGAGGATGTTCAGGCCACTGCCACCGTCGACTAGCACCTTGGTGAGCTGAACGTTGTGGATCGTCGGAGCTACTACCAAGGCGTGGGATCCGGGCTTCGGTATGAAGCTCGGGTGATCTTCCCGGGTGAAGGTGATCGGAACTTCCGACCACTTGAGGTACTCAGGTACCGATGGCTCCCTTGCGTGCATGACTTGGCGGTGGGTGAGCTTTTGCTGGCGCTTCATCTCGAATCCTTCCGGTCCGCCGTAGATCATGTGGACCACTCGGTCGGCCTCCTAAAACTCGTCGCCGGGCTCGTCGGTCCGCCTGTCCTCTCTTGGGGAACCATCGTTCCTCTTTCTGTAGGGAGGGCCTCTGTTGCCCCCAGTGAAGGCTCGCTTGAGCCCGTAGCACTCTCGTGCCGAGTGCTTGTGCTTGTGGTATGGACATTGCTCATCGAGCATGCGCTGGAAATCCTCTGGAGTTACCCGGCCTCTGGGCTCGTCCAGAGTGGCGACCATATCGCCCTCGCTCTTCTTCTTGCGAGGGTGACTGTCGCTGCGACGATGGTCGTCGTGTCGGTCTTCGTCCTCGCGGCGGTCGCGCTTGCGGGTCGTCTTGTTCTCCTCCTCCCAGCGATTCTTGAGCTCGCTGAGTTGTTCCTTCTCCGCGATCTCCGCGTCCGCCCATGTGCTAGCGACCCGGAACATGTCATTGACAGTCGCGGGTGGCTTCCGAGTCCATTTGTGGATCAGTCTTCCGTCGGAGATGCCGTTCTGGAAGGCGGTCATCACCTCCTGATCCGTCACGTCCGTAGTGGAGTTGCGCTTCTCTGAGAACCTGCGAACGAAGTCATACAGGGTCTCGTTCTTGCGCTATCGTATCTGGCCGAGGAGCCGTTTGCTCCCGGGCCTCTCCCAGGTTCCGAGATAGTTACCGATGAAGAGTGCGGTAAGCTGATCCCAGTTGTCGATGGCGTCCTGCGGGAGTCCTGCCAGCCAGTTGCAGCAGTCCTTGGTGAGCATGATGGGAAGGTAGTTCGCCATCACGTCCTCGTCGCCGCCGGCCGCTTGTACGGCGGTGTAGTAGATCTGAAGCCATTGGGATGGATCAGACTTCCCGTCGTACTTGTCAATGTCCGATAGCTTGAAGCCTCTGGGCCATGTTACGCTCCTCAAGCGCTCGGTGAACGACTGGAATCCGCCGATCCGACCTCGGGGGCGGGAACTACTCGGACCCAAGCCGTCTGTCGTCCTTGGGGGAGTGTGCTCCCTCCTGCGATCCCGATCCCTGGGTGGGGAACGAGTCCTCCGATAGGTCCGAGTCCTGGGTGGAGTTCGGTCCCGTCTGTAGGTTCTGCTGCGTGGTGGAGTTTGCTCCCTTGGCGGGGTCGGCCGCCTTCGTGGGGGAGCCGCTTGTCCTCGCGGCGGAGTACGACCGCCGTCGTCGCCGCGCCTTGGGCTACCGGAGGGATCAGAGTAGTCTGACTCCGTCGAGTAGCCGCTCCTGTTGGAGTTACGATGGGGATTTCCATGATCCCGATCGTATTCTTCGCGCCGTCGGATCTCCTCGCGATGACGCTCCTCGGTGCTGCTGCGGATGACGTCCCTCGCGTCTCGATCTCTGTTTATCGTGATGCGAAGATCTTCATCACGATCCGATCCACCGCTGGCCTGGCGTCGAGACGGCCCGGGCTCAGAAGCGACCGTACGTGCTCTGCCCTGCATCTGGTGGACCTGGACGGAGGCGTCCTGCACGAAAGCCCTTACCTTTTCCAGGCCTGGAGTGCTGGGTGGCAGCCGACTGATTTCCTCGTCGATGGTGACGAGGTTCTGGACCGGCGTCTCGTAGACGTCGAATCCGTTGTACTCGAACATGCCGTCGCGCATCAAGTTCCGACTGTTTCTCCTGTCGCGCCGATCCTGATGACGATGGTGATCCTCCGAGGGTGGTTCTTGAAGTCGAGCGGTGCCAGATCCTGATGCGGTGGCCCCGTGTGGTCGGGCGGCTCTGCGAGTCGCCTGATTGGCGTTGCGTCCTCGGCGCTGGTCCCTGGCTTCAGTCGTCTCTTCGGCCGGGGTAATCTCGTCTTCCGACACGGGGGTAATCTCGTCTTCCCCCACAGGGCCCCACTGCCACAATGTGTCCACATCAGCAAAAACTACCCACTAAAACCGTTGATGGCCAAATATGAACGGTTTTAAGAGTTGGGTGGTCAAAGATTTCTGGTTTTGCGGTTCGATGGTCAAAACCAAACCTAGGATATAGTTGGATGGTCAAAAATAGACTTTGGTCAAACCTAGGCTATAGGGGGTTATTTTAATTTGATTATTTATAATGGCATTGGTGGATAATTTGAGAAAGTCCACCTAAGATTCTAGATGGCTTCACGTGAAGACTTGAATTTTTTTCCTTTTTTCTAGAGTGACCATGTAGGATCCTATGTGGCTTTACACGAATGTTATAAAATGAGCCTCCAGTTAGTAACGGTAAAATAATAATGTAGTGAGCACTATGATAAATCTTACATGTGCTGCGTTCACAATGCATTATATAGTAATGACATTTGAATAATGCAATCCGATAATAACAGTTAATTCAGAAAATTTACACATGTGATAAAAATATGCAATTTCTATGAATGAACGTGGCATCGCGCACCAATCTGTCTAGTTCTTTGTTATGCTGACATCGAGACGAGGATCACTTGGCAATTGGACTATTTCTTCGAAAAGCCAGTTGGCCTGTTTTGAGGGCAAGAAATAAATAGACGATGGAGTTCAATTCCTACCAGACTTATGTAAAACTAGACAGATAGGCGGGCTACGCCCGCCCGTTTGACACATGACAAAAATCATAACTAAAAGTAAGAATAGAAAATATTGAAAAAGGAAAAATTATTGATATGTTAGAAAGAAAATAAATGGTAAAATAATAATGAGTAAATTTAGGATTTAAGTAGTGCTGTAATTAAGGAAGATATTTTTTAAAAAAAAGACATGAGGTTTGGTAATTTGTAATGTTGATAATGATAATATCAAGAGGAAGCAGTTCAGGTGATCAGATGCATGCCTTGATCCCTACTGAGAGGAAATGAACATAGGAATATTAGAGGCAGGGATAGTTGCTCAGCTGCACCTTGCAAAAGGATAGGTATTGAATATTTACATATCGAAGCGAACTTCGAAGTCAAATTGTTTGTATCTAAATTTAAATTTAGATAGAATTTATTACGGTGTGTAACAGGTTTTTTACTTAAATGTTTAGTGTATGTATTTTATTTTGTAGGAAAAATAGAATTGTTTATATTACATTAAGTTGGATCGTGATTTTGATAATTATTTTGAAGTCATGATATTTGGAGGGGGTAAAAAAATTAGTGTTTGAAAGGAGAAAAATGGTGCTTTTGAGATGAGTAGTGGTGGAAGGGAAGCAAAAAAAAATCACACAAACAGTAATGTGGGCACACACACAGTACCATAGGCCCCACGTGAACAGCGTTCCGGGTCCCACATGAACAGTACCCCCGGACCAATGTGGGCCCACATAAACAGTCCCATGGACCCTCCGTGAACAGTGTTCCCCCGGTCCCACGTGAACAGTCCCCCGGGCCCACGTGGGGCCACGGCGCACGAGCGCGCGTGGATCCCAGGCAGATTAGTATATGTTTTTTTTAAAAAAAATTATGAGACACACTCCACAATATCGTGGGTCCCACCAAACACTATGCGGGTCCCACTAAATGTATGTGGGTCCCATGTGTGGGTCCCACCTAAATAGTGTGTGGGTCCCACACGAACCCTACATGGGTCCCACGTAAATAGCGTATGGGTCCCACATAACCCTACGTGGGTCCCACGTGGGGCTAGGATGCATGAGGAGGCTTCAAACCTAGGAGCTTTAGTACATGTTTTAATGCAGTCCAAGTGTTGTTGTATGATATAATAAAATGGTCATACCACAAGTGGATTCAGATTAAAATAGTATAACCTAACGCACAAACATTTTTACTTGTATATATATAAAAAAATCCTAGACTGGCTTCCTGCAGCCTTTGAGTTGGCCCGGCTCGGCCGGAAAAAGCCGCGCCTTCTCCCTACTGTTAAGTCTTGCACAGTTTTTCTTTTTTTAACATAGCAGGAGCGCCGCTCTGTCATTTAAAAAGAAAAGCAATTGTACATCACATGTCGAAACGAACTGCACTACCACACAAACAACGCACATAACAAAACGCTACACCACCACAACTTGGGAGAGAAGCCGAAGTCAAACCACCAAAAACTGCATCATTGTCATCAACGTTGTGCCACGCTGAAAGCCGTGGCCCGCTGTAAGTTTAAGCGGCAATTCGAAACTCCTCCACCATGGGGCTATCACCCTCAAGCCGCGCACACACGACCGTCGATCTCCCTGCTCCAATGGTGGTAAAACACTCTCGTCGCTGTACCAATGAAAATAACTGATCCTGCCATCTTGCTCCAGTTTTCCTTTTTTCTGACAAGGCATAAGAGACCTCGCACAATTCGCGACCTCGAGGGAGGCCGAAAGAAGAGCTGACACTCCGGGTGTCTCTAGGTGGGATGGAAAGTTTTTTTTTTTGAAAGTCGCATAAAAATTGTCATTTAGGAGTAGTAAACGTAGATTAGTGATAAAACAAATTATAGAGCTAGTCTGAAAATCACGAGACGAATCTAATGACGATAATTAGAGGATAATTAATCGATAATTAACGGATGGTTATTGTAGAATTACAGTTGCAAAACATGGATTAATAAGCTCATTAGATTCGTCTCGCGAAATTTATTTCATCTATGTAATGGGTTAATTTTTTGTCTACATTTAATACTTTATACATGTAAGTTTTTTTAAGTGACTTTTTGGTAAAAAAATTTGGTGGGTTTAAACTTTTCATGAAAACTCGTAAAGAATCAACTCCCATCGTCGCACGGGATGCATGTCACCTCAGCAGGTCGAGCACATCAGATCTGCAATGGAACTGTGCAAGGCGTACGTGCGCGCACTGTGGCGACCGCCGGCTAACAGCCACCCGGAGGACGGGCGGGCACGGCATTCTCGGCACGGTGGCCTTTCAACATCACAATGGCATATGGCCGAAGCGTGCCACATTAAACACGCGGTAGCTTACACCGTTTTATTCATCTCATTGTATATCGCTACCTTCATTTAAAAAAGAATGTAATTTTAGATTTAGGCAAAATCAAACTTCTTTAGATTTGACTAAAATTATAAGAATTACTACTAGCACTTATGACTTAAATATGTATGCTATGAAAAATGTGTCTTACGATGAATCTGATTATAATTATCTCATAAATAATAATAAATTTTAAAATATATTGGTCAAAGCTGAGATTTTTTTTGGAAGAGGGAGTATTAGAAAACACTTTTGACGTCTCCGATGTTAACATCTTCAAAGCTGTGCTGAAAGTAGGGATGGTAATGGGACATGACGCTTATCTCTTCTTAGGATCTAACTCGGCCCTAATCATTTATAGGCCAAATCTGTATAGAATTTTGACTCAATCGGTTTCAAGTCCAATCCTTAAATTTGCTAGGCTAAAAGGTTGGGCTCATTGTCACCCCTAGCTAGAAGCCTAGAGCCCGATGAAACTTGTTTAAACAAGCATGGGACGCATTAAACTTCCTTGGCTGAAATATCTTGGGAACTGTTCAAACGTGTTGAAGCATACATGAACCCTTTTTTACAAAAGTATACATGAACCTTTGCTGAAAACTTTCTCCATATAATTAGATCTTGACACCAAAAAATATTCAGCATGTAAAAAATTGCAAAACAGTCATGAACTTATTTTACTGTGAATGAAACTCCATGGGGGTTAGATGCTCAGTGAACCGTACGAGTTAGATGCAGAACTTGAGGGTGCAGAACCGTACGAGTTAGATGCTCAGTGAACATTGACATTTCAAGCACAGAGGATTTAAAATGGCAATGGATCATGTATTAGAAAACCTGTGCTTTCACTCAGTTTCAAGGTGTCTAAATACTAAAAGTTTGTCATTTTCTGTTCTACAAAAGCTGTTGTCTATCATTCTGATCCATCAGGGAAATGTTCAAGGGCATTTTGTTTCCCATTAACATAAAATTCAATCACTGCTTTCATGCGATCCGACTTATCAGGATGGTAGTTCAAATGCACAATCACCGGCTTCAACTTCCGCAGATGAACATCTTTCCTCACAGTCTTGAAGAGAACTTTACTGTTCATGAAGAGGTAGATATCCATGGTTCTTTTGGATGCATGAAGACCTTCATATCCAGGATGTGATGGAAAAAACAGCTCCTCATTGAAAACTGCTTGGTCCCATGATTTGGGCTCCCGAGAAAGGCGACCAGCTACCCTATCCAGAAGCTCAATTGAAGGAATTGTCGGCCTTATGAAAAAGAATCCAGAATTATAAACCCATATACGCATTGTATGTGCATATCTTGCCCAGCCCATTGAAGGCTCATCAAACACATCATTGAATCCATAAGCTGTCATATTGTTGTGGCCATCACTCATGGACTCTACATCAGAATCTCTGTAGAGGTAATCGAAGGGATTCTGGAAGAAAATAATATCAATATCAGAGAGGAGAACACTGTACCCCAGCTGCAAAAATTCCCTCAACACGCGGAATTTGAGTCCAGAAACAGCATGGTTTCCACCTGTCTTTCCAATATTATCAACACCATCATCAGGATCCCGACGGTAAACTGGGACATCATTGGACCTGCAGAAGTTCTCTATGCTGTCATCTAACGCAACAACTAAATAGTTTGAAATCCCAACCCGTTTGATGTTAGTGAACCACATCTCAAGCATCTCTTTCACATTAGAGTTTGCCAAGGCAACTATGAGTTCTTTCTTCACAGCAACCTGTTCCAATATCTGCGCCAACCTGGGATTGATGGATAAATCAGGAGTAACTGTTGGATTTGTTCTCAGAGCCTTCACTGTACCAAATGGACCAGCCTTATACAGGACCTCGTTTTTTCCTTGCCCAGCCAACTGAAGCTTCATTGATAGTTCATTGACCTGCTTCCTAAATTCAGCATTTTTCCTTTCCAATGATAATAGCTGTGACTTCAGGTGGGCAACTTCCCGAGATGTATAACAGGCCACTGAATCAGCCTAAAGGTGAAAAAAATATAACTGTAAAAACAGTATACGAGAATTAAGAAAATGGTCCATACATGATATAACTTCAATCGATTTCTTAAATATATCATATGGAAAATTTATTAAAGAAACATATAAAGTGATGAATAGATATTATAACACTTGAATTTGATATCTGCATGATACTAAATAAAATTACTCTATCTTTTCATGTAACCGGAAGAGCGGCCTTTGGTGCAGTGGTAGAGCTTCACCGCCTGTGACCGGAAGGTCCAGGGTTAAAGCCCCAGCCTCTGCCCATTTATGTGCGGGAAAGGTTGTGCGCTAAATAACATGCCCCCAGACCCCGCATAGTGCGGTACGGCACTGGGTACGCCCTTTTCCTGTAACACCCTAGGGAAGACAGAGGGATGATAACACCTTGTAACGAAATGATTATGACTATCAGCATAAGGTGCAAAAGAAGGTTCAGGATTCCCTAGTTATCTTAAGGCATTCACATGAAGTGGCTTCCTGATTGTTGTCTCACTATCCAATTGTCTGTACTCCATAGACATTTTGTATTTACCAAGAAACAGAGGATAGTATAGCACTCTCTTAATGGAAATTATAATATGAAAGTCAAAAATAAATTGGCTATAATATCCAAACTAAAACTTTACTAAAATATTTTTTAAAGTTCACAGTAAGACTGCAGTGGGTTCTAGAAGAAAGTAATTTTAAAGCATTATATTGTTAACACAGTAAGACTGCGGTATCTTTTTTTTTTTCTTTTGTTTACCCCTAACCTTACCTCTAGTCGTGTGTCGTTCTTTGTTTTTTCTTATCCTTGTTTCTTTTGGGTTTCATCTCTATCCTACCCCAACTTGCTTGGGACAAAAGGCTATGTTGTTGTTGTTGAAGACTGCGGTATCTTAAGAGCATGGTAATGTGAAGGCAGAAGAAAGTACTTTTACAGTATTATTATATTATATCTCAGTCAAGGTGAGAACTGAGAGTACGCATCTAGTGGGCATTGCCATGTGGAGTATAACATTGGAATGAGAACTTTGAGAGAACCAATAAATTGAGGCTCAGGGTTGTCCCCTCTATGTTCCCAGGTCAACTGCAATTTGAACCTCAAAAAGCCAGTTAAGTGCATTTCGTGATTCTGTTTCCTTATATTATTCCAACTTGAGAGCTGAGGCACACATTGTCAGTACCTGGATTGTATGTCACATCTATAGGCACCTCACATTGAACAAAGACTCGAAATACTTTTTTCTCCTAGGCAGATAAACAAGACTGTGCAGCTACAAGAAATACATGACAATCTAGTGGTTGCATTCATAGCTAAACATAATAGCAAATGGGGAAAGTGCACATGAATTGCTCATTTCCTGCAACGAATAGGCTAGAGCATAGCCAAACATAGTAGCAAATGGGGAAAGATGCACACAAAACTACCCATTTCTTGCAACATGACGTGGCAGCATGGGCTAGCAACATTGTGAACAAGCGTACAAGGGGTTAATCATTCCCAAAACCACTACTATACTGTATGAACCTGGGTACCTGACCACATTTGTGAATGATCACAGAGCATACAGTAGGCACATAAAAACACCGTAAAATGCATGCAACACCTGTGGTTCCTTCACCAGAGTGATAACCTTTTTCATCTCAAAAGAAAGGAATGGTCACCTTTTGGGATGTAGTAACTAAGTTTAATCATGCTTTCTCAGAGGTATTTCCCTATCAAGTTTGTTATGCTTATTCCATCCAAGCCTAGTTAACATGTTCTCTGTTTGATCCAGTTGGTTACCTCAACTTTTTAAGTGAAGAAACAATTAACACCACATAATTGCATCTTTTTAGCATTCATCAAAGTTTGTTGTCGATTGATCCAAACGAGGACAATCCACCTACAACTTGGCTGACTATGATTCGCCTTCGCGCTCATATATTGATGCTGTTGCATTTGTTCAATATATGAATATTATTCGAACGAATAGGTACCAAGCTACGTGGATCAGCACCAGAAACTTTCCGAAACGAGCACTCACCGATCCGGCAAAACCTCCAGATCTCCAGCCTTCCTCCCCCACTAACGGAACAGAAGCACACAACGAGAGCGAGATGAAACAAAATGGGGAACGCGACTCCGTACCCGGCGAGGCCAATGGATGGCGGATTCAGGGGCGCGGGAGAAGAAGCCGTCGGGGTAGAAGAACGCGCACAGGCACCCGAGCGCGACGCCGACCACTACCGCCGCGGCGATACGGGACCCGCGGGACAGCGGCTGCCCGCCGCCGCCGCCGCGCATCAGGGGCGCCTCGCGACGGCTAGCCATCGCCCGAAGCGCCGCGGCGACGAGATCGGAGCGGGAGGGGTGGGGGAGGCCGAGGCTCGGCCTGGCGGATTCCTTTCCCTGGAGGAGGGAGCAGTTTGGGCGGAGGCGTGTGCGTGACGGCGACGCTCGTTTTTTTGGGTCGTCGTGCTTTAGAGTGGGACGGCCGGACGGAGAGGACCGACGAACTGATGCGAAAGTGTGATTCGGTGAAGGGAGGTGGCGGTGGGGCCCGCTGCCGCCCCTGCGAAATTCAGCCGATTTTGGGGGTCAACACTTGCCCGTGCCACGAACCGAGGTGGCCTAAGGCCGTGTTTAGTTCGCGAAAAGATTTCGTGAAAAGATTTCAGGTTTTAATTTTATCAATTTAGAAGTAGTAAATGTAGACGAAAAAGGTGGAAAGTTATATGGATAGGTTGGAAATCTCGAGACGAATCTAACGATGGTAATTAGAGGGTAAATAATCCATAATTAGCGGATGGTTACTGTAGCACTACTGTTGCAAATCATGTATTAAGTAGGCTCATTAGATTCGTCTCGCGATTTACAGTCTATCCATATAACTTTTCACCTTTTTCGTTTACATTTAATACCTCATGCATCAAAGATTCTCCTTTGATGTGATAGATGAAAATATTTCGGGTGGGAACTAAACATGGCCTAAATTTTGCAATTTGGCACGGAAAGCTATATATGTGCACGGCAAAGATGGAGAGTGAATGCAAGTTTTGGCTTGAATTTCAGTGTAACGTGGTTGTCTGATCGGCCACGATAAATTTGTTCAGGGCATGTTTATGTTTAGTACGAACAGAGTGTGAAAAGTACTGTTTATATAGAAACGTGCAAAGATAAAAATTAATTGACACGGTTTTTTTTAAATGAAAAACTTTTCTGAAAATGGAGGACTAAGCACGCCCTCGGTACGAGCATATATACTCCATCGTTGAGTGCTTGAGTCATCACGAGTCAGTCATGACAACGCAGGAACCAAGGCCCAAGGTGGAAGGATGGTCTCCAACTCCCACCATGGCTGCGTTTAGATGTTTCGTGAAAAAAATTTACAGTATGTCGGACACACATTTGAAGTATTAAATATAGACTAATTATAAAACTAATTACAGATTATGTCAGTTCATCGCAAGACGAACCTAATGAGTCTAATTAATCCGTCATTAGCACATGTTTACTGTAGCAATTTATTGTCTAATCACAACCTAACTAGGCTCATTAGATTCGTCTCGCGAAGTACACTCCATCCATATAATGGGTTATTTTTTTCGACTACATATAATATGCCATGCATGTGAGGGAACATACTCGAAAAAAATTTCGCGAAACATCAGAAGGGCACATATTGCACGTCGTGGATACGTCAGCGGGGGTGGTTATGCAACGTCTCCGATTCAGGACTGCCCAACGTTGAATGGTATCAGCTGTGGAAAAAAATCGTCGCCCCTAGCCAGTAAAATGCAATATTGCTGATAACTGGGGAAAATATCTGCTAATAAATTTTATTTATTTGTATAAAAGTTGAGTAGACTTTAGAGAACAAACTGATAAAAGAAATTGTTGGAACTATACACTTGCCTGTCTGAATAATGTTCTTTTTTTTTAATCGGAGCTCGCTATAATGTTGACAATCTCAAATGTATCGCCAATACAATTAATAACACTCTCAGGAGAGGACCGCAAAAGATTCTTCCTTCCCGGCAGTAACCAATAACGCCAAAAAGGCACTGCATGGTGCTTAAAACCTGATAATTCTCTCATTCTGTAAGCAGTAAGCATTGGCATGTTAAAAATGTGAGGCTGGTTCTTGAGCTTTGCATCCAAGCTAACAAATCATAGACGATGTCAATATGTCATATGGCCGTGTGAAAACAGTGGCGATCATATACCAAGTATCTCTCTACGACTCCACTCCTACACGCGTTGTGTTTAACAGCAACGGCGATGATCGTAACGGGTGGTCACACGAGGGAGTGGTTTCTCCGGTGAGGCAGCCACCTCTCCTCCATACAGAGCACCCCATCGTCGTCGATCTCCAGCTCCGGCGCAGCGGCAGCGGCGCCTCTATCGCCGAAGCAGCGGGTACGGGTGGTACTGGCGTCCTCGCCGCCCGCCGACGGCGCGCCGGCGGCCTCCTGCCTCCTGCCGAAAAGGTTCTTGAACCCGTGCACCAGCCGTGACTTGAAGCCCCTCGCGGCGACACGCCTGGGGCCAACGGGCGCGAGCTCCTCGCCGTCCCAGAGCCGGCTGCGCGGGATCCTGAAGCTGGCCGACTTGCCCGGCGCGCGGTCGATCGCAGAGGCGCCGCCCGCGGCATCGGCCTCGGCTTGCTGCTGCTGCTCGGAGCGGCGCAGGCGGGTGCGGAGGCCCGCGAGCTCGCGCTCGAGAGTCTCGATGCGGAGGCTGGTGGCCTGCATGGACGCGCGGATGTGCGCTGACTGGCGCAGCGCGGCGTCGCGCTGGAGGATGTCGCCGAGCGTCATGCTGGCGGCGTCAGTTGCGGCGCCGCCGCCGACAAAGGCGCCCGAGAGGGAGGGCTTGAGGATCGGCCCTGGCTCCGGCGCCGGGGCCGGCGCGGCCGCGGCGTGGTGGTGGTGACTGAGGAGCATGGAGTGGTGGGAGTGGAGCTGCTCGACGAGCATGGCCTGCACGACGAACCGGAGGGGCAGGCGCGGGTTCTGGACAAGGTGCATGAAGAGGTGCTGTGACAGCTTGGTGCAGTTGATGTTGTAGCACAACCTTCCCTTGTCTTCCTCTGTCAGCTTCCCCTTGTGGTTCTGCATCATAAGCACCAGTGCGCTTTGTAAGATTAATGGGAACGTATCAGACGCAAATTAACCTCTCCGTGTAAACCGTGCAAACATAATCCGTCAAATTGTAAGACGCTTTGTAAGATTAATGGGGACAGATTAATGGGAACGTATCAGACGCAAATTAACCTCTAACGTGCAAACCGTGCAAACATAATCCATCAAATTGTAAGATTAATGGGAGCGTATCAGGTGCAAACCAACCGTTCTGTGCAAACCGTTAAACATAATACTGTAATAGCTAAACATTATGGAACATATACCATCCATCAATTTGTAAGGTTGCAAATAGCTAAAGTCTCAAAGATTCAGACATAATCTATTGCATTTTTCCTTCTACATTTTGCACCAGACACCAAGTTATCAAGTAAGGGTGGTTGATTACATACGGAAAGAAGGCGAGCCAAGAGTGATTGCTTGCACTGAAACTATGGCAGTCTAATACTCTGAACGACTGAACCGCTTGGTACCAAATAGGAGTATACTAGGTTGTGATGTGAAATTCAAGGCAAACAAACTCTGCTCTGTGATTTGTATCTAAACTGAATAGCACAGCACATTCATGAAGCTGAATTACCATGGCTTTCCTGACACAGATACTAACCTAAAGCCTTCCAATTCTGGATAGTGATCTGCTGATAGTGATGCTGCCTAGATGATTATACTTCCTGCTGATAGTGATCTGCTAAGCATGGAATCACTAAACAAATAAACAGCACGGCCATTGCAGTGCTGCAGTTATCGATCAGGCAACCGGGAACAGATAGCACGGTCATTTTTCTTCTGATAGCACGAGCCTGCATTCTGGATTATTTTCCATCCAGTGATTTATTTACCGATAACTTGTGACTTCGGCCAGATGAACTCCACCATCACCCGCACGGATCAAACCGAACAGAATGGAATGCAAATTCATTTCGCATACATACCTCCAGGTAGTAATCCACAACGGTGTACATGAGGTCGTGGTCGTGCGCGAACCGCGCGCGCATGGCCTCCACTGCCACCAGGAACTCCTCCACGGGGAGCGCGGCCACGTCGTCGAGCCACCTCCTGCCGTCGCCAGCGCAGCCACCGCCGGACGCCGCGATCGCCTCCAGGCACCGGACGAGCAGGTCCGCGGCAGGTCCAGCCGCCTCGCCGCCCAGGAACGCCGCGCACGACCGGAGCACCTCTGCAGCGCGGGCGTGGTCCGTGGCCACCTCCTGGAAGAAGTAGTCCTCCGTGGCGCGGACTAGGCTGTAGGAGCCCCGCCCGGCGCCCAGCTCCAGCCAGCCCGCAGCCGCCCACGCAGCCGCGAGGCTCGCCGGGGACAACGCCGCCACCGCCTCGTCGGAGGCGTAGCACGACGCGACGGCGTGGATGAACGCGTCGAACGTGAGGCTCGATGGCAGGGCGACGGTAACGTCGCTGGACTCCAACAGCAGCCGCCTCAGGTAGCTGCTCTGCGACGTGATCACGTCCTGCGAACAAAGAAAAGTCAGAACCGTGCAAAATTCGGCCGTAAAACCATCATTGATTCACTTCAGACAGCAAAAGCCACAGTAGCAGGCCCCGTCTGTAACGTAAACAAAATAATTGAATCGAGCTATTACCCCTGAAAATTTCCATAATTCTCGTGACACTAGCAAGCAGCAGAGACAAGAACAATGAGTGCACTATCCGTACGACAGGCGCTGTCAGGATTTTAACATGATGCATGATCTAAAAGTCGCTGGAATCAGGATGGAGCTAGACCATATGATCTGGTGAATGATTAGCCGTGCCCACAACATAGCAAGTCCAAAATGTTGCAGGGCCAGGAGTTGGATCTTGATTATGTGGCAGTGCACATGACAACACAGTTTTGGAATATTTAGCGAGGGCCACTGCCAAGGTACTGAAACTATTGCTCATTAAACTCGATTGCAGAGATTACACATGAATCCTCATCTCACTCTTGTGCAGGGATTCTTCCACCACTAGAATCAAAACATTTGCCGAGGGATTTTTTTGGGTGGCCGAGGGGGATCACACTCCTTACCATTTTCGTCCACCTAATGGCCAACGGTGTTTAAGAACGATACAACAATTACCCGTGAGTTAAGATGAATTGCCGACAAACCTTTTACCGACCAGCAAAAGACGACCATGTGTATAGAAAAAGCTAGGACCCCGTCGGCCACCTGCCATGATACGCTCAGCAATAGTTGCAGATCTTGTAGTGTTCACCCAGGTGCTCCTAAACATACTACATTTTCTGGCGTGTTCAGAGGTGACAGTATCCAGCACTCGCAGAAACGCCACTACGTTCAGAGCTTCAAAATAACGTACAGATCCCAGCGAGTGTTATCACTAATACAAAATACGAACATTTTGAAACGACTTTATGTTGCCAGGCAGACTGACATGAATGCAACCTGGCCATTGGCCAACGGGCAGTACTTTCGTACGCGTACGCCGACACTACGGGTCTGGTCCCAATCCAACACGGTCTCCAGCATTCGAAATCCCGGCAACATCACCTGTACATCGGCCTAGAATTTAAGACCCAAACTGACGTGCACATGCCATGGAGGGACCGAGCTCCAAATCGCTGGATCTCCATCCACTCCACTGCCATCTTAAATTTTCAGTTCAAAACTTCAAATCACCTACTCCGTGTGCACGCATCCAGAATTCAGAAACGATGCTACACCAGAATGTAGGAGCGGCGCCAGCACTACTGAACTAGAACACATTGCCCAGGCAGTAACTCCAGTGTGTGATAGAGTGCCGGTTACAGAAAGAGTAGACTGAAAGTTACGACTCCTCCCGTGCCGATGCGCTAACCAAGGCGGGGACGACGCAGTGGTAGTAAATGAATGAGCTACAGATACGTCATCAATTATTGCCTCTTCGGACGCCATTGTTGGGAGCTGTTCCTGTTGGGGGCAGAGCTGGTAAAGATGAGGAGGGGAGATGCCATTCTACTCGCAGAAACCACAGCCGGATGGAAATGGGCAATGGCAACCAGAGCAGTGTGTTTTGGCCAGAACGAATTCTCGTGCAGCGCAGGCGTGCACCAGGAGGAGGAGGAAGCCTGCAAGGTTGTGCCAGAAACAGACGAGGCGGAGGCGACGGTGAATCTATGGCAACTGGGAACTGTCTCCCGGTGCAGGGAGAAGAGAAGGAACGTGCAGTAACTAATGCGAGATACTCGTTTCTCGCCAACATCACAGGAGACGTGTGCTATAGGTGAATTTTCATGCGTTGCCGTTTCTGTGTATGCCTCCACCGCCCAGCCAGGCATGAAGTTAAACTCGCCATGGATTACTAATAAATTTGTGTTTTGCAACGGGAGGTATACATCTGCAGTACGATCTTATCTTAAAGACGGGGGCGAAAAAACTGCTGGAACCACTAATGCAGCAGCAGGACGGAAACGTCGGTTTCGTTGCATGCCGTGCTTGAAAAACTTCGATCAAGACGGCAAGTACATACTACAGCAGAGAAAATCTTCGAACTAAATTAATGTCCGTTGAGAATTCAGCAGAGCGAGGGAGAAAAAAACCGGAGGAATTGAGAGGATCTTACCCTGTGCAGCGGGAGGCGACGGTCCTGGACGCGGACGATCACGTCCGGCTTGCGCGATCCGTTGGCCCGCGACCTGCATGGACCCATCAGCATCAAGGAGGGCGATCAGTCAGTCTCGTTCGTCAGTCCCCACTGCATCAAAATTCACTGCTCCAATTCGAACCCAGAATTCGAAGCGCACGCGCAAATCGAATCGCACTGAGCACGAACTAACGTACCATGCTTGGACGGCGCGCCTGAGCACCGGCGGCAGGGAGGGGTGCGCCGCCACGGCGGCCTCCTCCTCTTCCACCTCCGGCGAGCACGAGCGCGAGGTGGCCGCCGAGGACGACATGGTGGGCGAGTCGAAGCGCTCGTCCTCCTCCTCTTCCTCCTCCTCCTCCTCGTGATCGTCCTCGTAGATGGTGTCGACGACGCCGAGCTCCTGCCACCCCCTGCTCATCTCCATGCCGCGCGGCCTCTCCCTCTCTATCGGTCTCTCCTACTCCGCTGGAGGCTGTGGAGCGGCGGCTGCGGCTGCGCTTGTGGTAGGGCAGGGCAGGCAGTACCCGGCGATGGCATCAGGCGGGGTCGGGGGTGTTAAATCGTGGCGGCAATGAATGCGTCCATGTGGAGGGTAAATGCGGTGGCACCCCGCGCCCGGCCCGTCTCCTCCTCCGATCCCTCCCCTGTCTTGCAGCAGGGGACGACGCCCCGCTGCTGGCTTGCTGTCCGGGTGCTCGTGTGTTTTGAACCTCTCTGATAGGACACCATCGGCTGCCATCGCGTAATGGATGTCCGTCCTGGGTTCAAACATCAAAACGCATGGACGCTCCGGTTCCGTAGGAATATTTTTTTTCCGTGCGAGGAAAAAAACACCGGATTTTTTTTTTGGTAAGCGCAGGATTTTTTCCCCCTTTTTTTTGAGGACGTGCATTTTTTGGGATCCTGGATATTCATGTCAAATCTCGAAATCTCCGTGAAGGCCCTTGCCAGATAACGTTGGCATGCAAATGCCATTAAGAGATGTTGTCCGAGTTTGGATGGGACGATCTCCTAGTTTCTGTACTTGTATTGGCTGGATGCTGATTGTGACCTAGTAGCAATTGAAACATCTTTTTCTGTTTTTTTTTAAATTGTTATTGCATTCATGTGCATGAGGCCAGATTGAAGAAAGCAATTAATTTGTCATTAGATTTCGCTTTAGGCAGAAGCTTCCGTTTAGTTTGAGGTTAGAGTACTACTCGGGGTTAATTTCACTTCATGACCATCCGTTTTGCACATAGGGCATGTTTGGATGGTGGGGTAAATAGGGTAAATGGGGCAAATTTGCCTCAATTTACCCCAAAGGTGCCAAACATGTAGGGGTAAATGGGGTGGGGCAAATGTTTTGCCCCCCTAAATTTCATTTGCCCCCTAAAGAGTGTCAAATTGGGACAACTATTTACCCCTCAATCCAAACATCTCATGAGGCAAATTTGTTAACGGCAAATAAAAAAGGCAAAACATTTGCCTTGAGGTCAATCCAAACAGGGCCATAGTAAACCGATCACATGGTTTGTCCGCATCCGCAAATTAGTAGCAAAAGCCAAGCATGGAAGAAACGGTTCACGACTTGACCGTAAAACCAGCCATGTGTACGTGCCGGCGGCTAGGGTGCTCCGGAAGTAATAAAAGCCTGGCGCGCATCTAGATTCGTGCCGGGCAGGCTGTCCTTTGGCACCTACTTGAAGCAACGCGCGATGGATCATGGATGTATTGCTGCACTTGCCCTTGCACTACGGTGGTACGTGGTCACGCGACGAGTGGCGGTCGCGACGTACGCCGGCGAGCACGTGTTTGACGATCTCCGTCCGTGCGCGCGGCAAGCGTGCGATCTTGCGTGTTCGTGCGGTGCAGGTGCTCCATATTCGCCCTGGTCCGGTCCGGCCACGGGTACCAGTGTAACGGGTGCTGACTTTTTCACCAACTGTTTCTGCGCGTGCCATGCGTAGGTACACTGGTACGCGGTACGTAGCAGCCGTTGGATTCGGATCACACACGATGATGGGCGGGGCTCAGGGTAACGTCATCGACACGTATGGCAGCAACTAAAGTTGCTCGCGGTGTTTAGATGCACGAAAATCGTTTTCTTTTCATGAAAAGTTATTCATTTAGAGAACTGTGTCAGTTCATTTCTATCTCTATGCACGTTTCCACATAAACAGTACTTTTTCGTACTTTCTACTCTATTTTCTCATTCTAAACAAAGCCGAAAATGGGTGCGGAATAATCTTTTGTAAGAAAAATGGTCAACGAAGAAGAAGAGCATGTGCGGTCTTTGCGTGGCTTTATCAGTCTGGAAAGAACCTTGCAACTGTTGTCAAGTCTTCCATGAAGGAGCTTTTGCTGGTGCTGCTACTGCACGTCCCTGACGCAAAGAAGCACGAACGTACGTGCTCTGAAGCGATGATGCCGATCGCCTGCGACGCTGCAAGGACATGATAGAGAGTAAATAACAAGCGAGGAGCCATAAAAATCTTTTACTAGTTCTGTGAGTACTGACGATCTAGGTTGCAGTTTATATGTGCCAGCCTCTGTAGCCATTGCTGGACGCAGGAACAGTACAGGAGTAGTACGCAGCAGTCTCTTCATTTTTTTTAAAAGGATCTGTTCGCGTCAAAAGTTTGGCTTGCAGTTTTATTTGCGTGGAATGGAATGCAGGAATGGATGGGCATCAGTTGTTCAGATAAGTTTTTGAAATTTTGACAGCAATATGATACAGGTAAACGCGTGGCCTGAGTTATGCATGCGGCGGAACACGTGCTGCAGAGTCGCAGCAGAGGCTGAGCAAGGGCGACATGTCCCGGCTGGAAACGACTTGCCGGCCCGTGTCAAAAATCGGTGATCTAGAAACTAGTACCAAATTTTCCTGGGTTGCTAAAGTAAGCTAATCATATCGTACGCGATTGATACATCTCCAATTTGAGTGTTTGACCTCTGAGTTTCCGGGGTTTAACCATTCTTTTATTCATTTCAGACATAATTGGGAATCACAAGTCAAAAAGATCGGCGAGATATATAATGTACATTTCTGTTTTCCCTTCGGAACAGCAAAACATGACAGACTTGACTTTGAGTTCACGAGAATGCGAGCCGTGAGCGCCTTGTTATGCTCACAAGCTCGCAGCCTTGTTCGATTACATTGATTCACGGCTAAGAACGAATTTAACAAAACAAATCGTAGTCACCAATTAGTAGTACTAAGAGAACGCTCCAATCCCCCAATCGCCGATGCTCTAGCGTCCTCCAAAGTTCAGAGGCAGCAAGCCATGCGGCCATCGGGCCATGCCATCTTCCCTCATTTCCGGCGATAGGCTGACCCGGCGACGACGGCCGTCGGCCTCCCGTGCTCCTCGACCCGACGGACGCCCGCCCCTTGCACGAACTCCGACCGAGCGCGGCGGTGGAGCGCGCCGGACGCGGACGGGCCCTCGACGGCGCTCGCCGCCGCGTCGGGCAGCTCCGAGTACTCGATCAGGTGCCTCCTGCTGCCCGCCGCCGCGGGAGCTGCCGCCGTCCGACGAGACGGAGCGGTAGCTGCTCCGCTCGTTGCTCCTCCTGAACGCGTCGATCACGAACGGGATCAGCCCCTCCATCGCTAGCTTCTGCTGTGTGCTCTGCTCTCGAAATTCTTTCTTATCGCCAAAGTGCCTCTCGACCTTTGCCTGTGCTTTTGCTTGTGTTGTTGCTTCGTGCCGTGACGAGGTGCGGGGCGCCGTGGTCATTTATACGGGCGGGTTCGAGCCTTCCCGGCATGGGCCTGGGCGAGCGATTTTGACTGGCCGGGCGGATGGGGCGTGGAAATTTCGCCGGCAGGCTGCGGGCTGCCCCGGCCTCCTGCTGGAATCCATTTCGTCACATGGTCAGCGTGCGCGTGCAAGCCAAGCCTGGGCATGTCTCGGTCTCTCGGATAAGTTCCGCCCGATTGGTGCGATGGCGGCGTTGATGTTGCCGTGCGAAACAGTGGGCGATCAGGGGGATCTTCTGACTGCAAGGGCGCGTGCACACGCAACCGACGGAAGCACCACTGTTTTGACCTCACCTGCTCTGCTTGGAAAGGAACAGCCTTGTCAGCGGGGAGCAGATAATGGATTAGTTGTATATCTTGATTCTGTTTAGTCTTGTTAGTAGTAGTACTAATCATCATGCGTTCCATGTCGTAAAAGCTAATGCTCACCTCACCTGATCACGGCGCAGAGTAGCCATCGCCCGTTGCTGTTCATCTGATCAAAGTTCAGCAACGTGATTGTAACTTTTTATGCGGCGCAGCTTCCGACGAGTTCAATTCTCTAAATCCAATCTTATTCTGAATAAAGAAACCTGGAACAGAAGAAAAAAAAACGTGGTTTTGAAAGATGGCATTGATCACGTGCTACGGTGCTAGGATACGCATCGACCTGCCTGAGCACGAGTCTCGTTTAGCCGTTTTCCTAATGTCTGCTTGCCGCCGCCATTAAGCATGATAGACGCAGCATAGCTATCAGCATAGCTATCTGCTCCTTGGCCGATAACGAGTGTCAGGCGCTTTTATCGTCAAATTCTTCAAGTAATCTGACCACGACACGACACCTCCCGATCGTAAAGCGGAACAAAGGTTTCTACCAGCAATGCCGCGAGGACAACATGGGACTTTATCCCATATTTACGTTTTCACATATCAATAACGTAATCGAGGCCGTGTTTAGTTCGTGAAAGGTTTTCGTGAAAAGATTTCGGATTTTGATTTTACCGATTTAAGAGCAGTAAATGTAGACGAAAAAGGTGGAAAGTTACATGGATAGCTTGGAAATCTCGAGACGAATCTAATGATAGTAATTAGAGGGTAAGTAATCCATAATTAGCGGATGATTACTGTAGCATTAATGTTGCAAATCATGGATTAAGTAGGCTCATTAGATTCGTCTCGCGATTTACAGCTTATCCATGTAACTTTTCACCTTTTTCATCTACATTTAATACTCCATGCATAAAAGATTCTCCTTTGATGTGATGGTTGAAAAGATTTCGGGTGGGAACTAAAAAGGGCCGAGAGACTTTATCTAAAAAAAATAACGTAATCAAGAGATGAAAACCAATAGCTATAACCTGATAGGCCGATAGGTTAATGCACTGCGCCTTCTGCAAAGTATATGGGCGACTGAGGATATCACTAGAAAACAACTCCATCATGTAAGATAAACAGAGACAAAAGAGCGTTTTGCAATGCAACATTTGAAAAGGTCAACATATGGCTAAACATCAGAAATTAAGGTTGGCTATAACACATTCCCACAGGTCCAGAATTTGAGTGCAAGAAAATCAAAGGTGCAGTGGCTGTTTATTTTACAGGTGGGGATTTCAACATGCCTCATGCTTGTCTTCCACGAAGCTAACAATCATGTTTTTATCAAAACCACATTTGTTTAACAAGATTTATCCATGACTTCTTCCTGCACGTTACCTTGGTATGGCAGGCTGTTAGTTTTCTTGGGAGTTCCCATTCTTGTCATTCCTTTGCGATTTGCCCCAGTGATAACATGGACGACTTGGAGTGATTACACCGTTGTCATATTTGTCTCCTGATTATGAAATCAACACATATTACATCATGAAGTTCTATAAAGTATCATGCACTAGGTCCCGTAAACAATTTGCATAATCAGAAACTCAGGGAAATGTTGCTTATTAGTCACAGCATTCAAGGACAATACCAAGATATTTAAGTTAATAAATTAAGCATTCAGGAAGACAAAATAAGATTGGAACAGACCTCCATACTCCTTTGTCTCCGGATATAGAATTGAATCAGGCAAAATGAAAATTACTCCAGGCAATCCTGTCCAAAATACCAAAACAGGGTACGCAGGTAAGAACTATAAAGTTATAATCAATAGTAGTTGAAAAATAAATATAAGCTTGGTTATTCCGTTCAGTCACCTCGGAATTTTTCAGACATTTCCTCAGTCATTACAGCCTGAAAACCGGTATAAGTTGTCGTACTAAAAGCATACATCCTCTTCTTAGCCTCCTCATAACTACAAGAAGCTCATAGTTCAGCAAGCGAGGAAAATTATATGTTGCACTTGCTTGAATTAAATTATCTACTTCATATATAAGAGCAACAAACAGCAACTCAACTGGTTCAGGGCATAGCCCTGGGCATCAAAAGAATATGAAAATCATGGCATGGTTTGTGTGTGGGTATTCAGAATAATATGAAAACCACGGTGCTGCAGAAACTAAAAGCCATTGATGGCGTGATAGTTGAGGCAGAAACATGAATTGACAATGTATAGGCTTCAGTGAACTGAAATGATATATTACCAAGAAATATGTTATCCTTCTTTTACCCTTTACATAACAGTTAACACAGAAAACGATGAGCATCAAAATATTAATATCAGGTAGATCCTGAGATACTACTTTCAAGTTTCAACATTTGTCCTCATGCAGAGCTTGGCTAACTTATGTCCCAAATGAAAAGGCAGAACCGTTCACCAAAATGCTTATACTAATCATGTCAAAGGAGTGGGGATCAAATAGTTTTGACACTGTGGGACAGCTCGTCGAATGTCGATTCCCCATTAACACAATATAATATGAAAATGAAACCACTTCAGATGTTTAAACTTCCATTAAAAAAACTAGCTGAAACATGCATTCCATCCCTCAAACCAACCCTCACTAGTATACAGTTTCATCATTTTTAATTCCAATACAGGTCGTCAACTACCGCTTCCATATCAGATGGCATACATACTAGGCCCCCTTTGGCACCGCTCTTCCACCCGCTCCGTCAGCTGCTCCGCCGCACGCGCTGCCAAACACCCAAAACAAAACAGCTCTGCCGCCTGCTCCCCGCGATTTGTGCTCTCTGGAGCGTTTTGGTGGAGACGGAGCCGAAAAAAGGTAGCTTCTCGCGGCTTCACCGTCTGACGTGGGGTCATCTGCCCCTTTTGCCCACTGAGCCGCGCGGTGGAGGCAGGAAGAGGGGAGCGCGGGGGCGGAGCATGTCGCTTAGCACGGGGCAGCAGCGGCTGGGCGGAGCAGCACGGGATGGAGCAGCGATGGTCGCCAGTGGACCTTGGGGCGGAGCAACATGCGACGGCTGGCGGATTTCGAGGCGGGGTCAGAGCATGTCGCCGCTGCCGGAGTCGGAGGCGCCCGGCGAGGGACGGAGGCGCGGCCAGTGGGGGACGGAGGCGCCTGGCGCTGGCGAGGCTTGGGGGCGGTGGGAGCTAGGAGATGGGCCGGCGCCTAGAGCTGGTGAGGCGTGGGGGCGGCGGACGGGACGGCGCGGGCGGCGGGCGGCGCCGGCGCCGGCGAGCCGCGAGGCCGAAGGCCCATGGCAGCGCGGGGAGGTGGGGGACTGGCAGCTTGCTTTCGGCAGACGACGGGAGGACGACGGGAGGTCGATGGTCGAAGAAGAGGATAAGAAGAGATAAAGAGAAGGAAAAAAATAAAAGGAAAAAAGAAAAAGAAAAAAGACAAGGGTATTATGGACATTTCATCATCTTTATCCATTGGAGAAGCTGTTTTGCCAAACGTTTTTCCAACCATACCACCCGAAGCTGAAAAAAGCTGCTCCACTGACACAGCCGGAGCCAGAGTCGTTTCAGCCGGAGCTGGAGCCGTGCCAAAGGCACCCCTAGTGCTACCATTTGTAAAAAAAAAAGGTACAGAGTTTGACATCATTGACAACTACATTGCAACAAAGTTCATAAGTGCTGCTTTGGGACTAGGTACATAAAACAGATAAACCATTTACTGTACAATATTCAGAACCTAGTAACTAGTATTATGAAAGCATATCGTCAAGATGTGTTAACGGTGTCGTTTTCATAACATATAGCATATGGCCAACCAAGCCTAAGTTAAAATAGCTTGACTGCATGCAATCGGTATTAACTACTAGAGCTAGTAAATAATAGGTGGGGTAGGCATTCGGGTAATTCAGGAATTTCAGGTCGGGTAATTCGGGTTTTCCCGAACTTTCTCCTGAAAATTAGCTACCCGAATTTTCGGGTACTTAAAATATCGGGTTCGGGTTCGGGTTTTCCTGAATTACCCAATAATGCGTACTTTTTCCATCTCTCCCTAACAAGCAACAACCCAATGATGCATGGATTAAACAAAAAAACTCAGCTCATCATGTCATAGATCAAAACATACAAGTAAATTCATAGATCAAACAAACTATCAATGCAATATGTTAGCTTTCTTAGATGTAAAGGTGAAGATTGATTAGGTTTTTAGTAATGTTCGGATAATTCGGGAATTCGGGTTCCGGAGATTGATACCGAATTTCCCGAATTAAATTCGGGTTTCTTGACTTCGTACCCGAAATATTGATTGGGTAAATTGGGTTTGGGTAATTCGGAATCGGGTTCGGGTAATTCGGGTTCGGGAATTTGTGCCCGCCCCTAACAATAGGATCAAGCCACTCCTTTGACATGATTGGTGTGCCATATTGGCAATGAACCAAGGGAGATGAAGCAACTGTATAATTCAGCATCACATTTCACAATCTAAGGGCTTGTTCAAAAAAAAAAAATTCCGAACAACTGGGCTTGCTCAATTCATCAGTTGTTGTTCTGTTTGGTGGGGATCGAAGAAGATTGGAGGAGATTCCAGCCTTGTTCAGTTTGAAGAGTGTGGGCATATTAAATCCCCTCAATCTGCTCCAATCCTCTTCGAACACGAACTGGTTTAGTCACTTTCAATCCTCTCAAATCCTCAGGAGGAGATTAACCGAGCTAACTCATTGCTATACCAAGATCGATTTACAAAAAAAAAAACGAAACATTTCTTGAAAAGAAAAACTGATACGCTTACAACAAATAGCTCCAATTTCGGTATACCTTCCGACCACGCGGGCGAGCGTCTGGAGGTAGGTCTCGATCATCTCCTCGCGGGAGGGCTGGGGGTCCGGAAACTCCGTAGTGATGACTGATGAGCCAGTGGTTGTAGTCGCACAAGATCTCGTCGTCCTTTTCCTCCAACAAGCCATCGAGGCCCGTACGCCAATGCCAACCCGCTGCCGTTGAATGGAACCACACGGCGGCGCCGGGGAGCAGCCACGGTCGCAGGAGCGGCAGCACGGCAAAGTGCGCAGGCGGGAGAAAATGATATCGCAACGTTTTTGGCCATGGTAAATGCATATATTCGGTTATATAACAAAGTGCTCATGTTGGAGAAAAAAGTCACATCAAAGTTTTAGTGAAGGGACCTGTCGGCCATTGAACGGCGGACATGTCCTTTGCCTCACCAAAAAACCATCATGAAATTGTGAATATATATATATATATATATATATATATATATATATATATATATATATATATATATATGTCGGGTCTAGAATTGTCGTGAAGGGACCTGTCGGCCTCCAAATAGCCGCCTAGACTACATGGTAGTACGTCATCATGACGTGGAGGATGTAAGATGACCTGACCAACAGGAGGACATGAGATGACTTTTTGGCCAGGCGGAGGACCTGTAGGCCCTTGGACGGCCGACAGGTCCTTTTATTTTTTTATTTTCTTTTTTTAGATAATATCTCAACGTTTTTTGCCTTGGTAAATGCATATGTTCGGTTTGATAACAAGAAGTGGGAAAGTGACCGTGTTGGTGAAAAAAGGTCGCATCAAATATCAATATTTTTTAAAATAATATTATTTTATTGAAAAATTGCAAAAATAGCTAAAAACATTCTGCAAGTGAAAATATATATATATGTCGGGTCTAGAATTGTCGTGAAGGGACCTGTCGGCCTCTAAATAGCCGCCTAGCCTACATGGTAGTACGTCATCATGACGTGAAGGGTGTGAGATGACCTACTGGCCAAGAGGAGGACGTGAGATGACTTTTGGCGAGGCAAAGGACATGTCGGCCGTTCAATGGCCGACACGTCCTTTTGTTTTTTATTATCTTTTTTGAGATGATATCTCAACGTTTTTTGCCATGGTAAATGCATATGTTCGGTTTGATAACAAGAAGTGGGTATAGTGACCGTGTTGGTAAAAAAATGTCACATCAAATATCAATATTTTTTAAAATAATATTATTTAATTGGAAAATTGCAAAAACAGCTAAAAACATTCTGGAAGTGAAAAAATATATATATGTCGGGTCTAGAATTGTCGTGAAGGGACGTGTCGTCCTCTAAATAGCCGCCTAGCCTACATGGTAGTACATCATCATGACGTGGAGGGTGTGATATGACCTACTGGCCATTAGGAGGACGTGAGATGGCTTTTTGGCGAGGGAGAGGACCTCTCGGCCATTGAAAGGCCGACAGGTCCTTTTGTTTTTTATTTTCTTTTTTAGATGATATCTCAACGTTTTTTGCCATGGTAAATGCATATATTCGGTTATATAATAAAGTGCTCGTGTTGGAGAAAAAAAAGTCACATAAAAGATCAATATTTTAAAAATAATATTATTTCATTGGAAAATCGCAAAAATAGGTGAAAAATTTGAGAAATTGTGAAAATAGATATATATATCGGCCCTACAACGGTCGTGAAGGGACCCATCGACTTCTAAATAGACGTCTAAACTACATGGCAATACTATATCATGAAGTAGAGGGTGTGAGATGACCTACTGGCCACGACGAAGACGTGAGATGGCTTTTTGGCGAGGAAAAGGACATGTCGGCCCTTGGATGGCCTATAGGTCTTTTTATTTTTTATTTTCTTTTTTAGATAATATCTCAACGTTTTTGGCCTTGGTAAATGCATATGTTCGGTTTGATAACAAGAAGTGGGTATAGTGACCGTGTTGGTGAAAAAATGTCGCATCAAATATCAATATTTTTTAGAATATTATTATTTCATTGGAAAATTACAAAAACAGCTAAAAACATTCTGGAAGTGAAAAAATATATATGTCGGGTCTAGAATTGTCATGAAGGGACCTGTCGGCCTCTAAACAGCCGCCTAGCCTACATGGTAGTACATCGTCATGACGTGGAGGGTGTGATATGACCTACTGACGAAGAGGAGGACGTGAGATGGCTTTTTGGCGAGGAAATGGACCTGTCGACCCTTGGATGGCCGACAGGTCCTTTTATTTTTTTATTTTCTTTTTTGGATAATATCTCAACGTTTTTGGCCTTGGTGAATGCATATGTTCGGTTTGATAATAAGAAGTGGGTATAGTGACCGTGTTGGTGAAAAATGTCGCACGAAATATCAATATTTTTTAGAATAATATTATTTCATTGAAAAATTACAAAAACAGCTAAAAACATTCTAGAAGTGAATATATATATATGTGTGTGTGTGTGTGTGTCGGGTCTAGAATTGCCGTGAAGGGACCTGTCGGCCTCTAAATAGCCTCCTAGCCTACATGGTAGTACGTCATCATGACGTGGAGGGTATGATATGACCTACTGGCCAAGAGGAGGACGTGAGATGACTTTTTGGCGAGGGAAAGGACCCGTCGGCCATTGAAGGGCCGACATGTCCTTTTGTTTTTATTTTCTTTTTTTAGATAATATCTCAACGTTTTTTGCCATGGTAAATGCATATATTCGGTTATATAACAAAGTGCTCGCGTTAGAAAAAAAAGTCACATAAAAGATTAGCATTTAAAAATAATATTATTTCATTGGAAAATCACAAAAATATGTGGAAAATTGAGGAATTGTCAAAATAGATATATGTCGGCCCTAGAATTGTCGTGAAGGGAGCATGGTCCTCTAAATGGACTCCTAAACTACATGGGAATACTATATCATGACGTGGAGGGTGTGAGATGACCTACTGGCCACAAGGAAGTCTTTTTGGCGAGTGGCCGACAGGTCCTTTTATTTTTTATTTTCTTTTTTAGACAATATATCAACGTTTTTGGCCTTGGTAAATGCATATGTTCGGTTTCATAACAAGAAGTGGGTAAAGTGACCGTGTTGGTGAAAAAGGTCGCATCATATATCAATATTTTTTAAAATAATATTATTTCATTTGAAAATTGCAAAAACAGCTAAAAACATTCTGGAAGTGAAAATATATATATGTCGGGTCTAGAATTGTCGTGAAGAGACCTGTCGGCCTCTAAATAGCCGCCTAGCCTACATGGTAGTACGTCATCATGACGTGGAGGGTGTGAGATGACCTACTGGCCAAGAGGAGGACGTGAGATGACTTTTTGGCGAGGAAAAGGACCTGACAGGTCCTTTTGTTTTTATTTTCTTTTTTTAAGATAATATCTCAACGTTTTTTGCCATGGTAAATGCATATATTCGGTTATATAACATAGTGCTCGTGTTGGAAAAAAGTCACATTAAAGATCAATATTTAAAAATAATATTATTTCATTGGAAAATCGCAAAAATAGGTAGAAAAATTTTGGAATTGTGAAAATAGATATATATCGGCCCTAGAATGGTCGTGAAGGGACCTATCGGCCTCTAAATGGACGCCTAAACTACATGGCAATACTATGTCATGACGTGGAGTGTGTGAGATGACCTACTGGCCGCGAGGAAGACGTGAGATGGCTTTTTGGCGAGGAAGAGGACCTGTCGTTCCTTGGATGGCCGACAGGTCCTTTTATTTTTTATTTTCTTCTTTTAAAAAATATCTCAACGTTTTTGGCTTTGGTAAATGCATATGTTCGGTTTGATAACAAGAAGTGGGTAAAGTGACCGTGCTGGTGAAAAAGGTCGCATCAAATATCAATATTTTTTAAAATAATATTATTTCATTGGAAAATTGCACAAATAGCTAAAAACATTTTATAAGTGAAAATATATATATTTCGGGTCTAGAATTGTAGTGAAGGGACCTGTCGGCCTCTAAATAGCCGCCTAGCCTACATGGCAGTACGTCATCATGGCGTGGAGGGTGTGAAATGACCTACTGGCGAAGAGAAGGACGTGAGATGGCTTTTTGGCGAGGAAAAGGACCTGTCGGCCCTTCAATGGCCACAGGTCCTTTTGTTTTTTATTCTCTTTTTTGAGATGATATCTCAACGTTTTTGGCCATGGTAAATGCATATATTCGTTTATATAACAAAGTGCTTGTGTTGGAGAAAAAATCACATAAAAGATCAATATTTATAAATAATATTATTTCATTGAAAATCGCAAAAATAGGTGGAAAAATTGAGGAATTGTGAAAATAGATATATATCGGCCCTAGAATGGTCGTGAAGGGACCTATCGGCCTCTAAATGGACGCCTAAACTACATGGCAATACTATATCATGACGTGGAGGGTGAGAGATGACCTACTGGCCACGAGGAAGACGTGAGATGGTTTTTTGGCGAGGAAAAGGACCTGTAGGCCCTCTGATGGCCGACATGTCCTTTTATTTTTTATTTTCTTATTTAGATAATACCTCAACGTTTTTGGCCTTGGTGAATGCATATCTTCGGTTTGATAACAAGAAGTGGATATAGTGACCATGTTGGTGAAGAAATGTCGCATCAAATATCAATATTTTTTAAAATAATATTATTTCATTGGAAAATTGCAAAAACAGCTAAAAACATTCTGAAAGTGAAAATATATATATGTCGGGTCTAGAATTGTCGTGAAGGGACCTGTCGGCCTCTAAATAGCCGCCAAGCCTACATGGTAGTACGTCATCATGACATGAAGGGTGTGAGATGACCTACTGGCCAAGAGGAGGATGTGAGATGGCTTTTTGGCGAGAAAAAGGACATGTCTGCCGTTCAATGGCCGACAAGTCCTTTTATTTTTTATTTTTTTTTGAGATGATATCTCAGCGTTTTTAGCCATGGTAAATGCATATATTCGGTTATATAATAAAGTGCTCGTGTTGGAGAAAAAAAGTCACATAAAATATCAATATTTAAAAATAATATTATTTTATTGGAAAATCGCAAAAATAGGTGGAAAAATTAGGAATTGTGAAAATAGATATATATCGGCCCTAAAATGGTCATGAAGGGACCTTTCAGTCTCTAAATTGACGTCTAAACTACATGGCAATACTATATAATGACGTGGAGGGTGTGAGATGACCTAATGGCCACGAGGATGACCACGAGGACCTTTGCTGACAGATTTATACAAGTAACAGAAGAATTGAGTTAGTAGTATTATTAACTGTTATAATAGATTCAGTACTTTGGAAGGATAGTAGCATTCAGATTAGTTTTAAATCACTCCAAATCCTTAAGCTTTATAAATATGCAAAATGTTGCTTTGAATGGATCTTATATATGCATTAATCAATACCTCATTGTATAGCAGGTAACTGAAATTCAAAAATGGAGAGCTGCTTAGGTGGCATTTATCCTATGTTGGATTCCTAAAGTACTATTCGTTCTAGATACATAACTTTTGGTATATATCTAGACACCAAAAGATACCTATAGAAAAGCTAAAACAAATAAGTAATTTGAGACCGAAGGAGTACGTGGCAATGATTATTTGTTTTACTATAGATAATTATAAAGGGAGAATTTTTCTACTAGTTTCCTCCCATATCGTGACCCCGATTCTATTCGGATGTCGGATTCGCAGACGCAAGTTACCCGTGTTTCCGAAGGCATGTCACTGAATTGAGCTCCCCTATGTATGTCTGTACTTATCATGTGGCACTTGATCCTTGGAAGGCTCATCAGGCGCACCAAGGCAGATGCACCATGCAAGCTTTTTTTATAAGGACCATTGCATTATACACTTGGCAACATTTTAAAGTCAGGAGTGGAAAGTTCCGCTCCATAGAGTTTTGTAGTGCTGAGAGCACATGACAAGGGCCAAAATTGTATCTGATTTTCACAAGTGAAATTACATGGCTGACGAGTAGCAAGAGTTTATGCTTGAACAGACTGACCAGAAGTTGTCAGAAGAGGTATTTGCATCGTTGGTGTTGAAGAGCTTTCATCACTTGTGCTGTGTTGCAAGCCGAGCAGCAAGAGTTTCTGCTTGGAAAGGATTTGTGGTGTCCTGCACCAGCTTTGATCATCAATGCCGAGTGGCCTGGGACATGTTGGTTCTGCACATAAATACCTAGACCAGCAGTAGGTCCAAAGATTTGCTTTTCTGGTGGAATGGTCGAATGGAAGCATCAATATAGCAGCTTGTAACTGCCTGTAGCTGATCCTGTTCACCAATGCCCTGGGGCTTGTTAGTGCTCCATGAATGTACCTGGCTACCTGCCATATTGTCCACGATATGTTATTGAATCGGCGATAATTTCTCGCTCGCTATATAGAGTATACCACAAGGTGGTAACTGTTTGAAACAGGTCATCTGCAATGTGTGGTTGAAGAATCTGAGTCATGGAAACCTGTACTCCCTCCCTGTTCTTGTGGCCGAAGATCAGTCCTCAAGGGAGGACTAGCTGCGAACCAGATCAAAAGGCCATGTAGAAGACTGCGGCAGTCTACGTGTTCTTTATCAGGAAACCAAGTCCATAAGCATATGCTAGGCGCAGCTGGATATCTACTCATTGAGACATTGGCCGATGTTGACGAGCGTCGGCTGGACGGCTGCTTTTCTCGTCAGTTCTGCAAGCAAATCTGACCACGACGCCCGATTGTAAAGCTAAACAAATGTTCCTCAGAAATTTCATCGGGACAAAAAGTGGTAACGAGTACGGAAATCACATTGCTTGCAACCCTGATGCCGATTTCAACGGCCGCAATTTTCCTTCCAAGCTTCAACTTGCGTTAAATAATACATTGCCCCATTGCCATTTTGTTCAGAAGTTTCAATGAATCATGGATAGGAACTCTCGACGTCGTATACGCATCACAATCACAATACACACCAAATTTAGTTATGACGAAAGAGTATGTTCCACGAAAGAGAACTCAATATAACACCACCACCAAAAGCTGTCAAGAATTTCACAGGTGGGCTGAAACTGCGGAATCTTTTCCTTTATCGCAGACAATGTCCAAACGAAATCGAAAACAATTTCAACAGGAAAACATAAAGCATGAATAAAGTGGATCAAACGTAAGGATTTTGCAGTGAGAATTATTTTATTTTCTTTTTTTTGAAAAAAGGGAGCAAATTCTTAAACTGAACTGCTAAAAATGGTACTTCAATAGTACCGCCAGCAGTAAGATGCAGCACGAAGAATTGGTAACTCTAGTTACGAAATATAGTACCTTCATTGCAAAAACTGCAAGAGTAGCAGGCATGCAAGCACAAAGTATTCAAGCAACCAGAATGACATCTTAAGACAGACTTGCAAACAACTATGTAGGATAGAAACACAGAGGCAACAGATCGCTATAACAAGCGTTAAGCCTTAGTGCGGTAACTTGACAAACTACTACCATGATGGTTGACCTGAAATTAAAAGACATTTAAGTACGGTAACTTCATGACACATCACTGCCATGATGGTGATTAAGTTTGGTATCTTCTTGACACATTACTGCCATGATTGTGACTCGTCATTTTGTTCTTAAGCTTTTCCAGAAGAGGATGCTGGCCCATTCCCATGAAGCTCTGGATCTGAAACAAAGGGGGGGGGGGGGGGGGGCAACAAGTCAGCAAAATAGGGGGGTATGCAGAAGGTGGCAAACAAAAATAAACAAGAAGATTTGTTTCAAAAAAATAATAAACAGGAAGATTTGCTTACATCTGCTTTTCAAGTGTTCCTGCGTAGGTGTAGCAAACCCGAGCTGTTGCTGCTGTGGCGTCCTTCCATGGGCCAGCACAGGCGTGAGGTTGGCTGATTGCTAATCAGAGTCTTCGTACAGACCGTCATCGTCAGAGAGCTCATCAAATGAGCGGATATCCAGCTGGTAGCGCAACATACCACCAATGCCACCAAATCCTCTACAGAACTGTGATCCTTCTTGAGACTTGTTGGTGACAAACTCAAGTGAGCAACCAAACTTCTTGTATTCATTAGCAAACCATTCCAAGAGAGACATCTTTTCCTGAACTTCCAGCTCAGCATTGGTGGATGCATCACGGAAATTGCTCTGGTCAGCTTCCTGCTCTTTGTTCAGGTGTTTGATAGTAACTTCACCAGTAGCACTGTTCTTGAGCACATATCTGTTGATATCCAGATTCTCCCACACTATCAGTGTCTCCACAGCACCCATTTCAAGTGCCTTCAGGGTGTCATCAACACCGAAGACATATTTCCCAGTGTCTTGACTGATCTCTTCAAAATACTTGCCAATCAGCTTCTTCTCCTGAATGAACTTCACATTTGCTAAGATCTCAGCTGACAACTCAATAGCTTGGTTGAAACCATTTTCACCACCATAAGAGACATCAACCACATTAAGTATCTTCGCTTGAAGTCGCTGATCAAACATGTCAGATTGGCTCAGCTCTGTCTTAAAATCAGCAGAACCGGCAAGAATGAGCCCTGCAACATTAGGCTGACTAGTAGCTGGATTGATGAAAAACTGTGTAGCAAGCTCAGCTGTTTTGCGGACATAGTTGTGCCGTTTCTCCATCCGAAGCCGAGCAAAACGCAAAGCAGACTGTCCTCCTCTACCATGCTTCTTTGGGAGATCAACAGTGAATTTGTGAAGCACTTCCCGGGTATTGCCACTCAATGTGCCAAAAAGAGTACCATTACCATCCATGACAATGAACCCAAACTTGTCATCAGATTCCAAGAGCTCATTTAGAGCCTCAGTGTGGAACTTGTTGTCACAAAGGTACAGTGACACATTGATAGGCTTGAAGGGCTCAAAATCAATAGTAACTTTCTTTTCCTTTCCATCTTCAGTAACAATGGTTCCAGTGTAGAGAACCAATCCATTCGGAGGCACTTTGTTGTAGAGCTTCAACCTCTGTTGAGCTGAGGTGATGGCAGCCAACACAGATTGACGATTGACCCTACTCTTGATGTTTGAAGCAGTACCATATTCATCACCTAACATCTTAGCCACTCGAGCAATCTGATCACGTGGAGGCATGATAAGAGAGATCATACTTGTGCCATTGCCTCTAGCGGACTCTAATGCCTTGATCAGCTTCTTAATCTTCCAAATCTCAATGTTCCTATCAGTCTCGTGGCTGTCAGACATCTTGACCTGACCTGGATGTAGTTAACCTGGAGACAACGAAACACACAAACAGACATAATATGAGAGACAACAACAATAAAGAGAAATGTCAAGCTAAGTTTTCAAATTGAGATGAAATAGAGAATGCATCGAAACAATTGTATGTATTAGAAGTGGACTAGATGTGGCTTTGTTGTCGATTTTTTTTATTTTTTATTATTTTTTAAACGAGTTGCCATTCCAATGGGGCAGTACAACCATCATTAAAAATCCAAACTAAATGCAACTGTTTAAAAAGGAACTACATCCTGCCCACATAATTTGTTTGTGTTGACAATAGTTAATCAGACAATATAGACCAGCACAAGAGCATTGTAGTGCGAACAGATAAGCTCAAAAAAGTAGAATGATACAAGTGAATAAAATGCACTATATGAATTCCATTTGCAGACATAGTTTGCATTGTGCAGAAAACAATTAGACAGCGAAATCATTTCAGTTAGCTAGCAAATTTGGGTCCACAAACAACATTGTATACAGGAAATAAACAACCAAGCAAGTCAAAAGGAACCAAATATGAACCTGCTAACAAAATTTGTAAGTAAATCTTGATATCACAGTTTATATAGAATAAACCTCATACAGAAACTGCACTTAACACGGGGCCGTAATCTTCTGTCATAACATAAGGTTACATAACTTTCACAGATATGCTGTCATAAATAGCTTTACTTCCTACTAAACTTCGAACCTAAGCCTTAAGGAGAAATAATTCTATTGCAAATTTAAGAAACTAATAACAAAATGAAACTATGGTCTATTACTAGAGAAATAAATTGTAGGGGCAATGGAAGACTAAAGGAGACATGTAAAACTAAGAAGGAAGATACTGCAGTGCAGGTAATATGAATGTGCTAGGTGGACAGAATACTTTGAGTCAGTGCTTGCTTATGTAAATCTATAGGGTCTCTAACTGGTGCACTGAGTAATAGACCTTACTGCCCTGAAGGCCTGAACTCTAAAATAGCAGAGAATAACATGTTCCTGCCCACCCCCACCCCCTCTGAATTCACAAAGTGTATCTATGGTTACATATAATCTACTCTTTCTGACACATAACCAACAAATCAAACCAAACAAAAACATCAGCTAGAAATACCAAGCGCAGGACGGATCCACAAATCTACGGCCCTAAACACTAGTGGGCAGACGAAGGAATTGCGTAGAGCAGCCCGACCAGACAGATCGCGCGATCGCGAAGGCAAAAAACCGCAACACGATCTAGAAATTCCACGAATCCCCTAGATCGTACAAGCCTTAGACCCAATCAGACGAAACAAAATCCTGCTACGAGTACCCTGAGCTCATAGACCCCTAATCGCGACCGAATCTGACGATTACATCAAGAACAAACGCGCTGCGCGATCCGATCGGATCCGAGCGCCACATAAACGGCTACATACCTCCAGAGAGCCCTGGAGAATTAACTGCGCTGCGAGACGCGATTGGATCGAGGAAGAAAGAGCGGATCGGGGACTAGGGTTCCTTACCGAGGAGCGAGGGGCGGCGGCGGGGAGGGCGGGGAAGCCGGGAGCGCAGCCGACTTCTCGCGGGTGGAGGTGGGCTTGTGGAATAGAAACCCTTGGCGCGTCTGGTGGTCGGCAGCTGTGGTCCGATAGCTGATAAGAATACCGCGTCAGAAGCGGGGGGCGCGGCGGGCGGCGTCAGGTTACCTCCCGGGCCCGCGTGCAGTGGCAGCGCATGGAACTCGGCGGACAGGGTTGCGGTACGTTTTCGTTTCGTTTGCGTGCGGACAGCGACGATGGCAGGAAAAGCAGGCCAGCGGCCCAACCAAACACAGGCCTCCTGGTTGGAGCCCAATTTCTTCTAGTAGCAAGTTTAAAGGCCCAACACTGACCGGAACATCGAAGATCATCATCATTCGTCAACAACCCACAGGCAAAAATTATCATCTGTTCCTAAAAAAACAAAAATTATCATCTCTTTAGTAGCGGCGTCAAGCAAGATGCCTAATTTCACGGATGAACAGCATGCCCCACAGCTGTACATGTTTTTTTTTTTTTGCGGGTACATGTTGCTATGGCTGATCCACCGCACTGTGGTACCGCTGCTCGTACTTCAGCATGAGTACCTCACTTGTTTAACCTGTTTTCCATGGATGCCTGAGACGAATGGAAGCTCCCTACATGGCGCTATCTATGGAAGTTCGGAAAGTCCCATCACCAAACTGCGTGATCGTTTCAGTTGGACAGACGGAGAAAAAATTCGACCACGGAAATCAGGCCGTGACCTCTGATCTCCATTGAATAGTCAAGAGGAACGAGCTAGGTTATGAAGCTGCGTCTATGGTGCTAAATGACGCAGCCTCACAGCACAAAAAGGTCATATCTACCAAATTGAGGCACGAGCCAAGTGAGCAGTACGTGACGCGTTTATTGCTTTTCTTCTCGTCAAGCGCGGGCGCGATCTAGTTTCTTCGACTCGTTATGCAAGGTGATGTGAGCAAGGTTCGCTCGCTTTTCGCACCCCATCCATCCTTTTTCGGAGTAGCGGTCGCCGAGGACGCTTCAGACGCTCTTCCCTGGATCCCTTTTGGGATACGAAGTTCCTGCTGATATCGCAACAAACATTCTCTTTTTCCACACGTCAACAGAGAATTCAGCCGTGGAATAACCGCGTCGCATGTGATTCAGGCATCAGGCGAGTTGGTTCCCTTGTTTCAAACACAAAGACCCAAGCGTGCTGTGAACCGTGACTTCCTTTTCCTTGGTCTTTCGCTAGTGATTTTTGAATTCGAACGCATGGCGATACTGGAAAAGCCAACCTTTTATATGACCGCAAGTGGTAGTCGTGGGAAGTTTCATACTCTTCGGTCTACGGCCTACTCCGTACGTAGATAGCAAGATATGTAGAATATACATCTACCAGAACCACGTTTTCCTCGGGAAAGTTGCCGCATCAATCAGAAAAATCTGCAACTCTATGGCACGGGTACAAACGATATGAACCCCAAGTTTTATCTGATGCTACAAACTAGAGCAATATCAGTCAGTCAACTGCTTAACCTCGCAGCAGCTCATTAAGTTTCGCTGGCGTCATCACAGCACCCGTTGCTACTCCGTCAAGTGATCTGAAGCCTGAAGTGCAGATAGATATTGCCTCCAAATGCCGTCATTCCTCTCACTTTCGTGCAGAGCTCATCCACAAGGCTACACACAACCAGTCAAGAGTCAACCAACATTCAAATCGGTGGCTGCTCGTCCGCAGCACAGCCGGCCCATTTCTGCTCACCAATCGAAGCCCTTCCGGCCTGCTCCCCCAATCTGTCGCTGCTCTGCGGGCCCGCGGCGCCAGGTAAGCCCGCCCAGCGCCCGAGACAGCCCAGCATGGTGCACGCCAACGTGGACCAGACCCGACCCGCACGCGCCCTGCCGCCCTCACGTGCACCACGCCCGTACGTACGCGCCCGCGGGGCCCATCTCACGTGGCACGCCCCCCGGCTGCCGCTGATGAGATGCGCGCCGTCTCGCGCCACGATCCAACGGCTGGCGCTCCACGACGGCCGGCCGCGCCTCACGCCATTCGTCCGTCGCTCGCCACGCGGCTGGCGGCCACCGTCCGATATACGATCTGACGTCTGTGGTTGTGCTTAAGCGGAAGGGGAGAAAAAGTTAAGGACTGTGGATTAGTTAGCGCGAGTGGGTTAACCCACCCGACCCCTTCCTTATTTCATTCGCTCGTCCCGTCGCCACCGCTCGCTCACTTCTGCCTCCCCAAACGCAAAGCAAGGAACCCAATTCCATTCCCCACCCGGTCCTCTCCCTTCCATTCCACTCCACGCCCGACGCCTCCCGGCATTTGCTCCAGCTCCGAGCTGAGCCGCGCGACGCGAGGCTGACGACCGGGATGGAGTCGGACGCGTCCACCTCCCCGCGGCGGCGGAGCACGAGCTGCTACAGCGACAGCGGCGACTCCTCCTGCTCCGAGCCCTTCAGCGAGTGCGGCAGCGACGACCTCTCCTTCACCCCCGCCGCCGCCGCGGGCATCCACCGCCTGCTGCTCTCCTGCGCGGCGGAGGCGTCGGAGGACGCCATCTCGTCGCTGGTGGCCGAGCTGGAGTCCCCCTCGCCGTCGCTCGACTCGCTCCGGCGCGCGGCCATGGAGCTCCGGCTGCTGGCCAAGCACAACCCGGACAACCGGGTCCGCATCGCCGCGGCGGGGGGAGTCCGGCCGCTGGTCAGGCTGCTGTCGCACGCGGACCCGCTGCTGCAGGAGCACGGCGTCACGGCGCTGCTCAACCTCTCCATCTGCGACGAGAACAAGGCGATCATCGTCGAGGCCGGCGCGATACGGCCGCTGGTGCACGCGCTCAAGTCCGCCGCGTCGCCCGCCGCGCGGGAGAACGCCGCGTGCGCGCTGCTCCGGCTGTCCCAGCTCGACGGCGCCGCCGCCGCCGCCATCGGCCGCGCGGGCGCCATCCCGCTGCTGGTCTCCCTCCTCGAGACCGGCGGCGCGCGCGGGAAGAAGGACGCCGCCACCGCGCTCTACGCGCTATGCAGCGGCGCGCGCGAGAACCGGCAGCGCGCCGTCGAGGCCGGCGCCGTGCGGCCCCTGCTCGACCTCATGGCCGACCCGGAGTCCGGCATGGTGGACAAGGCCGCCTACGTGCTCCACTCCCTGGTGGGCTCCGGCGAGGGCCGCGCCGCCGCCGTCGAGGAAGGCGGCATCCCCGTTCTCGTCGAGATGGTGGAAGTCGGCAGCTCGCGGCAGAAGGAGATCGCCACGCTCTCCCTCCTGCAGATCTGCGAGGACAACGCCGTGTACCGCACCATGGTCGCCCGCGAGGGCGCCATCCCTCCCCTCGTCGCCCTCTCCCAGTCGTCCTCCGCCCGCCCCAAGCTCAAAACCAAGGTACACACCAACTATTCGCATTTTCGCATCAATAGCAAACTCCAATTTGTTCGTCCATTTGAGCTCAGCCCAATACGATTAGCAAACTAATCCGTTCCCAATCCATCAGGCGGAGTCGCTGATCGAGATTCTTCGGCAGCCGCGGAGCCCGAGCCTCCGCGCGGCGAGGCCAACGGCGGTCGTTGCGGCGGAGTGACTGAGACGACCCCTTCCTCCATCGGGTCGGGGCAATCCCACCTCTACCTTGGTCATGCGTGCCAGCCTCCTTCACGTCTTCGGCGAGACGAGCGCCGGCCGGCGCGCGCGTGTAAATAGCCAGCAGCGTGTTTGCGTCCGCGAGCGAGAGTGTACAGTTTCCTCAAGCGAGATGTCATCCGGAGGAGGATCAAGAACAGTCCAGTCTAGCCTCCCAGTAATTTCCTTCCAACCTTGTTTTTGTTCCCTTTCCAGTTTCCACTTCCAGTTTGGTTGCTTCCTCGCCGCCGGCCGTGGCGAGGCTAAAGCAAAGCAAAGGGTGTGCGCAGCGAAGCGAAGCTGCAAGAAAGCTTCGAGCTCGCGTGTGCCCGTGTGGGTTGGATTGTGCTAGTCTCTCAGTGTGTACGTGTGTGCCCCTCGTCAGGAACGAATCGAGTTGGTTTCCGATCCTGTGGTGGATACGAGAAACGCCTCCTGTTCTGTGTGTGCCTGTCTGGTCTCTCTCTCTCTCTGAAAGCAAGAACCCGCCGGTTGGTTGGGAACCTGCAATCGGGATTGGATCCCGCTGCTCCATCCGGTTTTTACCGTCTCCATGACGTTTCCACGCGTGGTTCCCCCGCGACGGCGAGTGGTTGTTGCGGGTACAGTACTGCACACCACCATCGGCGGCCCCCGGCCGGCCGCGGTCGACTCCTGCTTCGCTCCGCGGCACGAGCGGCTGGCGAGCGCTCGCCAGTCGGGTCGTCGATGGCCGTGACTTGGTAAATCGGCAAAGCTTTACCGGTTCAACCGACGGCGATAGCGCGAGCTATTCTAGTGCCATCTTTGTCACCTATTTCGCTGTCCTCTTCGGGCGCCACCGGAAATCAGGAGCGAGCCCCTGCTGCTGCTGCCGCTTCCTGTGGTCTAGAAGATGCAGGGACTGGGGCCGCCGGTGTTCCCGTCCCCGCGGTAAAGCTGACACGTTCTTGGCTCGCCCTGTGGCAGCGGCTGTGCAAGCTGAAAACGACGGTGATCATTCGTTTCGTTCTCCGGCGGGCGGATGAATCTAGCTCGGCTCCGGATATCTTCTTGCTTCCCGAGGGCGTGGAGCGCATGGCACGCGTGGCGCCCGCTCCTTTCGCTCCTCCCCACTTCTCGCGTCGACGCCTTTTGTCGTCGCTAGGATCCGGTGCTGGTATCTTCGGAGATATGAAATCATGAGCGCGTCAATCGCTTGGCCTCCGCGGGTTTGGCGTTACCCATCCGCCGCCTGAACGTATCTGCACGGCTGGACTCTACTCCTCCTTTTGGGAATGAGTTGGATGCATGCCAACCAGCGACCGGTCAGATATTTCCTATCAAACGAGATCATTTGCGCAGGACGCAACCATTGCTGGTAACATTCTTCGCCAATTGTCCTACACAGGAGAAGGCCGCCCAAGACTCCGAGGTGGGTACTGTACAGAAAAGTGAGATCCTGGTACAACTAACTACTGTACCTAGCTAGGGTAAGTACGTGCTAATTGCTATGACGTGAATCGTTTTGAGTCCCCGCCCTGCCAAGTGTCCAGTCACAATCCGATGCGATTGTGGAAATGTACTAGTGTACCAAGTGTGGCGCAGTGTCTCGCTAGTCACTACCAGTACATTGAACCCAATTACCTATTCTCCAGGGCGCTTTGCACATTAGTTAATCTTCCTCGTGCGTCGCTAACAATGGCCACTAGCTTTTCACTCGTGCTCCATTGGCAAACCCCTCGGAAGTCCGGCCTTGCGCTGCAGCCATGGCCCTGCCACTGAACACGCACATCCCGGCAAACCACCGCGATCTCCTAGTGTACAGTCACCCCACACTCTCGTGCATAATTGCAGTTCATTTCATTATCTCATCGTCTCTTTTACTCAAGTCAAGCAACGGGAGCCACTTCCTCCCAAAAGGGAGGAGCAGGGAATTGACGCGACGGGAGCCACAGCCCACAGCCACCAACCACAGCGGAGCGGATCGACCTCCACGGCCACCACGCAGTGGCTGCCGCCTCCGCCCGTCGGCCGCCACCCACGCACACATGCCCCTGCCGGGCTGCGGCACAAACGAGCATGTGACGCGAGCCGCCTCGCCCCCCACCGGATCGCAACGAGATCGCACGCCCGGGTCACGGCGCCGGGCGCGCCCCGACACGTGTTAGGCCCGCCCAGGCTCGGGGCCGCGAGCAAAAAGGGTCACGGACGCCTGGCGACGCTCCACCACTAGACACTCGTTTCGCTTGCTCGCCCACCCAGGATTCGCGTTCGCTCGCCACTACGGACGCCGGCCTGAGTATCGCGCGCGGTTGCCGTTGTTGTTGCGAGCACCGGCCACGACGCGGGCGACGGGAGCGAGCGAGCGGCAATGATGGGGCTGGGGGGTCCGTGGCGGCACCCAACGGCCAACACCATGATGGCGCCCACGCCGTCCTCCTCGTCCTCCCTCCCCAAGGAGCTGTTGCCTGCCTCTACACATGGCCGTGTTTAGATGGATTGTGAAAAGTTTTTGAGGGTAATAAATGCACCTTTGACCAATAATTAGAGGTATTAATTAAAGGCAGTTTACGAAACTATCTCCACAACCCTAGGTAAATTCTCGAGATGAATCTAATGAGGTCTTTGACCACACGATTAGAGGATGATTACTGTAGAGTTACTGTACCAAATCATAGATTAATTATGCTCATTAGATTCGTCGCGCAAAGTTGCACCCATCTGTAAAAAGGTTTTACAAATAAACTTCATTTAGTGCTTCATGCATACAAGATTCTTTGCATTTAATGTCTCTAAAATTTTTTTTTAGGGCATCTAAACGCGGCCATGCGAAATGGAGAGCCGATCGCCCAATCATGTGGCGCCACATGCGGCTTCTCTTTCGGTTATCGAAGGTTTGTTGGATGCTGGAGCTGAAAGTGAGATTCAAAAAAAAAAGGTGAGATTCTTCTTGCCCGCTGACGCGCGTCGTGGGCGCTCTGTTGCCTCTGTCGCAGTATAGTAGACGTGCGCGCGCGCGCTTCCTTTTGGGTTGCCCGGCGACCGGGGTAACGCTGCCGATCTTTCCTTTTTCAGGCGCGGCATGAGCCTCGCGTTTCGCGGTCAACACAGACGTTGCCGTGTCGTGCTGTGGCTGCTCGCCATGAGGCCATGTTTTCACCAGGAACGCTGGGAAGAGGGAACGTGGTTAGGTTGACCGCGGCAAACCTTTGACAGTTCTCTGCTCCCGTCTGCAGCGCTGCCTGCACGTTCTCGTCGACGAGCTGCATCACCTTCTGTTGCTCGTGCCGCCGCATGTAGGTAGTAGGGATCGATATGCATGTGATGGAAAGGAGAGGTTCATGACGTACGGGCGCGGATGCGGAACGAGGGAACAGGCAGCCATGGCGCGCCACGGGCACGTACGGTACGGGAGGGCGATGGGGACAGCGGCGAGCTCGGTGGGCGTGCTGATTGGTAGGTCGCCTCTCGCAAGGGTGGCATCCCGCCACGTGGCGGCCAGGCCCGGCCGCCCCACGCTGGATGTGGACGCGCCACATGCACTGCGCGCACGGATCACCGGCGAATCAAAGGCGACGAGCTACCATTCGTCCATTCGTAGTGGCTAGCATGGGGGCCACGGGCAACAGAAACAGGGGCCATCTCTCGACCGACCAAACCTAGCTAGGGGCGCTCGTGGCGCTGCTGCGACGTACGCCGCCGGCCGCCGGCGCGACGGCCCTGTGGCCCGCCGTCTCGTTGCTCGGCCGGTTTGCTAAGCCAGGCGCGGCCAGACCCGTTTGATCGTGTTTGGGGTTAGCTGCGGCCACCGCATTGGGCCGGCGATGATTGACCCCGTCGGCCGGCACAAATAATTGGCGTCGCCGTCGGCCAAATGATTCGTGCCAATCTCGATCGATGCCCATTTCTAACGAGACGGACGCTCGCTTTCCCGTACCGGCCGCCGATGATGGTCCGGGGGGACGGGATTAAGCGCCCCTTTTGAACTGGGCGCGCGTGTCCTTGCCGTTTCTTTTGCGAGTTAAGTTAGGCGTACGGCCACCGCTGCAGAGAAAACTGCGGTCACATCAGATCATCATTTGCCAGTGGAAAAGTGCGGCAAGCGACCAAGCGTGCCCAGGCAGCGGCAGGCCCAGGAGGAACCGGACGCCGCGCGCGGCGCGGCTGCTTGCTTGCTTCGTCGTGCAGAGCGCAGAGAGCAGGACGCCAGGTGCTGTTGGTCCGGGCAGTGTCTGCATCGATCGGCACCGTCAGTCGTCGTAGCGTCGTCAGCAGCATCATACAACTTCTTTTCTTGAAAAAGAAATGATAAATTATCTATCACTTGCCATTTATATATAGTACTAATTACTGATTATTTTTTTGCGATGTGATTCTGCTGAGGAGCATCTCTAAGAGTCTCTCTTAAACTTACTCTCTAAATCATCATTTAGATAGTCATTTGCATAAAGATTGTTTTTTATATCTTCATGTTTTCCAACATCCTTTCTATATCTTGCATGCACTCCAGAGAGCTATTCTCTTTTCTATATTTTACTAGCGAAAAATCCGGAATAGAGAGTGGTATGTTTGAATAACCAAATAGAGAGGCTGTTGAAAGGTATCTTTTTAATCAAAATCTCTAAAACTAGCAATTAGAAAGAATTTAGAGAGTCTCCTGGAGTTGCTCTGATATTCTAATATTCTAGTCGATTGTGAGCTGGAAACCTATGTTTGTTGCTTTACGTTCTCCAGTTTGCTTGAGCAATGCAAAGGACAAAATCATTTCTTATGTGTCCAACTTTTCCTCTTCTTTTGTTTTTGGCCGGAAACTAGGAAAGATACGCCACCTGTTTCCCCCAAAACCAAGAGATGTGTCAACGATGCACGCACGGCGGAAAGTTCAGCAGGGCACCGATGGTTGAGTTGCTTGGAGTACATTTGAACATTTCCCTTTTTGTCGCGTTTCAACAGTTTTCGTCTCTTTTTGTACGCGTACGCCTCGATTGACCGCAGCCTGGACCCTGGAGGCGCTGCCGTTTTCGACGCTAGGCTTCAGAACTCTTCCAACGAGACCGCTTCCCTTTCGTGTGTCGCGTTGAGCTTTGAATTCTTATATGAGCATGACATTGTCTACACATGATCACAATAATACACATCACTAGCACTACATTATTGGCAAGTTGCATATTGATGTTGGCCGTTCAAATCATGCACCGTCCCTGATCTTGTTTTTCTTTCCCTCTCGTTTTGGTGCTCAATGATGCAAACACGTCATAATAAGATATATGACAAGCAGCAGCTTATGCTATTGCTAAATCACATGGAGTTTTTTTTTTAAAGAAAGAGATACGATTCCACGACGCACAAATTTCATAACGATGTATTCTCATGTGCAATAATTTACTACAATAATTAAGAAATGTTGGATAGATGAGATCTGGAGCATACAACTACCGAAACAGTATATTTTAGTACGTGCTTGGCTCAGAATTGTATTCAGAAACGACAACTGTTCCTGCACTGTTCAGAATTCATCAGAACCAGATCGTGTGATGTTTCAAACCTTTGCCAAACACCGTAGAGACAGGCTGCATTTTTTAGTTTCTGACATGTCGTCTGGCCACCTGAATCAAATTAGTTAACTCCAGTTTATACAGTTCAAAACAATTTCTTCACTGGTACTACTAATAACAACAAGCTGTTCAGTTCAATTATTGTTTATCTTCCCCAAGGTGTTACATTTGCTGTCATGTAAGGAAACACCGTACGACTTCCTGTACTATCGCTGTGATTTCTGTATTTGATACTTCTAGGGAACTGCAGCAAAAACGGATCAAATTCAAGAAGATCCAAGTTTCTTGCTCTCCTGTCCAAGTTTTCTGAGCTCCTAACACATTTTCAGATTTTCTTGCTCTCCTGTCCAAGTTTTCTGAGCTGTCACTGATGTGCATGTCCCTCTGCAGACCTACAGGTTTAGCTGTCCTGTCAGCATAAGAAACTAGCGCGAGAGAAAAAGAGATCTGGACAGAATCATAGGGCGTGCACATCATTCGGGCCTTGCCCGCAACACGGCACTGCTAAACAAGTAGTACCAGTAGATAAACAACTGATGGCATGTCTCTGTAGCATTTCATTGGTAATTTGGTATAATGCCGCGCAGATCTCCCTGCAGGTTCTTGGAGAGAGAGAAAATAGTGTCCCTGTATCTTTTCTGCGCAGCTGTTGTATGAGAGTTGGAGAACGCAGAGATCTCTTAGCATTTTGGACCCAAACAAATCGGCTGCGTTGGATAAGTCTTTGCAGCGGTTGGGACGACAGGGAAATCGCTCGAGATGGTTATGTAGCGTCGAAATGTGATGTGCCATTTTTGTGACCATCTCGTGTATGTGCCAAGTTTGCCCGTACAACGAACTGGTGGTAGTACTTGTTTTGTTGGTGCAAATATGGATTCAGTTATATATTATGTTGACAAGCTTTGTGCGCTGTCGGTGTCGGACATTACACTCGGGCATCTGTGGTAGGTCAAATACTACGTGGAAGCCTGCCATGAACGGTGAGCTTGCAATCAATGATGCATACATCAAATCTGAAGCACTGCTCGCAGCTTCATAATTTTGCAGGAGAAAAGGTCCCACTAGAAGCAACTTTCAGCACACAAAATGCTCGTATAGAATTATAGTGTACCAATCAAGAATTCCTTCTGGGAAAATATCCCAATCACGGGTTAGACTAGGACAGATAAAGCGATCCAAATAATATAAAGAAACGATAGGAGATAACGTGATCCTGGGTAAACTATATTTTTAGACTAGAAAAGACTCGCGAGCCATAAGAAAAACGGCGTTGCTAGCGCCCGGACGTCCGATAAATTTTTTTATCGGACGGTCTGTTGCAACACCGACATGAACCACGTGCAACACCAAAATTGTATACTTGCAACATCAAAAAAATACTTGAAAAATAACTCTATCTGTTTCACAGAAAAAATCCCACCGCAACATCAAGCACTTGTTTCGTGCAACATCTTGAAGTAGATAGTGGTTGAATTTGAGTTCATATGAATGAAACATCAAAATATAGTGTCTGCGACATAAAAAATCAATGATTGCAACATCAAAAATCAACTATTGATGCATGAAACATCTCAAAATCATCCCAATAAAAAATCACGGATTGCAACATCGCATATCGCCTTGTGAAACATCACAAAAAATCATGACGCAACATCTAAAAAAGTCGACAAAAATTTCCAATCGCGGATGCAACATCGCGTAATCGAACCTGCAACATCACGAGATCAAAGTTGCAACACAGTGGAGGAGCATTGATGCTAGTCGTGCGGCCGAAGGTCGTCAGCCACGACCGCTGCTCGATGCTCCCTCGCCACAGCTCCAGGGGAGGGAAAGGGTCGCCCAGTGACAGGCTCCCGGCCGGCAATGGGGCCCAAGGAAGTGAGAACTGGATGGCGACGAGCTTCACGAGAGGGAGGGTAGGGGCGCATGGTAGCATCAGGCTTTCAGGGGAGTTCGAGCAGATCCGTCGGCGGCGGCGCGAGATGGAGGAGCGGGGGCGCATGAGCAGCGGCGAGCAGATCCGGCAGCGGTGGCGCTAGATGGAGGAGGCGGGCGCATGAGCAGCGGCGAGCAGATCCGTCGCCGCCGGCGCTAGATGGAGGAGGCGGGGCGCATGAGCAGCGGCGCTGGCACTTAGGCGTTGTGGTGGCCGCCATAGGGAGGGAGGGTCGAGCAGTAACGGGCCACGGGGAGGGGATGATGGTCAGGCGGCGACGAGAGAGACGAACAGAATAGGGATGAAGAGTCACGCGGAAGCATCGTCGGTGGTAGGATTAAATGAACGGTTCGGTAGGTAGGAGGCGTTCGACGCCCATCGGACGTCTTGAGCGTAGCATTACCGTAAGAAAAAAAAAACATCCATGAGAAAAGGACAGCGCCCCCTTCTTAATTATGTGAACAGAAACGGGCCATTCAGCTTCAGGTGATGGAATTCTTGGCACCAAACAACCACAAGTGTGCACGGTTAGACGAACACCACCACCCATCGCTGATATTCCAAAGCGAAACACCCACAACCTCTTTGTGGCTAAAATAAACACGCACAGGAAGCACATGTACTACGCTATCCCTAAAGAAACACAAAACAAAAACGCTTATGGAAGTTGACCACCGCACAAAGAAACAGAACATATTTGCATCTTTTATGATTTTCTGTGGTATTCAGTCTCATACTACGCGGCACCGGCACCGTATCGCCGTATGGGATTTTCGGCCAGGGGCGACGCACAGCGCGTCTGATATGATGGACGGCGATGAGCCTAGCTATGTTTAGTTTATATATCGGGTACAGAAAAGGGAACGGAAAATGGAGAGCAGATAGGGCAGCTTCCGTGACGTACTTCGGTTGTTAGCGAAGCAACGTCTCTGCTTCGTCTCTCCCTATCTCTCTCTCTGCCCCCAAAGCTGTTGGGCTGTAGGTGACGCGCGCGTCCATGAAGACGACGCTTCGAACGAATCTTTGAGGGGAGTGAGTGAGGTGATCGGCAAGGAGTTCCTTTTGTGTGTGTTGGTGGAGAGCTCGTCGGCAGCCAGAGCGGGAGGGAGGTCTCGTGTTCTGCAGCCTGATGCAATGCATGAACCGTGTGGTTGGACTGCAGCCACAGAGAGTGGCCGTGGGCCGTGGCTGATTCACTTTCGGTCACTCCGTATGCCCGTGTTTAGTTTCGAAATGAAATCTTTTCACCCATCACACTAAACGAGAATTTTAGATGCATGAAATATTAAATATAGACGAAAAAAGGTGAAAAGTTACATGGATAGGTTGTAAATCGCGAAACGAATCTAATGAGCCTACTTAATCCATGATTCGCAACAGTAATGCTACAGTAACGATCCGCTAATTATGGATTAGTTACCTTCTAGTTACCATCGTTAGATTCATCTCGAGATTTTCAGTCTATCCACGTAACTTTTCACTCTTTTTTCTACATTTACTACTTCTAAATCGATAAAATCAAAACATAAAATCTTTTCACCGAAAACATTTCGATAACTAAACAGTCCGTCATTTCAGTGCCTAACCTCGTCGTGCGTGGATGGCGGCGGTCCTCTCGATCCCTTTCAGGACCCCAAACCCTGCAAACTCCGGGCCAGTTAAATCCTGCAAAGTGCAAACTAACCGTAAAATGGGAGGATTCCAACCATTCTGACAAGATTCCAATCATTGGTATCTGTCTTGTCGTCGTTGTCTGGATCCTTCTTTCAAAAAAATTCAGGTTCTCCATCACTTCTGCCGACTTACGTTTTCGCACACAGGAGTATGGTGTGAGGATGCAGACAGATAGACAGGTCCTACTGTCGGCTGAACGCTTCTTCTCAAACTCCCCATCGTGGATTGCAAGCGAGCTGAGCGATACACTGTGTTACGAGTAAAGTCTACTGTTGCGTCCATTCTTCCGAGTCATCCAGAAGTGACACCATGCCAAGTGCATCGCTATTGGGGAATGGGAAAAAAAAAGAGAAAAGGTACTCATCTCCATGCTAGACTACGACGGCGGCAGATCGTATGATCGCGTCGGACAGCAACCCTAGCGTCTAGTCCTCCGGATAGTTCGAGCAAGGGACTGTCGATATGGCGATGAGGGAGGCGGGATGTTCCAGAGTTTTAACCGGGGCCGGAACTTTGACCGGATTTGGTTTTCAGATGAGACTTGAGAGAGTGATGGATGGATGGCGTCTGATCTGAATCTGATGAAGCTTGACGTACGCATCTCGCGGCGACATCAAAAACAACTGGCGGTGTACTGTGTCAGGCATGCGTCGAGCGCTATCTCTCTCGCGCGCTGGCTTCCGAGCGCGACGTGCTCGCTCGCGCCCATATCCTCCTGCGCCCGTGGGTCACGGGGGCACGGGCCAATTCGAGCGCGCTGGCCGCCCCCATGTCTCGTCCCGTCCATCTCGCGTCGCGATGACACGGAGCGCTGAGAGCAACGGCGAGCGGGCAGGTGCGCCATCCAGTTACAGGGCGCGGAGAGAAGCTATGGCCTATGGCCAGCTAGCCATCCCAGTAGCGACGAACCAGCAGGGCGCCGTGCGCCCGTGCGGGGAAACCGCTGCCCGGTTTGCACGCGCGACGTCGGTAGAAGCAGCTGCCGAAACTCTTGGACGACACTGGACACTGGACACGTATGGGCAGGCCTGCCCTTTTTGAGGGAAACATATTTTTTTTTTTGAGAAAACCGGGCTGTATTCATTGATAATTTGGATAGATACAACTCCTATTACAAGAACACCCTTGAAAGATGCAAAAATTACAACCAAGTCCTTGTAACATCTCCCGGTCGTCTTCGCCACCGGCGGCTAGAATCCGCTCCTGGAGCCGACCTCCTCCTCCTCCGGCGAAGAACAGTTTTTTTGACGCCGTCTTGAACAGCACGTCAAGGACGTGCTTTGTTGACGCTGAACGACCCGGCATAAGAAGATGACCGATGGTCATCAATTCGCCGGAGCTTGAGGAATCTGACGCACCACAGACCAGAATCCCCAAAAGCATCGGACAACGAAGAACCCAAAAGAGAAGTTGTACCATCCAAACAGATGGTAGGCACAACCAGCCCGGTTGAACAAGCTGGTAGAAATTCTTCCTCCCTTCCTTCGCAGCCTTGTCAGTAATTGCAGGGCCAGCAGCGTCTTGGGGAAGAAGAGCACAACCAACACAAAGGAGAGCAAGGCAGATTTGAGCAGCAACGCATAAGCCAGAGACAAATAAAAACATCGCCGCTGCCAAATCGCCTACAAATAACGCCGTCGAGCTCAACCTCCCAAACCACCACCAGCAGACCTCAAATCCACCAACAAAACCCGCAAAGAACTCGTGGAGGAAGCAAAAGATCCCCTGTAGAGACATCACCACTACAGGGGCAGAAACACAACTCCCAAACCCAACGTCGAATCGATCTCCGACGAAGACAAAAGAGCAGCAAAAGAACCCTGGGACTCCAGATCCAGGGTGCCCACCACCCGCCGGCTCACCGCTGGTCAGCAAGAACTCACCAGCGAGGCGGAGAAGAAGCCGACGGCTTTTATTCCACACTTGCCGATCTGCCTCCACCTCGCGAGATCCGCCTGATCTGAAACTACCTATAATAGATAGGTATATGTACATCGGCCACCTCAATCCCCGTTCCCCGTCCTCTCCGGCGCCGAGCCGGCCACCGGAGCGGGCGGGGAACGAAGGAAATCGGCGCCGGAACTCGTTCGCCTCTGCTTCGCCCTCTCTCAACTGCAGCAGGGAAGGAGCGAGAAGGCTCTCGGGGATCAAGTGTAATAATCCATTTTTTGAGGGAAACATATAGGCAGGCCTTACGCGGGGGCCCATACTAGTAGATTCACCCAAGCCCACAGTCATTTTTTCTGATCTTTTGAACAAGATCAGGCCCAAGACAGGCATCATAGGCTATCTCGAACTGGACCGTCGTCGATTCCAATACAGAGTGTGGTGCCCAACGCTCGCCACGACAAAGAACTTGCCCCCATACATGTAGGACCCGCTGAATTTGCGCCGTGCAACTACGACGTACGTTTCGACGCATGGCGATCATCATTGATCCACCAGAGATCGCATTCCATCGATACGTCGATCGTTGATGATCGATCGATGGCGGCGGAGTCGACAACATCAGCTCCGGCGTGGTCCGACCTCCTGCCAGAGCTCCTGGGCCGGATAGCCGCGTGCTGCCCGAGACCCGCCACTCGGGCACGGGCTACCTCACGTCGATCCGGACTTGAATTCGCAGAAGTCGGAAATCGGAAACGCGCGCGTGAGGCACGACGGGTCGATGCCTCTATCTCTATATTCACATCCGATTTTCCGAACAGAAATCGAGGAGGCCTATAAGTCTTGACTCTTGACTACGCAGGCCCCAAAATCCCCCAATCCGCAGTATTCTCGCCTTCTCCACATTCACGGCACGCTAGGGCTCGATCCGATCATGGAGGCGGCGCTCCCTGTCACAGCACGCAACAAGCGTCCGGCGCGGGAGGAAGCCCACCGCGCGGACGCCGGCAAGAAGAAGCGGGCGCGCTACGAGTTCGACGACATCAACGAGTACGAGATGCTCAAGGAGATCGGAGAGGGCGCGTTCGGCGTCGTTGCCAAGGCGCGGGACCACCGCACGGGCGAGACCGTCGCCGTCAAGTGGATCCGGGGCGGCCTCGAGGGCAACAACGACGGCAGCGGCCTCCTCCCCGCGGTCGTGCGCGAGGCCGACTGCCTCGCCGCGTGCCGCGGCCACCCCGGCATCGTGCAGATCAAGACCGTGGCCGCCGGCGAGGACACCGCTGGCGACGACCTGTACATCGTCATGGAGCTCTTCGCCGGCGGCGCCACCCTCCGTTCCGAGCTCGCGACGCGGGGGCGGCCCTTCTCCGAGGACGAGGCGCGCGACGCCATGAAGCAGCTCCTGGAGGCGGCGGAGAAGCTCCACGCCACGGGGACCATCCACCGCGACATAAACCCCGACAACATCCTCGCCGCCGCCGCCGGCGAGCTCAAGCTCTGCGGCTTCGGTTGCGCGACGCCGGCGAGGCGTGTCGGGTGCCCGGAGAAGCCCGTGGGCATGCTGCAGTACTGCGCGCCTGAGCAGCTGTTCGGGCTCAGTTGCTATGGGCCGGAGGCGGACGTCTGGACGCTGGGTTGCGTGATGGCCGAGCTCCTCGCCGGCGAGGCGCTGTTCACGGCGACCGAGGAGGACTACATGATCGCGGAGAGGATAAACCTGCGCGACGACATTGTCAGCATGGGAGTCGAGGCGTTCGACGAGACGATGCTGGATCATGTGTCGGTGGCCGGGCGTGAACTCCTTGCCGGTCTGCTGGCCTTCCACGCTGACGAGAGGCTCACTGCGGCGGAGGCGCTCGAGCACCGGTGGTTCACGGGGGAGGAGGATGAGGAGGTCCAGGAAGAAGAGGAGGTCCAGGAGGAGCCCCCTGCTGTCGTGGAACTGGAGTTCCCTGGCTTCGAGTCCCCGTTTGCTGCACCTGCGGCTTAGGAGTCCAGTAGCTGGCATATGCACAACAATGTTCCTGGTTGCTCTGCAAATTCTTGATTCGTCAGTTATGTAGGATTGTAGTAGGATCGTCTGATGTGGATAGCTAACATCGTGTATCACTGTATACTGGTATTTTAGTACTTCTTTGGCGATGCAACGCCGCAACAAATTTTTTTTGATGAGTCACTGTACGTCTTTCTTTTTGTGCATCGATAGATGGATTCAATTCAGGACCTCAAGGACGGTTGGTTAGCAGCAACACTAGTTTTTGTGTTTTTGTTTTAATCGTATAAGTGACAAACTGATGAAGACAGATAGTTGTCTGATTCCCGGACACCGGTTATGTTCGATGAGTTCCTGCTACTTGTACTTACTGACAGAAGTAAATGAAGTCAGTAGTAAAGAACGGTGCTTTTCCTCGCAAAAGAAAAAAAAAAGAACGGTGCTTCCATTTATTAACATTCCATGTAACTTGCATGGCGTAGTCGCCGGAGTTTTGACTTTTAGATCAAGTACTGAAGTACGTTTTCAGAACTAATAATTTAATAATAGAAAGAGAAGACCAAACATACTAGCAAAGATTTGAATTTTGGTAAAACTTACGCTATGTTAAATTCAATCTTCCAGCACACTCTCTTCTTTCTTGGTCCCTACCAGCTGGCTGACGTTTTTGAAGCCTCCCCAGCCTAGCTTTACAATGAAATGCCACCATTTGTTGTGGAGAAAATTTGCTCTTTGACGCATGGTACTTTTCCGCCCCTAAGCTGTTGACAAGCATTTTTCACTTGCTATGATTTGTGTTGTTACCACTTACCAGCAGTTCATGATCTCAAATCTGAAGGTTGCGTGTGTTGACATATATACTGCCGTGCATCTTTTGCACTGAGGAGCTGGATTGATTCCACAATCGACTTGAGGGATGCTGTTCAGTTGCAGTCTCAGACTGGGCGATGGGCAAGAAAAATCACTGAAACGTTCTGACAAGTTACAAAGGCGCTGAATGTCACCAACTCACCACGCCTTCAGCAGCGAACGTCGGCAGGCAAAACCTCAATGGAAACACTAGTCTTTCCTACGATTGCAGGTTATATGCAGAAGCCGTCAACAAACTTCGTCTTTTCCATAGGCAGAGAGGGTTGCAAAAGTAACAATACTACCTCCATCCCAGAAAGAATGCATGTCTGGGATGCGTGCCCGTTAAAGAGATTCATGTTTGACCAAATTTATAGTGAATTGTATTTATATTTATGGCTCTAAATAAATTTGTTAAAAAACTACATTTAGAAACGAATCTAATGATATATATTACATATCACAAAAAATTATATTTTTTATTTATAATTGATCAAACTTAAGATTCTGGAATTTCTCAAGAAGCGAGAAGTGCATTCGGGGACGGAGAGAGCATGCCAATATGTCCTTCCATCAGTGTGTAGAATCAGGCACAAAGATCGGTCATTGCTGTCAACACAAAAGGCAGAGACAGGCATGGCATGGGTCGATTTGATTCAATTTGTGTACTGAAAAGAAGGGAGTGTGTGATTCTGCCATGCTAGCTAATCTCAACTCTCTCAACTATATATGAACATGCGAAACAGATAAGACAGCCTTCGCTGCAGTCAGCATGCCACGCTCTCTGATCCTTTGTACTCTGGGGACCCTGGCTGCGTTGCAAACCTGGAGCAGGGGGAGGCGGGCGCCGGCAAAAACGCCGATGCCGTATGCCATACAAGCCGGCGGCCATCTCCTTGCAGTGACCTACTGATCGGTCGAGCTCGTCCTGAAGCGGCCGGCGACGTCTCCCGCGCCGTTGACCGGCGGGCGCTGCCACCGCACCATCCGGGCTCCAGCGTGGCGGCGCCACGCGGCTCCCGCGCCTGCCCGGAAGAAGTGACGAGGATGGCTCGGGTCGGGTCCCCCTGCATGTGCAATCCGCGCGCGATCTGGTCCACACGTGGCCAATCCAGCGGCCGGAAGGTACCCAGGGGGTGGACGGTATTTCAAATACCGTCCACCCCCGGATGGTGATTCGTTTACTGTCCGGCCCCCTTGGACGTCGCTGCCCGCGGACGCCGCTGCTGCTCTGGGCCGTCCTCCCCGACGGCTCCTTCCTGACGCTCTCCGACGGCGGCCGCGACCTGGAGCCGGCGATCCTCCCCTACGTCGAGTTCGTGAAGCCCGCCCGCGGTCGCGCTCCCCGAGAACACCACCTGTGTCGGCTCCACGGGCGGCTGGCTCGCGCTCCGCCACCGTCACGACGCGTCGCGCCTCGGGGACGAGTCGTTCCTCCTGCACGACCCCTTCTCCGGCACCGCCGTGCCGCACTGCCGCTCCCCGAGGTGGACGCCATGGCCGCCAGAGCTCCTCCGGGCGTGTTTGATCTCCTCAAGGTGCTCATGCGCTCCACCGCGGCACCGCCGAGGATGTCGTGGTATCCTTGTCCTACAACCGGAGCTACCCGTTCGTCCTGAGCGTGCCGGGCAAGGGTGCGTGGGTGCCCGAGCCGCTCGCCCCGCCATTCGCCCATTCATGCACATCGTCGACGTCGCGTTCCTGGGAGAGGGAGACAGGCTCTACGGGATCACCAGGTCTCTTCTCCTTCGGATTCGCGTCGCACGACGGCCGGATCCCCGAGGTCACCGGTTGCGAACGTGTCATTAGGCATCCCCTGGATGACCAAGGTTACGACTACGTGCAATGGAGCTGCTCGGCGACGGCGGCCAGGTGCTTTTCGTCAGTAAGCGCTTCAGCAAGTGCGTTTCTGCTTGCGCGTATGAACAGGGAAGGCTGGACGAGGATGCTATACTTCATGGATACCGGCGAGGCCTTTGACATGAGATTATATCAGAAGCGATTAGCCCAGCGCTCTGGTGTTTGTGTTTCTCTAGACCCACCTGGTTTTCCCTCCAGGTCTTTCTTTAGTTGATTTTTATCCTTGCAAATAACAGGTCAGTTGCAGCGAGAAGCTTTTCCAGCAGCGAGCGAGCCGCGGACCTCTCCGTTCTCCGAACGCGCGAAGTGTTAAACTCAGATGATGATGATGGGTCCAAAATTATTCGAAGCGTTAAACTATTAATGGGCCAAGTTGGGTTTCCTTAAATGAAGCCCAACATTATTTTCTTGTCAACACTGGTTTTTTTATACTTCTTGTCAACACTGTTAGGGCTTGTAAAATGAAATGAAGACCAAACTCAGAAAATGAAGCAAGGCAGGCGCATAAATGGTATGGGCCAGACCGATTTGAAGATTGCTTTAAAAAATACTCCACCCGTCTTTAAATATATGTCGTTTAGGACAAACCATTTAGTTCAAAAATAAACTCATTGGTTGTCTATTTTGTTTGAAAGTCCGTCATCAGTTCTTTACACACAGATTTACTCTACTAATGAAGATATGCCAGAATATTAAATTCTATCACTTGTAAAAGGATATCGAATTCTGCCAGCCATTTCTCGAGAGAGACAGTTACGCAATTTACTCCTTCCGATCACAAGAAGTGATATTTTAGAATTGTCTTAAGTATTTTATAAATCCAAGTTATATTTATTAAATTTGTACACTTGAAAATGGTACAGGTAGTTTCATCTTTATAAAGTATATTTTCTATGTTTTAAATACTAGCCAGAGTAAATGGTCGTGCTTTCTAGACCGGAGAGTATTGCTTTTAGCTTGATCTTTTCTTCTCTACTGAAACGGAGGCCACAGTACATAGTATGCACTTATTTGCTCAAATTTCAAGTGGTGAATTGGTGGCACATGTGGAAATTCTGTTTTGCTCTGCTTGCTATCCTCTCTTCTAGAGAAGTCGTGGACTCGTAGGAAAGGATCAAAGGAAATCATGTGGTACGCGTAGTAGTACTCCATCTTCTTTACGTCACGAAATGGCTTCTGCGGCCGGGTTGACGGCGCGTGGATCGCGTGGTTCCCATGCCCAAACTCGACACGCACGCGACGGCGCGTGTCAAAGACGTCGTCCCTCGTGACGTCCCTCCCGAACATGCTGGAAGTGGTAACCCATTTCAGGCTTTCAGCTGGCCACCTCCGGGAGCTGTAGCTCTGGCCTCGGGCCGGCACGGGCGCACGGAGGAACCAGCTCCTGCCAAGTGCTCCAACCTACCGCGCCACGCGGCGGACGCGGACCCGTCCGTGCCCGACCGCCGCCACCTGCCACGGCGCCCCTGCGTTTGGTTTTCCCGGACTTCCAGAGCAGGAGCAGCACACCGCGGGCGCTGTGGGGAAGCAGCCGCAAAGCCAGCCGGGTGGGCGGATGGCGTGGCGCGAGCCGTGTCCCGTGGGGGCGGCGCAGCGCAGTGGACCTGCCCGTGCACTGCCGAGCCGGCTGGGCGCTTGCAAAGCGGGTGGGGCTCGGGCTGAAGAGAATATGCGGTGATTCGGCGAACGATTCCGGCCAAGGGGTATCTTCGGCGGCCGCGGTTTTGATCAGATGCCAATATGCGATGCAGGTTCCGTGACGGTGTAAAAAAAAGGTAGTTACAATGGGTATCTTGCTTAATCTGACAGCTGAAGATAAGAAGGCCAATCCAATTTTGTAATTCTGCGGTCCAAAGCTCAGGCGTCAGTACTTGAAATAAACAAGGGTCAAGTCCTCAAGGTCGGCTGCGAATCGAATCAAAATGCACGTTAATGTACGCGCGCATGTGCTCTGGTCATGCTATACCACAGCTAAATGAGTAAATGACAGCAGTTCGCCTATGTTTTCTGTTTTCCCCCTTTCTTTGTTTTTCCCCAAAGATCTTCGAGGGAAATGCAAATGTCCTAGTAAACCCAAATCGAATATATATCATACGCTAGTGCGCTACTCCTTACACACCAGTGCGCTTGTTGTCATTAAGCATTTTTAATAAAATCGCGAGCGTTTAAGCTTTCCCTCGTTTTCATTCGTCTGAATTACAAGACGCATTCGTCTGAATTACAAGACGCGCACAATTTTTGCGTTTCCTTAAAAAGGCACAAAAGGCTGATAGAGAACCAGATAATTTCCGTTCCCAGTCAGCCAGCCAGAGCCAGTCACGAGGAAAAGCCGTGAAGAAATATCAAAACGAGAAAGAAAAGCAACCCCAAAACAAAAAGAAAATGGCCAGCGTGCCCTAGCTTCCATTCCGGCCTCCCACTTCCCGTCCCTTCCACCAGCCAGCGCCGCTTCTCCCTTCCTTCCAACCCCTCACCACCGCTCGTTTATACGCCAGCGACGCCGCCCCCTTCCCCTCCTCAAGCAAAGGCGAGCGCGAGAGAAACCTGAAGAAGCCACTCCCCCACCCCGCTACCCCCCTCGTCGGCGAAATCCTCACATGGCAGCGCTGCGCCTCCGCGAGCCACTCAAGAGGAACGGCCCCTGCTCCTGCTTCTCCGACCCCTGTCCCTGCGCCGCCGCCCCGCGCCGCCCCAGCCCCGATCTCGCCGCCCCCGCCGGCCCCTTCTCCTTTCTCCGCGTCCATCGCACCTGCTCCTGATCCCGCTCTCTTCCTCGTCCTCCTCGCGCCGTCCTTCGTGGTTCAGATTCTAGTATTCCACTCCTCGGTTTGTCTCCCGGTTCCTGTCAGTCTCTGAGTTCTGGTTCCCCGTCTCGCGCCGGTCTCGCCATGGGGAAGAGTGAGTTTCTCTTGACGCCGATCGATTGGTGGTGTTTGCTCTTTGTGATGGTTTGTGCTATGCTATGATTGGTTCTGATTTGTGATTTTGGGGGCGTGGGTTTCTGCAGGCAAGAAGAGCAAGGCCCGCGGCGGCGGGGACGACGTGCTTGACAGCAGCGACGCCGACAGCATAGGCTCCTCGTCGACCGCGATGTCAGATCTCTCCATCTCGTACGCCACCGAGCACGTCAACTCGCAGGAGTTCGTCCTCGACAAGTACATCGACGACCTCTACGAAAAGAGGTCGGGGTTCCCCTTCTAGCCTTCTCTAAGCACATCCTTGTGATTGTTTGCTGTTCGGGTGCTGATGGTGTGCCATATGCATTTCTGTTCGGGTGCTGTTTACTTCGATTTCGTAGAATGTGCTTATGTGTATATATATGTGTTTAGTTTCGATTTCGGGTTTGGATTTTACCAATTTAGGAGTAGTAAATGTAGACGAAAAAAGGTGGAAAGTTATATGGATATGTTGGAAATCTCGAGACGAATCCAACGATGGTAATTAGAGGGTAATTAATCCATAATTAGCAGATGGTTACTGTAGCATTACTGTTGCAAATCATGGATTAAGTAGGCTCATTAGATTCGTCTCGCGATTTACAGCCTATCCATATAACTTTTCACTTTTTCGTCTACATTTAATACTCCATGCATCTAAGATTCTCCTTTGATGTGATGGGTGAAAAGATTTCGTTTTGGAACTAAACAAGGGCATAGTTTTACTTTTATCCCAAGTGTTTGGTCTACTTTGCAAGTTACCCTTGTTACAAACCAATAATTTAAAGTACACTCTCTTGTTTAACCAGTTTATTTTGGGTTATTGAGTAGTACTAGATAGTGTTTTAATGGATGAAGTTATCTTAGCCCCTTTGTTTCATGGTGGAATTGCAGACGCTCGCTGGAAAATAATAGGAAGCAATTTATGGCACTAGAGTACCCTTCATGTTTCGTTGTTAAACTGGCCTCTCAGAATTCTTGTGCCCTTCATTCTACTTTTACGGAAGCCATATCATGTTTTGAATAATTCACACCAAATAACTAGAAGTTGTGGAGTAGCCTATTGATTTGGTGTTGAATGGTTAGATAGATGCCTGATTTTCACTTGGAGATGGTACTAAATTAGAATTATTCAGAGAATTGAAATTACTTTCTAGTTGTATGTTATCTAGCCTTTGCACTTGGATATGTTACTAAATAAGAATAGTTTGGAGATAGTTCGAGGAAAAAAAAGAATAGTTTGGAGATTGGAAAAATTACTTTCCAAAGGGTGAAGTTGTATTTTCAGCTGACCTTTATTGTTTATTCAGTAATGTTGAAAAAACAACGGGGACAAGGAGCTGTATGTTTTGTGTATTGCTTCCTTATGTCCCCTTCTGGGGGCAACATTGCTTAATTGCTATGTTTCTCTTGACAATAACTGATCATGGTTATTAATGCTGTTCTCATTAGTCATTAACTATTAATGATAATTGATCATGGCCATTAACCTCTAATCTTTTTGCTAACTAATGCACATTGTAATGATGTTACTGTTTGTATTCTTTTTCAGGGGGTCTACAAGAGAGGCAGCATTGGTTAAACTGGTTGATGCCTTTGAAAGTTTTATGCTACATGGTCTTGTGGAGAACAAGTATGTTATTTCATTTATCAGCCTTAAGTTTTGAAGTGTTTCATGCATTTTTTTAGTTATTAATCTGGGATTCATATTTTTAAATTGCATATTTGAAATTATCGTGAACCCTACAAGCTAACCAAGTATTACATCGCTGTATTCTATCTTATCAGGATAGTTCATTTTTAATTATTGCATTTGCATGCTTTTTCTGAATCCTCTTGGTAAAATGAATACTCATTTTTTGTTTTTATGCTCTTGAAGGTATGCCACTCTGCTGGGTCAATTCAACAATTCTGTGAAGAAGGGATCTACTAAGGAGGTTTTTCTTGCATCTCGTGCCATTGGTTTGTTTCCTGTCCCTGAACTCAATTTGTCGTTCGTTCAAAATACAAGTACTGTTGTTTTATGACACCATATTCCTGTTTTTCTTTTGGGACATCCAGGTTTATTGGCCATTACGCTCGGTGCTGGGAGCAGTTCACATGAAATTATGGAGGAGTCACATCCCCAACTTTGTAGGATACTCCAAGCTTGGTCCGATGCGTCAAAGATGATACCTGTATGTGTTCTTCTGTTATCCCTCTGACTTTCAAAGTTTTTTTTTGCACTTCCAGTCAAGTGAATCTACCTTTTGTAGGCTCTTGATTGTTTGGCTGTCATCACATTTGTTGGTGCGACTGATCTGGCTGAAACAGAGTTATCTTTGAAAGCCATGTGGGACGTGATTCATCCAAAATCTGGTTCAAATGTAAGTTCTTCCATTTACTTATCATGTTTCGCAAGCTAATGTTGGAAGAAGCTGCATCCAGTTTCTAGGATGATTGAATATGTTTGGAATTTCTGCAGGTGGGAACTGTCCGGAAACCGAAGCCTCCTGTTTTAGCAGCTGCTATATCTGCATGGACGTTTCTCCTAACTACTATTGGTTCATGGAGGATAAATATTGACAGTTGGAAAGAGTCAGTACTCTACTCCATTTTGCTCATGTGTATGGGTGTGCCCTAATCTATTAATGGATTTTACCTAACTTGCCTTCTTCTGCTTGCTAGGCCCATTGCATTTCTCTCCACTCTTTTAGAAGCAGAGGATCGGGCTGTCCGTATGGCTGCTGGTGAAGCATTGGCTTTGTGCTTTGAGTTAAATCTGCTTGATGTTTCTTCTTGTGAAGATGGCGATGGCAACACAGGAGGAACTGGTGGTTCTAAGAACAAGCTTTTCTTGGATATGCAAGCATTGAAAGCCAAAATATCTGGTCTAGCTTCTAATCTTTCTGCAGAAGCTGGGGGGAAAGGTGCTGACAAGAAAAACCTTACTGACCAAAAAGACTTGTTTCAACGGATCTTGGATTTTGTTAAGGTCTGTCCATATCCAATCTATTTTGATCTTCAAATTATTGGTTCTGTTTCACTTAGTATTGATAACCATCCATCTCTTGCAGTATGGAGAGTGCCCTGAAGAATCTATCAAGATTGCTGGAAAGCGTGATGTCTTGAGGGTTTCATCATGGTCTGAATTAATCCAGGTGATTATTTTTCTCCCCTTGGCTTTCAAAAGGGAACATATTGTTTCATGTCCTCATGAGCTAATTGTTTCCTTGATAATCAGCTGAACTTCTTGAAGCGGTTCCTTGGAAAAGGCTTTCTGAAGCATGTGAAGGTTAGTATCTTTTGAATGGTTATTATTATTATTTTCTCTTCTCAAATTCACTTGATGATATGACAATCTTAACTTGAATGCAGGAGAATGGACTTCTTCAAGACATCTTTGACATTAAGGTTGACACAACTGAAACCCTATCATCCACTGATAAGGTAAGAAATTGGTGCCATAGATGACCTAAGTTGCAATCATAGTTATATTGTAAGAAAATTTGTGAAAGTTGGATGATATTGTTATGCTAGCCCATGCCAGTTTGAGATAAGCTAACCCTAAACAGTTCACAGAAGCTCATACCTTTTGTAAAAGAACGACTATAACAAGGGTAGGAAGGCCTCGAAAAATAGGGAATGATTGGATAGAAAGGCTAGTAAGATAGCCAGATAGGGTGTAATTACTTCTCTGGGTTTTGGCTTTCATTTAGGGGTAGCCTGAGGACTAAAAATGGTCTGTTGCCGATTTCAATTTCCTGTGTGGTTTCAGTCACAGAAATAAGCCTGAAAATAATTGTTAGTTTTATTAGCTATATCATACCCCATTTAAACCTTCCTTTATTTGATAATATGGACCTGGGTGTTTTATTTATAATGATGCCCTGGGTGAGTATTGATGTCTGTTTGCATGAACTTAGAACTGTTCGCATCTCCTGTCTGTTCAAGTTTCTAATTTTGATCTGCCTATTCTCTTGTGGCTTTCTATTAGTTCTATATGGTTTCTAATCACAACAACCCAAACCTTCCGCAGAAAATCTTTAGGTCTGAAGAGGAAAAAGAAAGAGCTCTGAAATTAAACAAGGAGCGTCGTCTAGCCCAGGTAATGCCTATTTCATATTTATGTGAAAAACTTCCCTCCTGCTTAACAGCACTGTGCCCTTGCCTTGTTCTTCTTCATAACAACTAAAATGATTTTTACTGGTATGTACAATGTATGTGGCACCCTGACAACATAGATCATCATACATGGAGCGCTAATAGTAATTCATGATAAATATTTTCTACTCATGTAATAACCTTGGTGATTTCCTCGGGATGGCCTTTGGTAACAATTTGGTCCTATCATGTATAGTAGTAGCAGCAATACATGGAGCGCTAATAGTAATTCATGATAAATATTTTCTACTCATGTAATAACCTTGGTGATTTCCTCGGGATGGCCTTTGGTAACAATTTGGTCCTATCATGTATAGTAGTAGCAGCAATATGCAATCTTTTTCTTATGCATTTGGATTGGATGCACCAGCAGTTTAGAACTAATTGACAAGGATGGTGTTTGCTGTGTCTGTTGATTCTAGTACTCATCCAATGCTTTTGATAATTTCAGGCGAGGAAGAACGCTGCTATGTTGGTCGAGTAACAAGGTTACAAGGATGAGAAACCAACAGCCATTCTGTGTGTTTCTGGACCTTTACCTGTGTAAACTGCTGCGGTACTGCTAGCACAACCCATCGGAGCTTGTACCTTAATGATAGTGTACTTCGTGATGCTGGAGTAATATTACACCTAAATGATTTACTACTTTTCGTGCATCTGGAATGTCAGATAGCATGATTTTTGCGGGAATATATAGTCAAGAAGTATCTTTGGAGTTGTCTCATTTCACGGCAGGATTTGTTTCTCAGCCTCACGCTAAGATGTGTTCATATGTTGTCAAGGGACAGTTGCATCACTTGGGTCCCTGATGGTATCATTCCACATTTTAAGTTCCATAGCGTTTGGTCATTAATTTCGTTGCTGAAAGCAACGGAATTTTGCCAAGCGTTTGTGGTTCTCTTTAACTACCAGGACTGAGGCGTTTTATGGTCAGTGTGCGGTTCGGTTGCTTGAAGTTTCTGTATTGTCAGTGTGCTCACTCTCACTTGACGTTTATGCTAATCCTCAACCATCCTGTACAAACGAGGTAGAGGATTTTACACCAATGATGTTTGCCGGGAACGCGTATAGAAAAACTGTATCGACTCCTGTGTATCAACCTATATATATGCACCAGTTGTTGCTGTCAGTGCTGTCCCAAAATCACAGTGGTAAATCGCTTTTGGAAATTTCAAGCAACCATGAGAGGGAGCGCCGTTGTAAAGGTTGCTGGGCAGTCCCAGGCTTTGTGTCGTCTGTGTAATAGTCCATTTGTCCGTGCAGTCTGTAACTGAAGAAAAGATGACATTGCTTCAGTAGCAGTTCTCATGATAAACAAAAACCCTAGGCAACGAAAGAAATAACTACGTACAATTTACCATTTGATCTTTACAAGTTTCAAATTTGTTTGGATGAGTTCAATGCTGGGGTTTTCCAACTGGCAGAATCACTGTGAAAACTACCGAATACCTCATTCATAGAGAGATGATGCGACTTGGCGACTTGCTCAGTTGCTCCCCCAGTTCACCATGCATTGGCTGTCATTGGTCTGCCTAAGATTTCGCTCCATGGTCCAATCATTGCGGTGTTCAGTGGATCAGGTCATCACATTATGGCTCCTGAAATAGTTAGGGGGCAAAACTTAAGTTCACTTCATTAAGACATTAACTAAAGTGAAAACTGCCAACATAGATTTGCATGTCTATTTAATCTTGTCTAAACTGACCATGGAATATGTGTGAATCATGTTGATGCTTACCAAGAAGGATTTTGCTGATGAACATTAAGCACATTGGCCCCCGTATAATGGGTAGCATATAGCACACCAATCTGAAGCTTCAATGAAACACAGACTCTTTGATCTGAGTTGGTCAAGTCCATGAATTCCTCCTCAAGGTTTTTTCTTTAATTACAACCAAGATGGCTAATAATATAAAGCTGAGACAGGACCTGGTGGACAGATGTTAGCAGGTGCTATGGCGGCAAAAGTATATTCACCAGTAGTTGCCGCATGAACATTCTCCATCTTTGAAATGGTGAAACCGCCTAACATCCCTAACAACAATCTCCCTTCCAACCGCCTTCGACATGAACATTATTGCAGCATGACAATCAGCACATATTTTCAAGTTCTTAAGGATTGTAACTGTAGCTCCAGGAGGCAGCTTTAGGAGTCCAAAACCAACCGCCAGCCTCTCACTATGTGCAAATAATATATGCTCCTTCTGATGAGGCTCCATGTCATGCAACACAACCTTTGTATCAGGAAGATACCCGAGCTTTCTCATCTTAGCACCAACCATTTCAAGGAAGTGGTAAACTTCATATGCTTCTGGATGGTTTGTATCACCAACAAGAAATACATGAACTTTGTTTCCAACTTCTATCCAGCTGCACCCTGGTTCTTTCTTTACCCCTCGGTCACGCATTAGCTTCCTTACTCTTGCAGCATCTACCCAACGCCCTGCAGCTGAGTATGTGTTGGACAGTAGGATGTATGTGCCATCGTGCTGTGGTGTCATCTTAAACAGCTGATCTGCAGCATAAGCACCGAATTCCATATCTCCATTAGTCCGGCAACCAGAAAGAATGGCCTCCCAAATGGATGAGGTAGGCTCAAAAGGTATTGTCTTGAGCAAATCTCTAGCCTCTCCAATCCGTCCAGCCCGACCAAGCAAATCAATCAGTCGTGCGTAGTGATCTTCTCCAGGGATAATGCCAAAGTCCCTCTTCATGGACTCGAAATAATGGAAGCCTTCATCCACCAAACCAGCATGATTGCAAGCAGTCAATACTGTGAGAAAGGAAATCCTATCTGGATATATGCCTTCAGCAACCATCTGATCAAAGAGATCAAGTGCCTCTCTTCCATGTCCATGCTGCCCAAGAGCTGAAATCATAGCATTCCATGAAACAGAATCAACATTGGGCATCAGAAGGAACACAAGGTGAGCTTCTTTCACAGCACCACATTTACCATACATGGTAATGAGTGCATTTCCTGCAGAATTGCTCCCCTCAAAACCAAGCTGCACAAGATGCCCATGGAGCTGTTTCCCATGCTTCAGTGCCCCAAGTTCACCACATGCAGCCATAGCACCAGCATAGGTGTAATCACACGGCTTGACATCCTCAGCCCTCATCCAGTTAAACAGCTTAAGTGCATCTTCCGAACGCCCTCCATGGACATATCCTGAGACCATCACCATCCATGACAATTCATTTTTATAAGGCATCTCCTTAAATACCTCGACTGCCTTGTCCAAACGGCTGCTCTCGATATACCCTGACAAAATGGTGTTCCAAGAAACAACATCCTTTGATTTCATAGTGTCAAAAATCCTTTTTGCATCATCAATCTTCCCACCCTTCGAGTACAAGGTCACCAAAGCATTGTTAACAGGCAAAGCTGCCTCAGGCACAAAATCTGGCTGCAACCGAATGATCTGACCATGGACAGACTTCCCAAGCACAAAAAACCCAGCATTTGCACAAGCACTCAGAACACTAGTAAATGTGAACTCATCAAGTAGCACCCTTCCTAGCACCATTCTCCTGAACAGCTCAAATGCCTCCTTAACCATTCCTGATTGCACATATCCTGAGATCATGGCGTTCCACACGACATCAAACTTCCCATCAACTTCCTCAAAGACTGATCTAGCAGCACCGATATCACCTCTCCTAACATACCCGACGACCATAGTAGTCCACGTCAGTTCATCCTTAGCCGGCATTTCGTCAAGCACCTTCCGCGCGTCCCGCGTCCCCTCGGGCGCCTCACATTTCATGTACAGCGCAATGAGCGCGTTGCACACCGACAGGGCACCCCCGGCGCCAGACTTGAGTACCGAGCAGTACAGCTGCGCACAGTGCCGGACAGAGAGGTTGGCCAGGTGTGCCGCGGCACTGAGGAGCGCGGTGAATGAGTAGTCGTCGGGCCGGAGGGAACCGGAGGCGAGCAGGGAGCGGAACAAGGCGACTGCGGGCGCGGCGTGGGACGCGCGGGCGTACGCGGAGATGACGGCGTTGTGGAGGACGGTGTCGCGGCGCGCGGGCGGGACGGCGTCGAAGAAGGACACGGCGGCGGGGAGGCGGCCCGCGGCGGCGTGAGCGGCGACGAGCGAGGTGGCGGCGACGGGGCAAGGGTTTGAGCGGAAGAGGAGCGCGGCGGCGGGGAGGTCGCGGGACAGGGTGTAGAGGTGGGTAAGGCGGAGGGTGAGGTGCGGGTGCGATGGCGCGTGGAGGAGCCCGGCGGTGAGGAGGCGCGCGTGGAGGCAGCGGAGCGCGCGGAGGAAGGAGGAGGGGGGCAGGGAACGGCTCGCGGCGAGGCGCCGCAGGAGGATGGAGCATTGGTAGGGCAGCGAGGTGGCGGCGGCGGGCGGCGGCGGCATATCGTGGGTTGGGCAAGCCGGGCGCGCGCCGCGCCGCCCAAGGTTCAATTGGCCACGCGGGCCCGCTGGGTATTTGTTGGGGCTTCAGACTTCTAGAGGTTTTCTGAACTTCGACGGCTGCCTGCCTGAAACGTTGCCTCTGATTGAACATTTTGGCCCTTTGAAACATAGGATTCATAAAGGAATTTTGTAGGATTGGAATCCTATAGAAATATTTCCTATATGGCCCTTTGTAACAAAGGATTGGCCATTCCAAAATCCTTCAAAATCCCTATGGAATGGCTCAATCCATACGAATTTTGGAGGAAATCTAACATGAGGTCCAACCTCTTGGAAAGTTTCCTTTGTGTCTATCTCTCTTATGATTCCTTTTTTTTCCTATGTTGTGTCCAAATGCTCTATTAGAAACTTTCATTCATTCTCAATTCCTATAGGATTGAGTGTGGCATGCAACTCAATTCCTATGTTTTTCCTATTCCTACATTTTGAGAATCCTACATTCCGAAGAAGGCTGAGTTGGCAAGCTGAATTTTGTTTTAAAAAAAACTGAATTTCTTGGTGAAGAAGAAGATGACAGGCAGCAACATATCCAGTGCTTCGAAGCTGATTTTTATGTGCACACTGAACATTAAGGATAAGCAACGCAGGTTTGAAGAATATTCTTCACATTCAGAACAGAGCACTCATGCCACATTGCCTAGCGATAAACAGCGCACTCATGAGTGCCTGAAACGTTGCTTCTGATTGAACATTCTGAATTGACAAGCTGAATTTTGTTAAAAAAACTGAATTTCTTGGTGAAGAAGATGACAGGTAGCAACATATTCAGTGCTTCAAAGCTGAATTTTATGAGCAACGCAAGTTTGAAGAACATTCTCACATTCAGATCAGAGCACTCACGAAACAATGCATAGCGATAAACAGGTTAGGAGGCATCCATCATAAATCATCCAAACAGTGCATCCAGTTTCTGCTGATAAACCAACACTATGACTGAACTACTCCATACTACTAGTACTAGTTAACTCAACCATGAATGAACCACCACGATTACATTATACCTGCACGATGTCAATTAGATTCTCACTAACTAGAAGGAAGCATGTGCTTGATAGTAGTCACAGGCCATGAGTGCCAATTGCCGCCCTCAGGTTCGCCGGATGGGCGAGGAAGTCGAGGCACGCCTCCTTCAGGCCGTTGCAGCGGTGCCGCTCGGCGAGTGCGAGTGTGTTCTTCACCGTGCCGGCGTCGATGCCCACGCACAGCTTGTTGGCGCACATCACCTTCAGCCTCTCGGAGCTGAACCTGTCCGCCGCCGCGAGCAGGTCCGCGTACACCGAGTTCTCCTCCCCTCTCTCCACCTCCGGCAGCGCGTCCGTGTAGGCGTAGCGGAGCAGAGCCCTGAACGCCCCTGCCCCCACGCCCTCCACGCGCACGACGCCGGCCGCGCCATTAGCGGCGTCGCCCTCCTTCGCCCCCGCGCCAAAGAGCTCCGCGCTGACGGCGGCCGAGCGGGCGGAGAGCACGCACCGGTGCGCGGGGAACCGCTCGCCGCCGTCGAGCTCGAACACGACGTCGGCGCCGCGCCCGCTCTGGAGGAGGTCGCCGAGGTGCTTCTGGAGCTCGGACGGCGGCACGGGGGCTAGCTTGGACTTGGACTTGGGCAGTTGGGCGGCGGCGCCGCGGCGCGGAACCCGTTGAAGACGGTGACGTCGCACCTGATGGTCACGGAGCCGCCGCCGGGGCGCGTCATCCCGACCAACAAGTTCTCCCTCTTGGTGAATACTGACCACTCCTGGCACACGACGGCGCCATAGGTTTTCAGGTCGGCCGATCTGGAGAGGACCTCCTTCTTTTCCTTCTTGAGGAAGAACAGCGCTCGCTTCTCGAGCACGACGCTGAACTGGACCTGCGCCGTCACGCTCTTGGCCACGATCTCGTCGAGGACGAGGTAGAGCGAGACGTACCCGGGGAGGCTGGAGACGGGCTAGAACCAGATGCGCCAGCGATGGCTGCCGACGGTGAACGGGCAGGACTTGATGAGCCGTCCGGTGGGCGCGCCGAAGATGAGCGCGCAGCCGTCGATCTTGAGGTCGTGGTACCCGACCGATCTGTCGGCGACGATGGAGGAGGCGGAACTGGACGGCTTCCCGCGGCCGGAGGCGGACACCATGGCCAATGTTTCGGGCTCGATCACTGCGTCGCAGGCTTGCGGCTGGTTTCTTGGCGAGGGTTTAGTTCGAGTGGAGTGAACTCTTCAGGCGGAAGGAACTGGGGGAACGGGGGGATTGGCCGATCGATTGGGGAAGGGCGAAGGGGAAAGGGGCTGGATCTGGAGTCGGGTTTCTTTCCATTTTTGGCAACGTTCTTCATCTAATCACCTCTGAGATGGGCCTTCATAGCTGTTGGGCTGACCTAATCTTTTTTGCGTGTAATTCACCTGGGCCATGCTTGGAAGCGAGCTAACACCACCTCTCAATTCCAATTTACTTTATAAAATGCCACCTTGCCATGAAGCTTTGTAAAGCTTGACTACTTATATATTAAAAAAAACCACATATATTTGCTACATGCTGGTTCCATTTTAAATATACGATATTTAGATAAGTAAATTAATTTATTTTACAACTAACAAATTTATCTAAAGATCTAAGCATCATATATTTAAGTACAAGTATAGTATATTCTACCATTACTTTTAATATCATGCCTTATACTTTCTTCCATGGCTGACGCAAAAATCGGGCGGTGACAGATGCGCTAACACACGAACGAAGGCGTAGCTTTGAAATCCGGGGCGTGCCAGTCAATCTGACCTGTTGATTGACAAGGATAAAATCGGACGTTAAGAAACAGCTGAAGAGCCAATTCTCTCGTTAATGAAATCGAATATGATAGGACCGATTCCGATATGTAGTGAAACAGCACAGGGAGCCGATTCTGATAATCAAACAGCCCCGATACAGCTTAGTAAAACAACACTTAGAACTGAACTAATCAGCTATTAGATGAATTTCAAGGTTAATACTTTGACAAAGCCGATTAGATAGAATTCTAAGCTGGATAGGTGGTGATAAAAGCTAAAACAACAAGAAGAAACTTGTAGATCTAGCGAATATCGATAACTGTCGAATAAATCTAAACGAAGCAACAACGATGCGCCCGATGCTAAAGCTCAGATATTACTCAGCAGAAGCGGAACTCACGAGCAAGTGTTGGAGATCTGGATCGCCTTGACTAGCTCAGGAGAACTCGTGAAAGAGAAAATCTTGACGAAGTCGCCGACTTGAAAGTAAATTGCGAAAAGTAGATGCAAGTAGTAAAGGTTTGTTATATTGATGTGTTCGTAAACTCCTCACGACCCTCAGGGTTTATATTTATACCTGGAATTACAGACTCCTAGTCGATTACAACATGAACAAACTTGACGCAAAAGAAAGAAACTACTTTAAGACTCTAAATAACAATAAAAAAAGGTCGGCCTATCATGGCCCACTTCAGCCCAAAGCCCGCGACGCCGTTGATCCACCTTTCCAAGTCTGATCCGATTCTGGAGTCTTGAGTCCGATACTGATTCTTCTTATGGAAACGAACTCGACCTGTTTTCAATTCAAACTCTATCTTCAACTTTAACTCAACCCTTATTGAAGCTCCCCAAGGCGCCGGCTCTGACACGTGTCAAAAAACGTCATCAACAGCCCCCAAACAAAATTTCTAGGGGTGGGCACGTTTTTTCAACCCTAAATCCAAACCCGAATTACCCGAATATGATCTCGAATTATCGAAACCAATACACCCATCACTATTTGGGATGAAGTCAAACCCAAACTTGATTTGGGAGATTGGGCACTAATCGCTAGTACATGAATTTCCTGATTTGCTCGAACTTTACTAAAATCCCAATCAATCTTCACCTTTACATCAAAAGAAACTAGCATATTGGATTGTTTGTTCATTGGATCTATGAATATATTTGCTTGTTTGATCTATGATATGTTAATCTGAGTTTTTGTTTGATCACTCCGTTATTGGTGTTGTGGCTTTTTGGGGGAGAGATGGACAGAGTGCAATTTATCAGGTAGTCGGGACAAAACCCAAATATGAAATTTTGGGTACTCGAAAATTTGGGTAGCTGTTTAAAAAATCCGGATTACAGGACTCGAAATTCCTGAATTATTCGATGCCCGCCCCTAAAAAATTCCCTTAGCACTAGGTCTTACCATTTATGTCCTATTTGCCAATTTTGTCGATTTTCTTTTGCTGTTTATGCCACTTGTGGCTGTTTGAGGCAATATTTTGATTCTAGGCATCGCAATGATGGATTATTTTAATTTAGTTGACATATTTTTTATTTCAATTTGTTTGCATCCCGTGAACATTACGTTTCTTCCGATTTTTTTTATCTTTTCTATTTTTCTCTCAAAATAATCAACAACCATGACGATCATTCACAAGAATAGTGGATAACCACTACCACTTCATATAGTAATATTTGTCAGTGTCGATTTTTTTTCATAATATTTGGCTACTAATCTTACTCAAGAAATTATCCAAAATATACGGAAAGATATGTAATACTCAAAGTACCTTTGATGATAAAATAAATCCCTGATCAAAAAAATGATACTTACATGAATTTTTAAATGAATGGTCAGGTATCACGAACAAAAGTCAATAGCTATAAACATTTTGACACTATCGTTGAAAATGATACCCTGTTCGCTTGGCTTATCATCCCAGTCTGGCGGATTATTCTTCTCATAGAATACTATTGAATCAGTCTAGCAAATTATTCTTCTCTCGGACTTTTCAGCCCAGTGAATCGAACATGACGATAAATCTTTTGATATGGAAATAGTGTGACTTTTTCCGCGAAGAAACTGTAGGCGATAGTGAAATCCTAGCACACCACACGATACAGGACTTTTGGGGCCCGCATTGGAAGCTGTGGTGATCAGTGCTGAGGACTTCCAGAGCATAGAATCGATTCCGAGCAGCAGAAAATTCAGAGAACAAGACAAGTGTAGCCATGTAGTGCAGGAGTATCCCCGTCACCACTCACCACTAAGCCATGTCGCGGTGCACGAAGCCACTAACAGGTCTCCAGCCACATGAATTGTGATAATGAACCGATGGCGATGCGCACGAAAGCAACGCGTCCTGTGTCGTTGCCTCCGATGATGCCCTGGGAGACGGAGGATCTCCCAACACACTGTCGGTGACGCGCCCCGTGAAGCACGACCACTGGCCAACGTGGCAACGCCCTCGTTCCTACTCGCCTGCGCACAGCACCCTGCAGCCGTTTTACTTTCACCACTGTGGGCGCGCAGCCGGCGTAGCGTATGCCGTGTATGGTACGGGTGGTCCTGGACTCCTGGTTTCAGTTGTCGCGCTGACCACCTGTCCATTGCGACTGCACAAACCGTCAAGCTCCAGGTCACTGCTCTGCCCTTGCACCAAACTTGCTCGCGGCGCTCCAGCCAGTGGGGGGATCGGTGCGCCGAGCGTGACAAGTAGCCAGTCTCCATCCACCCGTGCTGCTGCCCCGGCTGCATCTGCATCTACATGTACATGCCAGCCGCACCGGCCGCGGCGACGGCGACGGCGACGAACCTGTCGGCTGCTCGGCTTCTGCAATTCCGCGCCGCGACGGCGAGATGAGCATTAGCAGAGTGCGCGCGGGCGTCACTCACCGCCGCACCAGAGCAGCAAATCTATCGTGTAGGCTTCGCGGCCTTTTGCCCGATGTGCCATGTCCTGGTCCTGGACGCACTTTCTTTCCGAGGCTCATTATTCGCAGGATGACATGGCCGAACAGCAGCGAGTTCAGTCACTTTAGCAACGTGACCGTGAAACCAACCGCCGGTCGGGTCCTCCAAGCAACGCACATTCCATTCCATTCTGGACAAGGATCCGCACACATGGGGCACAAAAGTTGCCGGCGAGGGCACGCACCAAACGGAAAGGCAGCCAACAGTGAGCGGGTACAGACTACAGAAGGGGATGGTCTTTTCTGGCAGCGGCATTGTTCTTGCTTCGGAGTGCGGCTATGCTCCGAGCGCCCGTAAAGAGGAATTGGAAGGCTGAAGCGGACGAATTGTAATGCAACGCAGCGTGCCAGCGTCAAAAGCTGGAATGAATGTGAGCCTGGAAAGGAGTTTCCTCGGACGGGACTGCAACTCTGTTTCCTGGCGCGTGTGGTGTGAATCATCTGCCCCGTTGGGATTACTCCAGCATCATCATCGTCGTCAGGTTAATAGCGGCAGTCGGATTAATCTCCGTCCAGTTCCAGTCAAAGTTCTTCTGGAATGCTGACAAATTTCAGGCAAAATTTCCTCTTCATGCTGCCCCCAAAGTCTTCCTCTGCATGTACAGCTACTGAATAATGGACGAGTCCTGAAGATTGAAGAATAACGCAAGTCGATCCGGAGGAAACTTCTCCGGGATTCCCTCGCCACAGCCTACAGCCAGCCCTCCCTCGTCAAGTCGCCATGGCACTCCGGCGAACCCACGATTCCACACGCGCGCACGCGCTAGCTGTGCGAGCCGAGACGTACGTGGCTGCCCCCACAATTGCTGTGTGCAATGCATCCGGTGGTTGTAGTGGAAGATGGAGCTGGTGTCGAATCTCCCAACAGAAAAAGAAAACTCGCTAACGATCTTTCGCCATCACCGCTTAGCTCAAGCTGTTTCCATGCGTTGTCTCCACAGTCTACACCGTTTATCTTCAGTACTGTACTGTATACTGTAGAACCTCTAGAACGATGCTGCCGATGCAAACTTTTATCCTAATTTTTGAAACGAACCGGCAGGAGAGCTGCCTGTTATATTAAAAAGCAGAAGTGCCCGTATGGGCAAAACGGACTGACAAAAGTACAGAAGCTTCTGTACACAAAAATCAGAAAACCGGAGAAAAAACTTTTATCCCAATCACTCACAAGTTCAGAGGCGCCATGCTCTCTGCAGATCCTGAACTTTTTTTCTTCAGCTCGGCTCTTTTTTTTTTGGAAAGATCTTCAGCTCGGCGCTGCACGATGGTTCACATCCACCACCGCCTGGCCGCCGCTCCATCCACGGCGTGCCAGCGGCGCCAACCCGTCGCCGCGTGCCACGTCACGCCCACCCCGCACATCCCGACACGCCCTGCGAGTTAGCCCCACTGAAGTTCACTGACACGCACGGACAACGAAGGCCCTGGTCTTCCCTCCCCACCGCAGGCGACAACGAAGGCCGGCCCCGTGCGCTGGCGGGGGGAACAGGACGAGGAACTGAGGAAGTCACCGTGTCTCACTCCATCCACTCCGCAACCAACGCCTCTCACCCACCGCCACGTGGGGCCGATATATTGGGTCCCATGATTCAGTGAGACGTTGACGAAGCGGGCTAGAATGACGCGGGTAGGAAATGGATGGGGGAGGGAGAGTAACCGAGGGCCCGTAAGATTTCCGCTGGGCCCGCTGTGGGCCCCACGCTCCCTCGGTTTTTTTTTGAGACACCCTCGGTTCCTTATTCCTTCTGGACTGCTGCTAGTGTGTCTACGGAGGGCCACTTCATTTACTGCTTCGCCAGGGAAGCAGTTCCTCTGCAGTTGGGCCTCTACCATTGAGTCACTGACATGTGGGGCCCACAGAGCTTGGGCCCACATGTCAGCGACACACCAACAGAGGGACCAACTGCAGAGGATCTCGTTCCTCGCCAGAAGGGCTATGATACTGACGCGGTGGCCGTAGACACGTGGGTCCCACGTACCATTGGCTCAGCATTGCTCGTTTTCCCTTCCTTCGGCCGAGTGGTCCTCTCGTGCGACCGACCGATTGAACACGCCGAAATGGTGGCTTCTTCGCTCGCTTCCGGCTTCATCATCATCCCCGGCACCTGAAAAACGCGAGAAGTTCCATCGCCCATCGGGGAATCAACCCCCAGTACAGTTATCCTCTGACTTGTGGGTCACTTTGTTGCTAAGCCAGGGCCCAGATGTCAGTGAGCTGGTCTTTGCAAAGGAGAGGATACGCTCCGCTCTCTTTTATGCTCGTGGAGTGTACAGCACACACACTCCTTCGCCACTTCGGCGACGCGGCCACGCACGCGGCCCGTTCCCCCCCTTCATTCTCCTCCCGGAGGCCACGCCGCAAAGAGAAACTGACGCAACGACACCAAAAAGTTTGAAAAAATTCGGAGGAGAATTGGGGGTGTTTTATTGGGAGGATTTTTCGGGGGTCTATCTCGTTCGATGATGCGAGGGGGAGAGGTGGGTGTGAGCGCGCTGCTCGCTGTGGTGGTGGTGCTGGTAGCTGGGGCGTCGCTGTTGTCGGCGGGGGCGGAGCCCGATGGCCGCGGCAGCCTCCGGCGGCGGTCGCTCCACCAGCCCTTCTTCCCTATCGACTCCACGCCGCCGCCGGGGTCCGACGACTCGACCGTGCCGCCGCCTCCGCCCCCGCCGGACGCCGCCGCGGCGGCGGCCTCGGCAAAGGGCGGCGGCGGGCGGTCCTCGCCCAGCGTGACGAACGCCGTCGCCATCGCGCTCGCCACGGGCCTCGTCGTGCTTGCGGTGGCGTTCTACTCGTGCTGCCTCCTGAGGCGGCGCCGCTCCAACGGAGGCGGCGGGGGCGACGGCGAGGACGGAGCCCTCCGCGCCGCGAAGATGGCGCGCCCCGGCGCCGGCTCCGCGGCTGTGAGGGTTGCCAGCGACCTCGGGAGCAGCGCGCGGCACCAGAGGTCGCCGCCGCCGAGCTCGACGGCGTCCGACGCGATATACCTCGACCCGCTCACGACGCTGGTGGAGGTGGGCCGGCACGGGCCGCAGAGCCCGGACCTCCGCCCGCTCGCGCTCGTGAAGCAGCCGAGCCCCGACCTCCGGCCGTTGCCGCCGCTGAAGCGGCCGCCGACGCAGCCCCCGCCCCCGCCGGCGTCCACGCCGCCGATGACCACCACGGGGGATTCCTCCGATGAGGAGGACCAGGCCACGTTCTACACCGCGCCCAAGACCGCCAAGTCCTCGTTCTTCAGCCGGAGCACGAGCCAGCGCAGTGGCCTGGAGCCAACTGCTCCTCAACCTCAACCCCCCGCCCCCGCGCCCGCACCACCGCCTGCGCCACAAGAGAATCCCCAACGGCCTACTCGTCCGCCGCCGCCCCCACCGCCGCCGAGGCAGAGGCTGCTGCGACCGATGGCCACGGAGTCCCCATCCCCCGCCGTGCTCGCCAGTTTGGCGTTAACCCCTGACCCTGAGTCCTCTGTTCAGGACAGGGGAGGCGAGAATCCCGACGGCCACGGCGGGAGAGCACGGCCGCCGAAGCCCCCGAGCCTGAAGCCGCTGCACTGGGACAAGCTCCGCGCCATCTCCGGCCGCACCACCGTCTGGGACCAGGTCAACAACTCCGACTCGTTCCGGTGCGCTCCTCTTCCCGTTCGCGTTTCCGTAACACCTCATCATCGTTTTGCACTGAGCCGAACCGCGTGGTGATTGGTGCAGCGTGGACGAGGCGGCGATGGAGAGCTTGTTCATGAGTAACACCGGCGGCGCGGGGAATTCCGATCAGGCGGCGAGGAGGGGAGGAGGCGCCGGGAAGCAGGAGAGCCGGCTGCTCGACCCGAAACGGCTGCAGAACGTCGCGATCATGCTCAAGGCGCTCAATGTGACGTCGGATGATGTGATTAGAGCTCTCATGCACGGTGAGCTTGTGTTCTCAGTGTTTTACATTCATAATTCTAGTCTGGTCCCCTGCTGAAGTTTGGAATTTTCTAAAGCGTTCTTGTGCAATCCCAATGCTCACATGTCCTCACAGTACAATCTAGTTACTGCTAAACAAAGTACGCACAACAACTTGATATAAGTGATTGGGGCGCTGCTGCTCTTTGGTCCCTAGAAAAAAAAAATCCAAAAAAAACTTTTACATTTTTTCAAAAACCGGAGACTAGGTGCTTGGCACTACCTTGCCGCGCTAGTGCCTACCGTCGCAAATAGGCGATTTGGCGCTTTCTTTTGTTTGAATGGCTGACTAGAGCTTTTAAAATACTGCCAAAAAGGGCATCTCATGCTATTGGTTAGTTAAGAACAACAAGGAAAACATCCATCGGGGAGTTTCTCTTGGGAGTAATTCTTAAATTGGTTAATTTCAGGTAAATGAAAAATAGCTTTGAAGGGACCAGCAACCTAATGACTATTTGTTGATCAGAATCTTGCTGTCAACCTGTTCCACTGGAGGCCGTTCTTTTGCATCACACACGTTCTGCACTGTTCACCAGTCCAGATTCTAGTCGTTTATATGTTTTATTAGCCTGCAATTTGTAGAGGTGGGTAGCTAAACATGCCATTATATCCCCTCCTATATTCTCAGGTTATACCTGAAGATCTACACAATTCTTAGGCGTTGGAAACTGTCGTGGTGCTTACCTAATAAATATAATTTCTTAGTATACCACGGAATCTCTCCTACTTCCTACAAAACACCTTTTCTTTAGTTTAGATGTGTGCTGATAGCGAAAGGTCCTATACCTGTCCTGCCTTTTGACCACAATTGTCACATTCAAGATTTTTTTGGTGACGGGTTACTTTCACGATCACATAGACTAAAATGCAATGTGTTCCAACGAGGATCACTTTTGTGTTATTGGTTCTGCAATCTTGAAAATGCGCCACATGTTCCAAATAAGCTTCTATTGTTGATAGTTCAGCTTTGGTTACTACCTTCAAAATAAAAACTTTAATCTCATTTGCTAATGTAGTTATGGCATTAAGATTTGATTAGCTGGCTGTTTGTGCGAACCATCAGTGATGTAGCATCATCAATCATGTCAAGTTAGGTCATGGTTAGGTCAAGACACATATTAGGACGTGTATTAGAGAGGCGAGCTGCATCTTTCACAAAGATGAAGGTTCTTTACCGTCTAATGCTTCTGCTTTCTCTTGTGATTATGTTGTATTACACATGTGCATTTTCCAACTTGGTAACAGCTGTTTACAAATGGCAAAGAGGGAACTGCTGTCCAAACTTGCATATCCATTTCAAGAACTTTCACCATTTCCGGTTTCCATCATCCTCTGCTTGTCAACTTCTCTTCTTATATTGCCCAAAAGATGTGTCATACTCATTTGTTGCCTAAAATCTTTTATAAAAGAAGGAAACCTGGTGGACAGTAGCTGCAGATAATGGTGGAATTCACATCCTTTTACTTATGTTTGCAATTTTTTCAACTAATATTCTAGGAACTTGTCATGTGCAATTCGTGAACTAATATGTCCTAGCCCTACTTTTGTTTCAGCTAATACCTGACAGATTTCAACAGTTATTTATCCATTACAAAAGTAATAGAGAGTTCATTTGATAAATTAATTTAGTGAAATAAAAGAACATGTTACCTATTGAAACTAGGCACTTTTGCATTAAGAAGCATAAAATGGCGCCCCATTAGATTGGAAGATGACTCAGACCTGGGTGTGGGGGTTTACACCCATACCTCTCACCAGCTAAGTTCCTTGTAGAAGTAGTTGCAGTAGGTTCACTAGTTTCATGATTGTCTTGACATCGTGAAATTTAGGCTTTCTTTTGCTTGATCTTAAGTTGTTGATTAGTTGATGTGCTTTATTATAATAAACAAGTACATTGATCTTGCTAGTTGACCATGTCATGAGTTAACCACTTTTCTTTTTTAATTGCTTGAGAGTCATCTAACATTCAGCACTAAGAACTTCATATGTGGCATACTGGCATGTTGTTTATAAGATCACAAGGAGGGTGAGAAGGGGCTTGAAATCATGGGGTTCATACCAAATTTAGGCATTCTATTACTTGATCTTAAGTTGTTGAATAGCTGATGTGCTTTCATATAAAAAAAAACTCGACGCACGGGGGGTAAGACAGCCCCCGGGCATTTTTGCTAAGAGAAGACCTTCTCACGCAGGCCGAGAAAACCCCCGAACCTCTGCCCCACCCTTACACAGGGGTCCGTAACCCTTTGTGAGACAACCACTGGGCTAGCGACCGCTGCAACTACCCCATGTAGGAGTGGCCCAAACCAACCACAGTTACGACCTGGGCCGGACCTATGGCCTGTGCTTTGGCGTGGTGACAGACGAGGGGATTTTTTTAACCCCAGCCTGAAATTCGCTCCCACGGGGAGTCGAACCCAGGACCTGAGGAGTGCTACCCAGACCATCTAACCAATCCAGCTAGAGGAAACAAGTACCTTGATCTTGTTAGTTGACCATGTCACGAGTTAACCATTTTTTTTAACAAAACGCCTGATAGTTATCTTGCATCCAACACTAAAAATTACATATGTGGTGTTATTTGTAAGATCACAAGGAGGGTGAGAAGGGGCGAATCACTATTGCATGTTAACTTTTGTCAGCATAAGAAATGATGACAATTGGCAGTTGAGTTATCTAAATGAGGGCATGTGTTAATATATCTTGGGATGGTTCAGTAAAATTCTTCTCAACCAAAATTGCTTCCCAAGTTTGGGAGCGTCTTGTGGGTATATCCCAGATGAGCTCCAGCGGTGCTGTGATGGGCGTGGTGGCGGTGCCAGCATAGGCAGCTTCTTGCATTAGCTTGAACAGCCGAATTGCTGATTAGTTTGACGCTTTGAGTGATGGTCCCTGTACTGACTTATGCAGGCGGGCCTTGAATATGCTTAGTGCTCAAAATGATGTAAACGATGACAAGATATGCTTTGTTTCGTGAAATAAAGCAGGGGTGACCGTTCCTCTAAAATTAGTGCAGAGGAGTTGTTAATTACTTGATTGCAAAAAAAGAAAGTATAGAGGAGCTGTTGGGTATGATGGCCACATGATCCATGATCGTTGCACTCTTTTGTAGATTTACTGTATTTTGTGCTGTAGAACATACATAATTAGCCCCCATAATTGGTTCTGGAAGTGACTTGTGTGACTTATGTCCCAGATTTCTTCTTACCTTGCCAGTTAGGTGTCTTCCTATCTGGCATACACTAACTAGAATTGTTAGCACTGTCAACCTTTTGGTAATGATTATTTAAACAGTGACATACGAGCAATTTGTGGGACTCCCTTTTGTAGAGTAAGGTTGTGCTGTTCATCGCATGGTAGTGGGCCTATGGTTCAGTTCTTTTCTTATGCAGTCACATGGAAACATTGATTAGCTATTGGTGTTGGACCTAACAAACATCAATTCATGTCCCTTGTTTATTGTTCACAACCAACATATCTCATCTATACAGTCTGTTTCAGTTTTGATTTCAAAGGTGCCATTTACAATGCTGAATTATATCTGCATAAACTGTTGACATGATACACGAGCCACATAATTAGAAATCATTGACAGATGGAAAATGCTGTGCATTAATATTCCCAGTGCATTCATAATTTTCGGACCTGCACCAGGTCTGTACATATCACGTACAGTTCTATTTTAGATATCAACATGCACAGTGAATCTGTGTTTGCTGACTTGCTGTTGTCCTGATATTTTCTTCAAGAGCTTTAGGTCAATCTGTGATTTCTGTGGTATCAGTTTCGGGTTACTATGTGCCTTTTGGTTCTTTTAACTAATACGGTTTGAATATATGGTTTACAGGAAGTGGTGATTTGGGGTCTGAGTTCTACGAAACACTAGCTAAGATGGCACCGACCAAAGAAGAAGAATTGAAATTAAAAGATTATAGTGGTGACATATCAAAGCTTGATCCAGCAGAGCGCTTTTTGAAAGATGTACTTGATGTTCCTTTTGCCTTCAAAAGAGTAGAAGCATTGCTGTACAGAGCAAACTTTGATACTGAAGTGAATTATTTAAAGAATTCTTTTGGTACCCTGGAGGTAAACAGCTATGATGATTCGACCTTTCCATTTGAATGTTATAACACTTCCTCTACTACAAACTACTAAGCTTTCCTCTTTTATTAAATTAAACATACGTGTGTTCATTCTTCAAAAATTAAATGTCACATTCTTAGTTCCTTACCACAGTCGTGTTACTAATTGTTAAAAATAGATGTTTGGTAACTGTACATTTGTTATAGGATTTGCGGAGTATATGTGTATAGGCAACTGATGAATTTCATGCCAATTCAGTTCACTTACAAACTGACAATAGGTGTATTCAGGCCAATTATCAAAACATAACATTTCTTCAGAACTTTTTCAGGCAGCCTGTGCAGATTTAAGAAGCAGCAAGCTATTCTTGAAGTTGCTAGATGCAGTTCTCAAGACTGGGAACCGCATGAATGATGGAACTAATCGGGGCGAGGCGAGGGCCTTCAAACTTGACACTCTTCTCAAGCTTGCAGACATCAAGTCGACAGACGGCAAAACAACAGTGCTCCATTTTGTGGTACAAGAGATCATCCGATCAGAAGGCTTCAGTTCCGATCAAACAACAGCAGTAAATCCTGGCAGCACCAGCAAGGAGCAGTTCAAGAAGGACGGCCTGAAAGTAGTTGCTGGGCTCAGCAGTGAGCTCTCAAACGTGAAGAGGGCGGCCACACTGGAGATGGATACGCTAATTGGCAGTGTCTCGAGGCTCGAAAGTGACCTCGAGAAGGTGAAGCTGGTCATGCAGATGAAGGAGACATGTCCCGATCAGGGCTCAAGCGAGAAGTTCTTCGAGGCGATGGACGCGTTCCTCGGAAGATCTCGGGTGGAGATCGAGAGCGTGAAGGCGTCTGGGGAGAGCGCGTTGCAACGCGTGAAGGAAACAACAGAGTACTTCCACGGCGACGCCACCAAGGAGGAGCCTCATCCGCTGAGGATCTTCATGGTGGTGAGGGACTTCCTGTCTACGCTGGACCGCGTGTGCCGGGACGTCAGCAGGACGCCGGAGAGGGTGATGATGGGGTCCGGCAAGGCATTCCGCATCTCGGCAGGCGCGTCCTTGCCGCCGCGCCGGTATGAGCAGCGGAGGGAGCCGAGCTCCTCCGACGAGGACAGCTCGTCGTCTTAAGAGGAACTACTAGGAAACATCTTTTTGATGCGTAGGATTAGTTGTTCGATTTGAGGGCAGCGATTCTTGGAGAGTTGATCATGTGTAGTCTGATATCAGAACTCAGGATATAAAGTCACTGTGTAATAGTTTTTTACACAAAGGTTAAAAGATATATAGCTTACAGCTGTACAAAGGCAGAGGCTTCTTGACTGTATTATGGTATCTTCATTCTCTTACTTTTGCAGTTGCGATCAAGCACAATGTTACTGAACTGAGACTCGGAGAGTGACATGTTATGGAATCACTAACAGTTCATTGTAAGAACTATTGCAATATTCAAGTAAGGTTACTTCAGAAAGAAGCCTTTTGTGTCTCTGCATCTAGACCAGAAAAGGTAGCAGTCATGCGACACATGCACCTTCGCGATCAAGGGCCTGCACACATGGCTGGCTGGTGCCAGCATGATCACTCGAGGGACTGACGCTGCCGAGTGATGGAAATGGCATCATGATAAAGTACGAAAAACAGATGGATACCACAGTGGTGACAGCGAAGTGAAAATGAGGATGATCACTTGATCAGACATATACAACAGTAATACCGAGGAACATGACTGCATTACCCATAGGTTAGCAATGCGGAGGACACACAATTCATCATTCCATATATTAACCAGGTATACTTATAAAAGTATCTGGTAGATTCATCACACCAAACATAGTACATGACTCAAACATGCAAGCAAGCTCGATCTAGATACACTCTAGATAACTTGAAGCTTTGCACGGCGACCCATATATATCACTCGATCGCCTTATTCAGTTGACATATAGATATACCAAAGGCATAAACCATGAAGCCCGCCACGTTAGCCAACGACCGGCGCCGGAGCTCTAACCACGTAGAAACCATCGTAATGGAGGCGGACACGATGCTCGTCGTATGTGCCTCCTTGTGGCGCGGTTTCACTGGGACCATACTCTTCGATGTACACGTCCGGCCGCTCGCTGCAGATGATGTTGTGCGCTACGAAATACGTCCGGCCCACCAGCTGCGGCCACTCAGTCGGCACCAGGCCTGGCATGGCTCCTCCAACGCCATCAGTTGCTGCGCTTTCCTCGCAGTGTGTGATAGTGGGCATTGCTGGATGGTCAACAGATACAAACACGTAAAAACTCTATGTTTTTGTAAGCATAGTATAATTTGGACACTTTGGCATGAACTTGACAGTGAGATGATGGAATTAAGCTGCTGCAGTTTCAAGGGAAACTAAGGCTGAGTCTAGTTTCCAAAAAGATTTTGGCAAAAAAAATTTGGGAAAGATTTTTACCCATTAAGGAGTAGTAAATGTAGACTGATAATAATATCAATTACAGATTTGTTTGGAAATCGCGAGACGAATCTAATGATGATAATTAGAAGGTAATTAATCCATAATTAGCGGATAGCTACTGTAGCATTACTGTTGCAAATCATGGATTAAGTAGGCTCATTAGATTCGTCTCGCGATTTATAGCCTATCTATATAATTTTTCACATTTTTTGTCTACATTTAACACTCCATGCATCTAAGACTCTCCTTTGATGTGATGGGAAAAAAATCATTTTGTCGGTGTCGGAACCGCGCGGGGGTCCAACACCTGCAGAAAGGTGCGCTGTGTCCCGTCTCTCGATGGTCGATGCAAGGGCAATGCGGTGACACGAGGTTTATCCTGGTTCCGATCTTCCGATCGTACGTCCAGCAGGGTGTGCTTGCGCACTTGTATTGCCTTGCACCGGGGGTGCTCGTAGTAGGGGGCTACAAGCTTGGCGGGAGAGGAGGATGAGCCTCCAGGTCCCTTAGAACGAGTGAGAGTTGTGTTGCTTGACGAACTGAGTAGTGGGTATGTGAACGAGTGTGTGAACGAGTGTGTGAATGAGTGTCTCTGGTGGCCTCTCCGTTCTATGGGGCTGCCTCCTCCTTTTATAGTTCAAAGAGGGGCGGTTACAAACAGTAGAAGTACAGTACTTGGTACAGTGACGGCGTACGACGGGGCGTGACTGCGGGCGTGACTCTTGTCTTGGCTCGTGTTGTCGGACTATGCGACTTCCCGGCGTATGGTGCTCTGGCGCATGGCGTGACGTCCCCTGTACATGACGCACGCTCCTTGTGCTCCTGATTTTATGGGCTGGCGTGGGTCGTCATCATCGAGTACATCGGGCCATGGACCCGTTCGAGGGCTCCCCCTGTCCGTTCGAGGGGTCCCCGTACCGGAGTTGGTAGAACAGGGGAGCGTGACAGTACAGGGCTGTCACGTTGCCCAGGCTCGTGACGCCACACAGGTCCATCACGCTGTACAGTGTAGAGGATGACCGCACGGTGTCGGAAATGACCGCACGGTGTCAGGGGTTGGCGGAGATGACCGGGGATGGGCTAATGATTCGTCGCTTGACTTCCTCGCCCAAGGCCGTGCGGAGCCATTAAATGCTCTTGTCCATGGGGTAGGTGAGCCGTCAGCGGGCCCCGCGAGCGAGGGGTCTCGAGCGAGGCGGAGATAGGCATCGAGAGCGGCCTCCGGGCTTCGAGCGAGGGGCCTCGAGCGAGGCGGAGTTCCGCTTCGCTCGAGGGGTACTGGGCACCCTCGAGCTTGACAGCGGATCAAGACCTCTGCACTTATTTTTCGCCGGGTTAATTGGTTCCAGCGGTTTAGTTGGTGATTACTGTTGTCTTAGGGCCTCTCCCAGGATTGGCACCGACACATTTTGAAACTAAACACGGCCTAATTAATGCAAGTAAAACTAACAAGACAGCAGAGATAACACACACCCCAACCAACCTGCAGGAGGGGGAAGCACGAACCGAAGAAGAGAAAGAGTGTAGCTAGCAGTGCCAGTGCTTGTGGTTGTGGCATTCATACGATCGAGGTACATATATACACGCGAGCGGCGAGAGCTGACGCACGTACTAACCTTTGCGCCGATGGTAGTTTAGTGTTTGATTATAATTTACGCGGCAGCAGATGCATCGTGTCAATCGCGCTCGATTGTCAAGAACTCTGAATTCCATTCAGCCATCGATCAGTTTCATCGATTTAGACTGGTCAGGCAAAGGGCGAAGCAGGCGTCCATCCTGCATCAATCGGCTACCATTTAAACATCGTATGTACTACGTCCATTCCAAAATATAGGTTGTTTTGACATTTTTAGGTTCATTGATTTTGCTATGCATATAGATACAACGTATGTTTAGATGCAAAGCAAAACATATGAACTTAAAAAATGCTAAAACGACTTATATTTTGAAACGGAGGTAGTACTAAATATTCAGCAACACCACCTTATTTTCCTTGTTATTATCTTTCAATTTTCAAGGAACTCCTGATCTGAAAGCTGCAAAGGAGGTAGCGGATTACTATTTCTCTGCACGTTTCTGGCTGTATAACCATTTAAATGGGTAGAAACACAGAACCATAACTACTTTCTCTGTTCTCAATCAAATGAGAAATGGTGACTATAATGGTGCCACCTAATTGTCTTTTAAGATGCGCCTAAAAGAAATGTCTTTTAAGATGGAGGATATGGACATAGATAGAATGAATGATGACAGAATGTCCCTGTTCTTTATATGGCTACACTCAAGCTTGGCATAATAACAATATCTATGATGCCTACTTGTCCAGATTCAGACACCATGAGAAAGAAATTCTCTCATAGTGAGGTACTTATCTAAGGCTCCACATCTGCATGGCAGCTGCAAACTCATGCGGCCAAATTGAGATACAGTGATGCATATGAATATTTTACTCACCATCTTCCGTTTCTCATCAAAATATCTTAACTGCCAATATATTTCCTGCCACACTAATCGGGTTCCAATATAAAGTCAGCATTATACTGCTCAAAATGACACTTTATTCAGAAATTTTTATATTGCAAACTCTTACCCAGTAAATTTTTGAAGGTAAGAGAACCTGATCATCATAAAATAAGCACTGTGATGTCTTTCTATTAGAAAGCTTGGTGTACATATCTTCTGCTCTGCAGCTAGATATACGTTAGAAAAGCCAAAACTACTTACAGTTTGGAATGAAGGGAGTATCTTTTGATAAAAGGAGCCGACTTGTTCATTGTTGCAAGATAACAGGAAATGTTTCATGCCTGTGCGGTGCAAGTACAAAAGAACACAAGTATTGCTCTGCCACTGCCCAACTGTTTTCCAAAGCATGACCTTCAGGCATGTACTGAAGGATTGCTTGATTGAAGTCAATTCCGCTTTGTCCCAAGTTTTTTTTTTTTTTTTTTTTTTTTTTTTTTTTTTTTTTTTGCACATCTTGTTCTTCAGTTAAACTTGAGCAAAGTTATTGATACATCAAACAGGTCAAACAGACAAATACAACCAAAATAATCACAAAACTTAACGTATCATTTGCAGTACTTAGCCCATCAATGGAAATTTCAGCAAAGCAACACATACATGATTCCGTTTATCCCAGCCAAACATAAATCCATCCAGTTTCCACAAAGTTTCAATATAGGATACCTTTGAATTAGTGTTTTCATGACTTTGAAACTTTTGGGAAATGAAGCTTAACAATCATTGGGAGTTCAAAGAGCTGCACTTTGGACCTGCCCAATAATACAGTCTTCAGCTTCTCATCACAGTTCACAATGTTCTTATTCGTTGGGTCCTGCAAATCAGATAGTTACCATCTAAAAAATAATAACAATAATAATAACAGTGATAAAGCTGTATAAGCAAAAACTTTGTTTCTGTAAAAAAAAATAGTTCTTCGTTTTGGCACTAATATCTGGCAGTGGCAGATAGAAGGCCTTGATATAGTGGCCGCAACCGTTGATCTGCTTGGCTGTGATCCAGTGGATCGCAATAATTGACAGATAATTGCTACTAATGTTTTCACATAAATGAACCAAGGGTTTTCTTTCTTTCTTTATCTACTTATTTCTTTCTTTCTATTAAGTGAGTTTCATGCTGAGAGAATGTGTTTCAGAATTCTACAAAGAATAAGTTGCTTGACCTAAAAAAAAGAATGAGTTGCTTGTCAGTTTTTCGTCACGCCAGATAATATTTGGCACATGTGGGGAAAGATCGCGTCTAATAAAAGAATGCTGAAAATGAAATAATAAAATAGTGGTAAAATGAAAACAGGCACACCGAAATAAAGTTCCCATTCTTGTACACAATTTGACACAATCACGCAGGATCACACCGTGTACTGCCGCTCCGTGCAGTCCATCACCACCACCACCACCTTGGCCTCGCCCTGCCGCACCGGTCATCCTCGCCGGCGACAGCCTCCTCGCCGCCGGCACCGCCGCCGGCGGCGCCGTCGTCGAGCATCAGCTTGTGCAGCCGCCTCTCCGCGCGCGCCGCGCCCACGGGCACGCCGCCCGCACACGTGCTGTTGGCGCGCCCGTCGCCGTGCATCACGGTGCGGAGGAGGTCCTGGACCCTGGACAGCCGGCCGGCGTCGCGGATGGCGAGCCCGGTGATCTCGTCGGTGATCTGGAACACGGCGGCGGCGCGCCGCTCGTGCGTCCACACCTCGGCTTCACGATGTTGCAGCTCAGGGAGGCCAGCACGGCGCACACCTCGGAGAGGAGCCCCGGCGGTCGGTGACGGTCAGCTCGATACAGGTGGACTGGTCCTCTGCCGACGCAGCTCCGTACGTCGCCAGGTTGCTGCGGCGACGCAAGACAGTCTTCTGATTCCAGGCACCTGCTTGCGGATCAGCAAGGTCAGGCATCTTGAACTGAAGGATTTACATAAGAGTGCGTGATCAGTAAATTGCATGCTTACTTCTGAATATGGTCAATGACCTCCCTTATTCTGAAGCTTACTCCCATCCTGATCGGTCACATTGAACCTGAACACGACGTGACCCACGAAACAGACAATATTCATAATGACAAGTCAAACAACCAAACATTTTCTTTCGAGTTGCAAGTCAAATTCAGAAAAACTGGGAGGGAGGCTTATACTACTAGTAGTAGTACCATGCATGAACCAGTTTGCCATCCGAAGAAAATGTACGCCTTGGTGATGACAGGTTGAGATCGACAAGGACTTGAACTGCTTCCAGTAAATGCCATGCTTCTTGACCCTATCAACCTGGCAAGAAAGAAAAGGTACATCCTTTATCAATTAAATATAATGACTGTAGTGCAAATTAAAGTTGCAAAGTACAAAGGCTGAACAGGTTGGCTAAGATATTGAAATGTGGTTAGCAACGTGGTCCTCCATGAAAGTGAAGTACAATCTCACCCGGATGACGGTTGCGTTGTCACACGAGCCATTGTCGATCACAACCTCTGCAAGAAACAGCACAGTAGGTGATTAGCTCCTTTAAAAAGGAAAAAACTTATTTCAAAAAAAAAAAAATTGGCGATGAATATTCGGCAACAAGTAATAGTGAAGATAATTTGGAACAACCTAGTAGCAAACAAACAAGTTTTGGTAGTTGATTAGAAGGACAGTTGTATAGTAGACAGTAATTAGTAAAGCATCTTGAAGAGGTAGCAAAGGAATCAAAGATTCCATATGCCTTTGCCAAAAGCGGAGGGGGGACTCTCAAAGGACGCTCCATGTCTTTGGGCACCAGTACGAGGAGTGGTAGCAACAAGGCAAGGACTAAAGGCGACGAAAGGCAGTGCACGCACGTACGGAAAGCAATACAGCTTAAGTTCGTTCTAAAAATGCCGACATGTGGAATCGCCATTTGTTGGATAGGTTTTACGTGTTTAATTGAGCTGAAGAAATCCTGTACATAACAGGCCATTTTTACAGCAGCTATCCTAGCTGAGATCGGGTGAGTGAATTAACCCTGCCAGAATCTCCGTGAATCAAAGTGGAATCCTACGAGGTGATTGGGGATTCAATAGACGGATTCCTTGAACATTGGAGGGGGCTATTTAAAAGTTTGATCGAAATTAAACCTCGATCCGTCCAGCTTGCTACCCCGATCACTGGCATAATTCCCACAACGATTCTCGTAAACTGACAACGAAAGCAGAGGCGAGCGAGCTCGCTGATCAAATCACGAACGAAAAGAGAATAGCATGAGATAATCAACAATCCGAAAGGGGAAACAAATTGTTTACAGTTTTACTGCAAGGTAGAGGTAGCACTGCTACTGGTCAGTGAACGTACCTCGGCGGGTTCATCCTCCGAACCAACTTGGCGTACTCGTCGTCGGTCCCTCCTCCGCCCCCCATCTCCAGGCACCTCACATGGCTAGTGGGCACAAGCACGACCGAGACCCCTCCCCTGAGAGTTGATGAGACCCTTACCGCCGTGAGGCTTCCAAGCCAAAACCACCCGCGTCACATGCAGGGGAAGAAGGCGAGGAGGAGCGGATGAGGAGAAGCTGCGACGGCGAGCCGTAGGGAGGAAGAGACGACCGCGCGAGAGGGGAAAGGAAACGCCGCGGCAGCAGCGGCGTAGGGAGGGAGAGGACAGAGAGCGCGAGGGACACGGGCGGGAGTAAAGGCAGTCTGCCGCCCGGCCTCTGCTCGTCTCGCTCTCGTCGTCCTCCACGACCCGCGCGGCTTATAAACCAGGGCCGCCGACGCGCGCGGCAGGAGGATCTTTTTTTTTCCTCACTCCTGGTACAAATTGACAGTTTTTGCCATGTTTGGGCCGTAACATGGAAACTGTGGCATGGGCTCCAGAGTCGGTGCACCGAAACAAACAACAGCGACGGGCATGGTCAGTTAGCTGCTGCCGTCACGTGGCGGGCCGCCGGGCCGAGCCGAGCTCCTCGTGCCAGTGTGTGCCTCGGATGGATAAGGAAAGGGACAACGAGCCGGACAGGTAGGCGGGCCACTTCATCCGGAGTGGCGCGAGATACGGGGTGGGCCACTCACCGTACCAGTTGGGGTCTGCTGGTCTAGTTTATCCGTTTCGGTTGGCGACCGACCGCCGACCGGAGCGGAAGGACCTTCAGTTACTTCGTTGTTCACTTACAGTAGCGTCTGTATCTGAATCCACATCGATACATGGTTCAGAGTACTGGCTTCGCGACTTGTGCTCAGAGATCAGTGGCTTGGATTGAGACGAGTCACAAAACGCAAGAGTTTTAGCATCTCGCAAGAATTTCACGGCACGATCCAGCATGCATCTCAATCAGATTTCATTCACGAGATGGACGTTCATCAACCCATCTGGATTGCCAAGATCTGCAGCGCTTGAGTTCCTGACATGCCTTGCCCGGCCGGGCGGCGTCCCAAGCTCTGCCTCAGACGGCTTGACCGCTTGAGAAAGTGCAAGCCTCGTGTCGTGCGTGCCCAGGTGATGGCAATCAGATAGCGTCCTGTCCGTCGAGAATCCGGTTGTTCTGCACGAGAATGATGATATATCTTCATTCTTCAGCTAGCTGCTCGCGAATCAAGAGAGGGAATTTCGCGGACGGCGACACGGCGGCAAAGCCAACTTGTTCCCGGCGGACAGCGAGTTGCATGTTGCAAGAATCGCGGTAGTGCTGCTGGTTGGGAGAAGAGAATATCTCCAAGTGCAGCAGACAGTAGTAGTAGTAACCCTGTTTAATCCCAATATCTGGGACGACGAGACGTAACAGGACCCGAGTTGCAAACTGCAGAGGGACGAGGAAATCCGCGAATTGATCTTGACAGTGACTGAAACACGAGCACGACGTCAGGCGGTTAAGGGTAGTAAATGATGGCTAGAGCTAGGTGATGACAACGACGGTGCCATGGCGCCGAGCCGTTGACGTCTTGACGATCGAGGAGGCACTGTGTGCCCAACCCAAGTATGAGGAAAACGCAAGCCTTCGGATGGTGGCAATAACCTAGGCAGCCACTAGTCAGAGAATCAATCCTTCATCCTTGCTGGCAGACCCAGAGCCATTTCGCCCGCTTGACGGGTGACTTCTGACTAAGCACGCTGAATCGGCGAATCGTTGAGCAATCTGGGAAAGGGGGAAAAGGTGAAAAGAGGCAGGTTCAGCATGTGAAGGAGATTCGAGCCGGAATTAGAACCTGCAGTCATCCTGGAAATTCGAATAATCTAGTTGTGGGAAGCAAAGGCGACGAGCATTTCTTAGTGCATGCACGCAGGTCGCGTACTCGTGTAAGTCGTGTAGTACCGTCTCTCCTAGCAAAAAGCCCAGGGCTGTCTTACCCCCTCCAGGTCGAGTGTAGTACTAGCTCATGTACAGTGTGTGTCTTCCTTTTGCTGTGGAGGAGGGAAAGTCAGGGGATTCAGATTCTCTTTCAGTGCTCTATACACTAGGTATAAATCTCTGCATCCCGGCGCATGATCACATTGCTATAGCTAGCCGTATGTTGACCCCGGCGATTGATGGAATCGTGTGCCTGCCATGCAATGGTCTAGGAATATGTAGGCGTTCCTTTTATCCTTGTGTCGCTGCGCGGAACGTCAACTAGACAAATTAAGTTTACCCTGAATATCTGACGACGGCACCCGGAGTCGTCGTCGTTGCGAGCTGAGGCCACACAACTTAATCTCTCGCGCGTACGTGGCGGCACGGCGACGGTCGAGCTGAGTGAAGAATACATTCTGGATCTAGAAGCAAGGTTCACGCACGCCGGCGGTAGCTGGTTGGCACCCAGCACGATCGATCGACGGAGCAAGCTTAGTTAGTGGTGGCGTCGCGCCGTGTGCTCGATCACTCTCAGCTGTCTGGTCCGCCGTTCACTCTGTAACGAGCCTGATCGCGACGCCGAAATATCCATCCGCCGAGATCATCGCGGCACGGCAATGTGCGTGCGTTCGATCCATTTGCCTGCCGCGCTCCACCGTGCGTGCGTGGGCGCCCAATCGAATCAGGCCACCGAGATATTTCTTTTCAGGATCGCATCGTGTCAGTAGTTGCAGCGGCTTCTTCTTGCAGCTTCATTGGTCGCAGGCAACAACTAAGATTCTTAGGTAACGTGATATATCTCATTAAGGTCCCACGAGTGCGATTAGATAGGGCTGAACGAAACATGTTCGTTTTTTTTTTTTTTTTGGATTGATGGACGTCTCGAATTTTCTGTCAAACCGCTGTCGGATTTGTTTTCGTACAGTAGCGCTCAATAGATATCTTGCAAAAAGGGCCGGGACCAAGCCCGTGATGAAATGGAACCCCGTAGGAAATGCCCAAAAGAAGACGCGAAGTCGGATCGGATCGGATAGAAACGGAAGCGGCCAGCCGGAATCCCGCGTAGCCATAATTGGGAAGATCTTGGCGATGCCTTCCGTGACCGAAAATCTCGTCGCGTGTCACCTAGCTAATCAAAGGTACTAGAACAGGATGCGCGCTATCGCGCGCCCTCCAGGATAGTTTTTCTCAAATGTAAAAACGTCACAAAAACTAAACAATTCAACAGTGAAAGAGAGTGATATAATCAGAAGCTCATTTGAAATCAACATAGCGCTATATAGCAACATCTGAAACTCATTTCACAATGAGCATGTCAAGAGGCTAACAACATTAATATTTCAACACAATATCCAACCATCATGGCTACAAGCAAGGGCGCATCCAATAGCAATATAGGCGTTTGTTCGGCATTTGAATGAAACATGAGAATGCATCCGAGCACCTTGGCTATCCTACGGATCAGAGATGTCTATCCGGCATTATAAGTACATGATATTACAGCATATCCGATCAACATGATCATTTTGAAAGTGGCAGTCAGTATGCCAAGCTACCAAACAATGTAGCTGGTAGCATCGAATACTAACTGAACTGAGCACAAAATGATAGCTGATGTCGACTTCATGAAGCTTGCAGCCACACCTCTCCAACACTTTCAAAAGCTGGCCATATGTGATGGAGGCAAAATAATCATGAGCAATAGTGCTCATGCGCCCTTGCTTGGACTGCAAAGTTGAACACAACAATCAGTGTAATGGCAGACAAGGTGTGATGCAAGTTGCAAGCTAAACAACATGAGCATGCTTGTTATTTTTGGAGGACAGGTTATTTAAACTTCTTAGAGCTAAACCTGACCGCTTGCTATTCTCCTATCAAAAAACCTGTAAGGTAGATGGCACATGAAGACCAAGCAAACAGGTAGTGCACAATACCTGGTATGATCAGCGGCACCTACACCAGTACCACCGGCATCATTGTCATCTCCAGCCTCTTCATCCGTGAAGAGCTTCTTAGAAATCTTTTTTTCAGGGGATGGGCGAGACCTAGAAGTAAAAACACGGGCTTCATGTTTAACAATAACCAAACAACAGAACCAATAAAGAAGGAAATAAGAGTAACAGGCTGCTGACGGAGGTACCTCTTCTTTGTATAGCTTTTCTGTGCCTTTGTAGAAGAACCATCAGGCACAGCTGCAATGGAAGACAAAGACTTCTCCTGTGGTAAGGAATGTCCAAATTAACAGTGGTGTAGTCTAAATACTATTTCTGCAGGAACGAATGTTTAGCTTCAGGGAGTAGTTACCTCAGCATGACCAGTGTTCCTCACACTTTGTGGAGTTTCCTGTGGTGCAACAACACAGATAGACTCCTTGTTTGGTGTGGTGCTAGAGGCAAGGCTGGTCTCAGAAGCAGCAGGCTGGGAGGACAGAGCGAAGGGTTGGCTTTTCTGAGGGGTGTCCTGCATGCTGGTGCCCGCACCTCCGGAAAGCATGAAAGACGATGCCTGGGACCCTTCTGGTGTTGCTGGAATGACAGCATTCCCATCATCGATTTCTCCTATCACTGCATTAACTTGGAAGGTAACATTGCCTGAGTCAATTGTGCTCTCTGTAAAGCTGACACTCCAAGTAAACGTCCTTTCAAGAAGGCCTGTAATCTCATCAGGGATAAATCCAACTGGATTATCAGCAATAAGAGTGTCAGCTGTCTTTTTTGTAAGGCGTTGGGCCTGCCGTCCAAACAGAATGAACTCTGCGTCTCCCGTTTCGTCTCCAGCAGTAACAGATAATTTGTACCTGCATTTGAGTTGTGGTGTCATAGTTTAATTACCATATTATAATTGCTATTAACCTTTTTGCTTAATTCTGCACAAGAAACTGGTGATGGGAAATGCATGGTCAACTCTAAATTATATCCTGACATAGTAGAAATAGGTCTATCTGTACAATAGTCAATAGTCCAAAAAATAGGTCTATCTGTATGATAAAGTAGAATTGCAAAATGGAAACCCAAATAAACTAAATTGTATGGTAGTTGCCTCATTGGCAAAATCGGATTAGATGAAGAAGTTGAAGGTTACAAGGTAATTCAACAGAGTTACTTTTACTGCAGCTATACATATAACACACCTACTCTTTATCAGGTCTGCTTTGCTTGACAGTTTTTGGATTAAAAATGATGTCTCTTGGTAATGTAGAACAGTAAAAGGAAGGGGTATGTAATAAGAGCAAGGAACAGACCTCTGAGCTGGCATTCCAACCGTAGCACACCTAGGGTTAGTGCACTTGTATGAATCACCATGGCGCTTAGTTGTTTTCATACATTTCTTGCACGCATTGTACCACCATGAATCATCAACTTTCTTTATAGTCACGACGATCAGAAACTCACTTTTCTGTACAACAGGAGGCAAAGGTAAGCAATAACTTATGAGTAGCACCGAACATGCATGCTACTGTGTTAGAACAGTACCTTGAATTCAAATGGATTAAGGTCCACAATATCAGAGATTTCTTCTCCACAGCAGCATCTCTCTGCACAGGGCGCTCCACAGTCGCCCAAGTAACAGGATTGTGCACAGTCCTCGCACTGCACAGATCAGAAAAAGTTCAACCTTTAAAAGAGAAACAAGCACAAACAGGAAAATGGCTAAGAACAAAACCATGTATTTTTTTTCCTAACTATACCTTGCCATAAGCTTCTTTGCTTCAGGGACATCAGGATTTATGTACCACTTGCACGATGAACCACCAGACAGCGACAGGCCTCCATAGCTTTTCACAAAAGTTCCAACAAAGATCACTACTTGTGGAGAAGTTTGCCCATCCCTATGTATCTGCTCCGCTGGGAATGAAGTGGCTCTCTCTTCCCAAAGCACAACATTTAACAGAGCACCACTGGAACATAGAAGCATATGTCAGTGCGCAGCACAAAATACAGCAATAAACAGCGACATGAATAAAGAACATGCAGGGCAGAGCTAACCTCGGCACACATATAGTGACGGTCCTCTTCGTGCTTTCACTCGAACCCATCGCTGTTTGTGTTGCCCCAACATTTGAAATAGAAGCGATGACTCCAATAACATCTATTTTAAGAAGTAACAATGCATCAATACCGTTATTGAAATGTTGAAGCGCTCAAGAGGTAGGAACTGATATTACCTGAGCATAGCGCTCTACTGCCCACGCGTGCCTGTAACTGGTCCATGGAAGCAAGGGAGTAGGTATAGAGGGGAAAAGCAGGGGGGACATCAACCACCTCCTCGATCTTGGTCCACTTAGAAAAAGAAAGCATGAGATCATTTGCAACTGGCTTGTAGTTGTCGCCGGAGCTCTTGACTCGAAAATAGAAGAAGTTGTAGACACCCCCTTCCTTCACCAACTGTTTGAAGTGGTCGCTGGCAGCAGGGTAGAGCTGGGCATGAATGCTGTTGCCCTGTGCAAGAAAATGAAACCAAATGAGCTACAGCAAAAAGCACACCGCCAATCGAAACTAAGCCAAACAACATTTCTGGATGAATGCACTTACCTCCTCATCAACAAGAACCATATTAGTATGCAACAGCCTCTGCGGGTCATGAGGATGATAGAAGTCCCAGAGCCTTGAGACACGCACGCAAATGCGGTCATTGCAGTTTCCCACCATAAGATGGGGAAGCAGTAGATCTCCCATCTGCAGACACGAAGAGCAGTTAAGCAGTGATAACACAGTTTAATAACAAGATCATATCAGTTATAGCAGTAATAAATTGAAGCAGATGATTGAGCGAAACCTTAGACAAAAAGCACAGCCCAAACAGACCACACTATACAATCCAATCAGCAACAAAAGGCAACAGAAGTCTCATCAATCAGTCATCATAAAAAATCAACAACTTAAGGCAACAGAAGTCTCAACAATCAGACATCATTAAAAACAAGTAGGAATACAAAAATATGTACAAGAAAAAATCATGGTTGCATGTCAGGAGTACTAAGCCGACGCTGCATTAGCAGCATCAAGGACTTCCTGGTACACCACGTTCCGAGTCTGAGATCCACATGAACCATCATCATTTTCAATCAGAATCCTAAGGCCAGCTCTAGACGTAGCTCTTGAAATCGCAACATAAAGCTGACCATGCGTAAAAACTGGTTTTTTCAAGTAAATGCCAACACTTGATAAAGTTTGACCCTGACTCTTATTTATTGTCATCGCATAGCACAATCGCACAGGAAACTGTCTTCTTTGCAGTGTGAAGGGCCATTTGACATCAGCCGTGTTAAGGGCAGTTCTAGGTATGAAGACACACTCGCCAATATTAGAACCAGTAAGCACCACGCACTGCAACAGGCGCTGCCCAAGTTCAGTGATAAGCAATCTAGTTCCATTGCATAGGCCCATATTTTGGTTTAGGTTTCTTAAAAGCATCACTATGGCACCTTTCTTAAGCACAAGCCTATGGGAAGGAAAATTGTTCACTTCAATTGAGTTGAGGAATTCAGTAGGGTAGAGTATATCAAAATCAGGGATCTGTTCAGATGTTTTGGTTATAGTGTCACAGCTTATATAGTCCACACTATCACCAGGAAGCATTGAGACAACATGTTTATTTATTTCATCAACCGTCAGATTATTTGGACACACAATGGCACGTGAAGCTAGATATTTAGGGTTCGTGTAGTTCGCTAGCAAATCAGGGTAGACCTCAGATACAAGGGCAGCAATCTTGTCACCATCAGTGTGAATTAGCAGATCGTCAGGAATATTAACCCATGAGGCCTCTCGTTCTTCCCCTTTTTTTCAGCAGGAGCAGTACCATCACCAATAGACAATATCCACTTACTAAAGCGGGCAAGCTCATCTCGCTGGTCTCCTTCTAAAGAAGGATTCAAAAGTCTCATGTTCGTATGCAATTTTAAAAGCACCACATGCTGCCATAGCTTAGAATTCGTAATAGATGCACCAACCACAGCGGATCGTGAGCCCTTGCGCACTACAGGTAGGATCTGTCTGAAATCGCCGCCAAGAACAACAGGCTTACCCCCAAATGGAAGCGAGGCACTGGCAGGGTTGTGTTCAGAAAGGATATCTCTCATGGTTCTATCTAACGCCTCAAAACAACGACGGTGGGTCATCGGTGCCTCGTCCCATATAATGAGAGCAGCAACTTGTATAAGTTCAGCAAGCATGGTACCTCTTTTTACACTACATGTGGCAGTTTCTGTTATGTCGAAAGGTATTTTAAATCTGGAGTGTGCAGTTCGGCCCCTGGGTAGCAGCAGAGATGCTACACCAGAGGAGGCAACAGCAAGCACAATTTTCTTTTCAGATCGTAACTTTGCAGTTATAGCATTCCACAAGAATGTTTTACCAGTCCCACCATGGCCACACACAAAGAAAAACCCAGCAGACCCACTAATCACACGCTCAATGATTATATCAAACACTCTTGCCTGATCAGTATTCAACTGTGAGACCAAAGAGGAAGCATACATGGATAGCATTAACGGTTCAGGATTGAGCTCATCATTAATTAACCGATTATCACTCGAACTATACTCATTGTTGTCAATTTCGGTAAGTTGTAGCTATTTATATTGCCACCACTATTAGCAAACAGATCCGTTAACTTCTGTATAAGCAGATTCATTAGCTGTTCCTGTGGGACAACGTAATTAGGGTTCCCAAGAGCATTTTTCAGTCCTTTATGTATATCATCGGTAAAGTAAAGCCAATACTTGTCAAACAAAGCACGGACATCACTCACAGAACAGAAAAGCACCACAGTGACAAACAAGTGCCTAAGCTGATACGAAGATGCAGATACTATGGCCTCATCAAACAAAGGGTCCATTCGTTATCGCTCTCAAGCAGGCCCCTTGCTTCACACGCCTCTCGAAATGTACTGTACACTACATTGTTAAAGGTTCTTAGATCAGGATAGTTTGTCGCGCCTTTAACTATCATTAGCAGCATTCGTAGGTAATAAAGCTCTCCAGCAGCAGGATGCACATAGTACATACGACCAATCTTAGCACAAGGGGCTCTTTGTCGCCAGCAACGGTCAGAAGAAACCCAAGTCCATTTTTTTGGAAATCACAATATGTCAAATTTCTAGCATGCTCATGTTTTGAATTCGCATCGAACCACGCAGTTAACATCGTGTTCTTCGCAGCAGGGCTAGAAAGTAGCGCCTGCAAGTCAGCCCCTGGCTCGTACCGAACATGGTTCATCCCTGGAAGATGGACACACAATCGCTCTACTGGAGGAACTCTATAGTGAATGTCAAATTCAAAAGCACGCCATAGAGCCTCACAGGCAGACAAAAACCTAGCATCAATGTATTCTTGTATTTCGTTTCGTGGAGCCAACTGAGGCCCAGGAGATGCATTGGATGTCTTCGCAGTGACCTCAAAGTAAATTTTGGCTCTATCACTCCCTTTTGTAACGTATTTAAACAAGTATTTGATCATGTTTGATTTATTACACCATTCTACGTTAATGTGTGCGTTGTACTTTTTCAAAAGGCTCATGTTATACGGCACAACGTTCTTGTTATCTAGCCTGACCCCATTTTTCACAACATATCTACCATCATTTCTACGCCTATAGATAGTAAAGCCAAAGTCATCAACAATAGTCTCGTCCTGGAATGTCTTGGGGAAATTTTTTGAGCACTTGTTTTCTTTCATGCATGGGCATCGTGGGTTGTCATGCCACATGGACCGTGTATCATGAACTCGTCCACTAATGCGTAACCCAGCGGGTCAATGCTTACGTCAGGAATTCAGCACAAATAAAGCCATCAATGAAGGAGGCACTGAACTCCGAACGAGCATCAACTAACCAAACAAGGCAATGTATATGGGGCAGACCACGCTTTTGGAACTCAACAGTGTACAGAACTGCATAAGGAGTGGTAGGCATCAAACATACTAACAACATAAACAAAATAGCAATAACAACCATCTACTCTAAATCGCCTCTCACCTGCACGCACCGGACCAAACGTCCTACCCTCTCGGATATCGTCTATGAACTCATCAACCTTCATATGGAAGACTCGTACAATCAAATCAGAGCGATCACAAGGCTGCTGGCCAGGTTCATATCGCATTGCATCTACAATTTCTTTCCACTTAGTGTTGCACGTGAACGTCACAAAAAGATCAGGAGGCCCAAATACCCTACATATAGCCATTGCGTCCTGATAGTTCATCACAAAATACCTCCTCCCACCAGTAAAAGTGGCAGGCACAACAGATCTACCGCCAACAGAATCAGCGCTGGTGAACCCTCTATCAATCGCATCGGCTATTCCCTGAACAGTTTCGTATCTTAGCTCTTTTTGGTGGTCCGCTATCCACTTTAGCCGAGAACCTTCAACCGTTGAGTAGAAATCAACAACTATTTGATCACTCAACCTACCATAACATGTGAATGGATTCGCTTCATCTAATCTGTAATGCATATGGAATCTACCAAACTCAAGCATAGTGACATATTTACGAAGCACTCCTTCATCGTCGGCATCTGAGTATCTAATACCAAGATGAAAGCCAGGATCACCATAAGGGAACAATAACGGGTACTGCAGAGCCATGTAGCATGGATGCAAACAGGAAACACGCTTTAAGCCATGTTCCTATCGTGCACAAGGACGTCATACGTGTATTCATCAGCCGAATAATCGCCCACTATAATCGCTGCGATCTCACCACTTGTTGGCAGGTTGTATCGCACATCGTCTCTCGAGTTGCAGCCTAGCAGCCGCAACGTCACCTTTTGGTCACCCTCTTGCTCTAAACGATCTCTAGCATACCGGAATGCTTTTACAAGGCTGTTATGTTCATTCAACATTTCCAATAGGCAGCGTGCAATGATTGGGTCTGGTTGGTTAGTACCAGCGCCGTCAGCCTCAAACAAGCCTAAACGGTTCTGTGCTTCGTGTTCAGTATCGTATATATAAAGCTGTGCAAATTTGGGTTTCTCCTTACGCGATGGAATTAGGGAGCCAATTCGGTGGTGGACAACTCCATTAATTTTGAAGACATAAGGAGCACTCCCATTGTTTATCGTTTTATCAACATTCGCACCCAAAGATGTGAACGCAAATAAGGAATTATATGATCGAATCTGCCTAAGGAATTTTTTTGAACGTGCATCACCATCGAATCTTAACAAGTTATCTAGTGGAGCAGGTGGCTTCTTGTAAGGCATCAGACTAATCTTACCACCTCTACAGCAAAGATTGTACACAATTTTTCTCTTCGATACAACAGAAGTGCTCTTTACTCGTTCCTGAAACCAAAAGGCAGCGGCGCAATACGGGCACTGATGCGTTGGGCCACCAAAGTAGGAACGCTCACGGTAGGATTCTACATGCGTACATTTAAAGGTCAGAACTATCGAAACAGCAGCAAGAAAAAAACCTCTAATCAAGCTAAAAAGGCTGCCTACAAACCTTTCAATTGTTCTACATAGGTTTTGTCAAGAGGCAGCAGAACAGGCACATGATCACCACAGCCATGCCCCTGGCCAGAGGTTCTCTCAGAGCGCATTATAGCAATGCGACGTCGTCGGTTCAACGCTGCCATTTCTGCAGGAACATCCATCAAAGACCTAGGCCCTGTTTTGTTCAGTTAACTAAAAAGGTCACTCTTTTAACCCTACACCAAGATGCACATGCATAAAAACGTCTAAAACCCACTCACTTGTTCTTTTCTGAAGAACAACCCCCAACTGTTCAGTACTGGTAGGAGGGATGGGCAATCCAGGAGAACCTAAGTAACAGCTCGCAGTAAGCAAAAAAAAAAAGGAAAAGCATGACACATTCCATGATAAACCAAACCAACACAGCCCTATGGACCTTGAACGGTGCTTGCTCTCCTTGCCTGCGCTTTTTCACGACACCTTGCGACCCTCTCATGCGGAGACCCAACCATCGCTACACATCAATCACAGTCCAAACAATTAAAAACAACACCGTAACAAACACAATCATGCAACGCAACCATCCAAACAATCAAGAACAACATCAATTTACTGAAACAGGCAGGAGAACCAAAGAGAAGGCACTCTATAGACAGGAAGATAAGAATAGGGACAGAAAGGGACCAATACAAGGAGAGGCATAAGAATAGATCGAGGCGCCTAAAGAAAAGAAACCTTATAGTCAGAAAGAATAGGACAGGGAGACCCTAAACCCATTACTTGTGAAGTAACCCGGCAGATAAGAAAGGAGACCAGAAAGAGATAGGAGAACTAAAGAGAAGAAACCTTATAGTCAGAAAGAAAAGGACAAGGAGAGAAAGGGTGTAACACAGCAGGAGAAATAAGCACATATAGGCTCTTTCTCTAGCTCTTCTACCCTACCAGAGGCAGGAGAAATAAGCATACATAGGCCCTTTCTTTAGCTCTCCTTCCTACCTAATAGAGGTAGGAGAACTAAAGAGAATGAATCTCACAGACAAGAAAGCACCACAAAGCAGGAAAAGAAGCTAAAAAGAAAAGAACAGGGACTGATAACAAAAATAGGAACACAAGGAAAGAAGAGAAGCTGACCTCTTTTTTTCTGGGAGCACCCACAACACAGCAACAGCAAGCAGCCGCAACCTTGCTCCTGCAAGCAACACACAACAGCACCAGTAAGCCCAAGAACATGACCCTAAACCCTAAAAAACACAACAATCTCCCACACAAAGAAGATACATTGAAGAATCACTAAAGAAACAATAAGTAGAGTGCTCTGAAAAATAAAAGAAGACAGTAATGGCACTTTGTTCTAAAGCCACATGTTAAGTTCATTGCAATGAATAAACACACCAAGATCACTTTGTTCGAAAGCCACATGTTAAGTTCATTGCAATGAATAAGGTAAATATACGCTGAAAACTAAAACCCATAAATGACCAGTAGTAGGAATCCCGGTTTATAAGAGTATATCATATGCTAAAAGAATTGCTGAGTCAAAAGAAAAGGCCACCATTTCGAATAATCCAATGCAACAGAATAAGCCACCACTTCAAAATTGCAAAATGCATAGGCACATCTATGTTAACCACCGAAAGAATTTCACTTGTCTGTATGTACAATATATCAACTTTATCGTATATTTTCTACATAACTTTATCCATATATGTTCTAAAAAATCAAAAGACCAAAAACGAATCATGTCTGGAAAGTAAGGACGCTAGAAATAGGAAGCAACAAACAGAATTTTTAATTGATGGAAGTATTATGGAATAAGGAACAGCAAGGACAAGATTTCTAAAGCTTCTTCTTGACAACTGACGCGACAATGCTCTAGGGAGGAGATCAACATATTAAAGAACCTTACCACCAAGCATATGACAAATTGGTCGTTTCTCTAGAACTTTCATGATAAACCACCCTTTCCAATTTTATATGAAAGCCTATTTTAGATATGTCTATGCATAAGCATGTGTTCTTTTTCTCTTTCTGCTTTTAGCTTCAATACTTGATTACCTTCATACAGAATAAAGGCAAAGAAAGAGGCCACGAGGCACAAATAATCACACAAATAGCATGGCGCTTCCTAACCAGTCAACACATCACGTGCCTCTATTTGTATTCAGTCAAATGCATCATAAGCAAACAAGCACAAAGGAAAAAGAAAAGGCAGCAGGCAGCTGACCTAATCACGACGACTCCCAGATCTCAGCTCACCAATGGCATGACCAGATCCCCACCTCTGCAGGAACAACAAAGGAATCACAAGCTACACATCATGCGTCTGTTATCTGCATTTAATCAAACATGCTGCGAGCAAACAACGGGGAATAAACAAAAGGAACCAAGAATCTCACCTTTTTCCCAATCACGGCCACTCCCAAATCTCAGCTAACTCACTCCATGGTCCAATCCCCACCTCTGCAAGGACAAGAAACAAATCGCAAGTTATAGGAACTGCATTACCACCAAGCATACGACGAACTCCCAAACCCCAGCTCGAGCAACTCACCTTGCCGTGCGTCGACTCCTCACTGGGCTAGGTCACCGACGCCATGACCAGATCCGAACCTGCTATGGCACAACGGAAGAACAGAGATTAGGTCAAAGCAAAGGAGATCCAGAGTAGTTGAAGCGCGAGGATGAAGCGCGAGGATGCTAGAGCACATAAGGGCCTCACAGATCCAAGACCCAGCACACGGAAGGAGGAAACAGCTAGAGGAAGGCAGTGGGCCGAGGGAAGCTAGGGTTTTGAACCGGAGCGAGACGGAGGGAGCAGCGGTGGAGGCAGACAGGAGGGGGGAGGGGGGGAACTTATCTTGCGGCGACGGGCGGGGCGGAGACCGAGGAGAGGCCGGCCGGGGGGGAGACCGAGGAGAGGACCACGCGGCGCGCCTCCTCCATCGCCGAGCTCGACGGGACAGCGCCGACATCTGGCTCGCCGACGGGTGGGAGCCACGGCTGTACCACGGCCGCGCGGCGCCGCCTGGGACTGTTCCGACGTCACACTGTACCCTAATCGCCTCTCGGTCGCCGGCGGGATCGAGTGGCCTAGAAAACCTACCCCATCGCCTCCCAGCGACCCTATCGCCTCCCAGCTCCACGGCCCCCTGCGGATATCTGGGGCGCGGAGGAGGCAAGCCACTGCCCGCGGGGCCAGGCAGCCGACGCGGCCCACCAGGCAGCGGCGGCGAAGCGAGCGCAGCGCGCGGAGAGGACCGCGCGCACGCGAGCGGGGGGTCCGGGGGAGGCGCCGCGCGCACGCGAGCGGGAGCGGGGGGTCCGGGGGAGGTGGCATCCTCGCCTCCCTCCACACGAGGCACGCGGGGCACGCGGGGGCGGGCGCTGTGCGCGCAAGAGGAAGAGAGGCGGCATACGTGGGCACACGGCTGTCGAGCACGTAGGCCAAAAAACGCCCAGGAGCGCTGTGGGACGAGCAAAACGGAGGAGACTTTAACTATTGCGATGGCACTGCGGAGGGGAAGTGTTAATTTCCAATCATATGTGAGGGAGAAGTTGTATTTCATAGTGACACATAGGGAATTTGCCCTTTTTTAGTTGTGGTGCACCCAGGTCAGAAGTTCTGTAAAAAACAAAGGCTTTTCTTTTGCAATTATCAGGCTAAATTCATCCTATATTGCACTTTTTTTTCTAGAAAAATGGAGAAGTTTCAGCCTGTGCTCATCGTATACTGCATAAACTTGTTGGACTTGCGTTTGCATATGCCAGTTTTACTGGAAATGCAATGCAGCTAATGATCTTGCTCTCTACAGGCAAGAGTGTGGTACATTCCAGACCGAAAACACGTAAACACTGAAGCGTGCAAGTCGCAGCCAGTGCGACCCTACACTCTGAAGCAAGCATCGGTGCACATTCTGGGCTGTAGAGCAAATCAAGTTCTGGAACTATCTTTCTTTGGTACACTAGATAGAATCTACACGAAGCTCAAGGAAAGTGTAACAATTTCGATTTCGTCAAGCCACTAGATCCAGAAAAATATGGCACATATATAGCGAATATGAACTATGAAATACGAGTATCAAATCAGGAATGGACAGAAATAAACATTTAGCTGCCACCTTGCAAATTCACAGCACCATGTATTCAGAAGGAGAGGCCACCCACGAGACTTGTCCGCCCTCAGATACCCTCTTAGTTCAATCAAACCCAGTTCCACCAGGTTAAGTCAGATATCACATGTTAAAAAAAGGAAAAAGTCCATTTTACTCCCCTCACCTATTCAATTTGTCCACTTGACCCCCCAAGAAAAATTTAAGCTCAATTTACTCCCCTAAACTGTTTCGATTGGTCCAATATACCCCCTAATGTGTTTTTGCGTTGTTGTTTCTCTATGTACAAGTTAAATTTTAAGTTCAAATTTTGTAAGCAGGTACATAACATAGTACTTTATGTTAAAAATTTATTCTAAAAAATTTTCATGATTATTTTCATATTTTAGGATATTTAAAACAAAATTAATCTTAAATACACAAAAATCTATGAAAAGTGATAATAAAAAATCCTAATTTATTTTTCTAATGTAGTGCATCATGTTATCAGTCATCTAATAAAATTTGGAATTAAAACTCAACTTGTACACGAAGAAATAAAAAAGAGAAATCTAATTAGGGTGTAAATTGGACTAATTGAAATAGCTCGGGGGAGTAAAGTGAGACTAAATGTTGTTTGGGGGGTTAAACGGACAAATTGAATAGGGTTCCTTAAAAAAACGGTGGTCAGTTAGGTTTTTTCCGATGTAACCCATCCTGAAACTAATTACTTGCATCTGTCTCCTGAATATCAGAATCAATGATGAAAGGCAAAATCGCTTCATCAACCATTGATAATGAAATACAGTCATATGAAAACATTTCAAAAGGGATCATCAAGCTATGTATTGTTCCAAATGATGTGATCAATAGAAGTTTTCTTGCCCCTATGCTACGTTTGATCCACACCCAACTCGTTTGCATATGCTCTTGGCCTCTTGAGTGCTGCAACGCGCAAAAACCGTCGAAGAAGATTGTCTGTGTAGTGTACAAACCTGTGCGTGATGCGCTCACCTTACCAAATAAGTTGTGCAAAATACAAGATTGGCATGCTGCTGAGTGTGATTTGTAACCGCAACAGTTTCTCAGTCATGCAGATCAGTGGATGAGTGCCAAGGTGCACTGAAGAATTCATTTTCAGTGCTTGATATTGATGAATTATTTCTGGTATCAACTTATGGTGCAATAATAGTATCCTAAGTGCAATTGACAAGGCAGTAGTGTTATCAATCTTCATGGCTACTGGCCACTAGTTGAAGACTTGAAGATTAGGTCATTCCAGATCGAAAATACGTAAACCCTGAAGCAGCTGTAATTCCTCATCAATTATTTCAAGTAATAGTATGTTACATGACCAAGCCAATTGTTGCTCATTTAGCTGGTTTAAAGGACAAGAGGGTGCGCTTGTCCCTCCAATCCCTCAAGTACAGCAACGCTTCATACTTGGCATCCTTGCCATCGCTGTTCCATGCGTCGATGATGAAATCGAAGGATACTACTCCACTCACCTGTTGTTTTCCGTTCACCAATTTGTTGAATTTGATACCGTCCTTCGCCTGCTTGACATGCTCCGCCACTGCCCACCTGCCAAGCTCTTGTATGTCTGGATCATTGATATCTATTGGATGCCATTCGCCGAGATCTGCCATGGTGGGTATTGCAACAGAAATAGCTATGAGTGCAATGGCAAACAAGAGGCCACTCATAGATGGGCTTTCCATGATTCGCTGGTACCAATAGGACTAGAACATGAGGCGCGCTATGCGTGCTCTATCGTAGAGTCTCATCTATCTATGCTATCATGACGCGGTTAACACTGAATTTGAATTATCTATGCATCAAATTTAACGTTACTACTTAACAGAATTCAGAAAAATGGCAACACAACTTGACATAGGACAAAAGTTAAAAGATATATAACAACCAGCAAATAATAAAACCACTAAACCGAGGCTTACATATTCTATCTGATCATAAATATTACAAGACATTCGAGTAGCATGGATAGATACGCTACTTTTCTATCCATATAAAAGGTGGATGTCTACCATTTAGATTACACATACTACATCACACGCAAGCACCATGGATATCGTATCCATTAGAGGTGTTTATCCGAGACTTGAAATATTACAATACCACACTAAATAAAACCATCATTCTTTGACGGTGTTACACCGTTTGCAGCCATAAATCCAACATAATGATTGTAGAGACCGGCAAAACATATAGCTGATGAAGCTCATAAACCGAATTTTGTTCACCGGAGACAAAGCATGTACAAAAGGTGACTGCAACTGGTAGAGGCAAAATGCGCAAGAACTCTACCAGCTCATGCATCCTTGGTTGGGCTTGTCCTGTAAGGAAATAACCACCATGAATGTAATAATGTATCATTAATGTATTAACTAAGAATAACTATTAGGAATGTATCAATGTCGCTTGGTCAAACACCTCAAACATAGGTAGCCAGCAGCAACAAACCAAATCAGTAAACACCCAGCTTAACAGTACTGAGTAGTACCATACCTAGCCATGGAGTCTCACCAATGGCAACAGACATTAAAAAGGAGCACCTATATAAATTAGAAAAGAAGATATAGATGTACTAAAAGATAGAAGTTGAAATTACCTGGTGTGATCAACGGCAGCTGCACCGTCATCACTCTGATCATTGTCATCTTCAGCTTCTTCACTGGTAAATAGTTTCTTAGCAACTTTTTTGTTAGGGGAAGGGCGAGACCGTTTCTTTGTATTGGTTTTCTGTGTCTTTGTAGAAGAATCTCCAGGCGTATCCCCAGTGGAATCCAGAGTCTTGTCCTACAGCAATAATGCTAAAATCAGTAACTAAGGGGATGAGCAAATATTAACATGTTTAAAACAATGAGTTTGAGAATGGTTGATCTGATTGTCTTCTTGGGATGTATGACTCTGTGGTGTAAGCTGTGGTTCAGAGATGCTCAGAGGTGCTGCAGTAGGTGTGGCGCTTGAAGCATGGGTGGTCAGTAAGTTTGAAAACTTGGAAGGTGAAGGGAAGGCAGCACTTTTATGCGGAGTACGTTGTATGCTGCTATGAGCACTTTGAGAGATCACAAGTGAAGATGACTGAGATGTTGTAGGTGTCACTGGTAGGAGAAAATTTGTGTCCTTTATTTCTCCAACCAACGCATTGACTTGAAAACAAACTTTGCCGGAGCTGATTGTGTGCTGGGTGAAGCTAACATTTAATTTGATGGTTTTTTCTATGAGCCTTGTTATCTCATTTGGAATGAAATCCTTTGGATTCTCAGCAATGAGAGCATCAGCGCTTTTCTTCACCAAGCGCTGAACCCATTTTCCAAACATAATAAAATTGGTGTCGCCTGTCTCATCTCCAGCAATCATAGTTAACTTGTACCTGCGAGGAGTGGTAGAATAAATGAGGCATTGCACTGTGGATTAACAAATTTCAAAGATTTGTTAGCTTCAAAGTACAGTCTCCAATGAGTACAAAGGCTTATTTTAAAAAGGAAGAAACAATATGCAGGTATTAGTGTTGTTGACCAAATGCATATTAGTTTTTATCTAGGCTAGATTAGTTTCACATCATCTGTTTTACAGATCTAATTTTTGGAAGTAATTTCCTTTTTAAGATATTTATCACATAGATGGAAAACCAGTGTGCCATCCTTCTATATGAAGGCAGTACCAACATTTCCTTCTAATTATGGAAGGGTTCACACGTAAATTTGAACTGTTGACACAGCTAATTATGGAAGGGTCAAACTTGCTAAATCAAAAGCTAGTTTGCAAAGAATCCATCAAGACAGTAAACTAAAGTTCTTAGACAGAAATAAAGATGTTAAATTGATCTGACCTTTGGACAGGCTTGCCAATGTAATCACAGGTGGGTTCATTGCATCTGTATTGGCTGCCATAAGGTTTAGCTGTTCGGGAGCACTTGTAGCACGCATTGTACCACCAGGAATTGTCAATCTTCTTTGTTGTAACAGTAACCAGGAATTCCGTTTTCTGCAGGGGAAATAACATGAATCATCAACATTTGAGGGTGCACTATGGAGGAAATATGAAATGTCTTAACAGAAACATTATTACAAACATGACCTTGTTTTTGAAGGGGTTAAGGTTCATGATTTCAGAAACCTTTTTTTCGCATCACACTATATCGACTAAATGCAGCCATATGCATCCTAGACTATTATCTACTTGGCACAAGGGAGAGAAAAGTTTGCAGTCATCTAAGATGCATCGCACAACGTGGTCTGAACCCAAAAAAAAAAAGGCAGCAGGCCACTCACCTTTAAGCCATTTGACGGCAATTCCTAGATCTCAGGTCATGGACGTGTCTCCTCAACTCTACATGCACAACAAAGATTCGTAGATCAGGCCAAGCCATAGCATATTTGATCCAAAAATGGAAGCAAAATACTACAAAGGGTCAAGAGCTCACGGATCTACATGGTGTGGGTTCGGAAACGGAAGAATTAACAACACCATACAGAAGATATGCCCCTGTGTAATAAGCTTCGGTATCACAACTTTCATTTAGGCTGGCCTCTAATGTGACTACGAAGGCAAAACTATTGGCTCATCATGATTAGCCCAAATGTTAGGTTCATTCAGATTACCTTCATACAGAATAAAGGCAAAGAAAGAGGCCACGAGGCACAAATAATCACACAAATAGCATGCCGCTTCCTAACCAGTCAACACATCACGTGCCTCTATTTGTATTCAGTCAAATGCATGATAAGCAAACAAGCACAAAGGAAAAAGAAAAGGCAGCAGGCAGCTGACCTAATCACGACGACTCCCAGATCTCAGGTCACCAATGGCATGACCAGATCCCCACCTCTGCAAGAACAACAAAGGAATCACAAGCTACACATCATGCGTCTGTTATCTGCATTTAATCAAACATGCTGCGAGCAAACAACGGGGAACAAACAAAAGGAACCAAGTACCTCACTTTTTTCCCAATCACGGCCACTCCCAAATCTCAGCTAACTCACTCCATGATCCAATCCCCACCTCTGCAAGGACAAGAAACAAATCGCAAGTTATAGGTGAAGCCATAGCCGAATTGACGCAACAGAAAAGCGTCGGAGCTCACGGATGTCCACGTGTAGTTTTTGGAAGGAGAGAGAGAGCTGCGTTTGAGACTGAAGCAAGAAGGAGGAGAGGAGACCTAGAGACGGAGGAGGGAGACACTTATCTGCTCCGGTGGAGGCTGGAGGCGCAGGACGGGAGCCTGTAGCACGACGCTCCCCGCCATGACGCGCGTACGGCGGCGGAGCCACGCCGCCTACCCTCTGTTCCACGGCATGGCGCTGCACGCGATTCGCGGATCTGAGCCGAACTCTCTCCCCATCGCCTATACCCCTCCGCCGGCCTGGGCTCCTCCAGGCCAAGAAGCCGACACCGGGACCAGCTCTATTCGCGGGGCCACCGGTCATCGGCGACGAGCGGAGCAGACAAGGAGCGAGCGGCGCGCTGGCCCCTTCGTTTTTTTTGGGCGTGGCTGCGGGCGCGGGGAGAAGACCGACGGGCAAAACGCAGCACGCAGGACGCCCCCAATTCCTGCCGTGGCTTTGACCAAGCGACTGCGGCGTGGGCTTTGATGAGCCACAACGTGAAGGCCCACGTGGGCAGGTGTAGAGAGATGTGGGTGTGAATTTTTTTTGAGTAAACGCTGGGAGAAGCAGCCGGCCACGCTGCAGGGAGAGAAGAAGCCATCGACGTGGCCGCATGCCGAACGAGCGCCGTGCGCGTGAAATCCTCCCGTGCGAGGGAGGTCGAGGTCGACGTGGCCGCATGTCCGTCGAGAGAAGGACGCGTGAAATCCTCCCGTGCGAGGAAGGGCGAGCTCCTATTAATAAACCCGATTTCAAAACTTGTGAGATAAAAGTGGTTTTTTTTCCTGTGGAGATGACTAGGACGATTGGGGGTGTTTAAATAGCCCTTGGTTTGGATGTGTACCGCAAACAAATGGATGTAGAGCATTGTTTGGACATGTATCAATTACGTATGGAATATCTTGCACTTTCTCTAACCATAAATTTCTTATTTTCAAAATACGTACCAAATACAATGCATTTGACTATACTAGGAGACTACTCATTAATGTTAATTGTAATTTACACTTTGGATACCTCCCATTTAATGCTAATTGTTATTCAAATATTTTGGATATCTCCCATTTAATGTTAATTGTCATTTAAACGCTTTGGATGCCTTCCAATACTATTAGACCGCCTCCAATAGTACTGACTCGCGTTCAGCCAGCTCTTAGATATATCACATCATTATTTTTAAGTATGTGAAAGAAAGAGGATAAAGATGTATCTCTTATTCGAGAGATAGTCTTATGTATACATCCCTAAATCATTTGATGTGTGGGGCCGCGCAAACAAAGAGATAGTGTTTTACTCTAACTGTTGGAAGACTTGACTCTAACCATTGGAAGAGGCCTTAGGATAGACCTTACGTGTTTTACTTAAGCAAATAAACCTGGGAATCCTCGCATGAGGTCCTGAGAAACTTGTATCCACCTAACAAGGTTAATAAAGAGATCTTGTAGTATATATTACAATCTACTCCCTCCGTCTCAGAAAAAATGATGTTCTACGATTTAAAATTTGTCCCAAAAAGAATGATATTCTAGGATTTAAACCTCATGTAAGAATAATCTGGTGCATTAAACTCGTGCATACATGATTAAATAAATAATTTGGTGCATTAACTAAGGATACATGCTTTTTTTTGCATCCATTCTTAATCTGTCTGAAAAATCGTAGAACATCAATCTTTTTGGGACAGAGGGAGCATGTATTTTAGTGGGCTTGTATTCAACTCATTAGTTGATGGATTCATGATAGATGTTTGGCTAGTGAAAGGATTATATGACACGCTCTATAAATACCAGCTCCCCTAGAGTATTTAAAATTCACTGAACTTTCGATTTTTTTTAATTTTCAACAAACTTAAATTGATTCCCTTATTTCATTAGACAGATAGTTAAAATCATTTTTACCAAAATCATTTTTACCAATTTAAAATTTTGCATAAAATGTATATACTTGTGTTGCCTTTGGTTGTTTCCTTCTCAATCCTAAACCTAACCAAACCGAATTAAAATTAGATTTAAACAAATTTGAATATTTCACCTCCTATCGAATTCCCAAATCTTAAAACCAAAATCTAGTTGGACCAAAAGCTCATCCTCCTTCCAGCCCAACTCCCCGTCTTCCCTTTCTTTCGATTGAGCCCAGCTCCACTGTCCGCCCGAAAAAGAGAGGAGCCAGCAAACGCCTGGACCCGCCTGTTGCCACGGCCCTCACCAGTTTTTCGCTCGAAAACAACAAAGACAGCGTTGTCCATGATCTCCCTTTCGGTGGTGTCGTGCGTTCCGCAGCAGTAGTGATCATCGCCGACCGTATCATGGCCGGCGTCCAATCACCGTGTTTTTTTTGGAATGATTCTTTATGAGTAACATCATCTTTCTTGGAAATGAGTACACGTTTCCGTGGAAATAAAAATTTTGTAGCACGAATTTAGGATAATCAGCATGTAGGTGACTTTGAGATATAAGAATATTTAGACCAGACAATATGCAATTTTGGCTAAATACTATGTAATTTTAGGTTAAACAACATGTACTTTTGGACAAAACTATACTTTTAGGTGACAAAAAGTAGGTGACATGACAAATATTTTTCATAAGACTATAATGGTGTATAGACATTCCGAAAATATTTGGACACTTTTTTTTAACAGAAACACATTTCCCCTCCACTTTATCTTTCTCCCCCATGCAAGCAGATCTCTCCCTCAAGCACGCTGCTCTGAATTTCTTCCAACAGAATGTAGCTTGCATTGCCATCTTCAAGCTAAGTAGAGCTTTGGCATCACATTTTAATCAGGTGACTCGGCTTTTACGAAGAGAAGAAATTATTTTAGTTTGATGCATGGAGTAGCGTGACAAGCAACAGTGGTGAGCTGTGAGCCACTTATCATCTCTCTAAAACAACTGGAGACTAAAGTTGTAATAATTGGTTGAGTACATAACTTATGCAGAGACTAGAATAAGTTCCTTTTTCTAAAAAAATCATCTCTCTCAGGTTAACATTTCTCGGATTAGAAAGGGAGCTGAGGCAGGTCATGTGCATTATATGGTGGCACCAGGGAGATGCATCCGTGAAAGGGCACGCATTCTGTTCTGATCTCCGCACAAATATGGAGGGAATGCTAATCTTCACACGGAAGACAAAACAGACGGAAAATGTTCATGATTTATATGCCATAAATATAAGATCAGTAGCCATGAAGCTGTGCTGTTAAAAAAAACCCAAGCAGATAACCTTGTCACGAGTTTCAGATAAGTAGTTCTTGGTGCCATATAGTTTCATCATATATACGGCCTCTCAATCGAAGTAAAACTTTTTCCTAAGAAAATTTCTCACTGAAGAGAAACACATTTCCTGTCCTCTTAACCTTCCTCCCCCATGCAAGCTGTTCTCTCCCTCACGCATCACCGAACGTAGCTTAAAATGCTATCTTGCGAGCTAAGTATTCTTAAAATGCCATCTTTATTTGGCCTTGCATTCTATTCTTAGGTGGCTCCCGCTCTTGCGGGGAGACAAAATTATTCTTAGTTCGATAGAGAAACGTTAGAAGCAACAGTGAGCCACTGATTGCATCTCTTTGATAGTATAACATTTCTCGGATTAGAATGGGAGGCAGGTCATATGTTGCATGGTGGCGCTTGGATACATCCAAGAAAGGGTACGCATTCTGTTTCGAACTTTCGATCTCCAAACTAATTTGGACGGTGTGCTAATCTTCACACGTAAGATTACAAAGAGACACGAACTATATATGCTCATGGAGACATGTATTCCGCGCTGAATAGTATTGCCAGAGAAGCACTACTTTTTAGGTTTAAAATGATGGTTTATATTCCACAAATTTTAGGTCAGTAGCCATGTATTTGAAGTTGTTAGTACAAAAAATTCCAAGCCTTGTAACTTCTGAAGGTGATCAACTCACGAGTTTCAAAATAAGTAGTTACCTGTACAATAGTCTCGTATACACATCTCTTGTTTAATTGGAGGTAAAAACAAAATTGCTAATGAACAAACAGGAGTCACCATACACCAGAGTCGGAGTTCCAATCCGTGTATTGCACGGATCACAAAATTTGTAGCGCGCGGAGTCCGTCCCGAACACGCACCAACTCCGTTACTCCGGTGCACCCGCAGTCTGGACCTCCGGATGACGAAGCGACTGCCGGCGTCGCGATCATGTCCGTCTCGGCGGGCCGAGCGGCCGACTCGGCGATCCACCACGCCCCTGCTCCACCTCCACCGCCGAGACGAATCTCCCCATCTGGTGGGGCTCCACGAAGCACGCGCGCGCCGCGCCCCGTGATCTGGTCCGTGCCCACGGCTAGAGCAGGGACGCCTGGGCGAACGGCCTCGCGGGCGGTCCGGTCTGGCGTGTCCCATCCTCATCTCCGAGCGCGTCCTCGCCAACGACGTGGCGGTCTACGTGCAGTTCCGTGCCGTGTGCCACTGTGCCGCGCGTGGCGGCGGTGCGCCGCCGACACCCGCGGGCACGACGCCCTGTTCGACAGCCGCGCGCTTCCACCCGCGCCGATGGTTCATGCTCCGGGAGGACGTGCACGCCGCGTCGCCGGGGTCCGTGAACGCGTCCACGGCGCAATGCGTCCAGGCGGACATCCCGGGTCTTACAGGGCCATTGCGCGTTTGGGCCCACCGCCTACCCAAAATCGACGCCTATCATCTGGCGGTTAGAAGCACTGAACCCTCCACCTGCAGCTATGACATTTTGAGCGGGCTCATACTGGCACGCCCTTAAAGAATCATCGACGTTTTTATCCTTGTACCGTCAATAATTTGAACTGGATTGTCTGTTGTTCACAACATTTCATTCATGTTTATCACTTGTAACTGTAACCTTATTCGTAAAGGAATAATATATGTACAAGCAGTGAAAAAAGGAGAGAAAATGAGGAAAGAACTTGAGAAGAATAGAGTCCAGACAATCAGAAATCCGAGGGAAGTGTCTTTTTTTTTTTGGATAAGGCCTTAAGGGAAGTGTCTTGATTTTGCTGTATGAATAACCAGAGGGAAGCAAATGGGTTGCTAAAATGCTTGCACGGACAGGGGTAGGTGGAGAGCAAGCATCGGGCTCTAATGCAGGAGGCCTTGGATCTGAAGAACTGTTTGTTGCTCAGCCGAGGACAGAGGACATGGAAGTATGGAACTCGGATGAATTGCAATTGCGTCATGTTCAGGCACACAACCAAATTTAAGATAGCACAAGATTAGGTCATTATTATTATTAACATCGATAGCTCGCAATCACATAATCACAACTCATAACAGAGGATACTGAATTTTCCATGACCGATCAACTCATCAACATAGTTTCACTTCTTATTCTACTGCAAGTCTGCAATTTTCTGCTGGAAGTCGTCAGTTGTTCCACTGGAAGGCCACCGGGCTCCTGACACGATGCTTCTCGTTCTCCCAACTGATGCTACCGAAGTCCCACCCTGACTTCTGGTTCCCCCCGGCTTCGTTTCTGAACTCCACAGTGTAGCTCTTCCTCTGCTTGGGCTCCTTGAACTCCAGGGTCGCCGGGGTGACGATCACCATGACGTGCTCCGGCGCATTGACGATGACAGTGTACGTCTCGGCCTCCTCGGACACCTTGGTCAGCGTGCGCGTCAGCGTGCGTGTGATGGTGCGGTTGTCGAAGGCCACGACGAACGACGGGTAGTTGAGGCCGGCGGGGCCTCCGGCGAGCGTCCTCGTGCATCCGGCGAAGTCCGGCACGAACGCGCGCATCTGCTCCGCGGTGTAGTTGAGGGCGCAGAGGAAGTCGACGTATTCGCGCCGCTCGCCGGCGTCGTAGACGAGGCCAGGGTCCAGCGCGAGCTGCGGGCGGACGTGCCCGGCTCCGGCGGCGAACGGCGTCGCCGCTGTGATGCCGCGATCTTCGTCGAAGACACCATTGTCCAAGATGTCCCGGTCGGTGTTGTCGTGCGTTCCGGCGGTCGTCATGAGCGCCGAACGGATCATGGCCGGCGTCCAGTCACCGTGCTTCTTCTTGATCAGCGCGGCGACGCCGGCGACGTGCGGGCAGGCCATGGACGTGCCCGACACTATGTCGTACGAGCCCAGCCAGGCCGCAAGGATGTTCTGGCCCGGCGCGACGACTTCAGGCTTGAGGAGCTCGGGGACGACCGGGTTCGCCCCCCGGGACGAGAAGCTCGCCACCATAGGCGCCCGGTTCTCGCCGATCACCGTCTTGCAGGCGAAGCTGAATGATGCCACAGGATGCGGTGAAGAGACCATGTAGGCCCTGAGCTTCTCGCCGTCCGTGTGGCTAAGAAAGACAGATGGAAGTGTGTAAACCTTGGCGAAGATTCCATCTCGGGACCAGCTGGTTGTGTCCACGAGAACTAGCCCCGCTCCACCAGCTTCTCGGACACGCTCTTCGTTGACACTCACTGTGCTTGTGCAGACCACAATGTTGCCCTTGATATTGTTGGGCGTCAGAGCGTCATCACTGCAAGAGCTGGGAACTAGCAGCGCCGTGGAGGTGTGGTCGGCCATCACAGGGTAAAGGGACTGCCCGGCGAGCACGACCCCGTTCCCGAGCGTGAGGTTCGCCGGGAACTGGCGGTCCACGGTGGCGGCGCCGGCGGTGGTCATCCACGGCGCCACGTTAGTCACCGGGGACGCACTTGGTCCAGTGTTCCCGCCCGCGAGGACGACGAAAACCCCTCTGCGATCCGCGCCAAACGCGGCGATGGCGAGGGCGTCGTTGTAGAACGGATGTGGCACATCATCCCCAAGGGATAGCGAGATGATGTCCACGCCGTCCTTCACCGCGGCGTCGATCGCCGCGACAACGTCCGTCATTGGCAGGTGTCCGGACACCTTGTACATGGCGACTTTCGCCTTGGGCGCGACGCCGCCCCTCGCCGTCCCCCGCGCGAACATGTGGACGCCGGTGTCGCGGACCTCCGAGCCGGCGGCCGTCGACGCCACGTGCGTGCCGTGCCCATACCCGTCCCTCGGGGATAGGGCACGGGCACCGGCGTCGCTCTTGCGCCTCCGCATAGCCTCCTCGCCAGCAGTGAAAACCTTGGCGCCGACCAGCTTGTTGCTGCACAAGCTGGCGTTGAAGTCTCCGGCGTCAACGCAGCTCCCTCGCCAGCTCGACCGGGCGGGGCCGAGACCGATGTCGTTGAAGCTCGGGCTCTCTGGCCATATGCCGGAATCGACGAAGCCGATGATGACGCCGTCGCCGGAGTCCGTGTCCCGCCAGGCGCCGAATCCGGGGTCCAGACCGAGGAACCCCGGTGTCCTCGTGGTCCTGTGATGGAGCATCCTGTCCTCGAACACCCCGTTCACGCCGGCGGCACTCGCCATGCGACGGGCCTCGCCGCCGGTGAGCTGGACAGCGAAGCCGTGCATGACGGTGTCGTAGGTGTACAAGATCCGGCTGCTGTTGAGGGGCCGAGGTGAGTGGGTGGCCACCATGGAAGTGTACCAGTGCTCGAGGGAGGCGAAGTGGGGCGGCTTGGCGAGGTGGTTGGCATGGACGATGTAGGTGCTCGACGCCTGAGGCTTGAGCGCAGGCTGGTTGGTGATCTTTGGGACGAGGAGGGCTGAGTTGGTGAGCTGCGCGAGGAAGAGGAACAGGGCCAAGTGGTACAAGAGCCTGGTGATTGTGGGCGCCATTGTTGGTGGATGTGTGAGCTCGGTGGTGTGAAGGAATGCGTGCCCTGTGTGGGCTTTATATAGAGGCAGAGCCCAGTCTTGCCACCCTGAAACCTGCCAGTACACAGCACTGTGGTTTCAAACTTGTGTGGTGGACTGGTGGTAAAGGTCATGGTGGATGATACTGGGAGAGTAGGAGAAGAAAAAATTGGTCAGTAACAAATACATGGATAGGGATAACATGTGACTGGTGAGGTTTTCTTCGGTGCTCCATACTACCTTATACTGGTGTTCAAAAAGGACCAGTATAAAAGGATCTGACGGTCCAAATTAGTTGTATACTACTAGGCCTTCACCTGTAGTATAAGGTAGTATAGGTCGAGTAGTATAGTAGTATAGGGGTATTATGGGAAAAAATTATTTTTAACATGTGATATAATGTGGTATAGATCGAGTAATACAGTGGTATAGAGGTATTATGAGAAAAATTATTTTTATTTTTATACTCATTTGGTCCGATATATTAATTTCTTTTTACACATATGTTCATTTAGGTTAGGAGCTCCAATAAAAAATTATATTACAGTCTCCCTCCATACTCCATACTACCATAGGGTACTATGGAGCACCGAAGAAGACCTCGTGACTGGTACGTGGGGAGTACTAGGACCATTTGTCGCTAATAACAGTGTTATTTGATCTTTGTAGTACTACAAGGTAAAACTTTGCTGGATATTTGGTAGTGGAAAAATTGACGCAATGTAACCAGGTATGAGTTTATTCTGTGAGTACTATCAGACACTTGTAGGGGGGTGATGGATTTTTATTTGTGGTGCACCCAGCTGAGTTCTGTAAAAAAAAAAACAGCCCTTTCTTTTGCAATTATCAGGCTAAATTCATCCTATAATGCACTTTTTTTCTAGAAAAATGGAGAAGTTCCAGCCTGTGCTCATCTTATACTGCATAAACTTGCTGGACTTGCGTTTGCATATGCCAGTTTTTCTGTAAATGCAATGCAGCTAATGATCTTGCACTGTACAGGCAAGAGCGCAGTACATTCCAGACCGAAAATACGTAAACGCTGAAGCGTGCAAGTCGCAACCAGTGCGACCCTGCACTCTGAAGCAAGCATCAGTGCACATCCTGGGCTGTAGAGCAAATCTGGTTCTGGAGCTATCTTACTTTGGTACACTAGATAGAATCTACACAGAGCTCAAGGAAAGCGTAACGATTTCGATTTCCTCAAGCCACTAAATCCAGAAAAATATGGCACGAATATAACGAATATGAACTCTGAAACGAGTATCAGATCAGGAGTGGACAGAAATAAACATTTGGCTTCCACCTTGCAAATTCACAGCACCATGTATTCAGAATGAGAGGCCATCCACGAGACTTGTTTGGCCTCAAATATCCTCTTAGTTCAATCAAACTCAGTTCCACCAGATAAAGTCAGATCTCACATGTTAGAGGAACGATGGACAGTTAGGTTTCTTCCTGCATAATCCATCCTGAAACCAATTACTTCCATCTGTATCTGAATATCAGAATCAATGATGGAAGGCAAAATCGCTTCATCAGCCATTTATAATGAAATAAAGTCATATGTTCTTGCAAAAAAGAAAGAAAGAAATACAGTCATATGAAAACATTTCAAAAGGGATCAAGCTATGTACTGTTCCGAACGATGTGGTCAAATTTTCTTGCTCCTATGCTACTTTTGATCCACACCCAGCTCGTTTGCCGGTTTGCATATGCTCTTGAGTGCTGCAACGCACAAAAACCGCCAAAGAAGAGTGCCTGTGTAGTACAAACCTGTGCCTGACGCGCTCACCTTACCAAATAAGTTGTGCAAAATACAAGATTGGCATGCTGCTGAATGCGATTTCTAACCGTGACAGTTTCTCAGCCATACAGGTCAGTGGATGAGTGCTAAGGTGTACCGAATAATTCATTTTCAATTATATAGATGAATTTATTTCTGGTATGAACTTATGGTGCGATTATATCCTAAGTGACAACTTCAGTAACGCTAGTGCAATAGACAAGGTAGTAGCGTTATCAATGTTCATAGCTACTGGCCACTAGTTAAAGATTAGGTAAGTTTATCTATGATTTTTCTTTGGATCTGATCCCTTCAAAAGATCTTTTTACGATTACTAGATTTATTATGAACTTACTGGCTAAGTTTGTCCCGTGTTGAATGAAATTGCAGGTATGTGGCTTTTCAATGCAGCTGAAATAATCTGGTAATCACGTAACAGTAGCACATTTGGAGCAAAATGTATTGGAAGCTTTGCAAGCTGCAACAAGTGCCGATTTGTGCATACATTTTCTGCATTGCCATCGGAGAAAAAAAATCCTTAAAAATGAAGTGCAGCTGCTATTATTCAGCACTTGGAAGTTATTTTCAGTTGGAACTGAAGGAGCCAGTGTAAAACAAGGTGAAATTTTGGAACTTTTTAAGAATTGTATAAGACCTACGTGTGAATGCAATAGGGTTGGAAGGTGAGAGATAACGAGTGGACATCAGGACCTATTCCTTGATAAATTTCATGTTCATTAGTCACTAGAATAGGCCAGCTTTCATACCATGCATGTACAGTATCAATGATGAAGTGAAAGCATGCCACCTGATTATCAGAAGTAATTTTATATGACCGTAGGTGGCATTGTTTCATCCGTCAATATAAATATGAAATGTTTCTTTTGAAGAATAATAATGTCATATGTACACCCTGGGATCACAATGAAATTAGAGTCCTACAAAAAGACCAGAGCGAACAATCTTTCCCTTTGGCAAGCACTATAGATGCCCTGCTTTCAAAAGAATTGCCATGCACTGTCCTTAAAACTGAAGATAAGTTGCATTTACAATGGATCGTGGAATGATCTGTACAGTTCAGTATGATCAATAGAAGTCTTCCTGTTTCTATGCTACTTCTAATCCGTACTCAACATGTCGCTGAGTACATTCTCTCCCATCAGAATTTATTCAGACTATATATATGAAGTCGAAATGAATTGACCAAGCATCTGATTGCTCCTTTCATCCTTTGCCCTATAATATCGTTAGTAGCTTCAGGCTCCAGCAGTAGAGTAATTCCATCACGTGACCATGTGTCTATTACTGATGACCAAATGCTGACAGTCCACCTGAAGCAGTGCCACCAGCAAAATTATGCTAGAAGGGGCTCCACCAAAGGTCTTCGCCGAGTATCAGGTAGGTCCATGGTATAAGCTACTAACGCTGAAAGCAGTGAACAGGCAGCTGGAACTAAGCCCAATCCAACTCTTGTAACTGAATAGCCAAATACTGTCCCTAAGTTTGATGCGATCTGGGTACTTCCTGCATGCAAAATCCCAACCTCATAAATTTTTTAACTGAAAGATTACTGACTAATTGCTTACGTGATGTGCCTAAGACATTAACAACTATTACCTTGATAGGACTCAAGCATATACAGGGCCATTCCACATGAAACTTTGTCAACAAAACTTAATGAGCCATACACAAAAGCACAACCGTTTAGATCTTCTCCTACTAAAACACCTTCCATGCTAATGCTCGTCACCTGGTATCAAGGAAAGATAAAAATGATTGAAGTAAACTCCCACATGATCATACATTAAAATACCTATGGGAAACTTTCAGCTGGAAATATGCAGGATAGCATAAGCACATGTTTCAGTTGTTTTTTCTCTACTCCCTTTTAACATAACTAAATAGTTCTAAAGGTCAGGATTGAATACAAACCAGCTGACAACTAGGTACATGAGCCACAATGACAGCATACGCCATGGCATGATTAATTGGTAATATACCTTCTTACATTTTTTTTCTTTGATTGTACATCTCATTGAATTAGCTACACAGTATAACACTAACTCTTATTTCCTAAAGTTTGTATCATCTCTTTGCAGTACAGGTAGTAATCAATGTTACATTGTACTTACTGTCATAAGTGCGTTGGCAGCTCCTATTACGATTGAAATGGCATACATGACGTTGTGCAATCTGCTTGGTAGAAGAACAATTCCAAGACCTGACAATATCCAAAGCACTGCTCCAGCCGAAAAGTAAAGCTTGAGACGCCAACTTGACCATCTAGTCTCCTATAAATGTTTCAAAACTCCATTGGATTGAGTAACGAAGTACAAAATTAGAAGGAAAAAATAGACACTAAAAATAGTCTGACCTGTAGTATCACAGATACTATCAAACTGCAGATGTAAATAATAGCCGGAACCTGAAGATGGAAAATGTGAAATGATTAATCCAGGGAGGACACATAATACAAGCCGATACACAGGATCAGAGCTGGGCTGGTACAGCGACTAGGGCCGCACAATGGCATTGCTGTCATGATTGGGCATTTGGCTGGACTACAAAAGAACAAGAGTCCAAGGTGCAACTAGGCCAAGACTAGGGCTACAGTCCTAGTTCGAAAAACTCCACAGCAAACCCACTACATAATGTTAACTGATATAACATATGGAGTATATGTTATGAAACTGGTGATGGTATCTTAGCTACAGAAGAAATAATTGTTAACATCTATTTTAGTATTCACTATTCAGATAAGTTTGACTATGAACGATCATCTGGACTGAGCACCAAATGTACTAGACTAGAGTTAACAGAAAGCAGATTAAGTTCAGAAAACAGACTGAAATTCAAATTCAGCAGCTTTATTACATCATTGATAATAAGCTCGATTGAATATAATATATCACTTGTTTGTTCAACCGATTCAAAGTTCTACGATAGCATGTCAATGGATGAGTGCACTTTCCCAAGTATATAATAAACAATTGACAAACTGAATGCAAGAGTCAGAAATAAATCTTAAAAAAATATAAAGGGGTGAGGTTGGACCTTACCAATGCTTTGGAGGATTGAGGCATTTCTAGATCATATATTACATAAAAAGCAAGAAATGCCTGTTAAGACAAATGGAACATTATCACTGACTGGTCATCTTGTTGAACTTTTAAGCATAAGTCGTATATTCAAAAATAAAATCAAAAATAAAATTCACCAGTGTAAATAGAACGGACAGTATAGATGCCTTTAGAAGTTACCAGAGAAAAGGTAGTTTCAGACCTATCTCACAGACCAAAAGATTACTACATACCTGTGAAACATTGGTCACCAATCTAGTCAGAGTATAGACTAGAGCAACTTGGTAGTACAATACTCTCTTGAACCAGTAGGCCCATGAAATTCTGGAAAGGTTCTTATCCACAGAGTGCTGAATTGACCTAAAGATAAAATGTTTATTCAGAAATAGAAAAGGAGATGAGAAAACTAGTGAAAGTCGATAACTCTCTCTAAAGAATATTAAGTATGAAGGTATCCATCTTACCCTGGCTCCTTAGTTCCAACTAAGAAGATGACAACAAAACAAGATCCTATGGTAATGGACACATAAGCAATCCACCGGTACTGTCCAAAGCATTGAAAATCTATAATGAATATCCAGAATATCAGGCACATAGTAAACATATTACTAAATACAATAGAGTACCTGAACTTATTACGCTCACTGACTGCAATAAAGTAAATATCAACAAAGCAATGCCATACAGGCTGAGATTTGCAACCTAACAAAAACATGGAAATTGAGCGCATCAGATGCAAATACTTTGTCATTTGGACATAACAGAATAAATATTAGGGTAGAGTATTCTAACCATTGTGAAGGCATTACGACAGCTTACAAGTGAAACCCGGCTAGTTGGATTTGATGTCATGCAGTTCACCATTGACCTTATAAATGTGTAAAAGACACCGAAAAAAGAAACGTTGAAACCTTTTGCCGCCGTTTCAAAAAATGAAATGCTGAAACCATAGACATAAACATGGGGAAAGTAAGGAAATAAAGGAGCAATTACATGTGAGCGACTTGAGTAACTGCCCAACCAACATTAAAGATAGAGGCAAATGTGCTATATCCAATGGTCTCCAAAGTAGATGAATTAGTCCCCATAAGTTTGCAAGGAATACAGCTACCGAAAACAGATGAGAAGGAAATTGCCACTAGAACAGATCCTCCTGCATGCCACAGTTTGAAATGCCCAAAACGATCCATCTGGAACAGAAGCAGAATGTTTATAAATCTTCCCCAGAATCATGCACAACAAATGCTAAAAAAGTATCGTATTGGCTAAAAAGAAAAGAAAATCGATGAAAATGTTATTGTATTGAAATATTTAATAGATGGATCATGTTATTTCTTGGCTCATACCAGTTCCCCGACAAAGATTGTTGTGAATCCATCTGCCAATTGTCCAGAAAGCATGACAATAGCAGCATCGCTGCAAAGGTGAATTATAAAGTAAAGTGTCTGAAGTAATCCTGAAGCTTTTACTTCCAAGCTTTCAACATTTCAATATTTCTCATGACCTGGGTCAACAAACATATGATCGGATCCAACAAACCAATATTTTAGGCAGACTACAACATGTCATTGGTCAGAAAATTAGTTGACTTCATTTAAGAAAAAAGTAGTTGACATTTCCCTAGCAACTAACATTTCTATTATAGCCTCATTAGTACTTAAACACGGTAAAGCCTTATTTGCCAAATTTTGAACATTATTAGCGCTAGTGACAAAAAGGGTCAGAAGAATTTTGATGAGCAGTTGTGTGTGCTTACATTTAAATTTTAGATTATATATTTTTATTGAATGGATGTTTGGGTATGTTGCAGTAAGATAATTTCTGCGTCACGTCAAAGACAACTTGAAATTAAACATGCTCCTAGTTCATAGCAGCATAAAGTTCCTCTTCAAGCAGAGTGGATAAAGAGTTAAACTAAAGCTAAAGCGATTTCATAAATACTAGACGAGAAGAAGAGGAGTGATTGAGCAAAATACTAGACGACAGAATATACTTATAGTGAATAGGAGAAGAGGGAGATGTAACCCAGAAAGCACATACCCTGGACTGAGTCCCACTTCAGTCAAGAACACCAGCAGATAGGTAAACCAACAAGATGATGTGATATCATTAAGCATATGCCCAGAACCATAAGAAAGTATCGGCACCCTCCCTAAGGGCTCCTCCATTTGTGCTTCATATGGTGATCCGTTGTCCCTCATATTAACCATTATTTGAAGTTAGCAGACTACAAAAGGTATCACCTGCACCACAATGGCAATCATGTTACTTATCACTTATAAGTACTACCTCCCGTCATCTTTATATGACGTTTCAGAGAGCAAAAACTAAGTACCTAACTAGCACAAAGTCTCCCTCACAACTTCGGAACAACAGAATAATAATGCAAAGCTGCCATCTAGGTTTCGTAAACACTGAAAGTGTTTGCATGTTATTCATGAACTTTTGCGAAACAAATTTTCAGCTTAAAACCCCCTGTTTTAGTTCATCAGGAATATTTTGGATTAACCAACTGAAAACATGCTGATACATGATAATAAGTTGGGAACTTTTACGCGATAGCTATAGTAACAGAAAAGATCCAAGTTCCACTTGCATGACTGATCCTGACATGTGCTGTGCTATCAGGCTGCAATAAATACGAGATATTGACCATCTTGGTAATTTCAATTAGGAAAAGCACATGCGTTTGCTCAAGGTCAACCAGTCTCCAGCCGATCAACCAAATGGAAGATCAGTTTCCTAATTCGGTAATTCCATAACTTTATGAGCACCTCCCATCCCTAATCCCACCTCTCCCATTCCCCTGCCTTTCAACCTTCCATGCCAGCCTATCCCCCTACGATCTGCAGTTCTGAACAAGGATTTTCTGTTCTCACACACCCACACCCACGCCCACGGCCCACACATCCAGCGTGCCCAAAACTTCTGCAAATAGCAACAAACACTCAGACAGCAATTGCACTGCACTAAAAGTTCCCCCAAAAGATCGTCCTTTGAGCAGCCCCAGCTCCGCAAGAGCTGATTGCATACTTCGGATTCCAAAATCCAAAACGAGTGAAAAGGCAATCATACTGCATTAAAAACTTGCAAAAGGGGTCAGTTGCAGTAGTCCTGGTCCACAGACACCGCCCGCGCAGATGAAAGGAAATTGCACACATCCTAAATCGCGCCAAGAAATATCTCCCCAACAGATATCTTGTACTACCCCCACCCCAATCGCAAAAGACTATGCACGGACACACGAGTCCGTCGTCCGGCCCGCCCATGTTCCCGGGAGACAACCGCAACCTCAAATTCCATGGCGAAAAAACTGACCCACAGCCACTGCCGTGCCCAAGAACCCTCGGAAACCAGCCAAGCAGAGGCAGCAGAGAGGCCACCGGAACTCACCTGCAGCAGCGAGGGTCCCCTGTCGGCGGCTCGGCCGCGCCGCTCGGCTCCGGGAGTCCGGGGGCTCGGAACTTTATGAAAGAAGGAATCCCGCCGCAACTATCTCGGCTCGGGTCAGAGACGGAGTGGGTGGGGCCGAAGGAAGGCGACGGGCCCGAGGAGCGTCGCGTGGACGGCAGGCAGGCCGAGAGGGTGAAGTGGGAGAAGAGGAGGAGGTGCGGGACTTTGGGGAGAAGCGGAAGCCGGGACGCAACGCAATCGCGGAGGTCGGAGGAGGAGAAGAAAAGAATTGTGTCCTTTTGTATTGGAGCGCGCCGAGCGCACCACCGGTTAACTGGTTTGGTGGTTCCACTCCACCGAGACCGAGACGAGCGGAGAGCGGAGGTCGCGGTCTCGCGGAGCCTGCCGTGCCAGCGCCCCCCCGCTCGGGTGGTGGGGCCGGGCAGCACTAGGAGGCAACGAAACAGATATGGGAGCATTTTTAATTGCCGGCGGCATGGTGGCGCGGGCGCCGCGCGTCACTGTCGCGGCCGTCAGCCCAGCCGCCGCCGCCCATCGTGCCGCGGCACCGGTGGACAGCCGGAACCGGGAAGGTGACGTGGCGTGCGGCGCGATCCTTTTTCTAGCTGGGGCGGTGGCTAGCGTGCGGCGCGACTGGTGTGGTTGCGGACTTGCAGCATGCCCCCGCGCCTTCTAGCATCTCGCTCGCCGGTCAGTCAGCGACCATGCCGCGGCCCGTCCTGTAAAAACTAAAAACCGAAGCCGAACAGGTGAAGAGCGGACGGTTGGAAATGTGGAATGGAGGGCAGGTGGCGTGCAATGTGCGCTGCTGTAGCTTGACCAAACCAAAGCATTTGATCGGCACGGCACTGTGGTCCACAAAAGTTGCTGGAGCCGAAATGAGCCCGATCGAGACCAGTCATACGTACGGCGTCGGCAAAGCCGGCAACGGACAGTACTATACTGAGAAGATAAATGCCACGTGATCCTCTCCCGTGCAATGCAGCGGCGGAGGGCAATGGTCGCCGCCTGCCGCGCGCGGCTGGGAGTTACTGGTGACCTCCCGGAAGTTGAAGAGCCCGCCGGGTGGGGGCCGCCTGACGAGGCCGGGAGAATGCAAGGACATTGGGGGAAAGGAGAGGTTGAAGATTGCTGCGGGGTCATCATCACGTACTCACGTTGACGTCGGGGGAGGGTGGTGGGGTGAGGGCGAGTGGCCAGCGCGGGGGAGAGACGACGACGGCGTGCTTCCGGCTGCCGAGGCCAGCGGCGGCTCGCAGTTGCTCGCATTGCAGCGCGTGTGCCATGCCTCGTGCACGGCTCGCGTCCGCGGCGACCGTGTCTCCCGGAGAAAAAGAGCGATGCATGCAAATGGGGTTCGGTGGAGGGACGAGCATGTGATATGGTTGACCAAGAAGGGAATTGTTTAGATTGTTGGGTTGCAGGCTGCAGCGCAGAAAAATAGCTCTCCCTGCGTCCATTGGCGTGTTCAGATGTTTCGCGAAATTTTTTTCGAGTATGTTCCCTCACATGCATGGCATATTAAATGTAGTTGAAAAAAATAACCCATTATATGGATGGAGTGTACTTCAGGAGACGAATCTAATGAGCCCAGTTAGGTCGTGATTAGACAATAAATTGCTACAGTAAACATGTGCTAATGACGGATTAATTAGACTCATTAGGTTCGTCTTGCGATGAACTGACATAATCTGTAATTAGTTTTGTAATTAGTCTATATTTAATACTTCAAATGTCGTTTTTCGCGAAACATCTAAACGCGGCCCATCGTGCTGCGTCTTCTCGTAGGTTTTTAGGCTGCAGCCTAGAAAAATAGCTCTCCCTGCGTCCATGGTGCTGCGTCCATGGTGCTGCGTCTTCTCGTAGGTTTTTTAGGTACTCCCTCCATCCAACAATATAAATATTTTTGGGCTTTCATGCAACATTTTTACCATCTATTATCTATACTATAGAGGACAACGAAATTTGCGTACTAGGGTTACTCTTACCCCTCTAACACCGTCGGATTTTATGATGACGATCGGACGCTCTAAATTAATCTGAAAAGCCTATGTTGACTACATCGCTCCTACATCGTCGGATTTTATGATGATCTAACGCTCTAGATTAATCTAAAGAGTCCATGTTGACTACGTCATTGATTTAATATTTTTTTAAAACACGTGCTTGTAGCACGTGCCCTTCTGCTGGTCTTAATAAAACAGAAGCAAAAGGAGCCACCAGATTCACCGAGAGGGCGTAGAAAATCTCACGTTAATCTAAAAAAGAGAAGGATTTAGATCGTCGGATTTTATGAAGATCTGACGGTTTAGATTAGCCTAAAGAGTTCAAGTCAAATACTACTAATAATAAGTATAATTAAAAAGAGTTGAAGTCAAATACTACTAATAATAAGTATAATTAAATTCAGAATTCTAAAAAAGAAAAAAGAAAAAAGAAATTAACCACAATACGGATTGGCATTGGAATTTAAAAAGAAAAAAATAAATTGACCTCTACACGGATTGGATTTGGAATTTAAAAAAGAAAAAAAGAAATTGATCTCTACACGGTCTACACGGATCATTTTTATACAACTCACCGAAAATTCAGCCTTTTCAAATTTCGAATAAAAGATAGTAAAGAAGGAGTCTACGTTTCACATCAAATTTAAATGTGGTTTGCATTCAAAGACACTTATAAATGAGAAAATCTCCTTAGTGACATAGAATCCCTTGAGTGCCATTAAAAAGTGCCATTTCATCCATTTTTTTCATCCATTTGTTCTTAAGTGCGGTCAGAAAAGAATATGTTGTCCATAAGCCCACATCCATTTGTACGTCCTCATTCCCCTCTTCCTTGATTCTGACTACCTCTATCCTCACCGTTCATCTCTGAGTCACCCATCACAGAACCCCAGTTGTGTCTCCTATGTAGCTCACGCCGCAGGTCACCACGCGCGAGACTACCCATCTCCGTTTGTCACCTTCCCTCAGCCCGTCTTCACCATCATCTTTGCCTAGCACCACCATGCCAAGGCCCATTTGACCCGAGCTGCCGAGTCGTCACTCTACAAGGACCATACGACCTGATTCACTCCATGCCCTTAGTCGCGCCCCCGCTCCCATGTCGCCTGGATCGAGCATTACCGCCACTATGCTTTGGCCCTCTACGGTGACGAAACATAGAAACGGAGTGCCCTGTAGGTCACCAACCCCCTACATCGTCCGCCCTCCATGAACCTCAGCCACAGGAGCACCGGCAAGGTCGGCGAGTAGAGCCCTCAAGGTTGTTTTGCAAGAAACCCCTTGAGGTTAAAAAAATGGATAAGGCCTCTTGAAAGCTAAAATTTTCAGGCGTAAAGTGTGATGACATAATGTACTCATGCCATAGTGGTGACGTGATCTAAAACAAAAAATAAATATCAAAATATATGTTTGGCATGCACACCGGTCCATGCTTTGATGCAAGTAGTGTTTGATGAGAGGGGACAACACGAGCCATTAGGGACACATCCTCAGTGGCTGAAGTGTAGGGGCGCTTCTTGGGAGCAGAGGTAGTGGAGGGAGGGGAGGGGGCAAGAGAGATGCTTCACTCTATTTTTTTAATTGTGCTATGAAAAATTCCAAGTGGGGTAGTTCCGCCAGCTTCTTACTCCTTTCCAAATCCACTAAAATAAACTAAAGAGGTTTCATATCCTTGAGGTTTGGTATTTCTAACTTAAGAGCAGCTATGATGTTTGGGACAGAATCCACGACACGTGAAGCTAAAAAAAATATAGAGTACAATAACCTCAAATTGGTTAGAAAAAGAATATATCTTGCTAGCCCAAAAGTAAATTTGCCGTCCGCAGCGTATAATAATCCATAGTGGGAAAAAAGGTATAGAAGGTTAGGCAAGGATAACATGCATGCATAGAGCAGTAGCAATTGGTGATAGGATATTAAAGAAAAAGAGAGACTTGAATACGAAAAAAAAGCAAAAGATGTTGCAACATTCATTGTGTAGACACAAGCTAAAATTTAATTATGATTATCTTTGGTGGATACTTATCTAAATTTTCTTTTAAAAGTTTAAAGTGAAATTATCATCATAAAAAACTCAACAAACATGTACACGGCGGACAAAGAACTAAAGGGTTAAAAATAAAAAATATTATATTTAGAAAATATAAAATATATGTTCTAACTATATATTTTCTTTTTTCTTCTGAATTCTATGTTTCAAAAAGAATGTGTCGTAGAACATGATGATGAAAAAAGTATGACAACATTACTAAGAAAAAAAATATTTGTTTGATTTTTTAAAAAAATATCCAATTTTTATTATATAAATACTTGCTACCCGCGCAAATTTGCGCAGGCCACCTGCTAGTTCGTCTTATTTAAAAAATTTTATAAATATATTATTTATTTTATTATGATTTGTTTTACCATTAGGTATGCTTCAAGTATAATTTATTTGTTTTTATATTTTTATAAAATTTGTGAATAAGACAGATGATCAAACGAAAGTAAAAAAATAGTTATACACGCATGGAGTATACCATATTAAATCTCCGGCGCTGGAGCGCATCCTGCTAAAGTCGATAGTTTGTCAGACACAATGAGACAATACACAAAGATATACTCCGTACGTATGGAAGTCCACTTGGAGCTCTTGCCGAGAGAAAGATAATGCTTTTTTTTTTTCTGGAGGGGGGTGATTGCCGACGTTTTGATTGGCTGCAGAACAATGGCACGACGGTGCATTTGGAATTAGAATTTGAAATTTGTATGGTTGTTTCTGTAATTTTGTATACGTATGGGTGCTACTGAACATTTGGACCGATCTCTCAAAGCTGTATACGTATGGGTGCTTGTGCCTGTGCTTGGAATTAGAAATTCGGATGGTTGTATGTCAAAAGATATATATAAATATATATTGTTAAACCGTGCTACTCATGACGATCATGGTACGCCCCACGTATCAGAATCCGCTTTATTAGATATATAAAAAACAAAAGAATATAATTAAGAAAAGAAAAACACAAAGATTATCTAACATCCTGGACCCGGCGCTAGAGACACGGCTTCCTGCATCCTTTTCACGTTTTCTTAGTGGCGGAATAGTCAAATCCGTCCCTCAACTATCGTCGAAAGCTCAATTTTGTCCCTACACTACGAAAACAGCCGTTTTCATCCTACTTTCAGAACCGGCTCAGTTTCGTCCCTGGTTTGACGCGGAGCACCATGTGGCTTGCCTCGACATCGTCCAGGTCAACATTTCAATCGCTAGGGTTGTGAAATACCATATATACCCTTACCTCTTGGCTATCAGACCACCGGCCGTCAGTTCTCCATGGCGTTCGCCATGGCCGCCTTGTCGCCAGCGACTGGGGAGGTGACGACGGAGGATCAGGGGTTCTGCTTCGTCTGTTGTACGCCTGCCCTCTCATCTCCTCCTCCCTTCTCACCGCGCGGAGGGAGGCAGAGGAAGTCAACGACCTCGACTTCGGCGGCGTACGGCTGGACGTCGAGGAGATCGGGGCAACGAGCGTCCCCGAGCCCAGGAACAAGCGGAAGAGCACACTCGTTGCATTCCTCTCGAATCCTTTGCCCTCCTATCACGCAGTGACGACCGATTTGTCCAGGCGGCAACGAGCACAGCGGCGACGTCAAGGCCAGTCGTGTGGTGGTGCTCGGCGATGACCCGAGGCCGCGGATGGTGCCAGCGTAGAGGCGGGCGCGCACAAGACCCACCCGCGGCGGCGGCTGCAGCGGCGAAGGAGAGCACGACCGCGCCTTGTACAACCACTGTGAGATTGATTCCCCCTCTCACGAATTCGATCTGTTCGGTATTGGCGAGCCGCCGGTGAGCAAGCGACAACTGATGTGGTGGTTTGATTTGGTAGCAGACACAAGCGGCGGCGGGTGGTGGCATGACGGTGTGGAGGGCATAGACAGCAAGGAGGTCGGCTGGACCGACGACATGTGGGAGGGGATGTACTCGGTCACGCTCGGCGGCTTGGAGTGGCACTAGCTCGTCGGCGTCGTTGGGGACGGGCGGGCGGGAGGAGCTCGTCGGCGTTGTCTTTCCTCCATCTCCATCGCCACGGGGGAGCCGCATGCGGAGGGCGATGACAGGGAGGCTGGGGCGGAGGGAAGAGGTCGTCAAGCACAAGGAGTTTGGGGTGGAGGGTGACAACGGCACAGGGACTTAGGGAGGCGGCTGCCAGCGCACGGGTTGGAGCGAGGCGGCCGGCGAGCAGAGAGATGGGGATTGAGGAGAGCCGGAGAGAATGAACCAGAGAGATGACCATGGGGTAAAAACGGCAATTCACAACTCTAGCTCACTGGGACGATGACGAGGCAAGCCACGTGGTGCTCCACCAACTCTGAAAGTTTGAGGATGAAAACGGCCGTTTTCGTAGTTTAGAGCATCTCCAACCGTTTCTCTTTCCCCTTTCCCTTTCTCACCATAAAGGGGAATTTCCTTTCACGTTTTCACCGTATTGTAGAAAAGTGGTAAAATCAGTTCCCCTTTTCCCTTTAATTTTTCTGACAAATGGGTCTCATCTGTAAGTGACAAAAGGTTCTTCTTCTTCCTCCAAGCAGTCAACCGCAACAATGGAGACCGGCTGGGTGCAGCTCGCGGCGCTCGCGGCCGGCAGTCCGCGGCCCCAGCACGGGCGGGCTGGCGGCCGGAGGCGGCGACGCTCCGCAGCCTCGTGGCCGGAGCCGGCAGCGCTCCGCGGCTCCCTCGCGGGCGGACGATGCGGGCAGCCGGGGCAAGGGCGAGTGGAGGCGCCGGCCGGCCGCGAGCAGGCGACGCTTGGGGCAGCGCGGGACGGTCGTGGGCATGCAGCGCGCATGAGCAGCCAGGCCCGGGCGCCGGCTCAGCTCGCCGGCGGCGGAGCACGGCGGCCATGTCTGGTGCAGAGGGGCGGATCCAACGGCCATCCAGGATTGGATCCTGCGGTGGGGAAGAAAAAAGGAAAGGGAGAGGAAAGGGAGGAGAGGGTGGATTGAGAAAAGAAAGGGGAGAGATGGGAGAAATAAAGGGGAAAGGGGAAAGGAAGAAGGGGATCTGTTGGAGATGAAATTTTGCTCTTTATTCCCCTATACAGATGAACAGTGTAAAGGGAAAAAGGGGATAGTCTATCCGATGGAGATGCTCTTAGGGACGAAACTGAGCTTTCGATGATAGTTGAGGGACCAATTTGACTATTCTGCCTTTCCTAGTCATCTCCAGTCTCCTCCGTTCCCATTCCTCCCCCGCGTCCGCCCGCCGCCGCCGTCAGCCCCACGCCTCCGACCGCGCCGCCGCGCAACGATCCCTCGAGGATTCAATCCAGGCCCGGACTCCGTCAGACGTCGTGCGCGGCAGCAGAGGCGATGGCGCACCCGATGTACGGATCCGGCCCGCTCCGATCCAGGTAAACCCTACCGTACCACATCCACGGCATCTGGTCGCCGATCCTCCGTGTCCCGAGAAGTCGGAGCGGATCCAGTGACGAAATTTGGGTGCCCGCGGTGGGGGTTTGCAGGAACGCGGCGAGCTCGGACGAGATCCAGCTGCGGATCGACCCGGTGCACGGGGACCTCGACGAGGAGATCGACGGGCTGCACTCCAGGGTCCGCATGCTCAAAGGGGTAAGGCATTATTTCCCTACCTCCTTGATCGTTCGTGGCGCTTGATATTCGTTGTGCAGTCACGCATGCGTCATATTTCGTAGTTGCTCGATTTTTTGTTTTAGCATGTAGTTTGATTCGTGATTTAGTGATTAGTAGTGCTGCAGCTTGCTAGTTCAGCTAATTTGGTTCGATTGTCTATAAACCTAGTCGGGAGTGGATGAAACTAGATTTACAGCCATGCCAAGTGAATGTTAATTGCGACTTTGGTATGAGTAGCTACCAAAGGTTTCATTTTCAAAAGCCAGTTCCTATGCGTTTCCTTGAGTTAGGCATTTTGGACGGTCATAGCCTTAATCACCTTTTGTTTTCTGTCAAACAACATTAAATTTCAATGGGTTCTACTAATACCATCTAGAGGTAAACCTGGCCAAACAGTCAAAAAACAATTCAAAATAATGATCTCACTGGGATCTACTGCCTGTTCCCGCGAGATTTTTAAACACAGGAGACTGCTACTTAGATATTAATTGTTACTTGCTAGCAAGGTTTCAAACACCAGTTCCTTAGGCTGTTAACATCTTGGCTCTCTTGAACACAAGAATATCATGATACTTTTGAGGAATTTATTGGGATACTATTCAGTCCCCACAGGATATCAAAACTTATTTCCATGTTCCAAATGGGCATTTTGGTTGTTTGATATGGTGACATAGGCCCTGTTTGGATACTCTAACACTGTTAGATGTTAGTGTTAGTTTCTAACATAAACTAACACTAACACTAACACTAGCACCTGGGCTGTTTGGATGCTTGTGTTAGTTTGACAATAAAAGCACCTTTTTCAATTATTTGACTCATGTAACTACCTTTGCATCCTGATTTTTTGTGACCGGCCACTTTGAGGCCTTCTCAACTAAGGAACGGAAGGGGGTTCTGCTCAGCTTGATGACTACCGACCGGATCGGGTCGAACCTCGTGGCATAGGAAAGCGCGGGAAGGGAACCTCCTGGTGTCGGATCGACGCTGTACTTGGGAACCTCCTGGCGTCGGATCGAAGGGAACCTCCTGACGTCGGATTGAAGGAAACCTCCTGGCAGGTTTGGACGGGGGGGGGGGGGGGGGGGGGGGGGGGCGGTGGCTGGCCGGCCGCCGGGGGAGGGGGGGGGGGGCCGCGGCCGGGCGGACAAGGAGATAGGGCGGAAGAGGAGATCGGGCGGGCGGGGTGGTGGCGCAGATGGATCAGGCCGGCCGGCCGGCGCGGGTGGATGCGGCCGGCGGCGGGTGGGGCGGGCGAGCGGAAGACGAACATGAGAAAAGAGAGAGGTGTGGCGCAGATAGATCCAGGGAGGTTGAGGGAGAGGAATTTTTTTTCCTTTTTTTATGGGCCTCACCAAAACTAACACAAAAAACACCCCTTAGAGGTGCTAGTTTTTTTAGAGGTGTTAGTTGCAACTAACACAAACTAACACACCTGTTTGGATGATTTCCTGTTAGTTTGTTCCAATCTAACACAAACTAACACTAACACTGGGTATCCAAACAGGGCCATAGTGTTGTTAGAAGGGTGGACCTAGTGCAATGGTAGAGACTCTCCACTTGTGGCCTGCATTTCCTGGATTCGAACCAGTCTCTTTGCAGAAATTTAAAGGAATTTTTGCAAGGGTAGGAATTCCCTTCCCCAGACCTTACCTTGGATGGGAGCTTTTACACTGGGTACACCCTTTTCTTTCCATGGTGCTTTTAGAGTGGTTTTGGTGTTTTTTCATAACTGATGTGACCGTGGGTGTTTGGAAATTCAATGTATGAATTAGTGTATGTTAATGTTATACGATCTACTTCGAATCTTTTTCCTTTACATTGATTTGCTCAGATCACCATACACATGTCTCGTTATGTGTGTGATTTCATTTTAGGCAAATCAGAAATTTATGATGTTATATGTTGCTCTTTGCTCCTGACCCATCATTTGATTTTTCTATGATTAGCTGTCTCGTTGATCTCTTTATCTCTGCTGCTGTGAGTTCTTTATTGATTTCATTGAATTTTCATGTTGATGTGGTTCCATTTACTTTATTATCGTAAGCCATGGTGCTGCAGGCTCTCTCACATCTAGAGCTAGTTGATGGCTGGCTTTTTATATTCTTGTAGAACCAACCATAGTATATTTCAATATACTGCATGTAGGTCTTAATTTAAATGTTTCAGTAATTAAAGGAAAAATCTTCAGCTAGCAATTGCTCAATTTTGCTATCATTGTTATAAGCTGTTCCTTAGAATTCTTGAAAGCTCCTTATGTAGTTTGCTCTCATTCTGGGATCCAAGTCATCAACTTTTGGTATTTGTTATTTGTCCAGGTAGCCCAGGAGATAAATTCTGAAGCCAAGTTCCAGAATGATTTCCTTAACCAATTGGTAATGTCCCTGCCATTTCTTATTTGTGTTTACTCTGCCTACTGGGATTATATCTTTGGCATCCTCTGCTTGTCCTTAGTAGTTGGTGAGCATTTTCCCCTTTTCATCTGATATTGGTGTCTGCTCAATCATACCGCCTCCAGTCCTTATCATGATATTTCCCAGAAGTTTCCCTCTTATCATATTCTATATCTGCATCTACACATGAGGTCACTTATTTTGTTTGATCTTGGTAAACTCTAGCAAACGATAAAATATTGGATTGATGCATAGCATATAACTGCAATATTACCTTCTGGAACATTTGATCTTCCCTTGCTCTCTGTTAACTTTTGTTTATCTCCTGTGCATGTACAGCAAATGACCCTGGCAAAAGCTCAGGCAGGAGTGAAGAATAACATGCGAAGGTTGAACAAGAGCATCATCCAGCAGGGCTCAAATCATGTTCTCCATGTGGTCCTCTTCGCTCTATTTTGCTTCTTGGTTGTCTATCTCCTGTCAAAGTTCTCCAGAAGGTAGTTTTCTGTTCTCAGGTGGCAATCAATAGGATATGATGAGTACATGTAGTCTAAAGAGAAGGAAAAAAATGCTATCTGATGTACTTAGTGTATGAGAAGAAACTGGAGAAAAGGAGGAAAATTGTCTCTCTCATAAGATCACTTCTAACCTCATGGAATGATCTGTATGACTGAGGAACTGTTGCAATTGCAAGTCACATTCAGCGGTATTCCGAACTTGTATTCTATACTATCCAAGATGAGTGTGTCGGGCACAGGTTTGTACTTCCTCCATTCCAAATTATAGGTCGTTTTGGCTTTTCTAGGTTCATAGATTTTGCTATGAATCTAGACATAGCGTTTACCTGGATGCATAACAAAGATGAACATAAAAAAGCCAAAATGACCTATAATTTGGAACGGAGTAAGTATTTAGTAAAGACGCATGTTGCAGCCGTCCAGCGCATGCAACTAGTTGAGTGTTGACCAAAAGTATCACAGGAGCAAGAAAGCTTATACTGATCATGTCACTTGGGAAATGTAAAGTATATGTAGCTTGTATGAGAATCCATTCCATTTGTTTTTATAGGTATAAATGGCTGAAGCGAATTTGGAGCGACGACCATGAACACTAGTATTAGAGTATGATGCTAAATTGCTGTTGTCATCGATACATATATGGAAAGAAACACAACTGACCACCATTTTTCTTTCATGCACTTTGCCTGGTGGAACTGGATTTGATTGAACCAAGAGTATATTTGCGGCCAGGCAGGTATAGTGGACACACTCTCATTCTGAATAAATGGTGCTGTGAATCTGAAAGATGACCAAGCACTCAGATGTCAATATCTACCCATTCCTAATCTGAAACGGAAGAAACCTGGAGTTTTCATTGAAAAAGGGTTTATCATGTAATCTCATGCTAAGAATGGCAGAATATGATCGAAATTTCGATGGTTGAGGGAAGCTACAGGTCAACATTGTCTAACCTTTCCAGGAGCATATCCTATTCGCTTCAGAGTTGATCTTTTCGAATAAAGATTGCATCAGAGTTCATACTGGACTATCCGTGCTGCCATTTCTGAACTTGGTGGCACTATAAATTCGGATTCTTACATGCCCGTTGAGCTATCTTTTATACCATAAAGAGATAGCTCCAAATTTTGTTTGTTTTACGAGCCCATAGTGCCCACTGGCTGCGAAGACTTACGCTTCAGAATTCGGATACATACATATGTCTGGCCTGGAGTTTGCTAACCATGGACATAGAGCGCAAGATAAGCCATCCCGTTGCATTTTTCTTGCATGCACTTTGCCTGGTGGAACCGGATTTGATTGTACCAAGGGTATATTTGAGGCCAGGCAAGTATAGTGGATGCACTCTAATTCCGAATAAATGGTGCTGTGAATTTGAAAGGTGACAGAGACCGGGCGCTCAGATGTCAATTTCTACCCATTCCTAATCTAAAAATGGAAGGAGTCTGGAGTTTTTGTCGAAAAGGGTTTATCTTATAATCTCAGCCTCAGAATGGCAGAACATGATCGAGATTTTGATGGTTGAAGGAGGCTATAGGAGAAACGTTGTCTAACCTGTCTAGGGGCATCCTTTTGCTTCAAAGTTAATCTTTTCGAATAAAGATTGCTTCAGAGTTCATACTGACTATCCCTGCTGCCGTTTCTGAACTTGGTGGCACTATAAATTCTGATTCTTACATTTCTGTTGAGCTATCGTGTATACCATAGGGAGATAGCTACAAATTTTGTTTGTTTTACAGCCCAGAGACTTGCATGCTTCAGATACATATCTCTGTCCTGGAATTTGCTAACCATGGGCGTAGAGTGCAAGATAAGTCATCATGTTGCATTTGTGAAGTTAAATAGGATGAATTTAGCCTAAAAACTGCAGAATAGGCCCAAAACTTTGCAGAGCTCCCCACCAGGGTTCACAAACTCCATATTTCTTTTCTTATACTGGGAACTTTATATCTTCCTCAGTATACCTCCATCCCAGTAATCATACAAAAGTTTTCTCCCTTCTCTTTTTCCCAAAGGGATTCACGGTGATGAGATTAAATCTAGGATAATCCAAAGATGAAGTCACCTGAAATGCTGGTAATTCCCAGAAGCCATGAGGATTGCACAAGCAAATTACCAAAGTGTGCACTAAAAGCCTAGAAGTACTTGGGACTTGGCGAGAAGTGTTGATTAGTCCTAAGCATTTCCTTGTTGTCACTGACAAGTGGTCCTGGGTCCCACTCCCGCATGTCATCCTCATGTTGATTACTTGTCCCCACAGACACTGACGTGTCACCATGACCTACCATCACACCAGTTTGAAACCACTATGCTGTATGTGTAGCAGGTTTCAAGTAATCAAGTGTGACACATGAACTAGGCTCAGCGCCTATATAATCCCCAACAGGCACGCACTCCTTCACCACCGAGCTCACACGTCCATCAGCAATGGCGTCCATCATCACCAGGCTCTTGCACCACTTGACCCTGTTCCTCTTCCTCGCGCAGCTCACCAACTCAGTCCTCGTCCCAAAGGTCAACAACCAGCCTGCGCTCAAGCCTCTGGCGTCGAACACCTACATCATCCATGCCAACCACCTCGCCAAGCCACCCCATTTCACCTCCCTCAAGCACTGGTACCATTCCATGGTGACCACCCACTCACCTCGTGCCGCGGCCGACGACTCCAGCCGGATCTTGTACACCTACGACACCGTCATGCACGGCTTCGCCGTCCAGCTCACCGACGACGAGGCCCGGCTCATGTCGAGCGCGCCCGGCGTCTCCGGCGTCTACAAGGACAGGCTGCTCAGCCTTCACACCACGAGGTCCCCGGGGTTCATCGGGCTCGACCCGGGCAACGGCGCCTGGAACCTGACGGACTTCGGCGACGGCGTCATCATCGGCTTCATCGACTCCGGCGTATGGCCGGAGAGCGCGAGCTTCAACGACAGCGGGCTCAGCCCCGTCAGGGCGAGCTGGAAGGGCAAGTGCGTCGACGCCGACGACTTCAACGCCAGCTTGTGCAACGACAAGCTGGTTGGCGCCAAGGCCTTCGACGCTGGCGCCAAGGCGATGGCGGAGAGCACAAGCAGCGGCGGCACCGTCTCCTCCCCGAGGGACAAGTTCGGGCACGGCACGCACGTGGCCTCGACGGCCGCCGGCGCGCGGGTCCCCGACGCCGGCCTCTACATGTTCTCGCGAGGGATCGCGTCGGGAATGGCGCCCAAGGCCAAGATCGCCATGTATAAGGCGTGTGACAACAGAGGCAACTGCAACAACACGGACATCGTAGCGGCGTTGGACGCCGCGGCGAAGGACGGCGTCGACATCATTTCCATGTCCCTCGGAGACGACGTTGCCCTGCCCTTCCACGACGACGTCATCGCGATCGCCACCTTTGGTGCTGAGCGCAAAGGCATCTTCGTCGCCCTTGCTGGCGGCAACGATGGCCCGATGGCGTCTACGGTGATCAACTCGGCGCCGTGGATGACCACCGTCGGCGCCGCCACCGTGGACCGGCTGTTCCCGGCGAACCTCACGCTCGGGAACGGGGTCGTGCTCGCCGGGCAGTCCCTTTATACCATGCAGGCCAAGTGCACCGCCATGATCCCGCTGCTAGTTTCCGCGGACTGCTTCGGGGAGTCGCGGAGCTGGACACCCGACAAGGTAATGGGGAAAATCATGGTGTGCATGAGCGGAGCAAACGGCTCGCATTCCATCACCTTGCAGCATGCAGGTGGAGCAGGGATAGTTGATGTGGATCCTGGCGAGTGGTCTCGAGATGGTACCACGCCCCTTTCCTTCACTCTCCCGGGCCTCACGCTCAGCTACACCGCCGCCGAGAAGCTCGTGGCCTATCTGTTCTCGGAGCCGCCGAAGCCAATGGCGTCCTTCAGCGCGAATGTTGTCCTGAGTCCCGTGTCACATGATACCCCAGAAACGGGTGGATGGGATGTACGTTGAGATTAGAAATATTGGTTGACGTGGCTACTGCTGCGTAAAGGTGGGTGTGATGTGGCACCGCTAATGAGTGCACTCCCACAAAGCGCCTGTTATCATGATGGTTCTTTTCACATCGGTACTGGTTTGGTTTGTTGGTTTACCTGGTGGGCGCATTTAATGGGAGTTTGGTTGGTGTCTGAAGTCTCTGCTTGCTTCTTCGTGCTTGTCATCAGATATTTCGAACCGACGAGTGGTACAGCTGCCTACAGGCTGTCGCGTTGGGAGGAAGCTTGGTCTGCTTTGCTGCTGCGATTGTTGGTGGAGTGGGCGTCCGGTTCTTGGAGGCAGTTTCAGGTACATAGTTTTTGTGATGTTCATGGCCCCGTTTGGCGGAAGGTCCCGACATCTGCTGATTAATGGGTGTCTTGTTGTTGCAGTTAAAGTTGATTTTGCTTTGTTTCGATGGGTCGTCGGCGTTTCTGTAGACCTGGATCTGCGTTGGCGGTAACTTTAGTCGGATCGTCTGCCCAGGATTCTGCACCTGAGGTTAGATCTAGATCCGAGGCTGTTGTGCATTAGATTTGTTTAAAGGATGATACCCCTTGTACTTCTGAATTGCTTCTGGAGCGAAGTGTTGCTGTACTGCTCTGTCTGCGAGTATTGATTTAATATTTGTGGTTTCATATAGGCATGGTCATTAGATTTATGCAAGAAGGTGTAGTGTGATTACATATTGTTGGGCTCTGTGTTGTAGGGTGCTCAATGCTTTTTGCATTTTGCAAAGAAGGAGATGTTGAAAGTTTGTGGAGTGGCTGCCAGATGCTCATTTAGCCATGTACATGATGTTATTCAGAGGCTTGATGGGAGGAAGAGGGATTTAGTTAAAGAAATTGGGTTTGAAGGACTTCTATTTTTCCCAGGGATTCGGAAGTTTGATCGTAGGTTTATCGTGTGGTTGATGTGTCAAGTGGATGCATTGGTGCAGACCTTAGTGCTTGGGGAGGACGTGAGGTTGAAATTTGACAAATTTGATGTGGCTCGGGTTTTTGGAATACCTTGTACTGGTAAGCTTGTTGGAGTTGATGGAGGCCCTTCAAAGCATGTTGTATCGAAGGTTATGACTGCTTTGATTGGGGAGAATAAATCCAGGGATCGTAGCATCAAGGCAATCAAGGATGTAGTGCTTTGTGATTATGGCCCAAGTATGACTGCTGCTGATTGTAGAAGATTCAAGGTTGCTTTTGTTGTGTATGTGATGTCAACAGTGTTGGCACCTGGGGCGCGCTTTGATCATGCTTGTGTTGATTATTGGGACGCGCTGCAAGATGCAGACAGAATCGAGCAGTACGACTGGGCTGAATATGTTCTGCGGCGGCTTCTAGATGCTGTTGTAAAAGTTAAAATGGATTTGAGTTCGAAGAGGAAAGTTCCAAATATTACTGGTTGTAGTTTGTTTCTTCAGGTGTGTGTTTGTTGCATCAGTTTTGGTAGCGTATAACAATATGTTATATTCATTTAAATATAACACTGTTGTAGGTGTTATTGCTGACAATTTGATGGAGTGTGGTTTTGCAGGTGCTATATCTTGATTCTGTAGATTTAGGTGTTCTTAATGTGGACCATTGTTTGTTGCCGCGAGTGCGGTGGTTTGGTGCAGACAGGATGATTTGTATGATACGTGCTGATTGTGTGAAATCTGCGAATGAGGAAAATGTCCGTGAATTTGGGAAAAGCAAGGTCAGCATATATACTTATGTGGTTTTGTACATATGTGAATCATTAGTAGAATTCTACTACATTTTTCTGTTCGTAGCAATAATTTTAGCAGTGTTATGAGAGGTCGGAAGTGTTTATGTTGTAGTTGGTAAACATGCAGTTTGATGTGATTAATGGGTGTTTATGGTATTTTTTGGTGCTGTAGCTGCTTCCTGCAAGTAGGGTTTGTTATTCTTGGGCTGATGGTATAGTGAAGTTTGCTCCTTTAATGCGGAACGTGGAACATGACACTATTAATGAAGCAAGTTTGTTGCTGGCAGACCTGTTACAAGCGCCAGTGGAGGTATTAATCGTATACTTTGTTAATGTTTTCTTGGAACATTATGGTCGTATAGTTATAATGATTGTTATTAGGTTGCTTTTGCTTGGGTAAGTTGATCACATCGGGTGTTGATTCATATATTTGGAATGGGTCATTTTGCAGGAAGGAGTATCATTCTTCAAAATTGTATCTAGTTTTGTTGGAGGAGACAATACTTGTAGGATTGGTTTGGCGTTTATCTCTGTTGTGGGGCCGTATATTCGTGGGAAGAGGGTATCAAAATTTTCAGATGCCCCTTGTGGTTTTAATGGTATGGTGTTGAGTACCGCCTTAGTGACAGTTTGCTTGCCTTGTTGATGTAGTGCTTCTGCTTTCGATATAAGTATACTGTAATTAATTTGAAAATGTGTTGTAGGTGTTATCATGTCCTCTGGTACGCCGCATTTCTTTCAATCTGGTCAGTTGTCAAGTGCTTCATGTTCGAAACCTGAGCTGTTGAAGTACGATAAATTTTCACATATTGGGGAACGAATGAGTTCTTCTGCGAAGAGGCACCGTTTACAAGAATCGTATGTTGAGAATTGTAAGCCTGGATGTGTTTCTCTTAGTTGGGTTCCTCTAGCAATGAATAATGCTATGTCCGGTGGTGATGAATGTGTACCTGCATCGAGGTTGTTGAGTGCTGATGGAAATGATGCACCTGAACTTGGATTAAAGTTGAGGTATAGCCGTGATGAGGCTGTGTCTGTGCTTGTAGATATGTTTGGAGATGATGTTGCTGCATCGTCATTAAGGTCAGTGTAAATAAGCTACGAATATGTTGATTACAGATGATCTGAGATCTAGTTGCTTTGGTTTTGGGATTCTTATTTAATTAATTTCAGTCATTGCTGATATGAATTAATTGTTTTTCACATTGTAGTGGCGGTCGATGTAACTTTGCTTCACATATTTCTGGTACTGTGCACAATTGGGTACGGCAAATTGGTGGAGAGGGTGAAATTGATTCATTCCTATTTGATTCAATTGTTCGTGGATATATGGCACATGAGTGTACAAGTAAAGTCGAAGATTCTAACTTTTCATGGCGGCACATTGTTGATTCTGATTATATGGTAAACATGAAATGAGTTATGTTTACATTAAGTTTTATGTGATCTAGTGAATGTGTGTAGCTATGATGGTGTTGTTAGCAGATGTTAGTTCATATTATACTGTGCATGACATGCGTATGTTATGCGAATGCAGGCTTTTGTTATGAAGCGTGTGGGTTGTGGAAATGCGGAGACAGTGTCGTGCGGCTTGGGTGATCGTGTTGGACTTAATGCAGTGGTGAAGTGTAAATTGGTTAGTAATTAGTTGAAGTACTGTGGTCCCGTGTAGCATTTGTATGGCATGGAAAATTGAATATTCAATGTTTCAGTTTATATGCATAGAACTGTGTATCCTGAGTGTTTAAATGTATGTATGTGGCAGATGTTTTTCCCTGGTTTTGTGAAAGGACGCTGGTTTTGCTATGCATGGAGATTTGATGTTAATGTATTGTATGTGTTTGACCCATTGATGAAGGGTGGAGGAAATTCTGATATTCTTCAATTTCATGATAATATGGGGAAGGAAGTTTTCTTGGCTGTTAAGGGGGAAAGTGGTGGAAAGCTGATGCGTGAAAGGTGTACAATTCGTCCGCGTGTACAGTTGCTTCATGTTGAATCTCCGTATACACGGTACTTAATTAATGGTTATTCACATTGTTTGTTGATTTGTACCTTACAGTTAATGCATATTTGCAAATTAATTGTACTTATATTGCAGGGCTAACCGGTCTGGGATTGCATGTCTATATTTCTGCTTCATGTTTGATGGAGTTCGAATTCGTGGTTCAAGTGATATGGTACTAATGCAGACTATAGTCACCAGTGCGATACATATCTGCTGTGTTTGGTATACTGAATTTGTGTTTCTGTGTTTCAGCATGATATTGAGGTGTTAGCGCCGTCCATTATTTGTGAGGCACTGCAAAATTTGAGAGTAATCGTTCCAAATTTTAGAGCGAAGTCATGAGATTGGTGTGAAGGTATTACTTATATTGCCATGATCATTGGTGGTTCAGTAATCATGTAAGTCCTTTTACAGTATGTGTTTGTGCAATATTTTTGTTATCCCTTGTAGCACAATAGTAAATTATGTGTTTTGTTTTAATGAAGGTTGTGAGACAGTGATCGTTTCTGTTTGCTGGTTGGTTGTGGTCGCAGTATCATCGTGGACCTGGAAATAATTCACTGCTCTCTTTCTGGTTGCAATGTAGCGTATCTACAATTTTTTGTGCATTCTGATTCGTTAATGTAAAACCTTATTTCAGTTTTGATACATATTGAACAGCTGTGAGGTTCATAAGATCAGTTCTATGTCAGTGTCAAGTGGTGAGTAGGGCTTCATGTTATGTTTTATTGGATTAAGTATTCTGTTATGAAATTTCCATGAATTTTGAATAAACCTGCATCGTTGAGGTTCATGTAGTAAGTGTATAAATTGATGTGTGACGTACATGTTATAGTGGGTCATGTGGTTACTTGTGAATTATTTGTTTTACAGTTTGGATACATGATCAATGGCGTAGCAAGGATTTGAACATAAGAGGGGCCCAGTAAAGAAAATATGAGTGTATACATTTACATTAAGCTTAATTGAATGGAGTTAACATGTTTGATTATAAACATAGATGGAGAAATAACTTATAATAATTGAATCAATCACTAAACGTTGTACTTATCTAGTCGAAATACAGTAACACAAACTACATACTACATTTTTATTGAAACTATGGGTGGGTGGGGGGGGGCATGGTCCTTGCCATCCCCTCCTTGGTTACGCTATTGTACATGATGCATTGATTTGGATGCTATAATGACTGCATTTGGACCATTATTTATGCATTATATAGCACGTACTGAACATGGAAAAGCAGTTTACAAAGTATTGATAACTAATTGAACAGTACAACTGTTCAATCGACTGAGAATAGTAAGTGCTTATAATTTATTTACATACTTGAAACGTTGAAATGCACTCTGAATACTTCATTAAAAGCAGTGATATATTGCTATGTCTCTGCTTTGTAATGCAGATGCTACTGTTTATTTGATGGTTCCTAAAGGAGTACTTAGTCTGCAGTGCTCTTGAAGTGCTCGTAGTCGATTGTGTTGTAAACCTTGCCCTCCTCCAGTAGGTTGTTAAGAATTGATCTGTGCAGATGAATGAAATTGTTAAAAAATATGTTTATGCTTTTAGTATATGGCATACTCAGCCAAATTTTCACCTCCCAGTGTTGGAGTCCACGCGCATGGTTTGTAGTATGGTACTGAATGATGCCCCCTCTTCGTTTTCCCTGTTGTACCGAAAAAGGCAATGTCATTTGTATTACTTGGGGGGGAGGGGGAGGGGGAGGGACTAGTTGTTATGATTTGGGATGTTGGTCTTGTACCTCATGTCTGTGGTTGACAGGAACTGGAGAATTGCTTCCTTCAGTTCTGTCTCTTTACTAAATGTTGTAGATGGAGATGAGTGCTGTGCACTCTTTTCTGCAAGTTGTAGTAGCTGAAGGTGTTCGTAGATTGTGCTGAAGAAGTGATGGGTGATGTCGTTGTGGTTTGATATTAATCTGCATGGTTAAAACTGATGTCAGAAAACGTGAGATAAGTAAAAACATAGTACTCTACTTTGTCACAATGTTTTACTATTGATAACATTATGTATAAACCTTGCGCTTAGCAAGTAAAGTGCCGCTACTCCTTGGGTTTCATGCCTTGGTTCGCCAACTATGATGTAGTATTTTTTAAGTCTGCACGGGAAGTAGGGTGCAAAATTATGTTGCAATTACAGGTAGTTGTAAGTGCTATGTATTCGTAGCTGAACATGTATTCACTGACCTTGGTGGTGTGAGGTCATGTTGAAAATTCAATGCTTCTGGCCTGAAACGTGTAGTTATGAAGTTTACAAAAGTGTTAATGTTTGGTTGTGAGCACATAACATGTACGTTATGTGCTACTTGTAGCGTGGGTCTGTTTGGAGAGCTGAACTCACCAGATGCGAGCTTCTATTGAACCGGTACCGTCGTAGAAGGTGTAGTCAGTGTATGTTGATGTTGGTGTCACCTTGGTCAGCATACCGCATAACTGAACCTGCAAATTTGACAGCATGTTATGTCTGATCTTAAAAATATTAGAATGTTGCACTTGTGCTTGTTATGCAGTGTCAGGTTCCTTCTCATACCGTGAACACTTCGCTGTTGCTAATTACTAGTCTCCCTCTGTGTACGTCTTGTGTTGTTGCCTCAGTAAGCATCTTAATGGTGATGGGCATGAAGTTTTTAGTTTGTAGAACTGATGGCCTTGGTGTTGGTGCTTCTAATACCATGCTCTTGTTTTCTTGTTTCTGGTGAGTTGGATTGGCCATGGTGGTTGTATTGGCGAGTCTTGTGGGTTTAGCTGTGGTTGCCTGCGCTCTGTTGGAGCTGGTTTCTATCCTGGGTTCTGAACGCCAGTTGAGGTTCCTTCTGCTATTTGTACTAACGATCGGACACTGACTTTGTTGTCAGGTTGGCTTGGGCGGCAAGATATGGTGCAGTTGGGACTAGGTCGGTGGATGTCCATGGTCGTTTAACTTTTATGATTGGCTAACGCCACAGTATTTGTGACTTTGACGGCTGTGTTGTGTGACCGACAAGAAGGGGGGGGTGGGGGGGGACAGAGGGAGAGAGAGAGAGAGAGGTGCTGGTGCGGGCACTGAATAGTTTAATCTGTTGTGCAGCAAACAGCTGCCGCTACCTGTGCAATTTCGATTAATGTTTAGAGGCGTACATTGGACGACAAGCACATTTCCAATTTGTGCATCGTGTTGGCAGTTACATGTAGCTGTTTAATTTGTTTCATTCATTACGTAATGTTTGAAACATCCATGCACATGTGTATTTTGCTGAATACACAAATTGAGTGGAATCATAAAGCCACTAATAAAATTAACATGTTAACATAGATGTGTTGTGTATATGCCCGACGGAATAAACATGCACGCGATGCACTACGCATCTTCATTTTCTTGTCATTGTACACATTTATGTTGCGAGTATAACTTTAGGGTTTTGGGTTTCAGGTTTAGGGTTTAGGGTTTTAGGGTTTAGGGTTTAGGGTTTAGGGTTTAGGGTTTAGGGTTTAGGGTTTAGGGTTTAGGGTTTAGGGTTTAGGGTTTAGGGTTTAGGGTTTAGGGTTTAGGGTTTAGGGTTTAGGGTTTAGGGTTTAGGGTTTAGGGTTTAGGGTTTAGGGTTTAGGGTTTAGGGTTTAGGGTTTAGGGTTTAGGGTTTAGGGTTTTAGGGTTTAGGGTTTAGGGTTTAGGGTTTAGGGTTTAGGGTTTAGGGTTTAGGGTTTAGGGTTTAGGGTTTAGGGTTTAGGGTTTAGGGTTTAGGGTTTAGGGTTTAGGGTTTAGGGTTTAGGGTTTAGGGTTTAGGGTTTAGGGTTTAGGGTTTAGGGTTTAGGGTTTTAGGGTTTAGGGTTTAGGGTTTAGGGTTTAGGGTTTAGGGTTTAGGGTTTAGGGTTTAGGGTTTAGGGTTAGGGTTTAGGGTTTAGGGTTTAGGGTTTAGGGTTTTAGGGTTTAGGGTTTAGGGTTTTAGGGTTTAGGGTTTTAGGGTTTAAGGGTTAGGGTTTTAGGGTTTAGGGTTTAGGGGTTAGGGTTTAGGGTTTTTAGGGTTTTAGTGTTTAGGGTTTTAGGGTTTAGGGGTTTAGGGTTTAGGGTTTTGGGTTTAGGGTTTAGGGTTTTAAGGGTTTAGGTTTTATGGTTTAGGGTTAGGGTATAGGGTTTAGGGTTTAGGGTTTAGGGTTTTTAGGGTTTAGGGTTTAGGGTTTTAGGGTTTTAGGGTTTAGGGTTTAGGGTTTAGGGTTTAGGGTTTAGGGTTTTTAGGGTTTAGGGTTTAGGGTTTAGGGTTTAGGGTTTAGGGTTTAGGGTTTAGGGTTTAGGGTTTTAAGGGTTTAGGTTTTATGGTTTAGGGTTTTAGGGTTTAGGGTTAGGGTTTAGGGTTTTAGGGTTTAGGGGTTAGGGTTTAGGGTTTAGGGTTTAGGGTTTTAGGGTTTAGGGGTTTAGGGTTTAGGGTTTAGGGTTTTAAAGGGTTTAGGTTTTATGGTTTAGGGTTTAGGGTTTAGGGTTTAGGGTTTAGGGTTTAGGTTTTTAGGGTTTAGGGGTTAGGGTTTAAGGTTTTTAGGGTTTAGGGTTTACGGTTAGGGGTTAGGGTTTAGGGTTTAGGGTTTAGGGTTTAGGTTTTTAGGGTTTAGGGGTTAGGGTTTAAGGTTTTTAGGGTTTAGGGTTTACGGTTAGGGTTTAGGGTTTAGGGTTTTTAGGGTTAGGGGTTTAGGGTATGTTAGGGTTTTGGGGTTTTGGGTAATTTGAAACGTAATTTTACAAAAGTGTGCATGTATATGCACTGCTTTGTAAAATTTGAGAATGAGAAGCGGTTTGAAAAAATTAATATGAATGTCAGGTACTTCTATTGCACTTCAGTTTTGTAAATTTTATATACATTTTATCAGAATTATGTTGAATTTGAGGTTGAACAGAAAGTGTAGTTTCAACTTTTTGTAGTTTAGTTTCGATACGGTATTTTTTTCTTCGCAGTCAACGGGTGGGTTCCATTTCATTTTCACCCATTTTATTTTGGTTATTGCGAGTGTCAAGAATGCTACTATATGTGGAGTTTCAGTGTTTGAGGCAATATGTAATTATTTGTTCGTGGAGTACAACTGCTGGAGTAGTCATAAATATATGTATAATTTAAGAGAGCATTACTTGATGGTAATTCTACAATAAACATGGAAATAGCACGCAGTACAATACTGTCAGGTTTTTACTACATTACTGGCTCTTATTAGCTGTATTAGTTGAAGTAGGTGGATGTTGTGGCGTGCTGTCTCCTCACTTCGCATGTTTGTTCAAATGTTTCTTCCCTTCCAGTCCATTGGTTCCCTGTCTGAAAGGTCATCGCTGGGTGAGTAGTAGTCCATTCGTGAACTGTATCCTGCATAATACAGTAGTATTAGTGGGGAATATGTTGTATTCATTTCGGTGCATTATTTACATTGCGCCTTAGATCGTCAAGTGTGTTACCATCGTAGTCGATGCTTGATTCAGTTGAATTGTTATCATCATGCATTGGTATTTTACCCAACATACGGTCTTCGGCTTTACAATGTTGCAGTGAATTGTAAGTAATAGCATATATGAACTGCAAATGTGTATGACGATGGGAATTACCTTGATTCGTTTCTTCAAACGAGGCATATAGCATGTCTGGGTCTGCGCCGTTTTCATATGCTGTTCATACAAAAATAGAGGATACATATATTATTAGCTGCATGTACTGCTGCAAATTGGAAGTGTTTAGTCATATTAGGTGTGCAATGGCACATATCTGTACATTATTTTCATGTATTTGATGAGCAGTTTCGGAAGTGTACCGTCATAAAGCAATGCTGAGCTGTAGTGGTGGTACTGCAGTGCCATGCCGTCCTCTTCCCATGGGGTTGGCTGTCTTCTGTGTACTGGAAGGATTGGTGTTGTGTTTAGTGAGACTGGGAAGGTGTCTAGCTCTGTTTTCTGTGGGTATCTTTTTGCAAAAGATACGCACCCATTCTTTGGAATGCTTGGTGGGTTACTGGTGTAAGCTATGATGCTGCAACTCCCTTTGCTTTCATCAAAGTTGTAAGTTTGTATGTCACAATATGAATCTAGGAGTGGACCTAATATTTTGGGGTGGCATGCATGTGGGGGAAATCCGTATAGGAATATCTCTACTTTGAAGTCCCAGGTGACTTTGATGCTGCTGTAATCTGGTGTCCAAGCGGACAAGGCTAGGCTGAATAATTGGGTCTCAATGCTGCTATGGCTGAGGATGAGCTCTCTTTTTTCTTTGGTGTCATAGTGGAGGATGTAGTCCTGCAGGAAGGTAGTGATATGTGTCGGTACTGCCGCTTGTCCATAATTTTTTGCAATTGCTTCCATAACATCAGAAACTTGAGGTGCAACTGGACAACGTCTTGTTGGCTTTGCAATCACACATAGGAGAAGGTTCTCTTGCAGTTGATCCATTTCTTCATTGCTGTCAACGATGGACAAGCGCTTCATGCTGTGTGTGTTGAATGCTGACTGAACCTCTTGTTCATGTGGTGCTGCTGAATTGCACGCCATCCTTCTGAAAAGTGGTAGCATTGATTGTGAGGTCATGTTTTGTAAAAATTATAGGCTGCTTTGTAATGTTTAGTTTGTACAATATGTCATTGTTTTGCTGAAAAAAGAGTTTAAGTTGTATTGGACTTGAATTTCTGCTCCCCGCCGCGTAGCGAGTGTCATGTTATTGTCTGCTTTCTTGTGCTCTATTGTCTGCTCTCTTCGAAACACATACTTTTTCTCCTATTTTTATGGTTAAAATGCTGTACTCCACTATTTTGTCCTAAATTGTTGTACGAATACTTTAATAGCTCGCCTAATGTGTAAATCTCGAAGCATGATATTATGATAACAAGGCTGAAGCCATATCCAAAAGCTGGTTACCTTTGATGAATAAACGTTGCTCTGGGACTCCGCGTGCGCCGTCGGTGTGTCCTAGCGTCGATCGTCCGCACGGTCTGTCTGTGTCGCTCAAGTTCCTAAATCTGAAGGCGATTTGGTGGGCTAGTAGCTTGTGTTCTGGTCGCCGCTCGCCGGTGTTTGAGCTGCGCGATCCGTCTGGAGGTAGGTGATGGACTTGTAGCAAAGGGAAAGTGGTCTTGCAGGCGATGCCTTGTACGGTGTATGGAGTGGGTGTAATGATGGTAAGAGTGGCCGTCACGTCAACCTGAGGCGGTGACTGATGATGGATGTGTGAAAGGGGTTGTGTTTTCGTTGTGGATGAGCATGCCAGGTCGTGACCCTCCGATCGTTGCTTCTCGGAGAAGGGACGCGTGGGCATATTAGTCATTACGGTGTACCATGTCACGACACGGTGGGGAGTTGGAAATGCCGGTATATTTTTTGCCCTTTATTTTTTTTAAATAAGAATGGCTTATTAGGGTACTCGTACCTCTCTTGCTTTGATGGTTTGTAGCGGATACTCTGAACACGATTCATGCTTCTCTACTGTAGTTTGTATACTGATATAGGGCAGTCGGAACCCTCCAACTACGATAGTTTCGATAACATTAATTAGATTGCCACGTAGGAGTTTTAGTTTATGTGCCACTGTATTATATAAGAAAGAGAGTTGAGAATAACAATAAACTGTCTCGTGCATGAGCCTCAATGTCTGCACGAGAACCTATGCACTATGCAGTACCAAACTTTGCATTTTGGAGATGATGGTTTATTCATGATAGATAAAGAGTATATATGATTCGTACAGAGCAGAGATGATGCATTTATTAACAATCGACATGAACAAATCATGGGTTGTGGACTGTAGTTTCTATAGTGTTTTGTTGCTTATGTGGCGTCATAGAAACAACCCATAGACTCTATGGGTTGGGACTGGTCTTATTGGTAGTTTCATGGTTTGGAGAGAAGGAGCCGTTATTATTTTATAATTACTATTGTATTTGTGTTTGGAAGTTAGAAATTGCTTTGTCCACTTGAGTCCGGCATTTTGTATTAGCGGATTATCATGTAAAAAAGTATTCTTGTATGTCGCTTTTAAAGTTCGATTTTCTTTAATTGCAAGTATTAATTTGGAGTTGTACAGCTGTATTGTTAATACGATTTGATTTTTTTTCCCTTCGTTGTTGGAAGCTGGGACATGGTTGTTCAACTCCCGCCGTTTGCTGCTGCGTACCATTTCAAATAGGTTTGGTTTTTTCAGATTTCTGCTCGGCGGGACGGATTGGCGGGCAATGGCTCTATATTTCGCGGGCTGAGTGCCATTTCTTTGATATTTCGGAGCTACATATTTTGCCGGGCTACAAAACGTGGGCCGTTCGATCGTTTTTGAGCGCCATCTATCACTTGGGGGTGTGTTGGTGCAGTGGGCAGGGATGGTTTCAATGCGTCAGTGGCCCCACTCGCGGTTTGGATCGGCTACAAAAGGGTTGTCCCTTGGCCACAAATTGTAGCCGCTCCTCTTGGCGCGTCACAACTGTTCACTGGGGGAAGGTAGTGTGAACACCCATTGGTAGAGCTCAGTCTTGTTTCAGTGAGTGAGTGACGCAGAGCAAAATCATCTGCTGCTTTCAATGGAAGCTGCCAGATCCAGTGCTGCTCATGGCAATGCTGGTGCTGATGGAGGGCCTAATGGCCCCGGCGGAGTTGGTGCTGCCGGGAAGGGGAAGAGGGCTTTGGAGGCCGTGCAGGTTGCCGAGGTTGTGGAGGGAAATCGTGGTGACGTAGGTGGCCGGAGGGTGGGACGCCGGGTCGAGGGTGTTCAAGTGGATCCGCGAGAGGTTGCTGTGCGCATGCTGAGGAGTTGGGTTCGGGTTGCCTGTGCTCAGGACGCGCCTGGTGGCCAGGCCGCTGGATCTCTTGCTGGGCTTCGTGCATCCTTTGCCGGCTGGGTTATTTCTGAGTCTTGTGTTTTTTCTTTTTCTTTCCCGTATTGTTGGGTCATATTGTTGTTGTGTTAAAATTTCATATGTTAGCTTACAGTTTCCATCTTCTCAGAGGGGTTGGTGTGAGGTTTCGTGAAAATACTAGTTTCTTGCATCTGTAGGTTGTGTCATGTGTAAGATAATTACATGATTTGGGGTGCTTCGTTCTAATTTATTGCTGTAATCCATCTGCTGCGCTATTTTCATGGTTCTTTGTGTTGTCACAGCAAGGTCTAAAATTTTAGCTTTTGTATGGTAGCTGAAGGATGCTGTTGAAGGGGATGAAGCGCGTGCCTCGCGGTTGAGGGTGGATGTTGTTGCGGTTCTCCTAAATCGCCTGGATGGTCTGTCATGGATTATTAGTAGTCTGGTCTCTGATATTCCTGCTGCCCCTGAGAAGGAGCAGGATGAGGAAGATACAGCGTTGAACCAGGACAAGCACGCGTTGCAGGGACCTGAGGTGAAGCTCATTTTCAAATCTGCTGAATGTTAACATGAATTGTTACTGGTTTCTACAATTTTACGTGGTTATAGATGTTTTCGATGAGTCTTATTGGGTATGTGTACTTTCTGTAGGCCGGTGATGGTTTACAAGTGCAGGGTGCTCCAGGCCATGCTGCTGTGGTTCATCTCTACTGCTTAGATTCTTTTCTCATATTTTAATTCGCGCTAAAATTATCTTTATTGTTATGTTGTCTTGTACTTTTAATGTGCAGCATTTCAACATTGTAAAAGGTATCGTTTTGTTATGCAGGCAGAGGGCAACGGGCCTCAGAAGGTTGTGGTACCTGACAACAATCTGGTTGACATTATTGGAAAAGGAAGATCCTTCCACTTTACATTCTGTGGTGATTTTGTTGATATGATTGTAAGTTCTTTCCAGTCATGTAATATTCAGTCATGTGACGTTTACATTGATAAAACTTCATTACTTCTATTTCTGCTATTTCTTCTGTTAATTTTCATTACTTATTTTTCGTGATTTTGCAGCCCTGTCCTATGTCTTTTTCATGGGTCCTCAAGGATGCTATGTATCCTGCGCTTCGGTTCATGGGTGAAAAGGGTATTGTTGATAATGTTGCAGCTTATTGGCATGATGGGAGGATTTGGTTTGCTGGAACTGCTTGGACACAGTTTGTTGTCAATGAGAGAATTGTTCGTGGTGATGTTGCTCTTTTTGTTCTTCTTGCGCCTCACCACATGTATATGCGCTTGTACCGTTTCAATGGCAATGAGAAGCCGTGGCATCAACGCCCTCATGTTTGGAATAGAGATGTTGCTTATGCTGGATTTATGAGGGGTGACAAGGTGCCACAAAGTGATGCTGAAGGTTCTGAGCACACTGATACTGACGATGCGGACACTGATGATGAGGAGGGACAGGAAGCACCTCCTGCTGCAGGTGTTGAAGGTAGTTTTTGTGACAACATTTCCTTGTTCATGCTTTTGGACGAAAATGTCGTTCTTCGTACTGTTAACATTTATTTTTTTTGGCAGTGCCAGAGCATCTTCGTGCTATGGATTGGTTGCTGGCTCCCTTCTTGCCAATGACAGGATCCATGCTGCAGACATTCTCTAGTGTTTGGGCTAATTATCCTCATGATTTCCCAATGTATGGCGTCAAGTTTCTCTACTCACACACTGAGAGCTACAGCTTCGTAAGGCGACTTTTATATGATTGGTTTTGTTCAACTATTTCAGTGTAACATGTATGTTGGCTGCTGGGCCACATAATTCACATTATTTCTGTTGTGTTTCGTTTCAGACCTTTGGTGTTACCATGTCAAAGATGTTTCCTGAGGATACAGCCGTACCAGCTGTCTTCTATCGTGGTACTGATCCTCAGGGTGTTCGTGGGTGCATTAGGAGGTACATGAAGCAGGATCAGAATGCACGGATTAATAAAGGTTGGAAGCGCGTTGTTCAACAGTTTGGATTATATACTGGTCAGTCTGTGGTATTCTGTATGACCAGGGTTGCTGCTGAGGTGTTGGTTCGCTTGTTCGTCGTCCCTGACGAGTAGGCTTATGACGACTCAATTAGTGTGTTGCCGGCGAACTTCACAGCTCCGGTGCATTTTGGATGGGAGCTGTGTCTTTTGATGAATTATGGGTGGCGCCTGTGGTGTTGGTTCCTTGGTTATAAGACTATACATAATTAGTGTGACTCTGGTTCAGCCTGATGATCTGCTATGCTGGTTTATCCTTGTATATGTTCGTAGTAAGCTTGTGTGCGACAAGTGGTTAAGGGTATGATCTCTATGATGTAGGCTGTGTATTTCGATATTGTCAGGGCAAAGTAGTATGCTCTGCAACCTGGTATTGTAAGCCTTATTTGTGTCTTTATGGAGCCCTGAAAGTACTTGGTATTGTATAATCATATATGTACTGTTGTGAGCAAAGGTTTATTTACTGCTTTCTGCTCCTATGTTCAAATGTTAGTAAGTTTATAGAATTCTGCTTTGCAAAGTCGCAACTGACGAGGTATGCACTCAACCGTGATGGTGAACTGGTGCATCTGTTGCTGTGTGTGCAATGACCTTAACTAGTTTTTGTACCATGGATTATGCTTCTTGCAATTCAATCATCATCATATACACGATATAGGTTGCTCTGAATGTAATATCTAAGGAGTAATTAAAATACATACATACATCAACAACTTTGCTTCGGGTGCCTCTGTTCATGCTGAGCGCACCCCTGTGAAAGATCCATTAGTGTTTCCCCGGGATCATCCGGCCATGGCTGAAGGCAATCAGGGTCCTGATTTCCAGCCATCTTCAAAGCCGTCAGTTAAGGGGCCGGTGGTTTCAATTTCAAATTCGAAGTTGTTTCCAACTGAAGGGATCCGGAGTCAGGGGCTTTGTTTGAGGTGTCTATCCCCTAATCACCGCGTGACCAACTGTCAGGGGATATTCGTTGCAAATCCTGCTTTAATTATGGACATCTATCCCTTTCCTGCCGCGCTCGTAGCAACAAATCTCCTGTGTACCGCATTAAGAATCGTGGGGGTGGGCCCAGCAGTCTCCGCGGACGAAACTATATATGCGGAGGCGCCTTCCCTTCTAGCCTCATCCCACCCTGACGCCTCGGCTTCTCCACCAAGCTCCGCCTCCTTGAACACCCCGCTAACCCGTTCTCCCCCCCCTCCGCCGCCGCCGCCGCCGCTGCGGCCGGCCCCAACCATGGCCAACTTCCCCGTTGATCCCCGCCCTTTTGCCCCGCGTGGATTCGAGGCTGTTCCCCATGACCCAAATGCACCTCCCCTTCGCCTCTATGCCTACATTGATGGGTGCTATGATAACTTCAACGAAGATGTGGCCATCGCCATCCTGTATCCGACAGTAGCGAAGGAGGATTTCGACCTCATGGCGCGGGAGATGCGGATCTACTTTGAGCAAGTTCATGGCCTCCGTGGTTTGGAGTTCCAGCCATGCCCGATTGGGGAAGCGTTTGTGACCTTCAACACCGCGGTCGAGAGGGAGCGCTTCCTCAACAAGGTTTGGAGCTTCGGTGAGTACCAAATGCGCTTTATCAAGCATGATGAAGGGGTCAACACTAGGACCCATGAGCTGGATCGTGAAGCCTGGGTAATGCTGCTGAACTATCCTCTGGATCTCCGTCGGACGCCGCTCATCGCCAAGGCAGTCGCCGGTTTTGGACTGCTTGTTCAGTGGCACCAGTCAAAGTACAAGGCCAGTGTGGTGGTGAAAGTCTATCTGAATGATGATGCTCGTATTCCTCATGCGGTGACAATGTCGCTGGGTAAGCAGCCAAAGGCAAGGTCTTTCTCGTTCCAAGTTTATCCTCTTTGCAAGAAAGATGCCACTCTGCTTCCTGATGAGGACCCAATCCCTGAGCATGGCCCGATGCATCCTCTACCGTTTCAAGCACCCAGGTGGATGGGACCTGTGGCGCCTGGTCGCTCAGCTGCCCCATCGTCAGCACGTGAAGGAGTTGGTTCTGCAGCAGCTGGAGGAAGATTTGCTGCAGAGGGAGGTGCAGCTGAGGACAGTGGGATGGACGCAGACCCAGTTGATGCTGAACCAGTGCTAGATATGGAGTTTGGAGCTGAAGAGGGTGATCAAGCTGCAGCTACTTCTCTGAATGAGATGACCATGATGAATGCTGTGCGTTTTGGTCTTGCTCCTCCCCCAGTGGATAACTCTGCTCTCATTGTTGCTAAGGTGACACTTTCTCTCTTCATGCGAGCTCCCTGCTCAATCAGTAGCTATTCGTTTTAATTCATGACATATTTGGAGGCTGATCACAGCATTAAAATCCCCAAATACTTTGATGATCCTGATATGTTGTTATATGTGGGAAAGGTGCCGTGTGACCTGCCTGAGGAGCAGGAGCCGCTGCCGTTGGGGGATGGGCGTCAGGACCATGATGCTGATGTGGACTTGGAGATTGTGGATGCTCCTCCACCGCGCTCCACTCCCCGCAAGCGCAGGCGCAAGATGTTGAGGGAACCACTTGAGGTGGAATTTGTGCGTAGGAGTGAGAGGCTACGCAAGGAGGTTGGAGGCTTTAAGGATGGAGCAGCGGCTGAAGCTGGTGCAGATGCTGCGAGTAAGGCCATTGTGCCATATGAAGGGATTGCTATGTCTCCAGATCACACTGCTCCCCATCTCTCTGTTGCCAACATCGAAGGCACTTGCTGTCAACTTCCTGCAAATCCAGCAGAGGGCAGTGGATGCATCCATCTTAGAAGTCTCTGATGATGAGTGATATCTGTCTTACCTCTGTAGTTTGGTCAGGATCGTGTGGTTTGGGGTATTTTGATGCATTTTGGCAGCCTGCGTGCTGTTGTCTTTTGATCTTGGATTGTGTCTGCTTCAAGCAGAAAAACTTATCAGTTGCTGTCCACTTGATGGTTGAATGTTATGCTTGGGTTCCCTGGTGCCCAATGATGGTTTATGATGCGGTCTGCAGTGCTATATTCTCTGGGTTCTGTTATGTTTGTGGCCTGGAATTTTTTCAGGGTAATTGTTGCTTCCTCCCCTGGTTTTTCAATGAATAATCGGCTCATTAGCATTTTGGTGTGGAATGTGAGGGGGATTAACTCTCAGGGGAAGTGGGATGCCATTAAAAGCATAATTGCTGAAAGTGCTGCTTCTATAATTTGCCTGCAGGAAACTATTATGCATCTGTTCTTTTCCTGCCACTTCAGTTACAGTTGTTGGGTCATTGTGGGCATTACATGGGACCTCAATCTATCCCCGCTGCAGATGATTGTGGCTGCAAGGCAATCTTTTGGTACCTCAATTTTGAGGTACCTCATCATGGTAGCCAGCTGGAGTATTTTGTGCCACAGGAATAGCATTGTCTTTGATTCTGGAGTCCTATCTAACATAGGCTGCAAAAGTTTGTTCATGCACGAGATGTCTCTGCTTTTGCTTAATGCCAAGACAGTGGTGAGGATGGCGCTTGAACAGTGGATGAGTAGTCTGTAATATAGTTTTTTTTTCCCTTTTTGTCTTTGAGTTTGGAAACTCACAACAAACGCTGTACATACTTTTGTGCATATGTATACAAAAAATTAGGTAGGGGCCTCCCCTACTGACTTGGGTCCAAAAAAAAATAATATGTTTATGTACTCATCATTTATGGTTTATAGTATGAAATAGTTGAAGAGTTTCTGGAATGTAATGTTTGGTCACAGATTATATAATGGTCACAATGTGCATGACAAATCATAAATTCGGTGTAAGCATAGTAGGAAATGTAATGATTTCTACAGTCTGACTACTTCGGAGATTGAACGTTTCTTTCTTGTTGGGGGATTCTCTTCATATGGCCAATCACACACCAGCTCGGTTGGTTGTGGAGATGAAGTAATGGTTTGCTTTTTCGTGCTTGCTAGCCATGACTTAAGACCACTGTTAGGTGGTCTCCCGCCTTTATATGTACTTGGTGGGCATGATGTTGGAATCTGATCGTTGCTTACAAGTAACTGCTGCTGTTGTGCCAGCTTCTTCGTTGCTCCTCTTTCATTGCTTTGGTCTACTGTTGTCAGCACCTGCATAGCTTGTTCGAATTCGTAGTTGCTCAGCTTTGACCGTTTGTTACCCAGCTGCAAAGCCTTGTTGATAATCATCCTTCTTTTATCTTCGTCGCTGCATATATCCATGGCATGTACCTGCTTCTGTGGGTCGCAGCATTCCCATGCCTTTGTCCATCTACCGAGGATGTTTCTTCTAGGTATCTCAGCTTTGTCTAGATGGAGCAGCACCTGCCAGTTTTATTATTTCTGTTATCATTCCATCTGCACAAGATATTCTTAGAAATGTTGGTACATGGATCATAAATATTTGTACCTTGATTGCGTGCCGGCAAATCAATCCCATGTGTTGAAACATGCCACAACTGCAGTGGATGTATTCACTTTCATGGAACGTGACATGAAATTTGATTGCTTCCTCCTCATTTCTCATCCTGTTATAAATGACTATGAATTCAGTTTCTGAGATCTTCTCCTTTATTTTGTAGTTTCCTGATTGGTGCATGTGGTAGTTGAATCGCTCGTACATCCCTCGTGTGTACACTGCATTAGCATGCTCCTCAAGCGGTTCATTGGTTCTGAGTTTCCTGCTTTTCTGTCAAAAGTACATTTCGTGCTTCAAATTCAGACATAATTCTGTTGGTCATAAGTTTCTGGTTTTTGCCTATGTTACCAATGCATTCATTCAATTATGTTAAAATTGTGAACTACACATTGAGGAATGAGTTCCTTTAAAGCATGTTTCGCTTACTTGCTTTGTCACGAATGCCGCCTTTCCTTCCTCATACTTGCGATCAGCCTGGAGTTCTCTGAACTTGCTAACAAATAGGTGCATTGGTGCTGCCTTTTGTATAAGGGCTTTCACCATGTGGTTAGCACTTTCACTGCGCTGTGTGCTTGTCATGCCACCGCAGAATACATCCATGAAGTATGGTGTTGCCCACCGGTGCCTGTATCTATACAATCTCTGTAGGTATGTATTCTTTGTAAGCTTGTATTTAATCACCAGTGCTTTCCAAGCTTTCTCGAAACAAGCAACATCTCTTTCATATGTCACAAGCTCATTGAACTCCTTTTTGAATGAGCTGTGTTTGGAGTAGGCAAATCCCAGGTGTGTTTTTGCATCCTTGAGCACATGCCATCTACACCACCTGTGTTTTGTGTCCTTTAATTTGTTTCTGATTGCTCTGGTCATGGCGGCGCATTGGTCTGCACATGTCAGATAGTTGGAATTAGTGTTCTTTGGTTGCCACATGTACATGTAATACGTAATGTACTATATATTTCTGTACCAAATACATGAAACATACATAAGTTTGGTTCGTTCACTCATATGTACCTGTCAGTATCGTTTTCGGCGCATTTCCTCCCATTATGTCAACAAATGTGGTGAAAGCCCACTCAAAGTCTACTGTTTTTTCAGTTGTCAACAGCACACCTCCAAAAATAGTTGATTGGAATTCATTGTTGATTCCCACAAATATTCCGAATGGCAGGCTGTATAGGTTAGTTCTGTACGTTGTATCAAATGTCATAGCATCACCATACTTGGCATAGTCTGCTCTGTTCTTACCTGTACACCACAACATAGAATTTATTTGTCCTTTGCTGTCTACTCTGAACTTCACCTCAAAACCAGGATCACTCTGTTTCATTTCTTCTAGCAGTTTGATTGTCTTTCCAATATCATCCCTTAACTTTTCTTGTGATAACTTTGCGCAAAGTGCACGTACTGATTCCTTTCTAATACCTGGGATTGCTGTCCTATCCCACAACCCTAAAATGTTGCACACTCTCCCTAAGGTCACATTATTTTCTCTCAGCTTCTTTATGAAATCCTTAGTAGCAGGGTCTATAAAACCATGTGACTTCCACTGTTGGTTTTCTTCGTAACTGTCAGTAAGGGTGTGGTTGTGAGTATCATTAACTTCTGATATATACCATGCATGGTCTCCCCTGCGTAGTAGCCTTATCCTTGCCCTGCAGTTGGTTCTTGAGGAAGCCGAATTTGGGTTCGCTGCAATTCCCTGCGGACATTACTGTATTACATATACGATTGGCATCACTGATTGAACTAATGCTGCTGTGCATTTATAAAATGCTAAGATACAGTGAGTACTATGTCTTTAATTAAACTACATTGATGCACAGAATTGGAAATATGGTGTCTGTTTGAAGTACATTGATGGAGACAGGCTGTGTTCTTTGGGATTATTTACCTCGCATGAGCAGACAATGTCTGCCTTTGTCATGTAATTTTCATCATTTTTCCTTCCTCGGGTCAATCTTACACCAAAACCCTTCTCCCACGAATACAGGTTGTAGAATTCCTTGGCCTCCTCTCGACTGTTGAAGATTGTTCCTTCGTACGGGAAGAAAATTGGCTGTCCTGGTCTATCTTCTGCTGTTCGTAGTGCTTTCATTAGTGCTGTTTCTGCATTAGGAGCTTCTCTGAAATTGGGTCCACTTCTGGGTTGTTTGCTGATGAAAGAAATTGTATTATTGCAGCATCAATTTTCTTGGTTATTCTAGTAATATATAGACTCAGACGTTGCTACTGTTGATAGTTTCTGCAACACTAGGCGAATTACTTTCAGCAATGTCAAATTATTGTAATTTTACTTGCATCGTAACAACTAATCCTTCCAATTACAGTAACAACTTAATTTGTACCGTTACCTGACACTCTTAATTAACTGTTTCGATGTACTAGTACATAGAAACATTGTGGTCTGCAAGCAATGTAAGTGCAATTTGGCCTCTTCAATTCATAGAAGACAGTAGTTGGTTAAATGGGATGTTGGTTTATGGACTCAAACTGAAACTGAGCTGCAGCACCGAGTTTGACCTTTGTGGTTGTGCTCAACCACATATCAGCATAATAGTGCAGTCCAATGCATTGATTTCATGTTATACGTTTCGTACCCAATGTAATCTATACATAAGCATTCAAAATACTTAACAATAGATGAACTATACTTGCTTCCTATTGATGTACCAGGAGCGCCATTAGTATTATGGCGCACGGGTTTTTGATCTTACCCTCTCCGGCGACGAATTGCCCTGCTTGTGTTGCCAAAGACTTGACGAAGTGTGCTTGCTTCAACACTTCTGTCAGCCGTACCCAGGGAAGCGATTGATGCTTCCTGGCTGCCTCTGCTTGCTCCGGGATTGGGCGTTGCTTCGTCCCCTTCCCTCGGATCTTCGATTCTTTCATTCGATGCCGTCGCATGAGGCTGGATACATGCATCCGGCGCTTCGAGCATCTCATCTGTAGATTCCATTGCATCGACTGAAATTACCCCCTCTGTTTCAGCTCAGGGGAGATCCAATCGAAGCAATGGCGCCGAGTCGGCATCCAAATGTGCGGGGGACAGGGTTACCGCCCCGTCCCCCTTGCTTTTTCCGCCGGGAGGGGTAAGCTGTGGCTTCCCTTCCAAGGGAGCCCAACCGGAATCCATGGCCTAAGCTCGCTCCGTGGTTCCGGGTGTGGACGCAGCGACCAGACGCGCCGCGCCACGCTGTTAATCTCGGGTTGACCATGTCCACATCAGCGATTCTTTTGTTTAAGCGACCGAATCTTGGAAACATCGTGGCCATCCTTTCTGGGGTATCATGTGACACGGGACTCAGCACATCCGCATTCCGTCCTTCAGCTTTGGCTGCCAGACGGTCACTGGCAACGTCGTCCAGGCGCCGGTGGTGGCGGGCTTCTCGTCGCGGGGTCCCAACCCGATCGTCCCCGAGCTCCTCAAGCCCGACATCGTCGCGCCGGGAGTGAACATCCTGGCGGCCTGGTCAGGCGACGCATCCGTGTCGGGGGCTGACCAGGACGGGAGGAGAGTCGGCTACAACATCAGATCGGGGACGTCCATGTCGTGCCCGCACGTCGCCGGCGTCGCGGCGCTGATCAAGAAGAAGTACCCCAACTGGACTCCGGCCATGATCCGTTCGGCGCTCATGACGACCGCCGGAACGCACGACAACACCGACTGGGACATCTTGGACAACGGTGTCTTCGACGAAGATCGAGGCATCACAGCGGCGACGCCGTTCGCAGCCGGCGCCGGGCACGTCCGCCCGCAGCTCGCGCTGGACCCGGGCCTAGTCTACGACGCCGGCGACCGCGATTACGTAGACTTCCTCTGCACCCTCAACTACACCGCGGAGCAGATGCGCGCGTTCGTGCCGGACTTCGCCGGATGCACGAGGACGCTCGCCGGCGGCCCCGCCGGCCTCAACTACCCGTCATTCGTCGTGGCCTTCGACAACCGCACCGCCGTCCGCACGCTGACGCGGACTCTGACCAAGGTATCCGAGAAGGCCGAGACGTACACTGTCATCGTCAAGGCGCCGGAGCACGTGAAGGTGATCGTCACGCCGGCGACCCTGGAGTTCAAGGAGCCCAAGGAGAGGAAGAGCTACACGGTGGAGTTCAGAAACGAAGCCGGGGGGAACCAGAAGTCAGGGTGGGAGTTCGGTAGCATCATTTGGGAGAACGAGAAGCATCGTGTCAGGAGCCCGGTGGCCTTCCAGTGGAAGAAGTGACGACTTCTAGCAGAAACTTGCACTAGAATAAAATCATGCTTGAAATGATGCTATGTTGATGAGTTGATTGGTCAGGGTAAGTCAGTAATTCAGTATACAATGTTGTGAGATCTATAGATGTTATCAATTGGATATTTGGATTCTTTCGAAAAATGTTCACAATTGGATGCTGTTATTTTTACTGTCTTCTTGAAAGCATTCTGCTGGTCAGGTTAGGCAGTCACAATCATTGCAAGTCTTCAGAATTCATGTACTCCCGGGCCAGGCCAGGTGAGCAGCAGGGAATTCTTCAGAGTTTAGAGTCCATGTCCTCCAGACTTGTGAGAGCTGTCAATGTTATCAATTGGATGCTGTCAAAACTTGTGTTCTTGTAAGCAGTCTGCTGGTGGGGTTATGCAGTTAGGCACTATAGCCTTCGTCAGAATCCGTGTCCTCCAGACTGGGCGAGGTGAGAAGCAGAGAGTTATTCAGAGTTCAGAATCCATGTCTATTTGACTATTTCTCAAAATCTGTCAACAAGTAATATCAGATCCTTCATATTGATTGTTCATTTCGTTACAGTAACATCAAATCCATGTCTATTTGACTATTTCTCAAAATCTGTCAACAAGTAACATCAAATCCTTCATATTGATTGTTTTTTTTCGAAAGACCCGGAATGATTCCGGCGTTAATTCATAAGAAGGAAGCAGTTACAGGCGCCAGTGGCACCCAGTTTTGAAACCTGATAGAGCAAGAGCTCCACCAGGTCGGGGCATCGGAATAGCCCCCAACCAAAGAAAGAAGATTACATGATTACTCCCGATATGTTCTGTCTACTAAGCTAGCTAGATGCTTTGCTCCTGCCCAGCTCCACAACCGAGCATTGTCCTTCACCGTGTTGATGATCCTGTCGAGCGGCTGCTCCTGATTGTTGAATAGCCTTGCATTTCTCTCACACCAGATTGTCCAAATGATGAGAATCGCCAGCGATCGAACACCCTTTGCCAACGTTTGATTTAGGCTGGCAGAAATGTCGTTGAACCAACTCATCAAATCCATCCCCAAGCTCCAGTTATCTGGATGCAAACTTGGACAGCAAACCCAGGAACTGATCGATCTCCACACAGAACAAACTGTCGGACATTCAGAGAAGAGATGTTGGGCTGTTTCTAAGCTTCGTAAACACATCGGGCAGAAGTATGAGTTAGGCCATTCACCCAGCAGGAGGCGGTCCGCTGTCCAAATCCGTTTTGTAGTAGCAACCACATGAAGAATTTGCATTTGGCTGGTGCCCAAACTTTCCAAACCATCTTGGGGAACATGGACAGTACACTTCCTTCAAACTGCATGTCATAGGCAGACTTTGCCGAGTATTCTCCAGAAGTTGTCCTCGTCCAAATAATATAGTCCGGTTCAGTACTAGAACAATCAACTTGAATCTCATCGATTAACTCCCATAATCGCACATATTCATCAACGAGTGGAATTGTTAGATCATGCGCAATGTCTCTGATCCACTGATCATTTTGCAGTGCTGCTGTAACCGTCCTATTCTTTCGTTTGCTGTGCTTGTACAAGTTAGGAAACAACATCGCTGGTGCCTGCCCTGCTGCCCAACTGGACCTCCAAAAGCTAGCAGTTGCTCCATTGTTTACGGTGACCTTAGTTGCTGCCGCAAAGAGAGCATGATCCACTTCATCCAGTGGCAGCTCTGTGCCAACCCATGGTCGTTCTGGTGTTTTCCACTGGAACCACAACCAACGTAATCTCAGTGCTCGACTGAATGCCTCCAAGTCTGTGATACTCAATCCTCCTCTTTCGATCGGCCTCTGTAATCTTGCCCAACTGACCTTACACTTCCCACCATGTAACTGTTGATTTCCAGCCTAGAGGAAACGGCGACGAACTTTGTCAAAAGCCTTGATGAATTGCTTAGGTGGCTTAATCACAGTGAGCAGATACACCGGCAAGGAATTGAGGACTGATCTGACCAGTACTCGCCGTCCACCCGGATTGAGCAACTTGTATTGCCAGCCGGCCAACTTAGCAAGTGCCTTGTCTTGCACTTTTTGGATGTGAACCAGCCGCAGTCGACCTAGGACTATTGGAATCCCTAGGTATGTGAGGGGAAATCCCACCCGCTGTCCAGGGAAGGATCCTAGAATCTCATCAAGATTTATATCTTGGCACCGAATGCTAGCCACAGAACTTTTTTCCAAATTTATTCTCAGACCTGTGGCATCCCCAAACCGCTGCATTATTTGAATCACCGTGTCGACATCTTCTTTAACCGGGTTCACAAAAACCACCGCATCGTCAGCATAGATGAGAGGCGTAGCTTGGCATGACGGCCACATAGGGGAGAAAGGCATCCTTGTTCTGTCGCCAGCCTGAAAATGTTCCGAAGGGTGTCTATAGCCAGGACGAATAAGTATGGGGAGAGTGGGTCTCCCTGTCTGAGTCCACGGTGGTGCTTGATTGTGGAACCAGGAACTCCGTTCAGCAGTACTTGCAACGTGGAAGATGTGAATATGAGCGCTAGCCAATCTCTCCAACGTTGTGGGAATCCCCTTTTTTCAAGCAGCTCGAGCATGTACTCCCATGAGACCGAGTCAAATGCTTTAGAAATGTCCATCTTCATTAGCAGTGCTGGCGTCTTAGTCCGATGGTATGCTCTGGCTAGGTTTCTGACATACAAGAAATTGTCTTGAATGCATCTTCTTTTAATGAACGCACTCTGCGAGTTGGAAATCAGAGAGTCGATGAAGGGAGCCATCCTCAGAGCCAACACTTTGGACACAATCTTGGCAAATGAATGGATCAAACTGATCAGTCTATAGTCCTTGACTGTCTCTGCAATTTCCTTTTTGGACAGCAATGATATGGATGCACCATTCAGTTTGGACAGTGGCCCTGTGTGTAGGTTGTAGATACAAGCAAAAGCATTAACTATGTCAGTCTTGATGATCGGCCAACATGTCTTGTAGAAGGCTCCGGTGAATCCATCAGGGCCAGGTGCCTTTTCACTTGGCATTTGTGAGATTGCTGCCCAAATTTCGTCTTCCGAGAACATGTTGTCCAGATTCCTTGCTTGAATGGTAGTCAGCTCAAGCTCATCCCAATTGAAGGTTGAAGCTCGTTGTTCTCTCTTGCCTAAAGTATTTTTGAAATACTCCCAGATTTCCTTTTCTTTATCCTCATGAGACCATAAGATGTCACCAGTAGAATTTTTGAGGCTCGGGATGAAATTCTTTCGTCTCCTCGCATTGGCCTTTAAATGGAAAAATTTTGCGCAAGCATCACCCTCTTTCAGCCACGTTAATCTTGAGCATTGGCGGCGTCTTGATCGTTCCACTACTGCCAAACCGAGAACTCAGCTTCAGTGCCTTGCGCAATTCCATTTCTTCAGCAGTTAGAGACCTAGACTCTTGTGCAACATCCAGTCTCAGAATTATGTATTGTGCCATATGAAATTGAAGTTGAGCTTCACCGAACAGCGAATGGCTCCAGGACTTCAGTGCTCTCGCCGTGTTGCTTAGCTTGTTGTGCAGAATGTTGATGGCAGAGAACCCAGTGACTGGAAGCTCCCATGCTGCCTGAACAACCTCAAGGAACCCCGGGACCTTGATCCAGAAAGTTTCAAACTTAAAACGAGCTCGGCGAGGCTGTTGTCTAATTTGTGACAGGAAGATCGGGCAATGATCTGAAGCTGAGGAAGAAAGAGCTTGCAAGCAGGTGGATTGCAGAGTTGAACAGTACACCACCAAGCACTACAAGAGGCGGAAGGAGCAACCACCAGAAGACCCCAAATTTTGCTCTTCCTACAACCCGCCACTATCCAACCACCAACATTGTTACCACTACAAACTACGGGACCCAACAGAATGTCAGGCTGTGCTAGGAGAATTACACGGACTAACATTGATAACATGGAAGCTACTCTGGGAAGACACTTGACGATCACCATTAATCAGACTACCTCCCCTGCGACATCCCCAGCATCCGCCGCTAAGGCTGCAACGGCCGCCATCACAGCTCCACTTGCAATGCGAGTGACAGACTGCAGTGCAGCCACCGTCTTCCTCGGCAGTGGACGCTGATACATCTTGGCATACTGCTCTACTGCTTCATCACCCACCGCCTCCTCCTTGCCTGTAAGGTCGAGCTGACGGATGAGCCGGTGTGTCACCCGTCGGGAGACAGGGACAGATGACGCCCTGGCCATCAGCCTGGTGCTCTGCCTGCGTGCAGGGTCCTTCGACGTGGGCTGGATGAGCTGCACCGCCGGTTCCGGCAACGCAGGCGGCGGAACCTCCTTGAAGACAATGTTGATGAAGTGCTCCCTTGCCGCCTCAGCCCCAACAGTATCTGTTGGGCCGTCAATCTCCATGTTGTGCACTTGGTCGGCCAGCTGGTCCAGCTGCACCCCTGGTCCAAAGTCAACCAGCTCACCAGTAGGCCCATCATGAACTAGCCCAACATCACCTGCATCCCTGCCTCCAGTCCACATCTCAGAGCAAGGCACGTAAGTTGGGGAAGTAGGATACCTATCAGTCCCCGGAGGAGAGGCGGATGGGGAAAAACTTAGCGGCTGTTGAAGCACCGCCGACACACTCGCACATGCAAACTCTAGAAGCATCGGGTCTTGGTCTTCCAATGGGGGTAGTCCTCACGCAGATCAGAGTCCTGACAAAGGCCTGCTAGATAGTCCATGAGAGGGTCAGGATGCTGGCGCGGTGGTGGTGGAGCATCAGGGGCCACCTCCAGAGCATCCAGTGGCAGGATAGGTGTGGCCACTGAACCCTCATGGGGCCCTGTCGCCCATGCCTCCGTCGGTGTAGCCGTGTTGCTGCAGCTCCCGAAGCGGCCACGCCCCTCAGGAGAGCCACCAATCTTGAGCATCGCCGGAGATCTTGAGCGGCGGCGCTCCCATCCTTCATCCTCCCGGTTGGCCGGGTCGCGGAACCGGGGAGAGTTGGGTTGGGAACGTCCACTACTCCTGCCGCGCGTGGCTAGCGTATGGCCACGCACAGCAGACCCGTCCATCTCACCATGTCGGCGCCCATGACGCGCCGGGGAACGGGAGCGGTACCTGTCCACCGCGCCATGGCCGTCACGGGCACGGACCTCGGACGGACCACCACGACAACTGAAGCTGTCCATCCATCCGCGGCGAGGGCCACGGCGCTCCTGCTCATCCGGGTCTTGATCCCGGCGAGTAGGCGGCAGCTCCCGACAGGCGTTCAGCAGCCTGGGAGCCGCCGGCATGCGCCCATCCAGCGTCCCCGGGCGCCAAAACATCTCCTTGAAGAATGGGAAGGGCCTTGCATCGGAGTCGGAGGATCATATTGATTGTTCATTTCACTACAGTTACGTGTTGGCCGGACAGCATTCTTTGTTGAAGGCTAGAAGCTTACGATTTCAGTTACCTACCAGGAATGCTGAGAATAAGCGTGCAAACGGCTTATGATTGCAGATGCAGAGCAAATGAGCAACCACTCCCGGTTTCTGAATTAGGAATAAACTGAAATAAATAAACTAAGTGAACAAATTAAGATCCAGAATAGATAGATGGGCAGTCAGTGCCTCTACATCCGACTGTTATACGATCGACCGCGTCAGGGAAGGATTGGAGCTCTTGACGTTCAGCACATTGGGGTTGGGGCTACCAATTCCTATTGTGTCGTCGACGGCCATCATCACACCATGACATCACTGTGCGAGATGCGCAGCTCGTCAAGGCGGTCCAGGACAGTGGACTCCACGTCCTTGTCACCCGACGAACAGAGCAGCCTGTAGTAGGCATCGGCTGCGGCACGCACTTTCACTGGCTTAGATCAAAGGGATAACAGGGCAGCCAGAGGTAGATGGCGAAGTACGCGTGGCGGCGGAGTACGCGTGGCGGCGGACGAAGCCGTGCCGGTGGTAGAGGTTCACGAGGACGGATTCCACCACGAGCCGATCCAGCAGATCACTGTTTCCTTTGAGGCGGCTGAGGAAGCTCAGCGTGACGCCGCGGATGTACTCGTCGCCGTGCTTCAGGTTCTTGCGGACGAGGGCAGCGTCCGGGGGGACGCGGCCGAAGACGTCCACGCCCTTGTAGAGTTGTAGACGGTCTCCAGGTAGAGGAGGACGAGCTTCTGGACGGTGAGGTCCTCGCACGGGAGGACGAAGCGGACGACGATGGCGGGGAGATCACGGAAGTCGGGGGTGTCGCCATTGACGATGAGCGAGATGGCGCGCGCGCTTCGGTGCCCGAGCCTTGGTAGCGGCGTCGCCGTATTTGAGACCAGACTTGAGCCCTGAGACAACGACGGGGTATCGCTTCTCGAAGCGCACCAGGAGGGTGCAAGACTTCGCATCGTCGCCGATCAGAGCAACGATGCACCGAGTTGACACGTGATGCGAGAGTAGCTAGGGAGCATAATATTTGTGTCAGATACTAAACTTTGTGGGGGAGGCAATGACGGTTCTAATGCATGAAGGGCACCACAATCTATTATTATATTAATAAAGCAGAAGGAAAAGAAGCCACCAGATTCACCGTGAGGGTCAAGAAATTCCCACGTTAATCTAAAAAAGAGAAGGATATAAGCCGTTGGATTTTATGAAGATCTAACGGTCTAGATTAGTCTAAAGAGTCCATGCCAAATAATATAAGAAAAGAACAAAATTCGGAATTAAAAAATAAAAAAATACATAAAACTTGAGTCCAAGTCAAATACGACATATAAACATTAAAATTAATAATTTTAAACATAAAATATACATCATTAAATTTTATATGATCTGACGGCCCATGTTAAGCCAAAGAGTACGTACCAATTAAATTATTTTATATTTAGAAGATGAAATCTAATATCGATGTGTATTAGTTAGAGTCCAACCGTATCTTTGATTACTTAATTCTCTTCCTCTTACCAATCTCTATATTTTTTATTATTTACCTCTTTTCATCGTACCACCTTACGGTATCCATTAGTGTTTCAATAATTGGCTCAATTATATGTTACTAATAGTTTCATGCCACACATCCATAGATTTACCTCTTGCTGTATTGCTCAGCAGTTAGCGCGATATATATGCGAGCGTGCTGATATCGGGATCAAAAGCAACACATACATGTTGAGAGCACAAGATCTATGACGAGCGTTGGTAAGCACCGAAGCGTGATGCAACAATCGAGATTGCCAAACAATCTGTGTTCCAGCACAAACAAACAACACAATGAGCTGCGAGACTGCGATGTCTTTCTTACACTGTAACTTTAGCACTACAATTAACCAACAGAATAGGAAGTCATCAATGATGCAGTCCAGCTGGTAGAGCACGGCTAGGTGGCATATTGCGTGGACAAGGTTGTTGTCACACGGCAACAAGCGACGACACCATTAGAGTAGAAGTATCCACAACAAATAAGGCATAAAATTAATAATTTTAAAATAATGTTTATTAAATCTTATGTTGATATAACGGTCTATATAAATAAAGAGAACATGATTGATACTTAATAAAGAATATATTCAAAATAAAATTATTGATAAGACTGTTTTAATTTTTATACAAGGTGAAAAGAAAAATAAAAGCCAACACGTTCGTTTAGGGAATTAAAAATTAGTATATTTGCTGAAGAAAAATATAATATTGTACACATCGTTAGTGGTAAAAGGATAATAGATTATGGGTGATGACTTGCTCGAGGAATAAAAACATCACGCATGACTAGGCATAGCCGTAGCATATTACTAGATAATTATCATAGGATGTGGCTAATAACATGAATCGCTAGCAACATGATGGAAGGCAACACAAACCACTCTTACTGATGTGTAACTTGCTGATGTGTAACTTACAAGCTTTTTGATCACCATGGTGTAACAAATGGTTCACAATTCACACACTCAAAATTGTGATGTTAACCTATACTTATATGGAACATATGCTTCCTATGATAGTGACAACTTATTTGCAGGCTTAATCGTCCTCATATATCAGTAGAGGTGAACCTAGGGTAAAACTTGAAAGAGGATACATCCGTAGGGCTAACAAGTGATTTCAATCCACAACGTAATGAGCCGACCAGAGTCACTAGACATAAATGTGCAAGAATAACTAACAAACAAAAATTAAGGCTATGCTAATGATAGCATGGCAGACTAACCATATCATAGCTGCGACACATCATCCCAACTATCTGGTTATATCAGATAGAGTATCACTCTAACACAGATAACATTGTTATTGCCCCAAGGCATGGCAATCACCACAAGCGACAAGGAAAAGCACCAAAAATAGTGATGCCTTGCTATGTAGCATTGTGATTAGTCGGTGATGGTCAAAAAAGGATCAATAGATGATAATGCATTCTAAAAACCATTTAGAAAATCAATATTTGTCACGAACGCCTATCCGTAGCAAGCACAAATAGTGATCGACAGGAGTGAATGATGTACCATCGTGGATGTATCTTCTATGACTGCAGTATAGTGGGCAAAGATTTTTGTGAGCAGAAGTAGTAAAAAGGGAACAAGTACAAAGGAGAAAATTATACCTAAGAAAGAATGAGACCATGCATTTCTAAAACCATATCCTACGTGAGATTGGGGGACAACTAAAACCAAAATGGTGGTATAAATTGAACCAGTCAGCTAGATCTTCTTATACGATTCTAAAAATAGTTTATCATGCATTGTAACTAAAAATTTCAAAAAAAATAATAAATAAACTTCACCGCCTCCAAAATTAAAATTCCTTATTTTTATATTAAGAAAATGTTTTTATATTACTTTCAGTAAATACTAGAAACATGTTTCTTATACGGTGTTCTCTTTACTCATAATTTTTTTACAAAAATATGCCACATAATTTGAAAATGAAAAAAAATACAACTTGATATAATCCACTAGGAAAAATAATTACAATGTAATGATAAATAAAACTACTTAATATATCCATTTATGCCGAAGTAAAAAATCTAAATATTGTTGAATAAAAAAACTAGCTACCCGCGCTAATAGCGCTAATAGCAGCTACAGTAGCCAGAGGTGCCCGGAGGGCTGGAATCCTCCCCGCGATGTACTACTACTAGAAATAATTGCGCGCTAACGCCGCGCCAGTTAGATTACATATATGTAAGCACTTGTTGTTACCATAAATGGTTCTGGATTCTCTATATTATTTAGTTTTGTTGATCAGCTGCAACATACATGAAAGAACTTCAGGCTACTGAATAGAGTAGGTAATGTGTACAGAAGGCAGGCACAACATAGCGATCATGCATAGTGATGGTTCACTTTGGCATGACCCCTCGGCAAGTTCAAATGGCGGCAAGGCAGATATTTTTTACTATAGAGAGTGGTCGTGTTGACACAAAGTGTGCACCTATGACGACATTCTTCTTCCTAGGAATTAAGGACTGACACGACACGTTGTCACATTGGTGGCCTGCTACCCGGCGACAACAAAGAGAACATATAGAAAAATCTAAGAGGAGGAACTACGTTAATGAACTCATCCTCCAAAAAACGATGGCAGTGACTTCACACGTGAAGTTGATGATCTCGAGGAGGGTGGTGCCTCCTTCCATAGCAGCTGCACCACCTATGATCCGAGTAGAGGCTCGAGGGGAGGATAGAGAATGCGATTTGGCGCATGAGGGAGAATCTGGATGAGTAGCTGAGGAGCGCAATGTTTGTGCCCTGTTTTGAACTTCGTAAGGAGGTAAGGACGGCTCTCTAGTGCGCAAGGGGCACCATGATTTCATTTGCCAACAATACAAAATATTAGTACGTGGCGGTCGAGCAATTGCGTAATAGCGCAACGCTAGAAGCCTAGAACAACGTGGCAAGTGAGGACGCACCGACTCTCAGTGGGCTCGCTTTCTTTCGACGACATGGATGTACCAATTTCTTGTAAAGATAATGCCGAGATACCAGCACACGTGACGCTCGTATGCAAAGCGTAACATTGGAAGTCTGGAACCACGTAGCAAGTGAGGATGCGCTGACTCTTTCTTTTACTGACATAGTTGTACCTATTTTTTTAAAACAAAAATCAAAATAATGCTTTTATAAAAACAAAAAAGTAAAAAATATGAAAACAAAAAAAGTAAAAAAAATCTGCTACAGTGGCAGAGGGCTGGGAGGCCACCAATCCTCCCAGCGATATATATCTACTTATACTTATTTTCAAGAAAATGTCCGTTTCGTCTGTGGATCAAAAGTATCATACGAGCAAGAAATTCTATTTTCTTTCTTTGGGAAACGGAAAGTAAAGCTTTTGTTTGTGAATCCATTCCAGATTGTTTCTATTGGCTTGTATTTACTTATATATTGGCTGAAGCGATTTCAGAGCTAGTGTCATGTAATTTTTCTGATATTCGAGGAGTCAGATGCAAGCAACAGTTGTCAATATCATCATCGGTACATATATGGGAAGGAACACAACTGATCACCTTTTTTTTGCATGCACATTGCCTGGTGGAACTGGGATTGATTGAACCAAGAGGATATTTAAGGCCGGGCAGGTATAGTGGATGCATTCTGAATTAATGTTTATCCTAAATTTGGAAGGTGACTGACCACTCAATGTTTATTTCTACCATTCCTAATCTTAATTTAAAGGAGGCTGGTTTTCTTCGAAAAAGAGTTTATCATGTAATGCTAACTAGTGCTTTGGAGTTTAGCAGTGGTTGCAACTTGCACGCTTCGGATACGAGATCCCAATATTGCACCCGACCGCATCGAGCCGCCCGGGCGCTCGGTACCCCCCACATGGGTGGGGACCACCCATGTGCCCCATCAACCCTATCCTCTGCGGCACTGCCTGCCATACGAGCGTGCGCCCACTCCCTTTTCGTTCTGCCCCATCGATGGAGCTTCGCGCCCGGCGGCCCGTTCATCCGTGAGGGCACTGAGCCGAGCTCCGTCGCCGGCGGGTGCGGCGGCGCCTCCGACCAGCTCCATCGCCGGCGGGCGGCGGCGCTGTCCCTAGCAGGCGTCGGTGGCAGCCCGACGAGCCCCAATGTGGTGGCGGCGGCATCGACAAAGAAGGCGACGCCAGCCGACCGAGCAGGTACTTACATTTTTTTCTTTTTTAGGGAGAAAAGAAAAGTTTGTTACAAAGATTTTCAAAAAAAGTTTTCACCTTTCTGCTTCAAATCTTGTTGCAAAAGTTCTCTCCAAACATTTTTTCACATTTATTCCCTGTGAAAAGTTTGCTCAAAATTTTGATGCAATTTTTTGTTGTAATTTTTTTTGACAATTTTTTTCTCTTTTGGACAAAAGTTTTTCTCTGTCTCGACAAATGTTGGTTGCAAATTTTTGTCTTTAGACAATTTTTTTAAGCACGTGCAAATTTTTGTTGAAATTTTTTTTCCAGACAATTTTTTGTTGTAAACTTTTCATCACGTGGAGTGTTCAGAGTGGGGCGCGCCGTGCGGGTTGGGTTGGGTTGGGGGGGGGGGGGGGGGGGCGGCGTTGCTATCCGATTTTTGTTGGCTAGTGCGAGCGTACCACGCCCTCCGCGTGGCCGCCCGCAAATTAGCCACGCCCCTTCACATACACGCCTCTCCCTGGAATTTTCTAAACATAGGAGTAGAGCAAATTCGTTGAGTTGCATCTTCAAAAATTAAACAGGATGAATTCAACCTAATCTATCCATCCCTACCATGGATTGATCCATTCGTCGTGATGTCAATTGCAAGTTTTACCCTACCATGGATTGATTCATTCGCCGTGATCTCCTTTCAGCCTTCCTTTTTCTTTCCTCCGCGCCCCCGACCTTCTTCCTCCCCGTGCCCCCCGACCTTCTTCCTCCTCCCACCGCGCCCTCGACCTGCGCGTCTCCCATCCTCCGTCGCCGCCGGCGCACCCCGCTGACGGAGCCCCGTCAAGCTCCCCCGCCGGCGACCGCAGGCCCGGCTCCGGCGCTCCCGCGCCTCCGCCGCCGTCACCCCCCACCGCCGACGCGAACCTCCGGCGAGCTCTCCCCCGCCGGCGACCCCTGGCCCGGCTCCGGCGCTCCTGCGCCTCCGCCGCCGCCATCCCAACCGCCGCCAAACCCTAACCCTAACCACATCTGAAATCCGCCGCCGCCGACCGCCGCGGATCTTCCTGACGCCGACGAGCTCCCCCGCCTCCGGCCACCGCCCACCGGGTATCCTACCCTGCTCGGCCGACGGCGCTCCCGCGCCGCCGCGCCCTCCGCCGCCGGCCGCACCACCACCTCCGCCAGGCCGGCCTCCGCCCCGCAGCCTTCCCTCTAGATCCGCCGGAATTGGAACCTCCCCCAGGTAACCTCGGACCCTAAAACCCGCCCCCTCGACCGCCGCCGTCCACCCTCCCCTGTCGCGAGGAAGAAGGAGGAGGGGGCCTCGCGTCAGCGCTAAACGGAGGCCCCCTCCGTTTATATTCTATGTTATTTAAAATCCATTAACATCATCCAAACATAACGGGTGTTGCCCCTCCAAGAAATACATATCGCAACATTTGAGCGAGCGCAAACTACCCCGTCTACTCAGAATCAGCAGGGAAAACGACTTGGGGTTGCCACCAGAGCGTTGAGCAGCTCGAGCAGGCACGGGAGACGTGTGTCCTGAAGCCAGACAAAGTTACGAGTACCTTTCAGTACCTAATCAGCGGCATCCTGTAGCGATACTCACACCTCGGCTTGAGATCACATCCTCAAGCGATTCGTCCAGTTCTTCGATGTCTTCCTTAACGTCCTCTCCCAGGCGTAACAGCGTATTTGCTGGGTTCCTCACGAGTAGGAGGACTTCCAGGACGCGCCCTTCCAGCTTGGGCTCCTGAACCTGGAGCGAGGGCAACAGATCATGCTCGACCTTGTGGAGCTCCAGCGACAAGCATGCCACGAGCGAGAAGATATCCAGATGGGGGCATAGACAGGACCCAGATCCACCAGCTGGCGGAGGATGGCATACGACTCGCGCGCTATGCGCACGGACTCCAGAGAGTAACGCCTCACAAACACGTGCTCATCGGAACGGACCTGCAGGCGCTGCAGGGCTTTGAGGTCAACATGGGAGCAGATTCTTTTGTGGGCCATATTTTCCTTTTGGCGGCGGCGGCGGCGGCGAGACGGAGGTGGTGGTGAGCGGCGGCGGAGGATGAAGACGGTCAAAAGAGGCTAGTTTTTTTTTTTCTACATGGGCAATTCTTTTCGCAGTTATTTACGAAAAAAAAAAAAAACAGAGAAGGCTTTTCGCAGCTTGGGCCTAAAAAAAATGAAGAGCTGGTCTGGACTGGGCTGTGCTGGGCAGACGTAATTTTCAAGCCGAAAAAAAATGTCTGTTTCGTCTGGTCTTTTGCCTTTTAGCTTTTGTGATTTCCCTCATAGCGTTTCCCTCTGTCATATTCTACATTTGCATACACAAGAAATCCCTAGCAAACAGTAAAATATTGGATTGATGTAGCATATATCTGAGTTTAAGTTGCTGAGGCCCCAGATGTGATAGAACAGCAACGTTATTACGTTTTGGAACAGCTGATCTTTCGTATGCTCTCTGACAATATATAAACTGGTTACGCTATGACTTTTCATCATCTGTGCTTGTACAGCAAACGACCCTTGGAAAAGATCAGGCGCGAGTGATAACACAAGAGGATCATTGAGGTGCCGGCAATGAAGGTTTACGCGCTCATGTTCACGGAGACGGCGAGGGCCAAGATCATCAATGCCAGTGGCGAGTGCCTAACCTTCGAGCAGCTCGCACTCCGGTGCACTGCTCCGACAAAACATGGTACAGCTCTTTAACTCGGCAATTCACCTGCGGCTTGCTAGCGATGATGTTCTCATTCTGAAATGCCATTTAGGGATTAATACAAGGCTGTCGTTAGTGTTCACTAGTAATGACAATTGATAAGGGATTGCATCCGTTACCCTCTTCTTGGTGGTGTTTCCACAAGCCAAGGAGATAAAACAGGTGCATAATTAAAACTACATGGTTCATGGTTGGCTTACCAGCCCATTGCATTTGCTCATGGTTGCCCTGGTGTCAAATGGTCCAGCCGAAATTAGTTTGTTGACTGAAATGAAATTATCCTAGTGATTGAATGGGAACACATGCATGCCTGTTTAATTTGGAGATTTCTAATTCAAATGTTGCTGCCTTACTTTGACATTGTTTTTAAAGTGCTGCCCACTACATTAGACCTGTGCAGAAACTTGGCAGGAAAACTATTCTCTTCACTGAAGAGAGATTTCCAAATTTTCACACGAGATAGCCCTCTAAGGTGTGCATATATCTATATGGTTGGCATACCAGCCGGGTTGCCCTGGTGTCCAATGCTTGGACCAAGATATATTTTTCTTTTGGCTATTCATTGTCCTAGCGATCAAATAGAAAATACTAACTAATTTCAACTGGCGCTGGCCATTTGCACATCGTTTGTGCCATGAAAGAAAATGCGCAACCAACTACATTATGTTTTATGAAGAGCACTCACCTAATAATTTAGAACTTACATCTTCCTTTCGCATTGAAATAGTGGTATGCTGTGTACTGATGATGCCATAACTAATCAAGGCAATGCATGTCAACTCATGCTATGTGTCCCATTCCCATGTGCATTGACTCTGGCAGACTCATTAGTATTTCTACATATTGTTATGAATGTAGGATTTGTGTTGTCTATCCTTTATTATTATGTTCTAAAGATAAATAATTTTCTAAAAAATCACATGGAAAGAAGTTTGAGATGTGTAGGTATGGTGCCTGATCGATTTTATTCAAAGTTTCGATATTCCCCCCATAACTTATGTACCGAGTTGTGGTTAATATTTTTGCTGCTGAAATTGTTTATGTTAAGTAAGAGTTCAAATTACCTAGAGGGCGGAGGAGAAAACCGCAGGCCGGGGCTTCAAGGTACTCTGAAACAAAAGGATGTGCAATTTATTCCTGGAGAATTCATCTTTACACAAAGAAGTCGGTACGGTGCTGCTAGAGGATTGGAAGGGCAAGAGTGGCAGTCATCTTCTAGCGTTCCACCATCCCTAGCTAGTGAATAAAAAGCACTACTGTATTTGGTACACGAGCGAATGCGACATGGGTAAGGCCGGAGCAGTAACATAGCAGCAGGACGCATCGACATCGTCTTCATATGGTCACACATCGAACGTCCACATCTCCATCCCTGCTGCGTCCTCCTCCTGCTGCTGGTGGTGCACGTACGCCACCACGGCGGGCGCTTCGTCCTCCGGCAGCGGCGGCGCGGCCATGACCGGCACGGCGCCGTCGGGCACGTACGACGGGTGCTGCTGCTGGTAGCAGAAGCCCATGACGGCGGCGGCGTCGTCGTAGTCCATCATGAGGTCCACCCTACTAGCGCAGGGGGAGACGGGCACGGGCAGCACCATCGACGACGACCCCTGGCGCAGCAGGTCGTCGTCTGGCGGCGGGTCCTCGTTGGGGAAGTTGACCTTGGCCTTGGACCCCCTGATGCGGCGCGCGGCGCGGTCGTAGGCCCGCGCGGCGGCCTCGGCGGTGGAGAAGGTGCCCAGCCACACGCGCGCGCCCTTGGCCGGGTCGCGGATCTCCGCCGCCCACTTGCCCCACGGACGCCGCCGGATGCCCCGGTACATCGTCTTGCGCTCGCGCTTCCTCGCCGGCTCTGCAAAACCAACCGGGTTGAATTGGTCGTGCGGGAAGGAGGCGGCGCCGGTGAACTCGTAGCCGTCTGCGGCAGCGGCGGCAGGGACGTCGTCGTCGTCGAAGCCCGCCTGCGGCCAGAACTCGTCGGCGCAGAGGCTCCGCTTGCGGCCGCGGGCGTCGCGCTGCGGGATGAACTCGGAGATGATCGCGCCGCCACACATCTTGTTTCTTAGTTTGTGCCCTGCGCTTGGTGCGTGTCGAGGGAGGCTTTTGCTATGCTGCTGCTGCTGCTGCTGCTACGGGAGTTTGCGGTGAACAAGTGCGCGTGGATGGAAGATGCCAAGGGCAAAGGCGGTGGCGAGCGGAGCCGTGTGCCGCGCGAGTTTATATAGAGGCGGGTGTGTGTGTGGCCGTGTGTCGATGAGGGAGAGGGACGTGACGCGGCGTGCGTGGCAGCTTCCTCGGATGGGCAGCCGAGAGGAGAATCCGTGGATTCTTCCCACCCCAAACCGGAGCAGTCGCTTTCGGTATAGCGCCCCGGCGGCGGCGGCGCCCCCTCGTGGGTCCTAGTCATATCGATCCGCCGCTGCTTTCGTTTGCTTGCCTTGGCGCGTGTGCCTCCCTGGCTGAATGGCACGCCCGCCTCACTGCTCCTCATCGCCGCCGCGTACGAGTCTGCAGTTGGCGTCGACCGTTGTCCCGTCACACTCTGACTCTGTACGTGCTTGCCAGCCTTCATAGTACTGATAGATTTTCGCTGCTATTGTGCTCCGCTGCGTCGAAAAGTCTACTAATTTCTGCTGATACTAGCTTAACGTTAAAGTATTCTGAAAGAAAAAAAAAACGTTGCCATTGCTGAAAAGCGAAAAAAAAACACACTGCTTGCCTGTCGAGCAGAAAGCAAAGCATGCATTTCCACTCGAGATTGCTATTTTTCCAACGAGCGTAGGCCCCACCGAGCAATATATATTGTTTATTTGCATGGGTCGTCAGAAAAAAAAAAAGCTATGTACTGTATATGCAGACGATGTGCGGACCACGGTTTGGGATCCGATCGGCGGCCTCTGTTTTTCGATCGTTTCAGCAGGATGTTGCTTCTCGCCAAGCCACGGCTGTAAAGTGCTTATTAGCCCCCCGCCACTTGTGCGATCGTGTGCCATGCTAATACTGTAGCACGTGCTAATGACGCACCATTACATTAATTACGTACGCTACCCTGCTGCTACGCTAACATGATAATGATGGTGTGTTAAAATCACTTTTACTCGTCGCACGTGACTGGGTAGCACGAGAAGCAACTTTTGCTAGGTACTAGGTTTAACTTCTTTTTACCCGAAAAGGACGTGCACTTGCTCAAACCATAGAGATGACAAGGCCACACGGTCGTCGACTTTTGCTTTTATTTCGAGTGTCCTTGACTCCATCGGCCGCCGGAAGACTGATAGCTAGAAAGAGCAACCAAAGGAGGACTAGTCTCTCAACACTTGAACTAATCACCAAACCAGCTGAATAGCTGATGCATGGTTGACGTACGGGCGCACCCACATGCATGGTTGACGTCGTTGGCATGCTCATTTGTTAAAAACCATTTCATTTCTTTTGTTCTATTTTTCCTCGGAATCTAATAAAAGAAAATTAAATAATAAAAAAGTCCCTAAAAAAAGGGTTACGGAAGGAAATAAACAGCGAAAAAGAATCCTAGAGTGAGAGTCCGCCGCCTAACCAAACTGGTCAGCTCGCGGAAGAAAAAGGATCATGCGCGCTTCATGGATGCATCATCGGGCTTCATGGATGCATCATCGCATTGCATTCGCGCCCACCGGATGCCACAGCCTTCAACCTGTTGGGCACTCGGGCTTTGTTTTTGCTTAGGCCTGGCCGTCGGTTTCAAGCAGGCAACTTGCAAGCATGGTGCATGCACACTTCATGCTCAGAGGTACCCAGGTTGCATTGGTTAATTGGTCCTTTAAATGGTGTTAGCTGTTAGGACTATAGCAGCTGATGTTTTGAGATATATTAAGAGAGAGAGAGAGAGCGCGCGCGCGCGCTTACATTTGATGTTGTGTAATTGGAGTTAGTACAAAAATAGCTAGTGTGAGGCGATGATGTGTTTACATTTGCAACCCGATCAACTCTACTCTATATAACTCTGCATTTTTGTCTCTGCAGCACTACCCACTGCAAAATTTAGCCTAACAAATGTTGCGCAGGAGCAGCTATATATATATATGCCGACGCTCTCCCAACGGATTATTTTCCTCACAAAATACTATTGAATCAGCCCTGTCCAACAGATTATTTTTCTCTCCGACTTTCTAGCCCAGCCCAGCGAAACGAACGCTGTCCAAGTCTCTCTGCATCAACTCGCTCACATATGTTTCATAATTTATTGCAATAGAGGCATATAGAGCATAGAGCCGAGACGAAAGTTTAGTGTCAATAGTATGATACTCCTGTTGATGATTGGAACGAAGCATCCAGCTGTACGCGAAAGCCATTCTTCCTAATATCTTAAACTACCACTGTAAGCAACCTCTGTATGAACTAGAACTAGCATAATTAATAATGGTTATTACATTGCCACGGCGGCGGACCAGAACTGGAATCCTGTGGACGCGTGTCTTTTGACTTCACATCTGACGATACATACATGGAGCGCACGTGCTAGTCAACAACATATCCTTTGAAGCAATCTACGCTTTTTGTTTCACGGATCAAAGGTTAGGAATCACAGTATTTTGTTAACTTGAAATGAGTTGAAAGTATTTTTATCCAAATTAAAGGGGGGTCGCAGCACTTTTGGTGCATGCAACGGATGATTATTGCGTGCACACTGGTTACCTGATATATAGGGTTCAAACATTACTGCATATAAACTCAAAAGATAAAACGATTCGAAAAGAGTAAGCCTTGGGCCGAAAGGCAATGAGGAAATTAGAAGAGGAAACAAGGTTTAATTTCAAAATATTTGACCCTAGCTTGGACACTGACGTGAGTTACATCAATCCTCGGGGTCAACATTTGGTTACGGCAAGACAATTCGCCGATACCCGTGGTTAACACACTCCTTATTACCAACACTTACGGATAGAGCAGAAAATGAAGGAAATATAAGCCTGGTCGAGAACATAGTGAGACAGGAAATTAAGACTCATGACCGCACGATGAGAAAACGTTTTGACAAATCAACGAACGCGAACGTGGACTATCCACTTCAGAGTCGTTCATAGCCTTATAGACCATATTAAAATTTGAAGCAACGATGCAGCAAACGAAGGAACAGCCTCAGCTGGTCAATTTCATGGGATGTCGTTTACTATGGATGATTCGCGATCAACGTAGAAAATCACCTACAGAATTTTGGGATGTCAAATGCATGTGTTCGGCACTTCAACTATATGGTACTAAATTAGTGCTACTAACCTACCTACGTGGCCACATTGTGCCGATTGATCAAATATATATAATCTCTTATGCATTTCTGCCAAATAACTAAAGAACGGAGTAGCGAACTTTCTCCGCAGCCGACTCGTGCCATCCACATCCTTCTTGACCCTCCTGAACCCACTGTTAGATTAATTGGACTGACAGCCCATTAGCTAATTAATCAAATAAATTTGAAGGTCTATTTATGGTGGTAGTTACATTTGGAATAAAACCAACTTAGAAGTTAAAAATGTTCCTAACCAACTTATTTGGTGGAGCCATGCTCTGCACCTATTGAGAAGTTGAGGAAGGGATGAGAGAATGCCACACGGGCGCACGCTTCGCTCGGTGAGCCGTGCCGCGACCCGACGGGGGGCTCGGTTGGGTTTTGCAGTTTTTTATCGTGGTTGATTAAATGGTGGCTGTTACTAGTAACTTAGTAACTGACGACTGTTGATGACCTACCGTTACCGGTAACGGGCTGTTGATGGCCCCGTTGTCATCTTTATCTCTATTAAAGCTCCCTGTTCAGTTCTTATTTAATTTAGTACTTATTGTGTGCTTTATATTTTCTGCTATGAACATGTTGGATCACAATGCTCCTGTTTTATCTGTCACAAATATCATGATTTATATTTTAATTTGTATTAATTTATACTGTAAAATGCCTCTAATTTCAACACCCACCATGCGTCCACCGCTCTCCCACCTCCGGCAAATCTCTCTCGCCGCTCACATGCATGCGCGGCGAGCGCCGTCGTCACCGCCGTAGCCAAGGGAAGTGACACCAATCGAGCTCACACACCAGAGGCGTCAAGCGAGAATCCAAAGCAGGAAGAAATAATCCAATATCCAGATCTCAAGTACTAGGATGCATGGCCGCAACGGCTCGAGCTCTCCGCGCGCATCGTGGCCTCCTCGAGGCCGGCCGCCACGGCGCCACCCACCGCAGCCTCCTAGTCCTGGCGGCCGCGCACCGCCGTCTCCTGTCCGCCTCGACGGAATCCGCTGGCCCAGGTGACGCGTCCCTGCACTCTGGCGACGCGCCCAGAGACGACTACACCGACCGTTAGCAGAGTAATCAAAGCAGCGGCCAAGCATGGTACACAATTTTCCGCTGATGTTATACACATGTACTCCAAAAAAATTATACAAATATGGTTAAATTTGAATCATTTTTTAATATCTTTTATTGATAAAGAAAGCCACAATAAAAAATACGATGTAGTAATTATTAATACAAAGTGCAGTGGAAACAAGTAAACAGAAAGATAAACCTAAATTGAAAACTTTGGTCAAACGATAAAAACTTAAAACAGATTAGGCATCCACATTGACTCCAAGCAAAATAGCACGTCCATGATTCCAGAATGTCTTATTGAAATAGGCTCACTGGAAGGTGCCCTGGTGAAGAAGGCCAGGACATCACCGCAGACAGGTAAAGGAAGAAAAGGAAGCGTGAGTAATTTCGATTTGTGGCCAGCGACACGGCTCTACCAAGGAATTGCCCGCAATTACCCCACGAGCACCAAAACAAGGTTTTCCAATGTTTTTCTCTACTGTACTGTTTCGTCTCTCTATTCTACCATTCCACGCTGCTTGAAAATTTCAAACATGGTAGAACCAATCTTTGCTGGTGACTCTACGACTGTGACACCAGCCTCTCTGAGTGCCTTGATTTTGTCCTGGGCGGTACCCTTTCCTCCTGACACAATCGCTGCATAACAAAGTGGAATGGAACAATATTAGCACACGCCAAATGGTAAACAGCAATTAGATTGAATAATGAAACTTACAACATCAACAAACCAAATAAGAATGGGCTGATGAATGAATAACAGTGTACAGCCGACAGTTGATGAGTACATTCAAGAATGCAAACCAGGTTGTTCCCGCAAGTTTGGCGAATGCCACAGTAGTAACAGGGAATTTCCCAAACTGATACATGTACAAATTCGCTTACCACAACTTGCTTGGGAAGATGCACAAATTTGCCATGCTATGGTAACTAATAAGTGAACCAATCCACCCTAGTCTGATGCTAAAATTGCTATCTTTCGTTATCTATAGGCATTTAGTAAACTAGACCTCCATAAAGCAGTATTTAACTGAACTGCTATATGCAAATGAATGCCTGGCATAAGCAGCCAGTATATTAACTCTGAATAAAACTCAATGGCCATTTCGACTTCATACTTCAAAATGTTATATTAGTGAATGAAAGGAATAATATGATTAGCATTACGAAACTCAAAGAATGGAGATATAGCTAAGGTAATACCTCCAGCATGACCCATGCGACGACCGGGGGGCGCCGTAAGTCCAGCAATGAATGCAACAACAGGCTTTTGTGTTTTGCTTTCCTGGGTAGCATAACAGATGAAGTTAACAGACAGGAAATGTAACTTAATTCAGCAAAAAATTAAAAAGTTCCAGCAAAGCCAAAAGACATGCAGTACCATGAAATGCAATATCAGCAGTAACTAATAATGAATCCCTTCATGCAATCAAAGAGACAAAGAGCCCTTTTGTTAGTTTCTTAACTTCTAAGTTCTAACCCAATCAGATACATCAAGTCATTCCATGTCACGTGAAAGTTCTTGAGTTCATCACAACTGTCAGATGGATAGGATGAACTACCTTAGGTCTATGGGAGCGTAGGTGGCCACAAGGTATTACTAAACTGAATGCACATACCAGATGGATACGATGACCTACTTAGTGAAATATTACCTTAGCTATATCTCCCTTAGTGAAATTTCCCCCACAACACGGAGCTAGCTTAGGAACTGTGTGGACCAGCTTAAAGCTAGGGTCGTGTAAGCATGCTCAAGTTAAACCAAGGTCCAGGCTTCAGCTTAACTGCCTTTCATGAAAGGACACTTGGAAATTCGTCCCTATGATACTAAAGAGTGTTGATTTGTCTCCAGGATGCCATATGTTCAATTCTGGCTGTAGGATACTATGAATTTGTGTTCTTGTCTGCAAGACAATAGAGGCAGGGGAAAAGCTGTTTGGTGTCCTACAGACAAATTTCCCTAGGATAATTCCCCCACTTGAATTGAAAAGGCAAGGCAGCTCAGGGCTTGCTAGTTTTTATGTATGAAGCTTCATACGATAAGCTAGTTCATCATTCAGAATATGATCTATGACTTCCCTTTCAAGATATGTATCAGTGAAATATCTTTGGCTCCATGGTGTCACCAATGCCAAATTACTTTAGAGATAACAGCTTATAATACTTAGTGAATCGAAGGCCAACACATCATAGACATGGGTACTTTTTTAGTACATACAGAAAAATAAAGGGTAGATTCCTGTATGTAGAAGTAGCACAACTAGAATCTTTAAGAACAATACATGTGTCTAATTACGGAGGATTCTCAGGATATAAATATTTGAAGACACATGGTTTTTAATATCCATCATGCTTGAACTACAAATCTACAATATGGAACACTACAAAAGCATGAAGCTTAGTACATAAATAGGTCATGATTTCGAGTGCTCATGACTGAAACTGCATGAAAGTTCACTGGTTCATGGGGTAATGGTGTTTGCAAAGTGCACAATCAATAAAGAAATATGGCAGATAAATAAATAAAGAAAAGAAGGTTATCTAAATTTATGACGGTACTAAGAAACTCTTACCTGGATGAACGCTGCAGCATCCTCCTCAGCAGTACCTCCAATTTCACCAATGAGAACAATACCTGAAAGGAACGGCATATTGTTCAACAGTGAGAACATAAATGGGAACTGTGTTGACTGAAAAGGCATAGAAAGGTAGTGTTGAAAAAACAAACAATGTTATTTAAGCATTCGAGTGCCAAGAATACCAAATACAAGGGCCACATAGAACAGTATACAGTTCAGGAGAAAAAACATCTCACAACTTTTTTTATTAAAAAGAAAGGTTTTTTGCTAAAAGCTGTGAATGAGGTGTACCTTCTGTCTGAGGATCGTCAACAAACTTTTCAAGGCAATCAACAAAATTTGTCCCGTTGAATGGGTCACCACCAATGCCAACACAAGTTGACTGCCCCAAGCCTACAGCTGTTGTTTGAAACACCTGTCAACAAAATTCAAACCCACCTTTAGTCAAATAAATTACTTTATCAGGTGCACACATAAGAAAAATGATAATAACAGACATACCGCTTCATAGGTCAAGGTACCAGAACGAGATACAATCCCAACACGCCCTGGCTTGTGGATGTAACCTGGCATGATTCCAATTTTACATTCACCAGGCTTAATGATACCAGGGCAATTCGGCCCAATCAATCGAGTTTTCGACTGCTTGTTCAGTGCAGCCTTCACTTTGACCTAAAATTTGCAAAGGGAATATTGATGTCATCTCACAGGGTTCCATTAACAAAAGAAAAATAGAACTGATCGTACTGTGGCATGAGTTAATAGCAATATGTAGAAAACTGCTGAATGGACCATGCTAGTAAAATCAGTGCCTGCAGTCTCCTACACTTAATAAATTTTGAACCCATCCAGCCCACTAGAGAAAAATAACCTACTATATATCCATCTGTGCAAGAACACGTTGGCCAACATTTACACTATTTTATAATGCTTTTGCCAAAAAAACAATTTACATGTACAGCTATTAACAAACCAGAAAATTATATGGCATTGAGCAGTTTCCCTAGCTCAGAAGACAAAGAATGATAGTACCTAACAAAGTACTGAAATGGTAAAAAATAAAATATTACCATGTCATGCTGAGGAATTCCTTCTGTAATGCAGACAACAAGGTCGAGCTCAGCCTCCATTGCCTCCATTATAGCAGCAGCGGCAAATGGTGGTGGAACATATATAACAGATGCATTGGCTTTTGTTTCAGCCTTAGCTTCTGCTACAGAGTTAAACACTGGGAGCCCCAAATGTTCGGTTCCACCTTTCTTAGGAGTCACTCCACCCACCTGTTATAACAAAAATAGTGCCAGAGAATACAATATCATTACATTCGAAATCTATAATACTTGTTTACTGGATCAATGTGGAAGCACACAATCATTGTTCAAAATATTTGTTCAGAACGAATCCCTTTTAGTCGCATTCAACTATTCATAATAATGCTATTACCACATGGCAAGCCAAAAAGGTTCACATCTGGGCCAATTACTTTGTTGTGCCATAGTTAATTATATGAACCTAGTGATCAAGAACATAACTGTAAATTAGAACGTGAAATTTCCAAGCAACATGGCAGGTTCATGGAACCTATCATACTAAAAACCATAGACATCACCATGCTGAGTCCCTTAATTCCTTCTTCCTATGTCACGATTTCATTGTGAGAGGAGTGAAGCCCATTTACATAAAACAGATGACAAACAAAACTTGCCTTGATCGAACTTAATGAAGAATGATTGCATCTTCATACACGATGTTTTTGTTAGATTGTAATAGAACAGCTTCAAATGTTTTAAGCATTCATAATGGATATGACCCTCATAATCTCAAGCAATTTTAATTAATTTGCATCCCAGTCTATAAAACATTAAGGAATCCATCAAATCATTGTTTACTCCGATGGCATTTATAGCACACATTTTGCCTCCAACAACATCCAATTAAGCGTACGCCACTAAGACGGTTAGTCTCCTGCTCTGAATCGAACTGTAAGGTAGCGAAAAGCAACCCTAACACCCGAAGAAATGGAGTTCAGAGACCGCACACCCACGAGATCGCACAGCACAGGCTCCCACAAACCCTAGAATCGCGGGCGCAGAAAGAGACGCACAGATCGAGGGGCACATCAAAAGGGAGGAAGGGGGTGGCGGCCGCGACGGCGTACCATGTTGGTGCCATACTCGATGGCCTGCTCGGTGTGGAAGGTGCCGTTCTTCCCCGTGATGCCCTGGCAGATCACGCGGGTGCTCTTGTCGACGAAGACCGCTGGGGAGGGCGCGGCGGCGGCCGCCGCGGCGAAGCCCCGCGCGTGGAGAAGGCGGGAGGCGGCGGACCCCAGCAGCTGCGTCGCGCGGCGGGAGGAGGCGGCGGCCATGGCGGGCGAGGTGCTGGCGGCGGCGCGTGCTCTTCGCCCTTTTCTCTCTCTCCCCCCAACTCGATTCGATTTGTTTCGGGTTTTTGGGATGGTGCCCCTCGCCTTCCTTTGTCTTCGCTCTTCGGTCTACTCTTGTGGGGTCCCGCGATCCATTCTTGCAGCGAAAGTTGAGCGGTCAAACTTCGCGTTAGACCCCTGTAATGTCGATATTTCGAAAGTACGCTAAATTGAATCTCTATGTTTTGCTTCTTTTCCTCTTTTCTTTTCTTTCAGTGAGGTGAGGTCTTTTTACTCTACTTTTCAATCATCTTCCCAACCAAGTAATCGAACAGTTTTGTTGGCCAATGAAGTGTTAAATTTGTAGGAATCTATAGATGTTTGGATTTCAGCCATCATTTGCCGCATCACACTTGTGGCTACCACAAAGAATTCTGGTTAGTTGCTGCTTGGTTGGAAACGATGAAGCATGGCTGCTGCACGGACGAACAAGCAAGTTGTGAATGATTTTTGTGGTGATCTAGTGGCGCCAAAAGTCGGCGCCATGGTAGCTCATGGCTGGTCGCAAATGAATGAAAATGTAAGAAATTATTGAACCAATGCTCTTATTTGACGTTTGACATCTTCTTTGTCCAATGGTTTTCAACGACATTGCATAACCATTATTTGCAATATGTGTAGCATTATCGATCAATGCTTATTGGATTATCTATTCCTTCAAAAAATGCTTGGATTATCTCTCCATTGTAATTCATGTTTGCATACCTAGTACGACATTATTGTTACCGCGAGCATTGCACAGTCATCAAGTCGTTGGTTCGATCAGTGAAGAAGAACATAACATCTAATGAGTATTGCATTTTTACATTGGTTACAACATAGTACAGGTACACGCGCGATCAAGGCATGCATCGCTCCACAGACCATTCAATCATCATGGACAGTCTATTCCGATCCGCCCGACAAAATGGAAAAAAAAAGTCGCATCATCGACCATCAACCTAACAATCTCCACCCCCATGCGGCATGCGTGGCAGCACTCCTCAAATCGCTAACTCCAACTCCTCATTTGGGGGTGAAGGCCTGATCAAGAACACAACAAAACTTCACCAATTAGTAATCCAATCGTACGAAAACAAATTAGCTGCGACGTGGTATGTGCAATGTGGATTAATTAATTGATTCAGCTGACCTGGAAGATGGTGGCGTGGCCGGGGTCGGCGAGGTGGGCGAAGAGGTTGTCAATGGGGCCGGTGCCGGTGTACTCGGCCTGGAACCAGGCTCCCATGACGGCGAGCATGGCGAGGCGGCCGTTCTTGATCTCCTTGGTGCGCAGCTCCTTGATCTTCTCCGGTGAGCCGCTGCCCCAACCGAGCGGGTCAAACCACAGGCCACCAGGGTACCTTTAATTATTTCCAAAACACATTTGAATACATGTCAGCATGCAGCCAAGGATTGCTATCTACTAGATGAGTCTTTTTTGCTTCAAATAAAAAAAACTAGATGAGTCTTTGAAATTAAATGCTTTCTTGCTGGTCCATATATAATATATATGCATGGGGAAGAGCTAGCGAGAGGTGGTACCCGACGTCGGTGCCGGTGAGCTTGTTGCTGGGGAAGATGGGGTCGGTGTTGACGCTCCCGGGCTTGATGATGTCGGCCCAGCGGCGTCCCTCGGCCCAGCCGATGAGGATGAGCTCGATGATGAAGAGGGTGGTGGTGTCGGTGAAGTACTGCTGCTCGCCGGCGGTGTACCAGAAGGGCGTGTTGAGGATGCCGATCTTGGTCAGGAACTCCGGGATGAAGATGCCCGCCGCGCCGAGCATCGCCCACCGGCAGTGCACCAGCTCCGCCTGCACGTTCCACCGCAAGCTCTCCGGGTCAGATCCTGCACGCCAGCACATGCATCATGCATGGACAGTCAGTTATTGTATCGCTCATAAATTATTTACATGTGCACACAAGAGAGCGAAGAGATTGGTCGGTGATCAGAACTCACCGAGGCCCCAGGGATCAAAGCCGAAGTCGCCGGGGAGGCTGCCGTCGAGCCACGGCGGCGGGGTGCTGCCGGGGAACCAGATGGGCCTGTCGGGGTCCGCCGCGGCGCGCACGGCGAACGACGGCCGCGCCGCCGCCTCGGCCTGCCGCAGCAGCGTCTTGCCGCCGAGGAAGGACGGCGACGACGCCCGCTGCCCATTACTCCTGGGCAGCGCCGCGACGGCGGCGGTGGAGGTGGAGGAGGCGGAGACGAGTGCCATGGGCAGCGACGAAGCTTGTGGCGTGGGGGATCGAGACCCTGCTAGCAGCTGTGTCGTGGACTCGTGGTGGCGCGCGCGCCGCAAGTTTAAGGGATCTCGCGGCGGGCGCGCGCCGGAGCGGGGCCGGCTTATCCGCGAGGGGATAGCGGGCGCGGCCGCCTGGTGCCACGCGGCGAGGAGAATCTACACGTCTGGCTCTGGCACGCCGGATCGCGCTGACGTGGAGGGGGCCTCGGCTGTGGAGCTGATAAAAATCAGTGGGAGGCGCCGTATTGGCTGATGCCATGTAGGCACGTCTCTGCTCATATCGGCTAGCGGCGGGCGCTCACGTGCCACGCGGATTATTCCTGTGCTTACAGAACAGCGTGATCAGCGAGAGTTCTCGTTCGGTCTTGTGTCACGTCACGTCGAACCATGCATGGTTCTTCACTTGTTTAGTTCAGGGCGAAACAGTAAAAAGTAAAAATAATGTAGGATACGAATTAATTAACACACTGAAGAACAACATAACACGGATCATGTCCACCATAAAGTACCTACAGGGCGTAGAGAATACTCGTCCAAGAAACTCAGTGTATGCTTATGTTGAAAAAATACGGAGTACCATATTATTTAAAGTCTTTCCTAATATATGATCCAGCTTTACACAAGTGCATCCATCCACAAAGCCTCAGGAACCATCTTGTTAAGCACGGTCCAACAGGCATGAAGAGCTTAACAGATTCACAGATAGAACTCTGGCATTCTGCTCCAAGTTCCACCTGCCTCGGGCAGAATAACTGAGAACAAAAATGTCCACGCTACAAATCAGATCATAGCAATCAGATATCCCTACCTGCCAAGGCAGCCCTGTAGTGAGCAAGAGAAATGCCAAACCACAAAATAGCCAGAAACGCTACTTGAGGTCCATAAATCATATGCTGATTGCAGAGCCTCTCAATTGATCAATTAATTCTCATCATCAAATCCCCTAGACGGTCCAGTTCTGTTCTCATGTACAAATGCAGTTCCATTGCAGCCAAATATAGGAATTGAACTGCAACAAACATGTGCATGATTCCCTGACAACACATCATGTTCTCCTGGTGCTCCGTAGCCTGTCTTCATATTGCCGCCGGATGAACACAGACTGCTGGAAAAGGTTCAGGTCGAGGCCGTCGACATTCCTTCCTATGCGCGCTTGTAGAATCGCCTGCAGAGGGTTGTAAATAAACAAAAATTGGTGTGGCCTTATTATTCTGCTAGTATCAAACAGGCCTGACCAAGGCTTGAAAAGCAAGGAGACTATGTACCTCATTATCTGCACGGATCAGAAGCTCGCCAATGAACTGGTATGCCGAATTTGTGCGGAAACTGACGTCCCTCAGATTTTTGGTGTCAATCTTCAAGCTCACGCTGCCATCTTGAATGACAGCAATTGCAGAGTCCACATCATATGACTGAAGACTGAAGAAAAGCTCGGACTGTAAGGTAGCATATGACTGCAGAGGGTTGTCCATAAGTAAAAGGAGGCTTCAGCACATACGTTCCTGTGACTCGAAGGGATGCTCCTTGCTTGAACATCTCTGAGGATGGTTCTAGTTCCCGCAGAATAACAGGCACCCCTGGTTTTAGACCGGCAGATGCCATCTCAGCACTGAGAACTGATAAAACACAAAATGGAGTGATTTTATCAGGCATATGAAGGTGTCCACAAACAACAACAAGAATATGGTTACTGGTTAGTATTCTACAGCGGAAGAAACAAGGAGACAACATACTGAAACAACTAATATAGGTAACTAGGTACGACTTGGTTACACGTTTACTTCAAAAATTATTTCTACAACTCAGTATGTTACATTTGTCCAGAGCTTCAGATCCACAAAGGACGAAGAATGAATTGCATTCTACTGTTCGAACAAGGCCTTTTATTGTCACATCATGATGTCACGAAATTATGAAACTGAACAGAAAAAAGGGTCATGTAGATTTTGAAGTAATGGCAAAAACATGGCATCGCAGCAAGTTAGGCAAGACTGGAATTGCTAAATCCCATTAATTGAGGTAACTATATTCTTTTGCAAACATATCCATTTTTTAGAATTACAATGAATTAGACCCTTGCAACACTGCAAGGCTACTATAATAAACTTATTTAGACAGAAAGAAACAACAAATTTCAGTCCTCTATTTTCAGGAGAAATGCCTCTTCTATAGATGTTGACACCAAAAACAGAATTCATCAGACCCATGAGTCATCAACACATTGGGTGGTCCATAGCGACCTCTGTACTAGGAAGGATCCTAGGAAGGAGCAAGTTCTACAGCTAGAACCAGAACAATTGAGTTGTGATGAAATCAGATCAGAAAAAGTAGACAAAGCAGCCACTGAAAAGTTATGAATCCATGAGTAGAAGCAAAAAATTAGTCTGTGAAGCATCTGAAAAAGATTAGACAGACTGGGATCTGATTTGGTAATATTAAAAATCAAAACTCAAGAGACAGAGGGGATAGTTTGTGAAATGGAAGGAAGATAAAACTCATTAACACTGTCTACAAAATCATGTCAAAATTCACATTTATCACTATAGAAAACAGCATTGTGCACATATGCAATAGCAGCTTTGCTTAAATCCCTTTCTTCCCAAACAAGGATGCTGAAATGTCGTATTCCATTCATTAGAAAACGAACAGTATACTGAAGGGAAGACCTTGAGGAATCAACCCCAGCCAAAGGTGCGTCATTTACTCATTTTACTGATTCTCTTGGTTGCAACCTTAAAATGAAGATGGGAATAACTCATTTGAACTGTACTACAGAAGATAGAGCAGGAGCAATAAAAATGAAACCAGAAGAACTTTGAACACACTCTCACAGTACAACATATCAGCATTTTGCTACGAAAATCGACCCACTGCTTAACTTACTGTACATTATGCTTCTAATAGCAAACAGGTGCATAATGCCTCTCAGAAAATGGTTGGCAACATCAAACGGCCAGCAAAACTATTGCCTACAAATGAAACCCACAACCTTTGCAGCAATCGCCTCCGCATCAACTGATGCACCTCGGCACATCTCAGGGTTTTGGGTGTTCGATTATGTACCGCAGGAAGGAAAGGGAAGGGAATAGGCGGGAGTACCTGTCGGATGTTCGTCGCCGGCGCCCGACGAAGCCTAGGTGGTCGTCCGGCAAAAGACCTGGCTAAGGTTGTCGTCGCCGCTAGCAAATAAGGCCAAGAGGGTGGAGCGGAGTTAGGGCGCCTTTGGTAGCGCAGATGGCCCGGCCGGCGCTCGGCGGCGGGCGCTGGGGAGGCGCGGCGAGGCCGGCCGATGGTCGCCCGGCACGAGCTGCCGGCGGCGGGCGGTGGCCAGGGAGGAGAGAATGGGACAGCGGCTCGTCGAAAAATGCCTGACAACTCTCTATGGATCGGTGGGCCTGGGAGTGTTTTTGGGCCCGATACTCTCGGGCTTTTATTGGCCCAACTCGACTTCTATGTCCTGAGCACTAGGTTTGCCGTATCCCGTCACCATTTTCTTGGTATCTCCATCTCTCTTCAATTAGATGGTCATCATCTCAAGAAGCACCATATGTGGAGGATCTTATCTGTCTCACTCACCCTGCATTACATATTCGTCGCATTTGTGTTCAACTATACCCATCTTCATCTGACGCCTTTGGTTAGCTCGCTATTCTGATGCGGACCTCACAAGATGCCCACAGTTTTTTCATCAGTTGGCTACCGTGTCTTCCTCGGTAACAACCTGCTTTGTGTACTTGTGTAGTGGTTCTCCAAACGCCAGCCTATCTGTAGTGTAACTAACACCAGTGCTGAACTGCTGATGCCAGCTAAGTACCGTTCAGTAGCAAATGTTGCTGTCGACTGCTGCTAGGTTTGTAAGAAAGAGTTGCACTTGTCGATCAAAACTGTAACTGCTATTTACTCCGACAATGACAGTGCAATATGTTTCTCTTGGCTAATACTCCAGTTTAACACGGAGCATAAAAGGCAAACTGGAATTGATATTCACTTGATGCACAAGATAGATGATTGCTTTGTCCGTGACATAAAATTTCTCCAGTGTGCCGTCAGCCTCTCCGTCAGTCTCCAACGAACATTTTCTCGAAGGCCCTGGTACGGTATAGTACCAACCTGCCGTCGAGCCACAGCCACGGCGGAGAGGTGCTGCCGGTGAACCAGACCGGCCTGTCGGGCGCCGCGGCGCGCACGAGAACGACGACGGCGCCGCCTGCCACCGATGAAGGAGAGGGTTTTCTATTTCGGTTGCATAAAAACTAGTAGCAAAGTTTTAGATCGTAAATTGAGAGCAAGACGTGTGATGGCATACAATGGGTTACATCCTCAGCCAAGAGCTCAAGACACTTTTCACAGGCTTCAGCTCTTTCTTATTTTCTTTTGATCTAACTTGTACTCTCAGCATTTATCATACACCAAATCAAACCGGGACGCTACACAAAAAGAACGAAAGGGATCCCGCACCAAAACCACTGCTGACTCAGGGGAAAGTGTCGGTACAACCGACCATTTCCCTTTTGTGATCACGATCATACTTCTAAAAGAAGCTTTACAGATGAAGTCAACAACACACGTTCAGAGCCTAATCTCGACTCTTTTGACTTTTACCAGTTACATCGTTGAGCAAATGGTATAGAATTCATCACTCGGTAGAGCATCTCCTCACATAGTAACAGACTGGTGATCTTCAGCTAAATTTCACAGTTTATTGCTATAGGCGAACTGTAATAGACCGGAGCGTAAAAAGCCCGGTACGGCCGCGGAGTTTCTGCACGACTGCGCGTGCATTCTTCAGAGGTGTGCAGTCTACTAAGAAACTCTCGAGTCTGGACCACACGTACTATCAGCAGGTACTACTGAATTCTGTTCAAATTACAAATGCAAGTTCTTCTTGGACCCTTGCTTGGTCTTGATCATCTGGTTCAGGGCCTTCACACACCGGCGTATCATCCCCATAGACTTCTTACCTCCCTCGGGTCGCTTTATCACCATGGCCAGTGTCGTGCCGCCTGCTGCTGCTCCTCCTGATCCTGAAACCTTATGGTCAGGCAGGACGCTCTCGCCATGGCCACCTAGCTTGTTGATAGGCTTTGCCTCTCCGTTTTGAAGCTGCTTCTGCTGTATCAGCTCCTGAAGGGAGAACCGGGGCACGTTGTCCACAGCACGCAGTGGCATGGGTAGCTTCTTCACACCTTGGAATTGCTCCGGCTCCTTCTGCTCCGTGTTGCACCATTCCTGCTCTGCCTTCTGCTGCTCCTCATCTTCTTCAGACTGCTCTGACGCCTTCCCATCTGCCTCTTGGAGTTGTTGAGGTGCCACCTGCTCAGGGTCTTGGTATCTCTCTGCTGCCATTTCCCTATCATTTTCACGTTGGTTTGGTGTCATCAGCACATCGTCTTGGTATTGTGATGTTTCCTCATCTTTATCTTTATACTGCTCAGGCATCTTCTCCTCTTCATGCTGCTCTGGTTTCTTCTCCTTTTTACCTTGATAATGCTCTGGTTTCTTCTGCTCTGAAACTGAGTATTGCTGAGATTTCTTCTCCTGCTCATCTTGATATTGCTTTGGTGTCTTTTGCTCGTCATCTCCATACTGGAGTGGTGCTTGTGGAATCTTCAGCTCCTCATCTTCATCCAGACACAGTGCCAGCTGCTCTGCATCCTCACATTGCTGGAGTGCCTTCAGCTCTGCATCTTGGCATTGAAGAAATGTCTTCAGCTCTTGGTGGCCTTGTTGTGCCAGGTATGGCACATACTGATCTTGGAAACAGGCGACCAGGCTTGTCGACCGCCGAGTCCGTCTCGACATGGCAATGTCGAAGCGGCGAGACTTGCTCACATCTAGCTCGGTGGCCATGGTCTGTGGTCTGAGGAGAGAGTCCACCAGAAAGAGTTGCTTTGCATCTTCTTCTCTGGATGCAGGAGTTATAAGGTCGCCAGATGTGATCAACTGAACAGTCCGTACTGGGAATCAGTGAGCTGGTGAGGCATCCATTTCAGAGGTGAAGCCCAGTTTGGTCATTTGTAAGATCAGTAGCTGTCCCCGTTAGCTTTTCATCCCTACATGAAGTGAGATCCAAGTTAGCAGCAGTAGGCAAGTTACCATTATTCTGCCATAAACAGCTGATATTTTTGCTCTGCAGCGCTTTTAAAACAACACAATCATGCTTTGTTGGACGGCAATATGACATTTATTCTGTCCAAGGAACACCTATGAACTAGGAACAAAGTTCTGGAAGCAAGGGAAAATACCTTTGTAACTGAAGCTTTGTCCAACAACAACACCAGAATGATAACCAGCAGGATTTGGTTTCAAGTGAAAGGGTTTGAATGACATGCTTTAACTACTTTGACTGGAAAAAAAATTTATCGATCATTTGCACAATTGTAATGTTAATGGTAGTCAGTCACTGAACATTTCTGAGAAAATTAGGGGGTTTCCTTCCAGTATATGAAATTGGCATCCTCAACTAGGAACTGGTGCCAGTTCCAATAGAAAGCATTTTCGAGAAACTAATAAATTCAGATGCAGGAAGGCAGCAAAGACAATTCTGCACCTAAAAGCAGCAATTAAATAGCACTCAAGCATAAAGTACATCTTTATGTCACAATTCAGATTAAATAAAGCATGGGTCCTTTGCCAACATTCTACATCTCTGGCCACATTAAGGATTATTCTTTTACACACTTAGATACAGACATGATTCCCTATCTTGCAAACCTCATCGTCCACTCAGCTGCTATTTCATCGTGTTTAGTTCTGTCAGTCAAATATTGACGTGAAATACTCATCACAAGCGGGGTGTCTGCATAAACAAAGATAATAATGTAAGCCGTTTGAGCGTCAAAGCAAAGTACTCCCACTGTTTCAAATTGTAAGTCGTTTTGGCTTTCTAGGTTTTTTGCTACGACCTAGAAATACACTACGTCTAGATACACAGTAGAAAAGCTAAAACGAGTTACAATTTGGAATAGAGGAAGTAGAAACCATATAGACAACATGCTTAATTTGTGCCAGAATCCATGACTGAAAATGATCGGAACATACATGGATCTGGATTGCTGATGATGTCTTTGATGGCCAGTAACACCTTTGAAATAGTGAACGCTGGACTCCAGCCATCCTTCAGAATGTCCAAATGCACTTTACCAGTGGCGTCAACATTACAGTGGTAAATCCTTGTTTTGAAAGTTACCTGGGAGAGTACCAACATAACACAATTCCTGAGTTATGAAGCTAAGTTGTCCAATCCAAATGAAATATACTCAATTTTAATAGATTCGACCAAATGAGTAAAATAATCTGTGAATACTTTTAACTATAGACATGTGAAACATCAAGTCATGACATTGGCTATAACACTACAGACATATACCGTACATAAGTATAGATCTAATAATCACTTCATAGAACATGAAGCGATATTTCAAGAACACAGACAAACAAAGCCTTTTAGTCCAAAGCAAGCTGGGATGGACAACATTCAAAAATATTTTTAACATTATCATATCTTTAATATCTTTAGTATGATTGACTGATTGTTTCCGTGTCCTGCATTAGCTGCACGGATAGTTCCATTAGTTGATCATGGTAAAACTGCGCTGCTGAAGGTTTGTGCGGTAGGTGAAAAGCTAAAACAGAGGCTGGCTGTTTCCTCTGGTCCCTCATATCCCAAGCAACCTGTCAAAAGTCAGAAAGCAATAGCAGGAACCAGGAAATAGATGGTGGCGGTGTTAGCATCCTCCGAAAATGTGTCGGTGGTGATTTTAGCTAAAGCTAGAAGCTCAATAGTGATGAATAAACATCAATAACATGAATGAGTGGACTCTGCATTTAGAATCACTTCCCTCAGTTAGCAGACTGCTGAACTCTCTTATATTCTAAGCGAAGATAAATAATATGTCACCACATGATAACAGATTAACAGGTGATGTCAAAAGTTCATGTTACCACAGTAAGAATTCCCCCGAGTAAATATCTTTTGCTAAGGGAAGTATTAACTGAAGCAAGCCAGAACAAAAACAATATCTTAGCAGCTCTTCATTTTTCTTTTCTTTTATTTTAACAACATCAACAGTAAACTAAAAACTTCAGATAGTTTTTCTTCATACATCAGTATCATATTATGAAGACATAAAACATCACACTTCAGTACTTCACATGAAAAACGTACAAACACCGCTTTAGAAGAAACATGGTAACTTTAATTAGCAGCAAAGAAAACTATCTTTTAGCATGATCCTTATCATATTAGTTCCACTCCTCTCCATCACACACATGCCCCCCTGCCAGAGGTGTGGCTGTGTGGCAGTGGCACTTCAAGATTAATCTTCATTCAAGGCAGATAGCTGGATGTACTTTACTTTTTTCTAGGTAAAAAAATATAAATTATTCTTTCAAATCAAGTTTGTACATTTTATGATAGCCAGACTGTTGAAAAATTGGGATATGAGAATTCAGGACAGCTGACACACTGTGTTTTATAAAGCGTACTAAAGTTCAACTCTGATAACACTCTGTTTCACTGTTTGCATGGTTCATTCAGTTTTCTACGAAGAATTATAAATGGGGTAAATTAAAGGTCCCAAGAGCAGAACAATCAGAACTAGAACCAGAACACTATTACCAACCGAACTGATCTGACCTCCCACTTGATTTTCTGTTACAGATACTTTCTAGTAATTTGGCGGTCACAATCATCACAACTGAGTGTGACTTACATTCCCTGAAACTTGTCCATCCAAAAAGGGTACGCAAACCAGGAATCGAGGGATTAGGTAGAGGGCATACGTAACAAGAAATGGAGATTACTTCTCAGGACCAAAAAAAAAAAAAAAAAAAAAACTGTGCTGATCATAGATTTCCAAGAAGATTTCAACAGACCAACGTCAACCAGAAGAACATGATAGCAAGAAATGTGAACCCTTACCGTGGGGGGTTTGAAAGGATAATCAGGAGGAAACACGATATCAAGGAAAAATATCCCTCCTTCATACGGCGATCCTGCAAGACGTAGCATTATTCGTTAACTTAACCGCCACGTGCTCGTCAGCGCAGTTTATTGTACAAACCAAACTACTGCACCTACTCTAAAAATAGAAGCAGCAATTTGAACATGTGAAACTGTCATCCTCCAGCGCAGTTAAATTTCCGCGAGCTTTCAGCTGTCTCGAACCAATTAGAGAAGGGGAGGGGAGGGAGTTCATACCTTGGGGCCCGATGATGGTAGAGAGCCAGTGGTAGAGGTTGTCGCCCTTGGGCCCGGCGGAGCAGTCGGAGGCGTTGAGGTCCAGCAGCTCCTTCTGTATCCGCTTCCCCGAAGATGACACCGACGTCCCGCCACTCGATCCCCACGGGCGCACGCTGCTCCCGCCTCCTCCTCCGCCGCCGCCGCCGCCGGGGGCCCCGGCGCCGGCGGCGAAAGGGAAGCGAGAGGTGGGGAAGGAGGACGACGAGGACATGTCCGCCGCGACGGTGACGGAGGGAGAAAGCGTGTGGGCCGATTCGCCATCCTGGTGAGGCTTTAAATCCAATTTTCTAGGCCCATTACAGTAATTAGTAAATGGATCTGGTGGGTTAATATGGACCTGACCGGGCCGTTAAGTCGCTCACAGCGAGTAAAATCTTTTCTTGAGCTCAAACCAACATGTAGCGATTTCAAAAAAAAAAAAAGTGCAGCCATTTTCTGCGAGGACGAAAGTTCGGAAAAAAACAGCAGTACACCACTTAAACGCCAGTATTCCAAATAAGCTGCTTGTCACAACTTGATTTTCGAAGCTGACCTTCACAATTGATGATTTGACGAAATGCTAATTCCTAGGACAACAAATTTTGGGATAAGATTACATGGCGTCTACCTGAATACACTAAAACAGATGTGCCCCTACAGTATCTAATGACAAGATCCACGACAAATGACGGGTATCTCGTCCAAAATGCAACATGGTTACGATGTTTTACATCACTAGAATGGCCAGCAATGCGGCCACTAGGCGAGTCAACCAGCAGGATTGGGATTTCGAAGCAAAACTGTCGGGGCTTACAGGCCCGGAGGCTGTACCACCGTTGGCGCCAGTGCTACAAACATGATCAAATCACATTCTCAGTACAAAGCACAAAACAGGGTTAGAACTTAGAACCTTTTAACACAAAACGGTACATCGGACATACCTTCCAGCGAAAATGCACGAACCATGGCCTGCAAGAAATACAGGGGATTTAGATTACGGTCATGCTATTACATGTTATACCACAATTTGATATTGGCACTATAATACTAAATACCCTTTATTTCTTGAAATTAAATCAAAATGACAAAGAAGGGGAGTTCTTTAAACTAGAAAACACAAGTAGATGCTGATGAAGCTGTGGTCATAGATTATTTTGACTGTATGCAACAGTTCGAGCAATGATCCTCCTTTGCTTAACCCCCACATGCCTATAAATGGTTTAACCTGGCCTAATTATTTGCATGCTCTCTACAGAAATTTACACAAGGCTTGCGTTGCAAGGTACAGTACATTTCTAGGACTGTCTCATTGCTAGGGGGGACATGATAACAGATCAACAAGAAACAGATGCTGGCTAGCTACAAATGTAGAACTCTCAACTAATGCTAACAGAAACAGAGGTACAATAGGGCTTTCGTGCAATAAAAATCACAGATGGAAACAGCTGTGGTAGCTAATGGTTGGGGTTAAATTTTGCATAACAAGGACCTTGAGCCCTTCAACATTTCAGTGCTAAGTCTGATCTTTTCAAAAGTCGCTTTAGCGCTGATGTAAAGGCAACTATAAATTATTTAACAGAACTACAGAAGTAATTACTGAAACCTATACAAAGTATAATCAATAATTGTGCAAAAAAATTCTACTGTATCCTACTAATTGTAGGAGAGTGGAATGCAGCTTACTTGGATCAGTAGATGTTATCATTGCAGTGCCATTAAAGCTGCATGTACCACCACTAGCTTGTGTTCTATGATAATAATCGTTGAAAGCATATGACGCGACAGCTACAATGTTATCTGATTCATAGCATGGTTGCCCAGGCTGAATTGCACTGCAGTTTGCAGAGCCGGGGCCACATGCCCAATCCAAACTATGCTTCAATGAACTATGGGGTGCACTTGAATTTGCCACACAAAACATCCCACGCAGAGCTGGTGATTCGGGGATAGTTGTGGCCACGTCCTCAAATGATAGAGAGTATACAGTGGTAGCATTGGGAAACATAATCCCCCAATTTTTCTCTGATACAGGTCCTGACCGACGATCCTCGTTGAATAGCTCAAAGATGTAGGTGCTCGACTGATTCATTGGTTGGCTCGGTGTACCTGAATTATTCAGTACATGACGTATGAGATTTGTATTGTAGGCCAAAGCATTATCAACAGTAGCAGCCTTCTCATTTGGCCCACCACGCCATGGCCAGCCAGAAGCTGTGACTAGAACAGGAATCCCCGTGAAATTCATTGCTTGGATTGCATTGTAAGAAGCATCAATCATTGAATCAAACATATTGGTATAGAAGAGATTGGTATTGGGATCTGAAATTTGACTGTTGGGACTGAGTGAGCGGAACAGTGCATACTCTAAGGGGAATACGCCTTGCCCTCCTACATATCCATAGTATGGTTGGGCATTCAGCATGAAGGAAGATCCTGTATTCTTCAGAAATTGAAGATACTGAGACATTATTGAGCTCCATGTTGAATTGAAAGTGGCGGTGGACGGAGGAAATGCCTTCGAGATCATATCCATTGAATGTGGACTTGAAATTTTCACCTGAGTATTGAGGTTAGCAGCCAACAGTGCTGATTGCAGGAACTGCAATGCAGGTACAAGAACAAGGGCTGCATTTGGAATGTTAGTAAGAACCTCATTACCCACTGCAATATATGTGATGTTAGTTGCTGGAACATAAGCAGCGACGTTCTTGTTAATCCAATCAGCAGCTGTGGAACGAGATTGCCCCACACGAAGCAGCTGATCATTGGGAACCCCAACCATCACTTCTATTCCAGTATTTGCAAGGGCAGTCAACATCTGATGGTCTGCATCAATCAGGCGAACATGTTGAATCTTATTTGCTTTAAGAATAGCCACTATATCTGTTGCTGATGGTAGGTTTGACATATCGTTGCCAATAGTGATACCAACAAATGCACCTACAAAAATTGCAGCGATGATTATTATGCAAAGATAGGGATTATATATATTTATTAGAACCTATATTTCAGTTCAAAACTACACTTTTTTTAGTGACCTTGTTAAACTAGTTTTCAGCATGTCCAGGGAAATCAGAATGAGGTACACAAATACGGTAAATAATGCACATCAATGTAGGACATAGTACAATTTTTGCACCACCATATTTCTACAGTCAGTAGCATAATTTCTGCACTAATTCTAGAAGCATATCCATGGTTTGAAAATGTGGTAGTTCAAAACCATATCTAAGTACTGCAAACTAATATGGTGAACTTGGAGTACCTGAAACATCAAAAACCATGAGCATTAACAACATAGCCACGGCCTGTGGTCGCTTGGGCAACATATTGTTGCACCCAAGGATCTGATTAGCTGTGAAGAACGGATGCTCCAGAAGCTCTCTATCAAAGCTGAAACAACAACAACAAAAGGTGATTATTTTGTTCATGTAACCAGAACACAAAATCTCTTAGCTAGAGTATGCATCCACATTTGTAGAGTATACGACTATACGTCAAATATAATACTGGAAAATCAATTTTCAGATTTACCCGAACCTTAGCACGGAGCGACAAACTTAGAAAATAGGAGTATTGATGTACTACAGTACAGGGTAGTCAGGCAGTCCCATGAACCTGTCCACTGGCACTAACTTCTTCTAAATTAATGAATCCACGCCTTAAAATGCCACCTCCCAAATTATGAGGAAAATCTTCTGGCTGCTAATAAATGGAGAAATCGAGGCAATGAGTAGGCACCCCTAAATCATGAGGGCAGAAGATTCCCGATTTCTATCACCACGCATTCATGAACAATTCAACCCTAGACCACCATGGACAAAATAACCGAGAACTATGAATGCCCCTACAAACTAGAAACATCAGAGAACAAGAGCAGAGACCAATGAACACCTAGAAATTCCCTCAGGCACACTGTGAACAAGGCTTCAAGAACATTTCATCCGCCGTTTGTCGGCTAAAATGACACCCCTTTCTAGAGGAACCTCAGTTGGTAGAAAGTCACGAGCAGGAAAGATCACAAGGCTCCAAAAGAACGCAACAAACGGCGACATCGTAATCTCAACAACAGTACAAAAAAAAGGGGGGAACAAAATCAGCAAGGAAAGAGAAGATTGCCACCTGATTTTGTCCTCAAAGAAGAGTCCTTTCTTCCTCGCCCTTTCCAGACGCGCACGGCGGAACTCGCCACAGACGGAGGTAGCACCAAGAAGCCGCCGCGGAGCCGAACGAACCGCGGCCCCCGCCGCCGCCGCCGCCGACAATAGAAGCGAGCACGAACTGGGGGAAACGGGGAATGGAGAGTGGAGACTGACTGCTGCGGCACTCCTGTGAGGGGGTGATGGGAAACGGGAAGCTCTCTCCCCTCTCCTGCGGCAGCGCGCAGAGAATCCGAGAAGGTTTTCGAGCCCGCGTACGGCGTACCTGAGCGTGTTCTTGGCTCTGTAGGCTGTCTAGCTTCCCTCTGTTTCTTGGAGGTTTAACTCAAAACACTTCATAATAAGCGCCATTAAAAACTAATCTCTCCGAGAAGAGGCGATTAGTAAAGAAATGCGAGCGATTGACTGAGAACTCAGCGAGATCCGATAGTTTCCTGGATGGGAGGGGACACGGAGGATAAATTAACAGGGAAAAGAGGTGGGAAAGGTGGAGGGAGGAGGAATCAAAGCCGGAGCCTTTTTTGATCGTTGGAGGCGTGGTAGCGGGAGCGTGATGAGTGTGAGGACTGACGAGTTGGGAGGTGTGCAGTGTGCAGGTTCCAGAGGAGCGGCGAAGGACAGGCCAAGCCAGGTCAGGAGGCCAGTGTTTCCTGTGGTCACACTTCTGTGGCCACCCTGTGTGTTGGTTGGACTCTTAAACTGAGCTTTTGGAGTAGTGGGCACTATTTTAAAAAATTCAAGGTGTTTTTATCTTCTCTACGTGTGCCTTTTTTATGCATACCTTCATACAAAATTCATACAGAAGGAAGACAAACAGTATCGCTGAAGTAGTAGTCTAGCACTCTAGCCCCGCATGTGTTAGTCATGCCCCACAAAAGATCCAAAGTTGCAGAATTCACTAATGTTCATGGAGTAGTATATTCCACCGCTTCGATCAACGCCTTTTCTCGGTAGGAAATCAGCATTTTCCGGTGAAATGTGGAGGAGACACTCCCATTTTCCTTTGTTTATGAACGGCACTTGCCTGACAGGTTGACACAAGCAATGCAATTCCAAACCGATTCACTATGAGTTATCAATAATCAGACTGGCTACACCTTTCCAAGCGCTGTCCGGTACCCCAAACGCATGTGCAAATGAAAATTCCTAAGGCGTGGTTCGATTAAACTATGGTTTATATCATACAAGTGTCGCCGGACACATGGGACATGTTAACACAAAGATCGAATCGGTTTTCTTTTCCTTCTTCTTTTATTTGCAATGGAAAGATCCACTCTGCACTCTGAAGTGCCTTGCTTGCATACTACATAATTACTGCTGACAAGCATGACTGGATTTGTACTACTGCTGACAAGCATGAATTCTCTGAATTTGAACTGCCATCGGACAGACCCTGCTCTTATCTGAATTTCGCAAATTCATTTTGCCCGAAATACATTCAGTACCATGGTCCATAATACGAGAAAGTTGAAGAAATTTGTGTTCAGGCTCACTGGATAGAAAAAGGAAAAATAGGCAAACGCGTCCCTCAACTTTACACAAAGGGTTATGTTAGTCCTCAAACTTTCAAAAGGGTCAATTTGGTCCCTGAACTCTTGTTTGTAGGTCAAATACGTCCCTATGCTAATTTGAAAGGCATGAGATGAGGAAAAATGTCACTTTTGTCCTTAGTACAGTTTTTTTCATCCTCGTCGTCTTGCTCGCGCTCGCACCCACCTCCTCCGCTGCCGCCCCCACCACGGCCAGCTCCTGCAAGCGCGGCGTACCGAAGGAGACCAGCGGCAGCGCACCCTGCTCGCCGCGGAACCACGGGAAGAGTCCAGAAATGCAGCAATGTTCCGGAGCATGCCCGCCGTTGCGGCCTGCATGGCAGGTGTCTCGCTGGCATAGGCGGTGAGGAGGGTCGCCACCCCGCCACGCGCCCCGGACACAGTCGCCAAGGCATCTTGGGAATCGAGCTGAGAAGGGGAAGGTGGCTAGCACAGAGATGGTACGCTCGCGGGAGGGTGGGAGGAGGTCCCTGTCGGCGGAATCGAGCAGTGCCGCCACCACAAAGGTTGTTGCTACTGTTGATGGGGATGCAGGTAAGGTCACTGAACACCGCGTAGCTGACCGCACCATAAACCCACTATACCAAGGGCAAAAGTGACATTTTCGCTCATCTCATGCCTTCCACATCAGCACAGGGATGTTTTTGACGAAAAACGAGAGTTGAGAGACCAAATTGACCCTTTTAAAAGTCTGTGGACTAAACTGATTCTTTGTGCAAAGTTGAGGGACGAGGTTGCCTATTTTGCCATAGAAAAACTGAAAACAAGTTAGTTTTATATACTCCGTGAGGAGATGCGAGTTCAAATTATTTGGCCCGTTTTACTTTCAGCCTTTCACCCCTTTTGAAATGAAAAGGGGGCGCCGGACAGCAAGTCGCAGGAAAGAAAAGGGCACGAGCACGATGCAGAGCATTCGCCGTGCCAATCACACACAGTGCTCTCTTTTTCTTCAGAGCTCAGCTTTTCGGTCGCGGACGGGTCATCTCGTACTCGGAAATTCCCCATCTGCTGGCTGCAGGCTCGCAGCATCTCTTCCTACCAAAAAAAAGACTCAAAGACTGAACGATGGAGTATTTCAGAACTGTAAAGAAATGTGATACACTCCTTAATTTTCTTTTGAAAAAAAAACCTCATCGCCTTGTTTTACAAATTCTATCACAATGTGCAAGTACTCCGTACATGTAACCTGGAGTTCCAGGTTTCTGCAGTGCAAAGAGGGTTCATGGTTCTCTCGTGTCCTTCGGCCGGAGCATTGAAACTGACACTGACTGTGCCGAGTTATGATTCTCCGAGTGCGAGAATCGCTGCTACCGAGGCCGTAACGTTGACCCGGATCCACTCGACGAATCCTTTGGTCCCCATTTCGGCATTGTTTTAGTTCACCAAAAAGATTTCGGGTTTTGATTTTACCGATTAGAAGGGTTAGAAGTAGTAAATGTAAAAAAAAAATGTGAAAAGTTATATGAATAGGGTGAAAATCCCGAGACGAATATAACAACGGTAATTAGAGGGTAATCAATCCATAATTAGCGGATGAGTTACTGTAGCATTACTGTTGCAAATCATGTATTAAGTAGGCTCATTAGATTCGTCTCGTGATTTACAACCTATCCATATAACTTTTCACTTTTTTATCTACATTTAATACGTTATGCATTTAAGATTCTCATTTGATATGATAGGTGAAAAAATTTTGGGTGAGAACTAAACACCGCCTTCATCCGCTGCGACTGTGTGAACTGGTCGTGCGTGGCACGTGCGCTCGGGTCGTCGTGTAGATTCTGTCCGCAGATCTACCGGACGCCGACGCGACGTGGGTGGGCCGTGGGCGTAGCCGCGTAGGGGTGGGTGCGCGGCCGGTGAGGGCGCCACTCCGGTGAGACAGTCCGGCCGGGTCCATGGAAAAAGGCAGCGGAGCCGGGAGCCTCTACCTCCCGCGCTGGGAACATCCCGGCTCGGCCGTCCCTGTCGCCGGGCCGCACGCCACAATGCGTTGTCACGCCTCACGCGAAGCCGGGACCGACCCCGATCCTCCATCACTCTGCGTGCCAAAAGTGAATGTGCCTCTGTGCCTTCACCCGTTCGTCGGCACCGCCCATGCGCGCCTGTTGCTGCATTGGTACCACATGATACGCAAGCTAGTTGCCTTGATGCACTGCAGCACTAAAGATTTGTACGATCCCAGTTACAGCTTACAAGCATACGCACGGAGGAAGTTTGAGTCTTCATCCTCCAGAACGGTGGAAAAGACAGTGGTGGTACCTGCTATACAACAGTTACAGGCTTACAGCTGAGGCTCAACAAATACATGCAGTAAGCCAAGCGGACGATGCTATAGTCCCTAGTCTGTCTTCGTGAGAGGCACGCCGTCAATGTGTCTCAGCATATTAGCCTAGCCTTGACTGACATGAAACAAGCTTGGCTTGGCCGTTCCACCAGCACCTGTTCGGAACCAGAGCTTGACCTTCCATCGACTTCAGACCTGTGCTCCAGCCCTCCCAAACAACTGAACGGGAGACTGCTGATTTGCTGAATTTGTACCAAAGCCAGCTTCCGCAGTTCCACGTTGTTTCGTTGTTTCCGTACCAAATATGCATAGCAATTACGCCTTTGTATGCACAAAAGGGGTGTCCCACCTACTATGATCGCCCCTGCACTCTATCGACTTCTTCCTGGTTTGATTCCCTCCCATCACTAGATGTAGACCATTCTGAACTACGAGATCTGAAAATTTTATGCGAATAAATGTTGGAAGTCGGAGTTTTAAAAGTAAAGTGGAATGCTAATAGGAAAAGTTACCTCTAGGCTCTATATTAATGGGAAGAAGATATATTCAGCATAGAAGAGATTCCAAATGAACCGGTAGTACTGCGAAATAGCATCCTGCAAAACAGATGACGGAAAATCTCTGTCAGACATGGAGCACAAGTGGACTAAACGAAAAACCATTCAAATACACAATGCAAGTCAAGACAAATAAATAAACGTCTACTGTGCCATCTCATCCAAAAGCAAATAACATAGATAATTCACAGGACACATGCTGCATGCAAGCTTAAAAAGCACTTTTTATTTAGGTTAGACATCGGGGGCTTTCTTACCGCCCGCAGGTCGAGTTTTTATTTAGGTTAGACATTTCCATATCTAAGGCACTGAAAAGCCAGATTTCCTCACAAGAAAGACAACAGTTACTGAATTAGAGTGCTATGTGGCAATCTAATTAAAGATACTAGTACTTTAAGATTAGAGTGCATTAAAGACAACATCTACTTGTCTGAGCAAAATACACACAAGCCACAAGCAATAAGCTTTTTACTAGCAATTTCAGTTACTGAAGTGTTTTCTTTTCCAAATAATTTAACTGTGAAATATAAGTTGAAGGCTGCACCTTAGTGTACTTCGCTTGCTCCAGAACCCATGTCTGAAATCATGGTAATGAACAAACAAGTCAGAACTAAAATACACATGCCACAGAAGCATGGTAACACACTGATCAGCCCAGTTCACCAATGTCACATGGGTTTGCATCAAACTGTTAAGAACGTATAAGGTGTAGGATCGATCATTCATGACATTCGACATGTTTACCTGGAAAATTAAACCAGCTGCAAGGGCAACATGCACAGGAACCATGACAGCGCGCCTGAAAGCCTGCAAATTAGAACATATCAATGCCAAAGGGGTCAGAAAAAACTACCAATGTTAAACAATGCATAATGTTCTGGAAAATCCAACGAAAGAACAGCAATCCTTCATGTAAAGAATCGACATGCTGATATACTTTAGAAATATAAAATGGTTCTTCAAGGCTATTCGGCATTTTGAACAGAAGTTGCACAAAATTACTGCAACAAATCATCACTAAGAGTCTGATACAAATGCATTTTGCGGCATAAATATAACTGAAGGAAGAAAACAATACGAGAATTTTATAAAAAACGTGTAGCAATAACCATAGAGAAGTGGCACAATGGGATAGAGGCCGTACTGATTGAACATGATTACATGTGGGTGCATGACTGCACCTGCAATCATCATCAAAATGCCTCAAGATTTATGATAAATTTAAAATTTTAAAATCATCATCATGTTTGCTAATCATTGCAATACCCTAGAACAAATATTGATCCCCTTTTTTTGGAGGCTAAGACAGTGCATATACAAGTGGTTTGCCATCTTTCAAGTCATAACGCAATATATACTAGTGTATACTATAACTGTGAGTAGCAGTTAAATACTAGTATAGTGGTCCTTATTTGTGTTTCTATGATCTAAGCATCTACTGGAGTTGAATTAGTGATATGCAAAACAAGGTACTGCAAATGATGGCAGGAAAATGCATATTCTTGTGTTTGTCTCTCTCTATCCAGAAGGGGAAAAGAAGCAAAAAGGGAGGTCAAAAGTAGCAATTACCTGAGGCATGAGAAAAGCTACAGCAATAGCAGCAATGTAATTTGCTACCAATAAACCAGAGCCAAGGAAGGCAATGTTTCTGACACCAAGCTTTGTTGCCAAGGTTGATATCTGGTACCTGGTGGGGGGAAACATTGCAAGTAAAATGTCATATATTGAACCATTGATATTTCTTTTTAAAGGCTTAATGTGGTTGGCAGAGCCTCAGAATACTGCCTTTTAACCTTTTTTCAAAATCAATCTTAAGCGAAACTGAGTCAAAATTTAGCTTCAGATTCTTGATCACACACAGTGCAATACATGCAAGCTTCATCCTTTTTTATCTTTGCAAAATCTTTTTATATCCTATACTTACTTGCTTACTTTAGACATATTCTCTAAGGTTAAGATCCTTGCGCCACCCTCGGGCCATCTGGTTCAGGCCAAATGGCATAACTTTGAGAAATGTAACACAAACGTTGCCGGTTAAAGAATATCATTGTCTGCTTACAACTTTGTGTTCATAACTAGGTGCTTTGACCAATTGATTTGGGCGCTGGTATGGAGATTGTAATGACCCTCGATAACAATGTGTAGATATGCATGTGCATTAAAACACATGCACCTAGACAAAGAATTATTTGTAGTGTTTAACTGCTAACAGAGTTTTTGTACCTACAACTACCACTGCTGCCCAAAATCAACCAACAAATTGGAATGATCTGTCGCTAGAGAAAGAAAAGGTGCTGACACAACTACAGGGCAATGTAAATTAGAAACTCACTTGCGATCCCCTTCAACATCAGGGAGATCTTTGGTTATAGCAATGACCAAAGCAAATAGTGTCACGAAGCATGTAATGAAAGCAACAGGAGAGCTGCAGATAGAAAGATATCATATGGCGTTAGACATCATGTCATCTCTGAATGTTCGTCTGCAATGAGAAGGAACAGAACTTTTACCACTTCTATTAGGTAAGATGTATGGAATGTCTAAATATAATGCTGAATGCAAGAACAGTTCCCAGTGACTATTACCTCCATTGGAATGTAAGGCCTAGTGCAGCCCTAGTAGCATAGTACACGCCAAAGTTGAGAAGAAAACCGCGAACCTAATAAAAAGTTTGAAAGGTGGGTTCCTCTTGCCAAAAAGATATTTGTATGCATGAAGCATCTGTAAACATGAAATCTAGGAAAAGATCATGCAGCATAAAGAGAGAAATTAAGAAGTTCTGAAGCTGTATCATGTGTGAGTTGTAAAGAAAGCATGGAATTACCTTGGTTAGTAACTTTTCTAGCAAACAAACAGATCAAAAGTTGAGGCAAGATTGCAGTATTTAGCTATTTTTTAGAAAGTCTTGCAAGGTACATTTTTAAAGGCATTACAAGACTAATGGCAGAGGTGATGTCACACTACTATTTCTCTTTTCCATCAAATATATATCCTTGAAATTTGAGTTCTCAACTAATCTTCCCTTTCCATAAGGATCCCCCACGATCATGAAACAAAATTAAAAGCATGTGAAGGCAACCCTGATAGCTAGATCTTAGTCCTGTTAGCTCCAACTCATGCTTGGTTAACACTTGACAAATAGGTTTGATGCCACTGCTATCTTCTAAGGATGTTGGATAAAAAGCATAGTTCCATTACAAGGTACATGGGCATATTGAACAGCTTTGTCAGCCCTAGGAGCTTTGAATTGAAAGAGTTAGATGTTCTGTTGTAAACAACTACTTTTCTTTTTGCATTAATTTCAGTGCTCTGCCAAGCATATAATCTAACAAACAACACTTTGATACCAATTATGTTAAGTATTACTAAAACATAAACAACAAACAAAAATTTCAGTGGTGCTGTGAAAGTAAATACAGAGATGGGAGGGGCCAATTACCGTTGCAATGATAAGAAAAGCAGCAACCGGAAATCTCTTCAGTCTGAATGGTGGAACGGAATATATAGTTCCAAGAAATAGACCAAGGCAGTATAGGGAGGTAATGAATGGCCCAAAGTTCGCCACGACAATTGAAAAGCCTGCAACTGCGAATAGTATTACCAACAACCAAGCTGACTGGACTGAGAGATCGCCAGCAGCAATGGGTAGGTATGGCTTATTTACCCTGTTCAATAGCATAAAATCAGAAATGGGATATACAATGGTAACTCATTTAGGTACTAAAAGTAAGCCAAGCCATGGAAGGATTGCACATACTTGTCAATAGCAACATCATAGATCTGATTGATCCCAACTATGTAACCATTGCCACAGATTAACGCTACAAGACCATAGAATGCTTTGAATACCAACCACCAATTTATCAGGTGGGAATTCTCTATCAAGGCTCTAGCAACCAAAGCTCTGCATCAAGTCATCAAGTCAATGATATCAGTACCAAAGGAAATTACGACCTAATTACCAACACAAATCCAACACTAGAAAAATAGAACTTCATATATGGATACAAAGGCAACTGCAACAACAAAGCATTTTGTCTCAAGTAGGTTGATGAAACCAAACAAGACCCACATAAACCAAGAAAATACAGTAATGAAATGAAACAGTAAAATAATACATGGATCCCAAAGCAGTTCCTCGAATCGTGTGTGGCCTCAGAAATCTCCAGCAGGAATCCTTGAGGTCTGACAGAGTCTTCGATAAAGGAGCGGGTCCAGCAGCATCAGCTTGAGAGAATGTCTGCACAAGGGGCCAGGTGAGATCAATGTGGTGATACTATACAACAAGACACACATGGTTTCCTATGGTAAGTACACTGATGCCCTGAGTAGTAAAAACAATGAGCTCATCGTTCATATTTCTCATGAAAACTGTCTTTAAGCAACACAATACAGGACAAGAGTAATCATGTACATTATACTTGTGATAGTTCCGCAATTAGCCCAAGAGCTCAATGCACAATTTCAAATTGGATTAGGTACTTACTAAGGCGCTTTGGGTTCTCCGCTTAGTAACAATTTAGCAAAATTTCAGTAGTGCAGTCCAAATAATGACTAGACCACTAAGGAAATTAGTAGGGAAGTAATTAACAAATAATATATACAAACTAGGAATTTATAGTGTGTGCTGCAGATTAAACTTCTACATGGCTCCAAGTATGGCTGGCTGACTAGCATTGTTTTTTGGTCTAACTATGGTTAACTGAACCAGTTGGTTTGCATTTCGCATCTGTATTTGCACTCTCCAAGTAACTAGACAAATTGGTTGGCATCCATCTTTGCAGTCTCCAATTGCTTCTAATCTAGAAACAAGGTTAAGGAAAAATCTGAAATGTCAATCCTACCAGCCAGGTACACTTTTTCAGCACAGTTGATTCCTACATTTACAAGGCCACAAAACTTCAAGCAGCCAAACACACACTTGAAGCATACTCCTAAATTTCCACATGATCTCTCACTCCACACTCGATTCGCACAAATCACGGGCGCCGCGGCAGGACATTGCATTGAACTAGAGACGGGAATCGGCTGGCCCTTACCCGCACGGCGTCCCGGCGGCGGTCGCGGGCGGTGCCGCAGACCGCGAGAGGAGCGCGGGAGAAGCATCCTGCGGAGGCGGAGGCGGAGGATAGGAGTGGAGACGCGGGCCGCGACGGGGCGAGCAGGCGTGGAGGCCGCCCGCTGCGGATGGCGGGGGCGGCGAGGAAGCCTGGGGCGCGGGTTGGGAGAGGAGGGGAGGCGAGGGGAGCCATGGGGGTGGCCGGGTGGGAGGTTTGGGGAGCCTTGGACTCCGTTTTTTTCAGCCACCCGTCGTCGCCATTGGTGATGCGAAGGCAGTCACTGGCAGGGAGTGAGGCGGGTGACGGGAGCCGTGCGTGTGTTATCCTATGGCTGGTGACTGCTGACAGCGGCGAAAATGGTACTGTACACCTTTTCGGCCAAAAACTCACTAAACAAACTGATTTGAATTTTAAATAGAAATAGAATAAATTAAAAAAGTGGATCCTGGAACCACCCACAACGATTTCCATGGAAGCGTAGTGTTCATTTCCATTTCCACATGGATTTGGTCATTTGGAGGTACTAGAAAAAGTCTATATCAACCCCCTAGACTACATAGCCTCCAGCCTATGAAATGGTCTATATTATCCCTGAACTTTCGAAAACCGGTCAAATTACCCCTTAAAGCAGTTTTAAAAAATCATAATAAATTATAGAAAAACATAAAATGAAAAATCTAATTGCGTTGGACTCCAAATGAGCAGATCTACACAGTGAACATATAATATGATATGGTTTATTACATTTTTGTTGTAGCTTTACATCTATGTTTTTCTTCATAACTGTAAAAAATTATACTACAGCATACCACATTATATGCTCACTGTGTAGATCTGCTCATTTGGAGTCCAACACGATTAGATTTTTCATTTTATGATTTTCCTATGATTTATTATGATTTTTCAAAACTGCTTTAGGGGGGTAATTTGACCAGTTTTTGAAAGTTCACAGGTGATATAGACCATTTCATATGTTGAATGGTTACGTAGTCCACCCTTCATAGGTGGGGTGATATAGACTTTTTTGATTCAAATATGTCCGATCCACACACGGAGCCCATCCATTTCCAGTTTGCACCGCATGTGCCATGCATCTTGTTGGGAATATATCCACTTATGCGAAAATCAGGATCCTTATGAATTTCAGTGTATGACGCATGTGAGGATGTGACTTGTACTTTCTCATTTGGTTGTTTTGTCCTCTCACTCGAACGTGACTTTCAAATGCCGAAGCAGAAAGGCATGCCGAATGTGACGACGAGGAGCCTATGACGTCGAAGCCTAGGCCTTGTTTACTTCCAAACCGAAATATTTTCACCCATCGCATCAAAAGAGAATCTTAGATGCATGGAGTATTAAACGTAGACGAAAAAGGTGAAAAGTTATACGGATAGGCTGTAAATCACGAGACGAATCTAATGAGCCTACTTAATCCATGATTTGCAACAGTAATGCTACAGTAACCATCTGGTAATTATGGATTAATTACCCCCTAATTACCATCGTTAGATTCGTCTCGAGATTTTCAACCTAGCCATATAACTTTCCACCTTTTTCGTCTACATTTACTACTTCTAAATTGGTAAAATCAAAACAAAAGATTTCGGGAATTAAACACTTGCAGAGTACACGAACCACGTATGAGCTCTCGGCACGAACCACGTATGAGCTCTCGGCACTAGCTCGTGGCGCTACTTTAGCCGCCGTTTGTGTGAGCGTCGTCAAACAATCTCGGCTACAGCTGCTAGTACCTATTCGTTTATTGCAGAGTACACGAACCACGTATGAGCTCTCGGCACTAGCTCGTGGCGCTACTTTAGCCGCCGTTTGTGTGAGCGTCGTCAAACAATTTCGGCTACAGCTGCTAGTAGTCAATCTTACCGAGAATTTCCATGGAAGCGTTCAAAGTTTTCCAGCCACCATCAATTCATCGTGCGCCGACGTGAACAGACACCGACGACCGATGACATCTCTTCCAGATTTTCAGTCCATTTTTTCCACATCCCAATCCGTCCAGCAGTTCTTCCGATCCACTATAAAATCCCAGTCCATCTCGTCGTGTCTAAGCAATCATATCCACCACCCTTCCGCGTTCTTGTCCTCTGCATCTGCATCCCAGTTTATCAATGGCGTCGTCCATGGCCAGCTTCGTCGCCGTCGTGACGCTCGCCCTGATGGCGGCGGCCGGCGAGGCTGCTGTGTTCACGGTGGTGAACCAGTGCCCCTTCACGGTGTGGGCGGCGTCCGTGCCGGTGGGCGGCGGCCGGCAGCTGAACCGCGGCGAGACGTGGCGCATCAGCGTGCCCGCCGGCACGACGGCGGCGCGCATCTGGGCGCGCACGGGTTGCCAGTTCGACGCGAGCGGCCGGGGGAGCTGCCGCACGGGTGACTGCGGCGGGGTGCTCCGGTGCACGGGGTACGGGCGCGCCCCCAACACGCTGGCCGAGTTCGCGCTGAACCAGTTCAACAACCTCGACTTCTTCGACATCTCCCTCATCGACGGCTTCAACGTGCCCATGAACTTCCTACCCGACGGCGGGTCCGGCTGCAGCAAGGGGCCCCGGTGCGCGGTGGACGTGAACGCGCGGTGCCCCGCCGAGCTGAGGCAGGATGGGGTGTGCAACAACGCGTGCCCCGTGTTCAAGAAGGACGTGTACTGCTGCGTCGGGTCGGCGGCCAACAACTGCGGGCCGACCAACTACTCGAGGTATTTCAAGGGGCAGTGCCCCGACGCGTACAGCTACCCCAAGGACGACGCCACCAGCACCTTCACCTGCCCCGCCGGGACCAACTACAAGGTCGTCTTCTGCCCGTAAGGCTGAAGATGGCAGCTATGCTATGAAGAAATAAGAACTGGGTCGTGTAGCCACAACCTTGACTCGCTCGTCGAACTAATCCAGTGTGTGCTCAGCTGGAGAGGATAATTAATAAAGACGTGTCATTTATATATCACCACAATAAAGTCATTCAAAACTTATGCTTAATTTAAATCCATCCACAACTACAAAGCATCATGAGTTTATCTAAAATTATAAAGATAATACTAGCATGTATCGTATTAATGAAGTAAAATAGAGTAGATTTCACTGGGGTCCACTAACTTTTACCCCGGTCCCAAATAGGTCCGTTAACTAAAAAACTGGCCATCTTGATCCATAATCTATTAATTCGTCTCATCTAGGTCCAAACCTCCCCACTAATGCAGTATTAGCCTACATTTTTACAAAACACCCCCTGATCTCTCATTTCTTCTCCACTCCACACCCTTCCTACCATCCCTCACCCACCCTCTCCCCCCCCCTCTCCTCTCCCACCGGTCTAGGTCCTGCTCCGTCGGCTCCTTATCGCACCGTCGCCGTTGCCTATAGCAGGAGATCTACAGGGCGAGCGGCGTCATCTGAGAGGGCTGGGTCGAGCCGTGGCCGGCGTGGAAGAGGAGAGGGGCGCGGTGAGCTGCTCCGCCGAGGAGAGTCGGCGGGGAAGAAGGGAGGGGAGCGGCACTGTCGGGGAGGGCCGGCGTGGAAGAGAGGAGGGGCGCGGCGAGGGCTGGGGCGAGCCACGGCCGGCGGGGAAGAGGGGATGAGCATATCGTCCTCGTTCTCTCCCCACCGGGCCCAGATCCGGCTGAGGCCAGCGCACGGTGGAGGCGAGCGGCGAAGGAGGGCGACGCGGAGACCTGAGCGCGGCGGCCGACCGAGCTCGCGCGGCGGCGGCGCAGCTCGCGCAAGCAGGCCGGCGGAGCTCACGGCGGCGTCCAACAGCGGCCTGCGAGCGGCGGAGGAGGGCGGCGCGAGACCTGTGCGCGGCGGTGGCGCAGCTTGCGCAGGCTGCCCGACGGAGCTCACGGCGGCCGGCCAAGCTCACGCGACGGCGGCGCAGCTCCCGCAGGCTGCCCGGCGGAGCTCACGGCAGCGTCGGATGGCGGCGTGCGCGCGGCGGCCGGCCAAGCTCGCGCAGGCAGCCCGGCAAAGCTCGCGGCGAGATCCCGCAGCGGCGTTCGGCCGTGGCAGACCCAAGGCGGAGGGCGTCCTCGTCGCTGCCGCGGCTGCGGGGAAGGACTTGGGAGCCGCATTCTCGCCGGTCGGTAGGAGAGGAGAGAGGGAGGAGAGAGCGGGTGAGGGGTGTGGAGTGAAGAAGAAATGAGAGATCAGGGGGTGATTGCAAAAATGTAGGCTAATGCTGCATTAGTGGGGAGGTTTGGACCTAGATGGGACGAATTAATAGATTATGGACCCAAATGACCAGTTTTTTAGTTAACGGACCTAGTTGGGACCGGGGTAAAAGTTAATGGACCACCAGTAAAATTTACTCAAGTAAAATATCGAAGAGTAAAGTGTACGGCCGGTCCCTAAACTATCGCGGGTGTGTCATCTCGGTTCATGAACTCTTAAATCGATTGTTTAAGTCCTCAAACTTATTCGGTTGTGTCATCTCAGTCTCTAAACTTGCAAATCATTCGTTTAGGTACTCAAACTTATTCACTTGTTTTGTCACGATCCCCAAATTTGGTTTTGAGTCTCGTCTAGGTCAAAACAAGGCGATCTAAAAACTTTATATTAAAAAATAATTTATAACTTTTTCATACGAACTCGAACGAAGACATATTTTATATCAAAATTGTAGCCCTCAATGCAATCTACAACTTTGTAGTTGAAATATTTTTGAACTAAAATTGTTTAGGGTCCCAAAATATTTTTGTATGTTTATAGCTTTTGAAATTTAAAATTTAAAATTTAATTTTGGGACACAAAACGACTTCAAATAAAAAACTTTTCAACTATAAAGTCGTAGATCATATTGAGCACTATAACTTTCATATAGACCATATCAATATCTAAGATTGTTTGATAATTTTATATTTCAAATAAAATCTATAAACACACAACAATATTTTGGGACCTTAGACAGTTTTAATTAAAAAAATTTAACTACAAAGTTGTTGATCGTGTCTAGGGCTACAATTTTTATATAAAGTTTGTCTTCATTTGAGTTCAAAACAAAATTATGAGTTATTTTTATATAAAGTTTTTAGATCGCCTTGTTTTGATCCAGATGAGACTCAAAACCAAGTTTGGGGACCGGGACGACACAATGGAACAAGTTTGAAGACCTAAACGGGTGATTTGCAAGTTTAGGAACCGGAGTGGCACAACCGAACAAGTTTAGGGATTAAGATGACACAGCCGAACAAGTTTGACGACCTAAGCGGTCGATTTGAGACTTCATGGGCCGGCATTACACACCCGTGATAGTTTAGGGACCGGTCGTACACTTTACTCAATATCAAAATATATTTCATATCAGAATAAGTCTATTGATGCTCAATGGATGTCGTAACTATTATTTTTTCCATTAACTTAGTCGAACTTTGGATTTAGCTAGACTTATAATAATCTTTAAATGTCTTACACGGCAATCTTTCCCCGCCACAACAGACAATGGCATTAATGTAGATTATAGAGGGGAGCGAGCAATTTTTAGTGCAAGTATATGATAGGGGAAGAGGGGGAGGGGGCACATGGCCCATGCCAGCCCATTTAGCTCCCCTAAACATAACTGTTAGGTCAGCCTACCACCCACTGAATCGATGGAGCCAGCGTCATAGTGTCACAGGAAGGTGGGGCTCTATTCTAACATAGACCTCTATAAGGGCTCGAACATACGTGTACTCGCACCAACTCCTCTTATAGTCTTACGCTTCATCTTCAATTCACGTAAAAGGGTTAAATGCATTTGACAATTTAGGTTTATACTCCTCCGGTCGGTAATATATGACGCTTCCGACCAGAGTTTTGAACTGGAAACAAGCTAAGTGGCCGGTCTGAAACGACATCTATTAGTGACCGGAGGTAGTATGTTGGTAAAAGTCACCCTCAGCTAGTAAGGTGGGACTATTTCCTGCACACATGCTATGCCACTCGCATAGACCTCTAGCAGGCTCAATTTCATCTTCTAATTTGGGCCGGGATATATCGCAACCATGCACGGTGTAGAGTTGCGGATATGTTTTTGGGGCCACATGCCACTTAACGACACGGTAAGTGACTGCATCTCGCTTTGCCTACGATGCACCCATTTGACCTGTCCGGTCCAGCCTAATCGACGTCCGCATGCAGACGAAAGAACTTGTCAGATTCATGCTTGCAAATGTTGATCTCAATCCTCAACGATAACAATGCAAACAGCAAACCAACTTAGCAATGCTACGAATAAGAATTAATCCACACGCTGGGCATCGAAGTGCACGGCGCGCGATACACAACCAACATCCATATACAAGCAACCATTTCCACGCTACGAACGTACGTATCCAACAGCCTACCGATATCGAACAAATACTACACACGAGTACTACTGCTGGAACGATCCCAACCGCAAGAATCATGTACGGTTCACGATCGACGCCTCATCAGGCCTCCCTCTCATCGTTCCTCCAGTTGCCGTGCATCTTGGGCCCCGTCGGCCCATCGCCGACGAGCACTTTCTCCACCAGCTTGGCCAGCCGCTCCCTCGTCGACCGCGGCAGGATCCTCGCCACGCGGTTGATCACGCGCCCGATGTCGTACTCCTCCCTCGGCCCCCACTCCCGCTCGAACCCGAGCCACGCGGGCTCCTTGACGCCGAGGTACTCCGCCGACACCACCTCGCTCCGCCCGGCGGCTCCGGTGTCCAGCCTACTCCCCCGGGCGGCGTCGTTCCGGATCCCGATGCCCAGCTTCGAGTCACCCTGCAGCACCAGACCCGCCTTCGGGTACATCGCGTGCCCGTGCAGCGACGCGTACGCCACCGGCCTGTTCCCCCTTCCGTCCCCCGCGTCGAGGTACTCCAGCTGCGACGCCTCCACCCACGTCCCCGCGCTGTGCTGCGAGAAGTACATCCGGAGGAGCTCGCCGGAGAAGTTGCTCACGCGCAGCGTCACGTGCTCCCAGTCGCCGACGTGCTCGCCGATCTCGCCGAGCGGGATCGTGAGGAAGCCGACCTTGGCGCGCGCCGCCCCGTTGAACGGGCAGAAGATCCACACGGCGAGGTCGGTCACCGTCCCGCCCAGCATCGGCTTCGCCTGCACGTACACCTTGGCGCTGCCCAGGTCGCCCCTCTTGACCTTCTCCCTCCGGTTGTTGTCCGTCGGCAGGTCGAGCCAGTAGCCGCCGTCGTTGCCGCCACCTTGCGGGAGGTTGGACCCGTCGGCGGCCACCGGCGTCGGCGTCTGGCTGCCCTTCTGGTACAGCAGCGCGCCGTTCTCGAAGAACCACGTCGTCGACGAAGGCAAGTAGGCCTCGTTCGGGTGCAGGTACACGTGCGGCGCGTACGCCGCGAGGAGGGAGTTCACTTGGGCCAGGTCAGGCATTGAGGACGTGTAACTCGCGCTGTTGTTCTTCAGGCACGCCAGCGTCGAGGCGCTCGCCGCGTTGCTCTGGGCGAGGAAGGTGCCGGCGTGCACGCCGCGGGCGTCGATGCCACGGACGGACGGCCTCAGAGTGGCGGCGCTGAAGCTGTCCTTGTCGCTGCTCAACACCGACTCCTCTGCCTCACACGCGTCGGTGAAGTCGGCGCGGACGCACCGGACATCGTCGGGAGAAGGCTTGTCCGACGTGGCCGTGACCACCGCGCCGACTGCCTTGTAACCTTCAGGCGCCATGGGGAGCCAGAAATGGCCGGCGCCATCCGGGCTGGACCAGACGTGGGTGTAGTCCACGGGCGCGGCGAGGACTGCGCCGGTGCCGGACGTGTCGCGACCGACGAGGACGTGGCCGAAGAGAGGCCGGTTGTTGGGCTGCGCGTAGTGGCCGAGCACGGAGAAGCCGGCAGGGACCGGCGAGGGCTTGAAGAAGGTGGCGCCGGCGCCGTCCTGGCCGCCTTGCGCGGTCGACCACACCTTGTCGAACGTGGTGATTTGGCGCACTTCTAGGCCTCCAAGGTCTATGCTGCCCTTTGCAAATCCTCCATCTGAAACTGAAACAGCAGTGCCACACCAGTGAGCCAAAAAATGTTTCAGAGCAGACAAAGCCAGCAAGTTTGTGATCAATGTGGATGGTCAATATATTTTCATGCATGCTAGTGTCCAATTTTGAGATGACTGAAATGTTGTCCCTTTCAATCATATTCTTTTCAGACGAATTTATATTTTTCACTGATCTTTTCAATCATTTTATTTTCGAACAAATTTCTTCTGAGTGAGGCATTAAAATTGCAGTACTTTGTTTTTTCCCTAAAATTTCACATTAAAGTGTACTTAAAATTCAAGATAACTAAGTTCTCTGTTCTAGGTAATTTAGAGATAAAAATAAATTTCCTAGAAGTGAAAATGCTTAAAAGGGTATGCTTGAGGAAAGCTTCTTAACCTTTGCCACTCGCCTACTTCAAATAGATAGAGACAAGCATAACGTCAAATCAACTCTGACTTAACAGAGGGTCAATATCATGCTGGTTCGGTGGTAGGTGGCTTGAACCTATCATTGCTCTCATTTGATCATACATACCTTATCACGGTCCACACAACATAGAGCAGACAAAGGATCAAGGGGAGGATTGCAGGCAAGGTACCTCTCTACCCAAAGCTTAAAGACAACACTTGACGTGTGTTTTTGCTGTCTAAATTCTACAGTGCCCGTACGTCCTTTAGAAACGAGAGGCCACAGAAACGGCTAATGCGTGCAAGCAAAACACCCCAGCAGGACATCTCTATACGATATAATGGTCTGAGATTGGACAAACGACAGTTTGAGAAGAATGCAGTAGTACAGTACCAAACTCAATTTTATCAGTAAATGAAGTACCATTCATGGACATATATAATTTCTCAGAAAAACGTGATGAGTGCAAGTAAACTAATCAATGAGCTTATGAACATGATGTACCTGCTGAGGCGGCAGGCCACGACGGTAGCGCAGCGGGAGGAACGAATCCCCTCTGGACGGGCCGCAGCGCCGCCGTTCCCATGGGCAGGCAAGACAAGCACGACCTGCTCCTTCGCATAACCCCGGCGAGATCGACCGTAGAACAAGAAGGCAAGCTCCAAGACGTGTCCTTGGCAGGCAGCTCGAAGCCACACGGGGAGCTAATTAAGTTAAGAATCGGAGCAGCAAGGATCGGAGGCAGTTCGATCCCCCTCCCGACAAGTGCAGATGTGTATGGGATCCTTCGGCGACACTTGTCTGCCTAATATACCCAGCCGCGCGCGCTTGCCTACTCCGCCAAGACAGGTCGGTCCCTCGCAGAGGCTTGGGTTGGCTTGCCGGCCACCCCTGCCGCCGGTTGCAAGGATCCGGCGGTTACTTGCAAGAAACCTCGAGCTCGCTCGCTCGCTCGCAGTGCTCGCCGCCGTGGCTTTGTTTGTCGATCGAGGACTCCGCTGCCCGTGCCTTTAATGCGTCTCCCTCCGCTTCACGGCTCGTCATGTTCTTGACGACATGGGCTCTAATCCACATTATTATCTCACGAGATACACAACACGCGTGGTGCCCCTGGTTGTTTATTAGTGTACCGTGTTGGCTTGGGCTTGTGTGGTGGTGGTCGTGTGTTAGTTACAGACCCAGCGGCAGGTATTCGAGCAGGTATGGACGGACAAACAGACAGGTCGCGTGCTTTCGCGCTGTATGATTGGAGGAAAACGTGCGACAAAGCGAGGCCAACGACGACGCGTTGTGGGCAGCGTCGTTGTTTTCTGATTAGTTAGGTCAGAGAAGAGAAAAGGCCAGACGCCTAAACGGCTAGACTACGTACATGTTTCATAATCCATTTTGTTATGGGGAGGACAGCTCGTTTTGGTTGTGATGACCAGAACGGCAGAACCAGACCATGGCTTCGTCCAAGGACGGACCAGCCATAAAAGAGGCAACTTGCTAAGTTTGTGTTTTGATGTATTAGGCTAGTCTTAGTGAAGAGTGTCATCGTACGGTTGCCAAGACTGGAAGTCTGGAACCTTAAGTACCGTGCCGGAGGAGTGTCATCACTGTGATATTTCTCTCTCGTCCCATGACACTCCTCTTTTCTCTCCTCATAAATAACTCTGTCATGTCAACAAATTTGTTGATGTGGCATGCATGATATTTAATACTCATGACACTCCCCACTGAAACTGGTCTTATATGTACAACCGGGCTTGTTCAATTGGAGGAAGAGGTAGAAACTTTCCATTGGACCACGTACGCAGAGAGAGAAAATAAACTGACACGGTTTTCTAGGCGAAAACTTTGTGGGAAGTTTTAGAATTTAAACAGGGCCCTAGGCCTTCTGGTGTAATCATTGAGATGAGCAAATGTTGCCCTGTTGCATGGAGAGTTGAGAGACCGTACGCAAATTAGGTAGTACAGCTGATCTGACCAATCCACCCCATACAGGCTATTGCAGGAGTGGGATATTGCATAGAAAAGCAGATCGAATCAGAGACAACACTGTACACAACATGATCTATAAAAAAAACTACACAATCTATGAACCGTTTGCGGAAACAACGAACCTCTACCCCCTCAGAGCAGGCACCAAGGAACAGGGTGCGGAGAATGACGCTGAACAAATGACTGGACAAGTGGATTTACAAGCTCAGGTGCTTCATCCTGCAAGATAAATACAAACAAATAAAACAATAGTCACCGGATGCAAAGTTGCAAAACACCAGGCAAATTAAGATAGATAATAGCGGACTGAATTCGACTGTTACAAAAAGGACCTGAGGGCAGTGTCCAACATCTGGCAAAACAACAAAATCTTCGACTGTATCAAAAGATGCATAGGCTCTTCCTTGCTCCACAGGCTCCCATGGATCTTTCTCCCCCCATGCTACCAAAACTGGACACTGTGCAAAACAAAATAAAACCATATATAATTTCTTATATCAAAACAACTGATAATCGCACAACTAGAGCAGCCTAACCTTCACCAATGGAAGCAACTCTTCAGGTAGAGGTCCTCCAGAGTAGCAGATGAATTCAAGGAATACATCCACTGCGCCAGGATCAAGCCCTGGCTGTAGAATAATCTGAACTAGCTCATCTGTGACTGCAGATGTGTCATGATAGCACTGCAGAAAACTTCGTTAGAACCAGAAAAGCCATAAAAGTTGGAAAGTGCACAGTGTAAAGGTATATCTACTTATCATTCACAGAGCTCTTTGGTTGCATATGACTGTTACTTATTGAGTTGCATAGAACAAGTTCAACAAAAAGTCTAGGTTCTGAGGAAATGTGCATAATGCAATTATACTTCAACACTCCCACTCACTTGTAGGCTCCTTAAGATTAAGATGCTGAAGAGAAGTATACATATAAATTTTACACACGTCCTTTAAATATATTTTTTACGAGATGATAGGCTAGGAAGGAAATACCTGGCAAAGTATATTTTTCACAGATTCTGGTGTAGCAACAGCATTAAAAAATACCTTCCCAACAACAGTGTTCCTATAAACCAGTAAAGGTATTATAACAAGCAACTAGCGAGCATCAAGATACCATGACGAATTACAAAATACAAGTTACCTTAGGAGACTTTGGAAAGATTTGATGAAAGGCCTTCCAAACCACGGCTGCTTCTTGATATGAAGCATCCTTAGTGAAATATCCAATAAAACAATCCCCTTACATTTATGAGGTTCCATAACGGCTGCCTGCAAACCAACAAGCCCTACAGGGCAATAAAGACGGCATAAAGATTTAAGATACTCCACTGATATAACAAATAATCACAAGATCAGTCTAATTAATAAGAAACATTTCAGTAATAATAAAAAATAAGAATGCTAAGCTGGGGCATCCAGCATTTCAATATTGGAAATGTGCTTTTCAACATATTCTACCAAGTAACCCATGTGGTTCTGCTAAGACTGCCACATCAATATCTCAAATGTTATAGAACGGTGCATCTAATATATAATTAAAGATGATGAGAGTACAGGTGCAATAAAAAGAGAAGCATGCTAGAAATGCCGACCAAAATTGTGGACCTCACTTGGTGGCTACTAATTATATGATCCTAATATAACAATTGGATGCAATTTGTAACCTTTTTTTCAAATCCAAAAGATAAGAAGGCGGATTATATAAAACCAACTATCACTAGGTGCGACATAATCCCCTTGTACTAAGAAATAGTGGAATATATCAGGAGTAACAGCACAACTATACAGCAGGCCAGCAGCAGAAATTAGACTAGTTCTTGTCAAATCATGTAAGCATCCAACATACCTCCAATTGAATTGCATATGAAGAAAGCTTCACCCTTGACCACTTCAGCACAAAACGTGTTCAGCTGTTCTCCCCATGTCTCAAAAGTATAAAAGTTCTCTCCGATGTCACGCGGATTAGGCTTATCAGAATAGCCATAGCCAATTAGATCTATTGCGTATACCCTATTTGTCATGGCAAGAACAGGAATATTTTTCCGCCAATGGTCACTGAAACAAGGAAGGGGATATGTACATCACTGCTAAGCAAAGCAAAGCTAGCAATTAAATTTGAGAGAGGCGTCTGTGTCGTTACTAAAGGCTTAGCAATATTTTAATCTCATTTGGAAATTGGGAACAAACCTAACTTTCAAGCAAAATAATTAGAAAATAAAAATTGAAGTAACTGGAGTTCTCAAGCACCAACTACATTAATGGACTATTCCCCCCAGCAATTCTACATTTCTGCTTACCTAGCAGTTATCTAATGAAAAAGGTGCCGAGTGCTAACGAACATCAGTGCTTAAGAGATGCAGTTGCTTGCAATTTGCAAGTAGGGAGCTGAAAGGCGTTTGTACGACGCATTGGCGCGCACCTGTTTGCCCCAAACCCATGAATCAGAACCAATGCAGGGCCCGACGTCCCGGCGTGCTGGTAGCGAATGTTGTAGCCCCTCCACTTCCACGTGCTGCATGCAGAAGGGGGAAAGTATAGCAATCAAAATTAAGCAACAATGTCTACAACAATAAACCTTAATCGGACTTGAGGCGTCACGTCAGGCGCGGCGGTGCCTACCCGGTGCTTACTTGGGGCGGAGGCTCCAGCGACGGGCCCGGCGGGGACGCGTCGGCGGCCGGAACTGGGACGTCCGCGAGCGGCGCAGCGGGGGGCCTCTCCTCGACCGGCTCCACCTTGGAGCTGGAGGCCGCGACGCGCAGGCTGGAGCGCGGTGCGCCTCCCGCGGAGGGCTTGAAACGCCTCGGGAACCCCGGCGGGTGGGGGCCCGCGGCGGCGACCGCGCGGGGCGCCGTGGCGCTGCGGCGCGCGTAGAGGGAGGCTACGGGGCGGGGACTGGGAGAGGCCGCGGTAGCCATGACGCCTGCGCCCACGGTGGTGTGTGGACAGTGGAGAGGCGAGGCGAGGAATCGTCAGAGTGAGAGGAGAACTGGAGAAGCAACCGCAGCGGCGCGCGTGCGGGAGGAGCTCCTCGGCCGTTGGTGTTGGGCATTTCGCCGCGTGGGCGAAACGGGACGGCAGGAAGGAGGGAGAGTTTCGTGGGCCTGGTCTATCTCCGTTTTACGAGGGCCTGGTCTACCTCGGCTGCATGGGCCTTGGCTTGAGGTCCTCATCAGTCAACTGCACTCTTTTGCAATTCTTCTTCTCGCTCTTCTGACAATGCTGCTACTGTTCAATTGTATATGTTGACTCACCTTAAAAAAATAAAATTGCGCTATTAGCGATACGCATGTTAGAGTTCATTGGCGATAACAAGTTATAACAAACTTTTCAGTAGCATGGAAACTACACACACATGAAGAAAGGAAACTAGTTTGGATCACGAGCTGATTATAGAGACAGGGGAAAAGGAAGCGGCAAACTACTCTCGGTTTCAACATTGACAATATGATGTTACCTGTTACATTTGTGAATTTCCCGTCTATATGTTAACTTCTACCTCAACAACTTCAGTTATGTTACTTTTCTACCTGTGAAAAATCCAAGTTTAATTATAGTGGATTACAATATTCTAAAAGGGCATGAAGATAAGATGTTTACTTCCATAGTTATATGCATTTTTTTCTTTAATGCAAGATGTATCAAGAGATTATTGGATTACACCAAGCAAGGGGTCATACGTCATGTGATTGGACATATCAGCTATGTACTACTACTATTACCTTCTATGTAGGTTAGTACATTCAACAGGGACACGGATAGAGTGGATAGTAGCATTACCGAATACCGGTTTCCCTGTTTGTTTGGAAACGTCCCATCCGGTAGATGTTGTGGCGAGATTTTTTCTCTGAATACGATGTTTACATTGAACTATTTTTCACGTATTTTTCGATATTACAATTTTATACTTTCGATGTTTCATATGTTTTATCTGGATGTTATACGGAGCGTCCGACGAAAAATTCCATCGGATGTCCAAATGCTAGCAGCCCCAACCAGTATTTGCTTGTCGGAATGATACTCCACGCCAATGTGACCAGCAGCTCAAAAAAAAAAGGAAGAAAGGATATTTCCTTGCATCATCATCGCATATTATTTGCAAGTTCAACTCTGTTCCTCTTCCTGCGAAGTAACAACTGCGCGCGCGCGATCGTTCTATGTATCTGAAAACTTGCAAGCCACTTGCGAATTATCTTCCTGCAAGGGAGGCCTGCAAGTTGCAACTTGCAAGCCATTTGCGAATTATCTTCCTTGCTCTGCATCATCACCGGAATCTCTCAACCAGCCCCGTCCCACGAATTTTATGGGCCCTTGGGCTAGTAAGACACCAAGGGCCCGACAATATAATATTTTAATAAAACAATTACAGTATATAATAGTATTAATAAGAGATAACTTGTAGCATACATAGTATATATTTAATTATTCTCGGAAAAGTAACAATGCATCAAAGAAGATAAAAAGGGGCAAAATAACTATGATGGTTATCTCAAATAAATGTATAGTGCTTTAGTGCTTTTTAAAAAGGTGTTTTTGGGCATTTCTTGATGCAAAATCTTCAAGAACACTTTCAAGATCATTTGTATCTAAAATATACATACATGGTAGATCGTGTAAGGTATACTGTATTATACATACTTGGTAGATTCATGGGCCCTCAGCCTGATGGGCCCCTGGCCATCGCACCGGCTGACCCCCCCTCTAAGACGGGCCTGCTCTCAACCGCTCTCTTCGCTTCTCTATTTTGGTCAGCCATCTCTCCTGTTAATTCATGCGCACCTAAATAATTAAAAACGCGGACACACATAATCTATCAAACCTACTGAACTACTGCTGATGATTTTGAACAAATCTTCTCGGATCCGTCCTTCGACGAAGCCATGGTCTTCTCATCACCACCAAAACGGGCGTTTTGTTTTGTATATGGCATTCTCTGAAGTGTGACCTAACCACAACAGGACAGAGCACGCAGCGCGTCGCCGATCGCTGTCCTTGCCTTGTCGCACGTTTTCCTCCAACGATTACAGTGCAAAGGCATGAGAAAGCCTACCAGTCTACCACAAAGCGACGACCCTGTCCGTCCGTCCGTCCATGCCGGCCGCTGGGTCTCTAAGTAATTAAGGCGGCATAACCACAGTACCACACTAAGTCCAAGCCGACACGTAACACTAAACAACAGAGGGCACTTGTGCATGCATCTCGTGGGAAGATGAGCGATAATAATGTGGATTAGAAATTAGATCTCCATGTCGTCAAGAACATATATATGGACACGAGCCGTGGGGCGGAGGAAGATGCATGCATCAAAAGGCACGAGCAGCGCGCGAAGTCGTCGCCAAAAGAAACCATAGGCAAGCACCGCGAGCGAGCTCGAGCTTTCTTGCAAGTAACCGCCGGTTCCTTGCTGCGGGCGGCAGGGGTGGCCGGCAATCCAACCCAGGCCGGCCGCTATCTTGGCCCTTGTGTGTGTCGCCAAGGGATCAGATACATTGTCGAGCTTCAATTCCCTCCTCCGATCCTCCTGTTGGGCCTCGCCGGAGTTATGCACTTATGCCAAGGAGCAAGTCGTGCTTGTTATCGTCCTGCGTTCCCATGGGAACGGCGGCGCTGCCCATTGAGAAGCATTTCGTTCCTCCGGCTGCGCTACCGTCGTGGCCGGCCTCAGGTAAACCATCTTCATAATAAGCTCATGTTGATGTCCTGATGAATTTGAGTTTTGTACTTGTACTACTACTTTCGAAACCTGTATGTCCAAATTAAACAGACCATAAGTGGAAATTAAAACTTGTCCTGCTGATCCGTTTGCTTTATGTTGTGTGGAACGTGACAAGCTTAGATTCTAAGTATCTATAATTAATTTTTTTTGAGGAGATCTATGATTAAATGAGACCGCAATGATAAGCTCAAGCTACCATAGCCAGCATGATGTTGACCCATTTATCTAGTCAAAGACTCAAAGTTGCTTTGAAGTTGTGCTAGCTAGAGTCTCGAATTATTCCGAGTAGGACGACAGTAGCAAAGCTTAAAAAGCTTTCTGCACTTGTTATTATGGAAAGTTTTACAGTTTCCTCAAGCGTAAATGAACCATCCCCTTTTCATCAGCACTTTTACTTGTTGCTGGAAATTTTTATCTCTAAATTACCCAAAAGTGGGCACTAGTTATCTTGCAATTGCAATACAAAATGTGCAAAAAAAATGAGAACGTCAATTTTAATTGCACATACACACAAACGAAAACAGGTGATTCGCTGATGTTGATGATCCAGTGGTTGGAATGATAATGGTTGAAAGATTTCTTGAATTTCTTCAACAATAAAATGGTCGAAAATCTCGAACCCTTTTTTTCCTGCTCTGATCGAAACATTTTTGGCTCACTGGTGTGGCACTGATGTTTCAGTTTCAGATGGAGGATTTGCAAAGGGCAGCATAGACCTTGGAGGCCTAAAAGTGCGCCAAATTACCAAGTTCTCCAAGGTTTGGTCCACCATGCAAGGCGGCGAGGACGGCGTCGGCGCCACCTTCTGCAAGCCCTCGCCGGTCCCTGCCGGCTTCTCAGCTCTTGGCCACTACGCGCAGCCCAACAACCGCCCTCTCTTCGGTCACGTGCTCGTCGCTCGGGACACGTCCGGCACCGGAGCACTCCTTGCCGCGCCGGTGGACTACACCCTCATATGGTCCAGCCCGGACGGCGCCGGCCATTTCTGGCTCCCCAAGGCACCCGAAGGGTACAAGGCCGTGGGCGCGGTTGTCACAGCCACGTCTGACAAGCCTTCACCCGACGAGGTCCGATGTGTCCGCGCCGACTTCACCGACGCGTGCGAGACCGAGAAACCGGAGCTGAGCAGCGACAAGGACGGCTTCCGCGCCGCCACCCTGAGGCTGGCGGTCCGTGGAATCGACGCCCGCGGCGTGCACGCCGGCACGTTCCTCGCTCAGAGCAGCGCGACGCCGGTGAGCGCGTCGACGTTCGGGTGCCTGAAGAACAACAGCGCGAGCTACACGTCCTCCATGCCCGACCTGTCCCAGGTGAACTCCCTCCTCGCGGCCTACGCGCCGCACGTGTTCCTGCACCCGAAAGAGGCCTACTTGCCTTCGTCGGTGACGTGGTTCTTCGAGAGCGGCGCGCTGCTGCACCAGAACGGCAGCCAGACCACGACGCCGGTGGCCACCGACGGGTCCAACCTCCCGCGAGGCGGCGGCAACGACGGCGGGTACTGGCTCGACCTGCCGGCGGCGGACAACAACCAGAGGGAGGATGTCAAGAAGGGCGACCTCCCCAGCGCGAAGGTGTACGTGCAGGCGAAGCCGATGCTGGGCGGGACGGTGACAGACCTCGCCGTGTGGATCTTCTACCCGCTCAACGGGGCGGCGCGCGCCAAGGTCGGCTTCCTCACGATCCCGCTCCGCGAGATCGGCGAGCACGTCGGCGACTGGGAGCACGTGACGCTGCGCGTGAGCAACTTCTCCGGCGAGCTCCTCCGGGTGTACTTGTCGCAGCACAGCGCGGGGACGTGGGTGGAGGCGTCGCAGCTGGAGTACCTCGACGGCTTCGGCTGGAACAGGCCGGTGGCGTACGCGTCGCGGCACGGGCACGCGATGTACCCGAAGGCGGGTCTGGTGCTGCAGGGGGACTCGAGGCTGGGCGTCGGGATCAGGAACGATTGCGCCAGGGGAAGCAGGTTGGATAGCGGCGGCGCCGAGCGGTGGGAGGTGGTGTCGGCGGAGTACCTCGGCGTCAAGGAGCCGGCGTGGCTGGGGTTCGAGCGCGGGTGGGGGCCGCGGGAGGTGTACAACATCGGGCGCGTGATCAACAGCGTGGCAAGGATCCTGCCGCGGTCGATGAGGGAGCGGTTGGCCAAGCTGGTGGAGAAGGTGTTTGTCGGCGATGGCCCGACGGGGCCCAAGATGCATGGCAACTGGAGAAACGACGAGAGGGAGGCCCGGTGAGACGGTGCGCCCAAGCCTGGTTGATGTTAATCACCGTGTAATCAGACGGTCAGGCACTCGTGTAAGGACTTGCCGGGGGATTAGAAAAGGCGCCGTTCATACAACAAGCAGATGTACAGTGTGGACTGTGGAGATTGTTATTCGTAGATGTTCCTTGGTATTCGGTTTGTGTTTTGGCCTGCTATCACTTGTATATAGACATTGAAATGTAAGTGTAAGCGATTTGTGTAGAGAAAGTGGCCTCTAGGCTATTATTTGTAATTTTTATGATAATATAGTCATTGAAACAAATGTGCTTTTTGAATATAAATGTTTATAAGTTTCATAGGTTCTAAAAATGCAACACAAATAAAGGCACCGAAGTTGAGACACGGTGGCAAATGAATTAGATTTATCTTGTTAATATTATTTATATTTGGTCTGATCAAAAGGAATGAAATTCTAATAATCTTGCGGAGCATTTTACATTCTTTCCATAAAGTCCAAAATTATTAAAATTGGAGTCTCTAGCAAGAAGTTGTACCAAATACGAAGACCCTGTTAAGAACGAAATTGAACGAGGTGTATTAGTGAGCAAACGGGGACGTGGGATTTGTGCATTTGCCGCACCCAAACTGTCGTTTCGTCCTTGCTAATGGGCCGAGCATCGTCGCTTGGCATGGGCCTCTGCTGGACTCCTTCCCCTTGTGATCCATCGAGCTCCTCCTACTGTTCAGTTCTTTTGCAGTTCTGCTCGCTCTACTGACAAGGGGACAAGCTACAAATGTTCAGTAGTATGGTTACTTGTTTCTAAAAAAAAGGTTGTATATTCGGCTTAAAATTGCACTGGTACGTGATACTAGGAGAGGCGTACCGTAGTTTCAAACTAAAAAAAAAACGAAACACATTAAAATGTTAAGAGTTCAGTTAGCGATAAAAAGATTTTCAGTCACACTGAAGAAAGGAAATGACTAGCCTGGACCACAAGCTCATTACAGGGATAGGGGGGAAAAGAAGCAACAGAGAGCACGCTATTGGCACCAGCCAGATCTCATCTCCCCTCTGAGAACACAGTTGAAGTGGATGCACCAACGCTCGTAGTAGACGGATCACATGACCTGGCGCTCGAACCAAACCCTTGGATCTGCGTCAGCATCATCATGTTATAGCTCGAATAGCTGAGTGACAAATCAGGAATCGGCTGGCTGGAGTCCAAATACTGCGCAACCTTGCGCATGCTAGGCCTCACATTTGGCAGCGGGTGCAGGCACATCATGCCCAAATTCAGCACGAGGGTCACCTCCTCCGTGTCGTAGCTTCCTGCAAGCCGTGGATCAACCACGCCGAGGAGCGAACCGTCACGATGGCAGTCGATCACCCAGTCAACCAGCACGACAGGATCATTATTGTGGCCGCCACGCTCGATCGGCCTCCGGCCACAGACAACCTCCAAGAGGAAGGCGCCGAACGCGAACACGTCGGTCGAGGGAGTCGCCTTCCCGTCACGCACGAGCTCTGGCGCGAGGTACCCCATGGTCCCAACCACATGAGTTGTCTGAGGATCGGCACCGTGATCGTACAATCTTGCAAGTCCAAAGTCACCCAGCCGCCCGTTCATCTCACGGTCCAAGAGCACGTTGCTTGCCTTCACGTCCCGGTGGATGACAACTTGCTCCCAGTCCTCGTGGAGATACAGTAGGCTCGATGCGACGCACTTGATGATCCAGTACCTCTGACGCCAAGAAAGAACAGGCTTGCTTTGATCGTACAGGTACTTATCGAGACTGCCATTTGCCATGTAGTCGTATACCAGGAGAAGTTCACCCTTACGCCGGCAGTAGCCTAGTAACTGGACGAGGTTCCGGTGTCGGAGGCGGCCAATGCTCACCACCTCCGCGACGAACTCCCTCACTCCTTGCTTTGAGCCGTGGGACACCTTCTTCACTGCTATCTCCAAATCAGATGCGGGAGCATCCCTTTGTACACTCTTCCAAACCCCCCGACGCCCAGTAAGTTGTGATCCTTGAAGCCATCGGTGGCACGAAACAAATCCTTGTACGCGAACCGATGCGGGCCGAACTCCTCCTCCCAGTCTTCCCGGACCTCGGCGTACCGGCGCCTCCTCCGGACGATCACGAGGACGGCCGTGAGCGCCGCAGCGACAAGCAGCGCCGTGGTGAGCGGCAGCGCCACATCCAAGGCCTTGGACCTGGGCTTCGGACCCAGGCGAGGCAGGTCGGGGAGCTTGGAGAAGTCGAGAGGAGGAGCAGGTCCGTCCAAGCTGAAAGCTCCATCCGAGCACGTAGTGGTGTGTGGACAAGACTCCGGTCGCCGCCGAGAAGCCGACGTACACCGGATCCGCCACGACCGTGGAAAGGTCGATGGCCACGGAGAGCAGAGGCTTCTTGGGCTTGGGCACTTCGACCGGCGCGAGCGTCACGTCGAGCCGTCTGGCCTTGCCGTCGTACTCCACCCACAGTTGCATCGGCCTGCGGCTGTTTAGCGTCAGTTCTCGAAAGGCGCCGCCGGCTCCGTCTCCGTCGTCGTAGTATCCGGCTGGCTTGGCCTGCGCAGATATCATGCTGTTGACGTCGACGCCGACGTGGTTGCTGTTGATGTCGTGGAACTCGGCGTCGGTGATGGTGTCGAGCTCCACCGCCAGGACGCGGCCGCCGCCGGCCGTGGTGCCGTTGGTCGCGTTCAGAAGGCCCAGATACTGCCCGGCGTTGGCCGTGGAGAGGTTGGCGGTCGGGGCAACCACGAAGGCGAGCCCGTGGGAGCTCAGCCCGTCGTAGGGAGACACGATGGCGAAGACGAAGCACGTCGAGAAGGACCGCGCCGCCGCCGACGACGAAGATTGCTGAGGAAGTGAAGAGGGACGGGGTGGAAGGCGTGCGCTTTCGCCTGGTCCGTGGCGTTGGTGAGCGCTAGGAGGCCGTCGGGTGTGACGACGGCGAGACCGTCAAGCGCAAGGCCCGCCGCGGAGAAGCCTTGGTGAAGGAACTGGCTGTTGTCGGCGGCGGCGGCCGAGGCCGCATGGATCATGAGGAGCAGAACGAGGACGAAGGACGCAGGCATTATTGCCGCCGTAGGAATACAGTTCGCCACAGCTCGATGGTTACTGATTGCTCGTGCCATTTCCAATGGACTGACGGTGTGGTGATGCAACAATTGGGTGCGTGTCTTGTTGAAATTAGAAGACTCTTTCTCGCATCGTACGTGCTCGAAGACTCGCCGATTTTGCTGTGACGACTTGCAGGTTACAGTAGTCGGTCTATCAGTTGTTGTGAGTCAATTCAGGTTGGTGAGACCGTGAGAGTGGACTGACTGGAAGACTTGAGCCGGCACTATGGTACAGGCCGGCCGGCTGAGTCTGACACTGAAAGGCTGAAATATGCAGGTGCAGCGCACGGCCCTGTTTAGATGTTTCGCGAAATTTTTTTCGCGTATGTTCCCTCACATGCATTGCATATTAAATGTAGTCGAAAAAATAACCCATTATATGGATGGAGTGTACTTCGCGAGACGAATCTAATGAGCCTAGTTAGGTCGTGATTAGACAATAAATTGCTACAGTAAACATGTGCTAATGACGGATTAATTAGACTCATTAGGTTCGTCTTGCGATGTAATGACAGAATCTGTAATTAGTTTTATAATTAGTCTATATTTAATACTTCAAATGTGTGCCCGACATACTCGAAAAAAATTTCGCGAAACATCTAAACAGGGCCGTGTGCGGCACTGCACTAGCAAATTGGGCGGCTGAATGGAACCATTGGACATTCAACTCCAACTCTCCGATGATACAGATAGCTCTTTTTTTTAAAAAAAAAAACACTGATACGGCACGCAGATGGATTCAATAAGCGGTTTCTCTAGGCACCATCCTATCCTGCGTCCCCCCCCCCCCCCCTCCTCCAACTACCACTGCTAGCCGCCTCCCACCGGACATCCACCACGACCTGGTCGGTGCCATCCTCGCTGCCGCCCTTGTCGCCCACAACCCGCCACCACCACCTGTCTGGCCGCCGCCGCCCAAAAAACCTAAATCCATACGACCGCCAGCCTCCACCGCTACCCGCTCCACCCACCGCCATCGCCATCATGTCAGCCTCCATGTCACGCTTATATGTCAGCAACTCTAACCTTACATGAATCTTGAAGTAGAAGCGAACGACGACGGATAATATAGGGGCCGAGCTCCAACCAGCAGGGTTAAAAATCCCAACCGGAACCGGTCCGGAAACCGCGGTTACCGGTGTAACCGGTCCGTACCGGTACCGGTTCCGGTCGGTTACAAATCGGCCCAATTCAAAACTTTTAAATTTAAATTCAAAAATTAAAAAAACAAAAAAAATCTAAAAATACTTCAAGCTGCGACAAATGTAATGGTGTAAATTTTTTTCAAATATTCATTCGTTTAGTACAGTTTGCGGGAATTCAAAGTTAAATAAAAAAGAAAAAACAGGTGCGGCCCGTGAAGGCCCATCAACTCCTACACTCAGTTAACACCCCTATAAATTATTACTTTGGACATTAATATGTGCATAGCTCATGCAAAAAAAAAATTATAAATTTATTTTTTCCATGCGTCTGTAACCGGTCAAACCGGCCCGGTAAACCGCTCAAACCGACCGGTAAACCGGCCACAACCGAGTACACTAGGTTTAAATTTGAGAATTTGAATTCCACGGTTTAGGGCGGTTACCGGTCAAACCGGTCCGGTAAACCGCTACCGGTGGGCGGCGGTTTGGGGCCATCGGTCGGGAAAAAAACCGTGCCAACCAGTCCTAGAGCAACAAAAACGATTCAATTGTGTATACTACACGAACTGAAAGCTGCTGTGAATTATTGATCATAGGAATCCATGGACTTCCAAGTCTCCTCTAGTTGGAATTCAAAGCCTCGTGCAGCAACTTCTTTTGACTGCTGGTCTCCTTAGTCAACTACGGAGTTGCTTTGGTCTTGATATTAACATGCTCAGTTCCTGTCGTTCATTAAAGAAGAACAGAGTTTCATTACAATTTACACCAAGCTTTAACCACCGGTCTTGCTATGCATGGACAAGTTTCCACCGGTCTGAGAAGGGAATTCACATTCGGCTTGACTGCTTCAACGACAGGTTTTAAATCGATGCATTTTTGTACGATGGCGACATCCCGGATTTGACAACAGGAGATGGGACATTTCGAAGTGTGGAATGGTTTGTAGAATATCAAGAAGCATTTTTATTTACAACACTACACGCAAAACCATTATTTGAGTACAACTCAAAATCTAAAGGCAGTCCCAACCCAGTGTTTATGGTAGTGTCTATAGTGCTATGTCACCTAGACACCACATGTAGAAACTAGGCCTCCAAACCAACAATTTATTTGAATGGTTAAAATCACTCGGATAAATGCATTGGGAAATGTTTTTATTATAATACGAGAACTGCTCAAAACACACAAAAGTTATTTTGCCATACAAACTTGGAGCATCTCATCATCTTCCCCCCGAGAGATCAGAAATGGCACCGACGCTCGTCATTGAGATGCTGCATGGCATCACATTCTGGTTGAACTCGAACTCCCTGCTATACATTTGCTCCAGCATGGCGAAGCTGATGTACGTCTCTGACAAGTCCGGAAGGGGCATATCACCATCCAGATACTGCATGACTTGCCTCATGGTTGGCCTTGCGTTGGGCAATGGATGTGAGCACAGCAGCCCAAGTTTTAGCACTAGAGAGACCTCTTCAGGGTTAAACTGGCTCGGCATCAGCGTGTCCACCGCATCAATGATCGAACCTTTGTGCCAATGCTCAGCCACCCAATTGGCAAGTACGGTACGATTGTTCTCCTCGTCTTGCTCGATTGGCCTTCGTCCGCAAGTGACTTCCAGAAGGAACGCCCCGAAAGAGAAGACGTCGGTTGCCGGAGTCGCCTTGCCGGTGTGTCCTAATTCAGGGGCTAGGTACCCCATGGTGCCTACAACATGCGTTGTCTGTGCATCAACTCCATGATCATACAATCTTGCAAGGCCGAAGTCTCCTAATCGTCCATTCATCTCGCCGTCCAGTAGCACATTGCTTGCCTTGACATCACGGTGGATGACAATTTGCTCCCAATCCTCATGGAGATACAATAGACCAGATGCCACTCCTCTAATGATGTGGAGCCTGTGAGGCCAGTCTAGCGCACCCTTGATTCGACCGTGCAAGTACTTATCCAAGCTACCATTTGGCATGTAATCGTAGACCAGAAGAAGTTCACCTTTGCGTCGGCAGTAGCCGAGTAGCTGCACGAGGTTGCGGTGCCGCAGCCGGCCCATGCTCACGACCTCAGCAACAAACTCCCTCATGCCCTGTCTCGACTCATGTGAAACCTTCTTCACCGCAATCTCCATGCCGGACTTCCGGAGAACGCCCTTGTACACGCTTCCGAACCCTCCGGCCCCGAGCAATTGCCTGTCAGCGAACCCCTTGGTCGCATGGAACAAGTCCTTGTAGCAGAATCGATGCGGCCCGAACGGGACCTCCCAGTCCTCGTGCAGCTCGGCATACCTGAGCCGCCGCTGCGCCAGGGAGTAGGCCGCGACACCCACGGCGAGCACCAGCGTGGCGGACGCTATGGGCAGCACGATCTCCAACACCTTCGACCGCGGCTTGGGCCACGCGCGCGGCAGGGCAGGCAGCGCCGCGAGGTTCAGGGGCGGGGCCGGCCCGTCGAGCGCGAAGCTCCAGCCCAGCACGAAGTGGCGCGAGAAGAGGACGGCCGTCGCCGACGTGAACCCGACGTACGCCGTGCCCCGCACCACGTCGGACAGGTCTACGGCGGTCTGCATCAGCGGCTTCTTGGGCCGGGCCACGCCCAGAGGGGCCATAGCCACGGTGACCTTCCTGGCCGCGCCGTCGTAGTCGACCCAGACCTGCATGGGCTTCCGGCTGATCAGGCTCAGGTTCCGAAACTCCCCCGTGGCGTCGTCGTAGTACCCGGCGCCGGTGGCGTCGACCGACCTCAGGCTGTTGACGTCGACGCCGACGTGGTTACTGTTGATGTCGCCGAACTCGGCGTTGAAGATCGTGTCGAGCTCCACGGCGAACACGTGCGCGCTCCGGTTGCCGTTGGCCGTGTCGTTGAGGAGGCCCAGGAACCGGCCCGGCAGCGCCGCGGACAGCACCGCCCTGTCCGCGGCGACGAAGAACGCCAGGCCGTTGCTGCTCAGAGTCCGCGTACTGCCCGTAGATGGCGAACACGAAGGCGGTCGAGAAGGACCGCGCCGCCGTGGCGTTCCGCGCTGCCGGGTCACGGAACGGCAGCGGGGACGGGTGGAACGCGTGGCCCTTCATCTGGAGGCTCCCGTTGGTCAGCATCAGGAGGCCGTTCGGGGTCACCGAGGCGGCGCCGTCGAGCGTGAGGTTCGCGCCGGCAAAGCCGTTGTAGACGAACCGGCCGCCATCAACGCCGTTGGCCGCGGCGCCGAGGTAGGCAGGTGCGAGGAGAAGGAGCAGAGCGGCCAGGCGGCAAGGCTGGAGCGGCAGCATTATCTGGCCTTTTTGCGTTACGCTCGTTGTCTCTGGCGAAGAAAAGCTTTTGTTATCTCGTTGGGAGGAAAATTCCGGGTACGTACGTGGTGGGATCCACTACCTGCTGTATCGACTATACTATACGGCCAAAATGAGTTAGCCAGGGGGTGGAGCCTGTGAGATTTTGGAACCGGCAAGGGGAGTTGATCAAGAAAAGAGGAGGGAGGGGGAGGGATGCTCCGCTCCGCCGCTCCGGGATGCGGCAGGGGCGACGCCGCGTCCGCGTACGCACGGTGGCGGCAGCGGTCTGGCGGAGCGAACCGGGACGGCCATGGGAACCGTGGTGACATGGCAAGCAATGGATCGAAAAGTCACCGGTTGCCTCGTGGCCGTAACGGGACGGGAGGAGCGCCGAGCGCGCGAAATCAAGGCAGTGCTCCGTCGGGCGAACTCGACGCGCTGGCGAGACCGCGAGATGGTGGCTGCTTGGACGGCGCGGGTGCCAGACTGCCAGTTCCGCATGCGGCATGTGGTGGTGGGCTGGCACGAAGCGATAAGCCCGCTTTGTATCATCCCGCATGTGGTGGTGGGCTGGGGCCCAGTTTTGAAGGAGGCCTCCACACCAGCCCGCCCGTGTGTGCCCAGGGCCCATGAGCTAAACTTTTCTTGGCCCGTTGTCTGTTCTGCATGCTGCTTGCAAGGTTTTTCAGGTTTATGTGATTTGCTATACCTACCTAAAACTCATCATTCAATCAGTACTTTTGGAGATAAATCTTTATATATAACTGTTGTTGATAAATCCTCATGCAAAACGGCATAATGAAATGATCAAATGAATCAGTCTGTGGCCGGATAGACTATTACAGAGCTGCATAAGCTCAACTAACCACACGTCTAGTCATTGATTGAAACATATGTTCGAACAGGCAGATACTAAGCTATAGAAATAATTTATTTTCACCTATAAAAATTTCCCAAGCCCCTTTCAAGTCTAACCTGCAGTTCGTGGGGATTGATCCGCCTAGCTCTCCTGCCTACCTGACTTTCTCCGCCTCTTTGTCGACTAAAAATGGATACAAACTCAACCATGGAACCATTCATGCATTTCCCAAATTGGTCTGAACGCGCCACGAGTGTATATCCTGCGATTTCCCTCCCTGAAAACACTAAAAAGGGATGCCTGATCTAGTGGCTGCAATTACGCAATCCAGTTCAGGTGATCTGTGGTTCAAGGCTAAGCAAGCTGCCTTTCCTTGGCTGCGCCACGCCGCCACCCGTGAGTGACGCAAACGCCATGCTCCTTCAGCTCTGCGCCGCCCTGGTCCTTCTCCTCATGCCTGCTTGCCACTGCGCCGCGCCCACCGGCGGCAGCGACGGCCACCAGTTCGTCTACAACGGCTTCGCCGGCGCGAACCTCACCCTCGACGGCGCGGCTGCCGTGGCGCCAAACGGCCTCCTGATTATGACCAACGGCACCATCCAGATGAAAGGCCACGCGTTCCACCCTGACCCCCTGCCGTTCCGGGACGCCGCCGCCCAGAACGCCACCGCCGCGCGGTCCTTCTCGACCACCTTCGTGTTTGCCATCTACGGCCCGTACGCCGACCTGAGCAGCCACGGCCTGGCCTTCTTCGTCTCACCCGACAAGGAGCTGCTCTCCACCGCGCTGCCGGGCCAGTTCTTGGGCCTGCTCAACGCCACCGACAACGGCGGCGGTAGCCGGAACGCCGCCCACATCTTCGCCGTGGAGTTCGACACGATCCTCAATGCCGACTTCCATGACGTCAACAGCAACCACGTCGGCATCGACGTCAACAGCCTCAGGTCCATCGACGCCGCCCACGCCGGGTACTACGACGACGCCACGGGGCGGTTCCGGAACTTGAGCCTGGTCAGCCGGAAGCCCATGCAGGTCTGGGTGGACTACGACGGCGGGGCCAGGCATGTCGCCGTGACCATGGCCCCTCTGGGCGTGTCCAGGCCCAAGAAGGCGTTGCTGCAGGCCGCCGTCGACCTCTCCGGCGTGTTGCAGGGCACGGCGTACGTGGGGTTCTCGTCGGCGACGGGCGTGCTCTTCTCGCGCCACTTCGTGCTCGGCTGGAGCTTCGCGCTGGACGGGCCGGCACCGGCGCTGGACGTCGCGGCGCTGCCTGCCTTGCCGAGCGCGGGGGCCAAGCCACGGTCGAAGGTGTTGGAGATAGTGCTCCCTGTAGCGTCCGTGACGCTGCTCCTCGCCGTCGGCGTCTCGGCTTGGGCCTTGGTGCGGCGGCGCATCAAGTACGCCGAGGTGCGCGAGGACTGGGAGGTGGCGTTGGGCACGCACCGGTTCTCCTACAGGGAACTGTTCCATGCGACGAAGGGATTCAGTGACAAGAGGCTGCTCGGAATGGGAGGGTTTGGAAGTGTGTACAAGGGCGTTCTCCACAAGTCCGGCATGGAGGTTGCAGTGAAGAAGGTGTCTCATGAGCCAAAGCATGGCATGAAGGAATTGGTCACAGAGGTTTCCTGTATCGGGCGATTGCGTCACCGCAAACCTCGTGCAGTTACTTGGCTATTGCCGGCGCAAAGGTGAACTTCTCTTGGTCTACGATTACATGCCAAATGGTAGCCTAGACAAGTACTTGTACGATCGGAGCAAGGGTGCATTGGATTGGCCTCAAAGATTTCATATCATCAAAGGAGTGGCATCTGGACTACTATACCTCCATGAGGATTGGGAACAAGTCGTGGTTCACCGAGATGTGAAGGCAAGCAATGTGCTCCTTGACAGCGGAATGAATGGACGACTAGGAGATTTCGGGCTCGCAAGGCTCTATGAGCACGGAGACGATCCGCAAACAACCCATGTGGTCGGTACAATGGGGTACCTAGCCCCTGAATTAGGGCACACCGGCAAGGCAACTCCAGCAACTGATGTGTTCTCCTTCGGTGCATTCCTTCTTGAAGTCGCTTGCGGACAAAGGCCCATGAGAGAAGATGAGCACAAGAACCGCGTCGTGCTTGTGGATTGGGTAGCTGAGCATTGGTGTAGGGGTTTGATCACTGATGCGGCAGACACGATGATCCCGAATGGATTTAATCCTGATGAGATCACTCTAGTACTTAAGCTAGGGTTGATGTGCTCGCATCCATTACCCAACGCAAGGCCAAGCATGCGCCAAGTCACACAGTACCTCAATGGTGATATCCCCCTTCCCAACTTGTCGCCAACATCCTTCAACTTCTCCATGCTGGAGTGGATATGTGGCACGGATTTCAACACGAATACTGTGCCATCTGTGTCGTCAGCGAGAGCTCGGGTGTCGTTTCTGATTTCTCAGGAGGAAGGTGATATATATGGTGCTTGCGATCAGAATGCTGGATATTTAATCAGTTATTATCTTGTTGTCGTTGTACTAATAAATTACCAAATTATATTTCTAAAATATTGTCTAGTAAAAGAACGAGATTCAACCCATTTTTTCTTGAATACGCAGAAGAAGCAATGATTGTTTACGACAACACGAGGTCGGGGACACGCGCAAAATGGAACTGTGCTAAGTGATATTACATGAATTGAACAACCAGCAGTGTGCTTCTTGGGATGAACGAGACCTAACCTAGAAGGAATTATTCTCTCAGTAAGAAGATACTGTTCACTCCCAACTGCCATATTGTTAAGTTAGATAAAAATAGCAACACCAAAATAGAAAATGTTTAAATCAAAGTCAAGAGTTTGTTACAATATAATCATTTTTTGCGGGTATGTTGTAATGTAATCATAGTTGATGAAAGATGATTAGCTTGCTCATGCTAAATTCCTTACCAAGAGCAATTGACTGTAGTAATGTGCTCTTGCCGAATCGGGATATCACAGTAAGCTGTGTGCATTAGGGTTTATTTTTTGTTTTCCTAATATATTGGTAAGCTGTTAATAAGTTGACAAACGCTCACTGAATCATTCAAGTGCAGGCACTGAATACGCTAAAAAATGGATCCATGACGAGATCAATGGCAACTCCAGGATTGACCCGCTGCACACAACCTGACTATTGATTTGAGACATGCACATATATATTCTGATACTAGCAGACTAATTTGCCCCATTCCAATTCTTTCAGTCAAATGCACGTTCAACGAACAGCAAATAAACAAGGTCAGAAAAAAAGCATAATTTGTCAAATCTGGGCTAAGCTCAACGCATGACCAATTTATCAAAATAAACGTGAATGATGTCGTCACTCACTCGTTCTTTTTGTACCCTGTAGGGCACGGCGACTACCAATACAATACAAGCACGCAAGTAGTGAGCTAACAGCTGAGAAGTAGCCATCCTACATCTGCCAAGACTACTGGCTGACTAAACGCCGGGTCTGGATAAGCAGCCCGGTCAATCACGGGGCAAAAGTTTATATCAGTTCACATCGACAAAGTCCATGCACGCGGCTGAAACATTCAACACCCAGCCTACCGTCCAGAAGCTTCACGCGAAGCATAATCACAGACCAAGCAATCATTAAGCCAACGAGGCATCTTAAGAGTTTGCTGCAATGCCATGTTTCGGCAAAAGCTAACAACAATGCCTTCCAAGCTTGTATCCTCCGTCGCTGTGTTCCTCCTGCTCCACGCCACCGCGTCAGCCGGCGACGACGGCGACCGGTTTGTTTACTACGGCTTCGCGGCGGCGAACCTGACTCTGGCCGGCAACGCCGCCGTGACGCCCGGAGGCCTCCTCGAGGTCACCAACGCCACGTTCGATACGAAAGGCCACGCCTTCCGCCCGACGCCGCTGCACTTGCTCACCAGCAAGCCCGCCGCGGCGGCGCGGTCCTTCTCGACGTGCTTCGTCTTCGCCATCGTGTCCCCGATCCACGACGGGCTGATCAGCGACCAAGGACTCGCCTTCGTGGTGGCCCCGACCACCGCCATATCCACGGCGAACGGCGGCGGGCAGTACCTGGGCATCGACGTGGCCAATGGATCGGCGAGCGATGGCATCCTGGCCGTCGAGCTCGACACCCTCATGAACCCCGAGCTACGCGACATCGACAGCAACCACGTCGGCATCGACGTCGACAGCCTCGTGTCGCGGCAGGCCAGACCGGCCGGCTTCTACAACGCCGGCGCCTTTCAAGAGCTGAAGCTAAACAGCCGTGAGCCGATGCAAGTGTGGGTGGACTACGATGGCCAGGCCAGGCAGCTCGATGTGACGCTAGCCCCGGTGCGTGTGCCAAAGCCCAAGAAACCTCTTCTCTCCATGAACATTGATCTTTCCACGGTCATGGCGGATCCGGTGTACGTCGGCTTCTCGGCGGCGTCCAATGTCATGTTGACGTGCCATTACGTGCTCGGATGGAGCTTCAGCTTGGACGGTCCAGCTTCTCCTCTCGACTTGTCCAAGCTTCCAGTCCTGCCGCAAGTGGGTTCGAAGCCTCGGTCCAAGGTGTTGGTTGTCGCGCTGCCACTCGCCATCCTGTTGCTGTTGGCTGCAATGCTATCGGCCGTCATCTTGATTGTATGGAGAAGACACCGGTACGCCGAGGTGCGGGAAGGTTGGGAGGACGAGTTCGGCCCGCACCGGTTCTCATACAAAGATTTGTTCCATGCCACTGATGGCTTCAAGGATAGCAACTTACTTGGCGTCGGAGGGTTCGGGAGAGTGTACAAAGGGGTACTTCCAGACTCCAGTTTGGAGATTGCGGTGAAGAAGGTGTCACATGATTCGAGACAAGGGGTGAGGGAGTTTGTTGCCGAGGTGTTGAGCATTGGCCGCATTCGGCACCGGAACCTCGTGCAGTTACTGGGCTACTGCAGGCGTAAAGGTGAGCTTCTCTTGGTGTACGACTACATGGCAAATGGTAGTCTCGATAGGCACTTACATGACCAGCAATTGCCAGTACTTTCTTGGAATGAGAGGTACAGGATCATCAAAGGTGTTGCGGCGAGCCTCTTGTATCTGCACGAGGACTGCGAGAAAGTTGTTATCCATCGAGATATAAAATCAAGCAATGTGCTCTTGGATCATGAGATGGAGAGTAAACTCAGCGACTTCGGCTTGGCCAAACTGTATGATCATGGCACCGATCCTCAAAGCACACGCGTTGCCGGGACCATAGGGTACCTTGCGCCAGAGCTCATACGCACGGGGAAAGCAACACCCTTAACCGACGTGTTTGCATTTGGTGTGTTCCTCTTGGAGGTCGCTTCTGGACGAAGGCCAATTGATCGTGATGACTGCAACAATCAGATTGTGCTTGTAGATTGGGTGATCGAGCATCATGACAATGGCTCAATCCTCGACGTCGTGGATCCACGGCTAGTGGGGAAGTATGAGAGGGAAGAAGTGATCCTCGTGCTGAAACTGGGTTTGATATGCGCACACCCAATGCCCAATGTAAGGCCTAGCATGCGAAGGGTCATGCAATATTTGGAGTCTAGTCAGTCAGTTCCTCCTGATTTGTCACTCATGCGGAATGAAGGATTTGATCAGTACGTCAACTTGGATAGGTCTATCAATAGCGAGCATTGGCTCATCCTCTGTTACTATTCTTCTTGAGGGAAGGTGATCCAATAAGTGAGCAATGTGAAAGAATGCAAGACTTCAATTCCCAACGGGAGGAAAGATGGCTACCTCCCCTATAATGCAAAAGATTCAGGAAGAAACAAGACCTTTGTGCAACTAGGAGCTAGGCATTTAACAATATTCATTGCAGGAGCAGAGGACCTTCTGACAATTTTGATGCTCTTGTTTATACATTTTGGCTGGCTGCATGTAAAGTGAAATATGCACTGCTTATGCTTTTTTTGTAAAAGGAAATGGATTTTCCACCTTTCTATTTCTTTTATGGCTTTATGTGCTTCTTTCCTCTACAGCATAAAAAATATTATGACAGTTGCCCATGGGGCTGTCTTTTGAATTTGAGAGAAAAATGCACCCAAAAAAACCCTGCAGGGCTGTATGTCACTTGAATTTTGAGATATCACCCATAAGATTTTTTTTTCGCAAAAGCCTTCCCCTGGTCCATTCCGTTGCCAAAAAAAAAAAAAAAAAAACTATATGTATGTAGCTGAATGTGCCATTTCCGCCAAGTGTCAGATTTGTTTTCGGATCTCTTATTCATCAAATTGCTATTTAAAACTTTTGCATCTAGCAAAATCTACGTGCACTTATTATCTTGTTGTCGTTGTACTAAGAAGTTACTGAATTCTATTTTTCAGGAAGAAGATATATGGTCCACTTAAAAAGATGAGAAGCCTAGGACTGGGAGGAAACTAGAGGTTTTTCAGTAAGATATATATTGTCCACTCCCAACTGTCATATCGATAAATGAGATTAAAACTTCAATAGTAAAAAGAACCGTCGTATTGATAAATTAGTTTAAATCAAAGGTAAGAGTGTGTTTTTATCTCTTTGCAAAAAAGGTATGTTTTAGTCCATGCTAAATTCCTTATCAAGAGAAAGCAATGTACTGTAGTAATGTTCTTGCCAAATTGGGGTTAACCCCATCGACCGCACTAGCTGTGCATTAGGGTTTTTCTTTTCTTTTCTTTATAAGTTGTGCATGAGTTGACAAACGCTCATTGAATCAGTCAAGTGCAGACAATGAGTACGCTTAAAAATGGATCCATGATGAGATCAGTCGCAACAACAGGATTGACCCAGTAACACACAGCCTGGCTAGGTAGGTAGATTTCAAACATGCACATTGTCTGATGCTGGAAGAATAATTTTGCCTATTACAATCAGGTTCGACGAAGGGACGGGCAACAAATTAATTAAGATAAGATAAATTATAATTTGTCAATTTTGGACTAAGCTCAACGACCAATTGATCAAATTTGGACTGCAGGCTACAACCCTTGTTCACGCAGATACTCCCTCCGTTTCTAAATATAAGTCATTTCAACTTTTTTGAAGAGTCAAACTTTTTCAATTTTGACCAAATTTATACAATAAAGTACTAACATTTATGATATCAAATAAGTACTATTAGATTCTTCATTAGATATATTTTTATAGTATAGCTATTTGATATCATAAATCTTTGAAGTCGTCTCTATAATTTGATCAAAATAAAATAGTTTGACTCTCCAAAAAAGTTGGAATGACTTGTATTTCAGAACGGAGGGAGTACTAGCAGGTTGCCATCGTAGCACATGGCACTCTTCATGGTGTTGGAGTTCGGCAAGAGAGTCCAGTAGTCCACGCTCTCCGGTCCGCCTCTCTGTCCCAGAGTTCAGAGTTTAGAATTTTTTTAGACCCTAATACGACCAGCTAAATGAGTAAATGACCCCGTCCATGTATTTCAGTCCCAAGTCCGCCGCAATGTTCAACTTGGTGCGTAATGTTCTTCAGGCTCGCAGGAGCATCCCTGAATTTTCCTCCCATCGGACACTTCCAAAAGACTTTATCCTGACGGTTGCGTATTACTCCCGCACGAAAACTGCGGCCTGCCGTTTACAATTGAGCAATCCAACGCGACGTCAGAGCGATGCCGCTTCAGACTTTCCACCTGACCACTCTTCTCCTCCTCCTCGTCGCGCCCGCTGGCCGCTGCGCCGACGCCGCCGCTGCCGGCGGCGATGGCGCCCAGTTCGTCTACAACGGCTTCAAGGGCGCGAACCTCACCCTCGACGGCGCGGCCACCATGACGCCGAACGGCCTCCTGATGCTTACCAACGGCACCATCCAGATGAAAGGCCACGCGTTCCACCCGTCGCCGCTGCCGTTCCGGGACGCCGCCGCCCGGAACGCCACCGCCGCGCGGTCGTTCTCGACCACCTTCGTGTTCGCCATCTTCGGGCAGTACGTCGACCTGAGCAGCCACGGGCTGGCGTTCTTCGTCGGCTCCGACAGGTCAGTGCTGTCCGCCGCGCTGCCGGGCCAGTTCCTGGGCCTGCTCGACACCACCGACAACAGCAACCGGAGCGCCCACGTCTTCGCCGTGGAGTTCGACACGCTCTTCAACGCCGACTTCCGCGACATCAACAGCAACCACGTCGGCGTCGACGTCGACAGCCTCGTGTCGTTCAACGCCTCCGACGCCGGGTACTACGACGACGCCACGGGGGAGTTCCGGAACCTGAGCCTGATCAGCCGCAAGGCCATGCAGGTCTGGGTCGACTATGACGGCGCCGCCACGCAGGTCACGGTGACCATGGCCCCTGTAGGCTTGGCCAGGCCCAAGAAGCCGCTGCTCCAGACCACCGTCGACCTCTCCGGCGTGGTGAAGGACACGGCGTACGTCGGGTTCACGTCGGCGACGGGCGTCCTCTTCTCGCGCCACTTCGTGCTCGGCTGGAGCTTCGCGCTCGACGGGCCGGCCCCGGCACTGAACATCTCATCCCTGCCTGCCCTGCCGCCGGCGGGGCCGAAGCCGCGGTCGAAGGTGTTGGAGATCGTGCTGCCCGTAGCGTCCGCCACGCTGGTGCTCGCCGCTGGCATAGCGATTTACGCCATCGTGCGGCGGCGGATCAAGTACGCCGAGGTGCGCGAGGACTGGGAGACCGCGTTCGGGCCGCACAGGTTCTCGTACAGGGACTTGTTCCATGCCACCAAAGGGTTCGGTGACAAGCAGCTGCTCGGAGCAGGAGGGTTCGGAAGTGTCTACAGGGGCGTTCTCCGCAAGTCCAACACGGAGGTCGCGGTGAAGAAGGTGTCTCACGAGTCCAAGCAGGGCATGAAGGAGTTCGTCGCCGAGGTTGCGAGCATGGGACGGCTGCGGCACCGCAACCTTGTTCAGCTACTCGGCTACTGCCGGCGCAAAGGTGAACTTCTCTTGGTCTACGATTACATGCCAAATGGTAGCCTTGACAAATACCTATACGACCGAAGCAAGGGTACGCTGGGTTGGCCTCAAAGGTTTCATATCATCAGAGGAGTGGCGTCTGGATTGCTGTATCTCCATGAGGATTGGGAGCAAGTTGTCATTCACCGAGATGTTAAGGCGAGCAACGTGCTCCTCGACGCCGAAATGAATGGACGCCTAGGAGATTTCGGCCTTGCAAGGCTTTATGATCATGGAACCGATGTGCATACTACTCATGTGGTGGGCACCATGGGGTACCTAGCACCTGAACTAGGCCACACCGGCAAGGCGACTCCGGCGACCGACGTCTTTGCTTTCGGGGCGTTCCTTCTTGAGGTCACCTGTGGAAGAAGGCCAATTGAGCAAGACGAGCAAGGCAATCACACCGTGCTCGTGGATTGGGTAACTGACAGGTGGCATAGGGGACTGATCATCGACGCGGCGGACACGATGATCCCAGACGGTTTCAGTCCGGATGAGGTCTCTCTAGTACTAAAGCTTGGTCTGCTTTGCTCGCATCCATTGTCCAATGCAAGGCCAACCATGCGACAGGTCATGCAGTACCTCGACGGCGATATGGTCCTTCCAGACCTGTCACCGGAATATTTCGGCTTCACCGCAATGGAGCGGATGTATAGCAGGAAGTTCACCAAGAACACGATGCCATGCGTGTCATCCACGAGCATGGGTGTCGTTTCTGACATCTCTGGAGGAAGGTGATAGATTCTTGTATTAGGGGAATGTAACTGTTATCTGTTTTCTCTGTAACCTGTAATAGAGGGGGGTTCTTGTGTCATACTCGTACTAGTATTGACAGCTGAATTCGTCTTATCTTTGACACGGTTCAGTCAGACAGCCCTAAGCCTTAACAAACACCAAAAGCAACTGGTACTGAATGTCCGAAATCAAGCCCGTAGTGTAGTGGTCTAATCATAATTAATGGCAAAGTGATTGGCATGCGCCTGGGAATTTTCTCGTCAAGAGAAAGAAATAAATAAGTCATTAATTAAGTTCTTCATGGACTTCTTACGTTCCTTTTTTTCCGGAGCATTGGTTTCGAAAGGTTGATTTTGATTTGCAAAACAACCTGTTAAAGGACAGTATGGAGATTTTTGTCTCTCTTTTTTCAAAAAATGAACTAAACTGTGCAGATGATGACAACAAAACATTCGGCTTTCAAAGAGGAATGATAATAGGATGATCAATCATGCGTTTTCAGATGATGGCGAACGGGGATGGCAGGATGTTCATAAGGCCAGTCTCAGTGGGGGTTTCATCGACACACTTACCTAGAGTGACACATCATCTAAGAGAAGTTTGAAACTATGATGAAACACCCTCTCTCAATGCAAAGTTTCATCTCGTGTTGTTCCCAAGACAACATGCAAGACACAAGCTGTCTAGAGTACCATGTAGAGAGAGTTTCATGAGGATGAAACTCATTTCACATCTCTCTTCATTAATACACTGCCACATCATCAAAAATGCTGACATGGCAGTCTATTTAATGCTGATGAAACTCCCACTGAGACTGGCCTAAACCGACAAAACATTAATTGAACCAGTCAAATACTCAAATGCGCATGTTCAAAATGCAAAGAGAAACGCGATCCGTTTCAAGGTCGTTGGCGACTCCAGAATTGACCCGTGAGAGAACGATCCTTCTGCGGTTACTGTGTTCAGTCGAAATGCTTTGCTGTTCTTTTCAATCAAACAAATAAAAATGCTTTGATGAGCCAGAAGTTCATGGATCCCGAAGAAACGTCAACTGGAGAGTAGGTTTGAGTGCAATAACCCGTAAAGGAAGTCGTATAAATACCAGTGAAAGAATTCGCAGCTCATCCAACAAACACTTCTGACTGGAACGGTCGTTTTGCTTGACAAAGCAGTGCATTGTTTGGTCAGAAGCGTAGAACAGTCAGCTGAACACACATGACTGAAATGATCCTGATACTGCCTAGTAGCACGTCACAGATTTTGTTTTCTTGCCGGTGACGACTGGCAGCAACGCCAATGGTTTTATCGAAACCGGCCTTCTTTGGACAAAAAGAAAAAAAGAAGAAGAAAGAAACCGGCCTTCTTTATTAGGCTTCCTCCAATGGTACGAGCTAG